>JAXCHB010000249.1:0-635000 GCA_036926305.1 Uropetala carovei
GCCACATTAAATGCTCTCGAGGTCCACGGTTTCCCACCCCTGCCTTACACCCAAAGGCCCACTCGATGCCGTCCCTGGAAAGAAGTGAGAGAATCCTGGCGGAGTGGAGGATAAGGAGAGAGAGAGAGAGGCGAAGGGAGAGCGCTTGGAGTGCCACCGTGGAAAGGAGGGAGGGAGGGGGATTAGGTCGGCAGTGCAGAGAGGGGGGGGGGGGGGATAGAGGGAAAGGAAGAGGGCGCTAAATTTGAGATCTCAATCCTCTCTCGAGGGAATTGTTTTTTGAGGTGAGTTTGGGTTTTCGTCTTCATCAGGCTGAGTGAGGGAGAAAAAAAGTGGGAGTGATTCAGGTGAATTACATAGGAAAAGAGAGGATTTTTTCCGTTCTCGATTTCAAGATACGCTCTTCTCCACCCCTTCTCCTCCCCTCATCCCCTTCCACTAACGTGAGACGATGCGTTTGGAGTAAAGGGAGATTTAAACAAAAGAAATCTAAGCAATCGGTTAAGTGGCTGCCGGAAAAATGTAGAGGTGGCGATCGGCGGAATGAAATGAAAATTCCAAAGGCGGAATGCAACGCATTATGCATAAAAAAGCGTAAAATTATATGCTGTACTAAACCGATTATTTGTTTCCTGGTACTATTATATGACTTTTCGATTATGCGAGGAATTGTATGCTTAAATATAGCAATTTAATTATTATCTTTCAGAATCCCGCGATAAATTGCAATATATTGAAATATATTTTTTGTTTGAGACAGGTAATTTTGAAATAGCGTGTCACCAGCCTATAAATATGCAACTTATTGTATTGGGTTATTCACTAATATGTGCAATTAGCTCGATGAAACAGTAAAGTAACAAATTACGCACCTTTAACCGAAACTGAGAAGTTACTGCAATTTTCCCTAAGGGAATAGTATAAACGAAAACGAGAAAAGCTCGAAGTTCGAGACATTGACAGGATTTCCCGAGGGAAAAATTTCATCCCGGCTCTGAGATTCTGAATGTATCACTGGCAAATGACATTCTCGTAATTAATTTTATTTCAGCTAACAGATCCTAATCAAAGAGGGAGAGAGAGAGGCAGAAAACTGTTACTCATACTGAAACGGTAGAATTCTCTAAAGTCGAAAAATATATCCATCGGTTACTAACAGACCTGGATTACCCATTGGAAACAATGCCTAGGGCCGACGAAAATGTTTTAGGTCCCAAAAAATCATAGGATGATATGGTAAGATCAGTGAGGGTATTCCGCGACGGTTAAAATGGCAATTTGGAATACTAAATCTAGAATATTCTGAAAATTACATTTACAAAAGTGGGACGAGTGACGAAAATGAGAGACTGCCCCTCCAAAATTTGGTCATCTGCCTTGACGATGCACCTTGGATTCTTGGGCACTCTGGCAACCGCTAGGTCCGATCCCGATTAAATCAGCCACTGGATAGACAAAGTATTCTAGAGAAAACATCATAGCCATAGTAAAAAAGTATCGTAGTCATATTTTATATAGATCTATGATTATATTATGGGCTTACAAAAACTTTAATCCGGCCCTGATGGGCCTATGCATTGTAGTATACAATGCAAATAATTATCTGTAGATCTATCTTAGGAGTCTACGATTATGAGAGTGCCCAGGGCCTACAAATACTTTACTCCGACCCTGGTTACTAACACTATTATCAGTATTAACATATTCCTCTTCAAGCTCAAAAGTTTTAGGAAGGCAGTCGATCCACTCCTATTCGAGCAGTCAAAAAACTATCTATCGACAACGTATGCGTCCGCATTGCTAAGGGAATATCACGCGAATGGGAAGAAGTAAAGGTGTAAAGGCCACAGAGAGGAGGGAGGTCGAACGAAGGAAAAAGCGAGAGGAGAAGGAGAAGAGAGAGAGAGGAAGGGGGGGGAGGGAGGGAGAGAATAAGGGTTGATGGCGGCGGTGGAGTGGAGTTCTTGATGACAAGGGGTTGAGTGGCGAAGGGAGTGAGCGAGCGAGCAGGAGTGGGTGTGAGGAGGGTGGGTGGGGTTGCCGAGGACGGCGGAACATGGAAGTCCAATTTTTGCTCGCTGCGCCCTTAATCCCAGGCACCTGGCGGGAACGCACGGGTCGTGAGTGGAAGGGGAAAGTGGGAGAGCGGAAAGAGATCGGGGGGAGTAGGAGAGGGTGGAAAGAGGAAGGAAAGAAAAGTGGGAGAGAGAGGCGTCGGAGTGTTGGTAGATTGTGGAGAGGAGAAGAAAGAAAGGACGGGAGAAGAATGGAAGAAGGAGGGAAAAGAAGAGGAAAGGGTTCGTCTTCTCTAGGGTATAAGGTTGTGCGAGGTGAAGCGTTTCTCAATAACCTTCAATTCTCAATGTAAGGGGCGAACAAAATCAAAAGTTCTGTACAGACATAATTATGCATTTAATTATTTTAATCATATTATTTGATTTTATCTCTTTTTATATTGTTATGTGTTGTAAGCGAATGTTAGCGAATGGTATGTACACATGGTGGCCAAATGATGGAAGAAATAAATGAGGAAAGTTACGATTATGCTCCCCGGATGTATACTGCCCGAACTGAAAGAACGATGGGCGGGTAAGAAGGAATAGCGGGGTTTAGAAGGAGAAAAAGAGGAATGAATGGGACGAAGATGTCTTTAAGAAGGGAGTTTACAGCACAATAATTCAAAATATGTTTAAATAATCGCTCACAATTGTAAGGATTCTCAATGAGGGAAGAGAGCGGGAGAAGTCGAAGATCTCCTGCTGAGGACAAGTGAAAATTGGAATTTAAGAGAGTTGCTTGTCCATCCACGAAAACAAATAGTTTGATTTTGTTCATTTACTTAATTCACTCCGAAAGAGTTTCGATTTTCCAAGAAATTTCCTCGTCTATAAAATAAATTTAATGACAGAGTATCAAAGATACCATACGGACATTTCACAAGCTTCGTTTAAAAGATCATAAAGGCTTTCTTTTAAAAGAAATAAAAAGGGATAGCTTAACACGAGAGTATTTGTTTTTATAAGCATTTCATTAATGGATATCACACAGTGAAACATATATGATCTAATTATGTTTCTTTAAGTAAATAATTACTTGAGAAAAGCGAATAATTTTTATTCTGTCACATCGCTTCATGCTCTCAAATATAACCAATTTTTGCAGTACAATTACTGATAACAATCTTGCGTATCATTGCAAGACCCAAAAAACATTCAACTTTTTGATCTATGAACTCTGAAAAGTTTTTCTACCTGATCTTAGGGGAATGGGAAAATGTGCCACGTAAGAGTGGGGGAAAATACGTGGAGTTGCGATTGGTGGGAATTTAGAGGGAGAAGAGGTGACGGGCGAGAAAAAAGGTTCGAGGTGGAAGGGGAGGAGAAGTGGAAAGAGAGGAAAGAAGGTCTCTCTCTCTCCTCTCTCTCTCTCTCTCTCTCTCTCTCTCTCTCTCTCTCTCTCTCGCGGTCTCCCCCATGCAAATGCATTTCCAGTAAAAGCTTTCCTCAATCTTTTTCATATAAAAAAAGAAGTTAATGTTGAGATGGTGTCCGAGAAGAGTTTGCTTGCGCTTGCGTGTGTGTTTGTGTCGGGTGGAGGTAGAGGAGGGGGAGGAGAGAGAGGGAGTTGGGGGGAGAAGAGGGGGAGGAGGAACTAAAGGTCTAGATAGGGTCGAAGAGAATGAAAAGAGCAGCAAGGGAGAGAAGGAGAGACACAATGAGGGAGTAAGGAAGGATGAAGCATGATGGGAAGGAAAGTGTGAACGCCGGAGGAAGAAATGGGAGGCAGAGAGCTAGACTTCTAGTGTAGTGCATTTTTAATTTTTCAGGTTAAAGAGCAAGTAAAAAAGATACTATTACCTGTGGAGGGTTAGTACCATCTGATACGCTAACGGATAGTAAGCAACTCGGCTGAAAATTGGAATCTATGACATTTACATAAATTGGAAATTTTTTCTGGGAATTTTTTCTTGCACACACATTTTTAAACTGAAAACAGTTGAATTAAAAGTGTGACGATAACGTGAGTGATTACGGTTATGTCTCGATTGTCTTATAAACGCATAAAACTAGACACGCGATGAGGACAATCAATGGGGGAGAAGAGATACGATGTTTACGTTTACGTAAATTTAAACACGGAAGTGAAAATTCAACAAAAGATATGAAATGGTTGGTATTACGAAGAACGAAGAGGAAATGGGAGACGAAGAGAGAGAGAGAGTTACACGTAGAAATAGAGTGGAAGCAGGTAAGGAGGAAAGAGAGAGAGAGAAAAATAATCCATGCAAGAGGAGCCACACACACACTTGGCCGTCGGGAGAACGACAAGAGAAGGAAAGTTTGAGATAAAAGTTTTGGATTCCACGCTCATGATTTCTTTTCCCGTGTTCTCAGACAACTCCACCCCTTCCTCCGCCTCTCTCACTCTTCCCTACGAACCTCCTCCTCCTCCCCCCCCCTCCCCTCTACCTCCCCCCCTTCCTCGTCCTCCTCTTTCTCTTGCGCACCTTCCAGGAACTCTCGTAAAAAAAAGATCCCGGAAACCTCCTCCCTCCCAACTCCACCAGCTTCCATCCCACCCACTCCACCCAACCCACTTTAACTCCACTGTTTTAAAAGGCGCACTCGAAGACCGCCGTGGCTGTGCTATCTCTTAGATCGTTGCATAACATGGACTACGTAGGCCTACATCATTCAAATATGATAATAGTGTTGTACTTAATTGAAGTCTTTTACACTTATAAATATATGACCGCTGAGGCCGTCATAAAATTCTCTCTTTAGATATCATTCAGAAAAGTCTTCATTTCGACTAATTATTTAGTATACCGCAATTATAAACCTAACAAGATTGATCAAATATTTATATAAAGCGATATTTATGTCCTGACCACAATATATGATGTTAAAATTGGGATGATTATACAATGCAGTAAAACTTCGTTAAATATAATGAACTTCTGGGGAATAAATAAATCTTTGCTAGCGCTGAAAACTAGTTTGAACGAATAATATTGAATACTATGTTAAAAGAGCAATTATATTTTACCAAAAAAATATATAGTTGTAATTTTTACTTTACTGCAGATAAATGTAAAGTATATTTTTATGACATCACGGACATACTTATCAAAGTGGAAATGTGCGAAATACTGTCGATATGGGAAATCTGTTTTCATCGTAGCGAAATTCCCTTTATTAGTACTACATTCCTTGCAGCGAGATATTGTCGCATAATAAAATGCAAAATGATGTCATCGGTTATGTTTATTGTGTTGTCATTTAACAATATCTAGGGCAAAACCGGGTGACGCGCCGCACTTTTTGAAAATCCGTTATAAATCGATACAAGTCTAAACGCCTAAAACACCTATACGCATATATAAAATAGTGGTCCTTGAACTACATATTTCGACTAGAAAAATAATTTTAAAAAATTATTCAGATGGCATTTACTGTGAAAGAAAAGAAGTTAGCAGACGGGGTGAGTTGCCGCATTGCCGGGTGCTATGCCGCACCCTTGGGAGAGTTGCCGCGCACATGTAAAAAACCGAAAGGTCTTTCATTTTTGTGATAATAAATTAAATTTTGGAATAGAATGTGAAAAAAAAGAATAAAATGATTTGTAATAGTAGTATTGACTGTTGAAAATTATTTATTGAACATATTTTCAAAGGGAAAATTCAAAAACATACATGGCACTTAATCAATCTGAAAGAGTAAATACAGACCTATGTGATTGGCCTCAACAATAAACAAGTTAGGAAAGTGTTTCGTGCAATGGAGTATTAGAAAGAAATTATATACCTGTACGTGAGGGAAATAGCGTTTTCAAGTTCTTATATTTTTTAAAAATAATCCATTTTCTTCGTATTTAATAATATTGCATGCACGCGTAAGTAAATTAAACGTTTGTCTGTGAGATTGTTTATGATAGCAAAAATGAAGAAGTAACCATGCAAGAAATTTTCTGTTCAACTCGAATTAAGACATTCTCGTTTGATTTTCTCGATAACGGATACACCTACGATAAAAATGTACTCTTCTTTACAAGTTCTACAACTTTTGTTTGAAAAATATTTTGATATAAGCAATACTTTACGAGATATGACGAAAATTTAATTTTTTGTCACCAGTAAAGTGGTACCTCTGACTGGCGTACGTGATTCATTTTTGTGATTTTCTTCTTATATTTGATTGTAAGTCCTTAATATTAAATTTCATGAAAATCCGTTCGGTCGAAGCCGAGAACGAACATGCGGACGGGCGGACTGGCGGACTGGCGGACGGACAGACAGACAGACAGACGGACGGGCGGACGGACAGACCGACGATAATAGGCGCTCACGCTGTAAGCGAAACGCGCCTAAAAAAGGATTTAATATTATCCTAATGTTCAGTTATCAAAATTAAGAAAATTTTCAGAAAACGTTTAGGTCTAAAAATTACAAATTCAAAAATTTGGCAAAAGGTAAACAAAAAAGTTTCAATGTCCTCTTGATAATACAGAAATACAGCAATTTTTCCTCCGTCCACTGGCCACGCTTCCTGGCTCCCTCCCTTCTTTTGCAAACTGTGGGCATCGTCTACAAGCGAAAAACTTAATAATAAAATGAACTAATAATCTTTTTAAAAAGAAAGGAATGGAAAACTTCGCCAATTACAACATGTTATTACATCATTTTACAACTAAAATGTTTAATAACTACGGCATATTATTAAAAAATTCATCGTCAAACAATACTATTGGGTGCGGCATGTCACCCTTAAAAAACCGCGGCAAGTGTCCCGAACTGCAGGGATAGATGCCGTACCTAGCTGATAAGCTTTCACTTGTGTTGCAATGGCGGACTTTGAAAGAAGAAGCATCAGCACAGCGACTATTTTCGTTTAAAATAATTAGCTACAGTAAAACACTGCAAGAAGTAGTTTAGAAAACGATAAAGCAACTATGAATAAAAAGTTTCATGATAAAATTTGTGTACCTACATAACAAAAACAAGAGCCACGACTAAAAAACACAACGGATTTTGATCACGTGTCATCACAATACTGTTCTTCACTCAACGGAGCTGATGCCATGGTCAGTGGAGCCATATAGCTTCATACTTAAAAACTACAGCTAGTGCGGCAACTGTACCGGTGCGTCGCGTCACCCGGTTTTGCCTTAAGCTTAACAACGGTTAATTTTTCCAACACAAAGCATTATAAAGTAAAGCAAGAATCAGGAGTAATAAATCCTAAACGTTGATGATGTCATCTGTCCCACATCGATCGCATTTCACTCGAGATATGGATGCAACGCATTCGTTAAGAAGACCCGGTAGAGCAGAGGGAGCAGCGCTCGTCGCACCCGCGGGCAGTTCATTGCAGGCGGCGGTTAGGACAATTAAGCGGCGTCGGCGGCGGGCAACTGCCACCAATGGGCGGTCGAGGCGGTGCATTTGGTGCGACCAGGTTCCACCGAGGAGTGGGCGGAGGAGAGGGAGAAAGGAGGAGGGTGGAGGGGAGGGGGAAGAATGGGGAAATGGGAGGGGAGAAAGGGGGAGTGAAGGAGAAGGTGGAGAACGAGGAGGCCGATTAATAACGGGGTTACTCGTTTTGAGGGGAACGCCGCCGCCGCCAACAGATGACGCTCCCGGCGGATGACGACATCGTCAACGATGAGAGGATGGCAGCTACGGCGCCGCATATCCGTGACACGAAAGCGCAGTTTGTAAGCGCGCCTACGCAGGTCATACGCCAAGGAGGACTCTCGGAGGTGGGTCGGTCGAGGGTGAGGCACGCCTCTCTCGCACGGTTGACGACCGAGTGACTCGGGTAATAGGAAGAGATGGCTCCTCTGGATAGCCATGATGCTGGGCGCAGGCTCATAAATTCCAATCGCACGATGGCAAGGGGGCTATGATAACGCCGGAGAATGATGCGACGCGGTGAATTGGGACGGAAAGGACACCTACGCTACCTTCCACCACCAACTATAAACCGTTCAATGAAGGCATACTCGTGGAAATCATCCGGAACTTTCGGTTTTAATAGTTTATACAACACCGAATAAGACTCTCTCATATACTATGTAGTTATTTAAAAAAACTAATGTAATATATTCCTCCAATTTTATGAGTTCAAACGTTTTGAGAGATTACTCTAAGTTATGAATTTACTCAGTTCATTTTGGTATAATTCATTATGCGATATTTTGGGAGGAAGTGTTTTCGTGTTTTATTTTCGGTGGCACCCCAAATTTTGCCCAAATTAAAATTAAAATAAAAAGGCGTGTGGCGAGGTATACTTCTACATATAGTTTAATTTGTATTACCCTTTTCGCAGTAATGGTCCGAGATATTTTGATCAAGGATCCGTTCCATCTTCCTCTTTACACGGAAAAATGTTTACGGAAACATTTTAATTCATTTACTACAACTTTAAACTAGTGATGGAAATAGAATGAAAGAGGATTTAAAACTAAATAAATGCCATTACATATTTCTGCTCACTCAGCAATATCCAATGCTTGCCTAAACTTATCCCCTTGCATTTAAAGTACAGAAAAAGCGCCCTTTAAATTTTGGCGTCCTGGCCATCCCCTCGAATCGCTGCTACTTCTAACTTACTGCGTTAAGTTTTATAATAATATCATTTCACTAAGGTAGTTCTCCGTACATCCACATTACTTTCAAATCACATTGTTTACAGATTTATAAGCCTCGAATATAGTGTCGTTAACTGGTGTCAAATAGATCTCTTGTTTAAAATTTACGGAACCCTACAGCGCGATATGCAAAGTTTATGATATAACGATCATTGTTCATTCTAGATTGTAAACCTATTCCCTTTGCTTAAGAATGAGTTAATATTTTTTTCCAATGCATGGTTGCAAAGAAAAAAAATTAATTCCTATTCCAAAATAGATCAGAAGATTTGGTCTTTTGTTCAAACCAAAGTAGAATTACAAGTCATAGCATTTAATTGATATTAAATGTCTAACGAGTCTCGTTTATATTTTTCCAAAACTTCCTGCGGAAATTTTCCAAATCAACCGGAAACAACTCCCACGGAGTGATCAAAACGAATCTTTCCACCAAACAGACCGAGCGGAACCAATACAAAAAGGCCGAGTGGATACAACGGGGGAGCATTTTCGTCGTGTTTACCCGACTCGCGTGCTCTGCCCCAAATCCCCATCCCTCTTTCCCTTTACCTCCTCTATCCCTCTCTCTCTCACCATGTCCCTCATCCTCGCTCCCCGTCTCTCTAACACTCTCCCTCTCTCGTTTTCTCTCTCTCTCTCTCCCTCTCTCTCTCTCCCTCTCTCTCTCCAAGGTCCATTTGCAGCATGGGAATGAATGCCACTCCCGGCCGTCGCTTTATTTTTCCAACTCTGTTGAACCAGGTGCGGGCAGGGTTGTCTCGATTTATACATTTCAACGGCGAACCTTTAGGCCGAGAGGGAGTGAGGCTGGAGTGAGAGGGAGGAAAGGAGATTGGGGGGGGGGGGGGAAGGGGTGAGGAGAGAGGACGCTCTCTCGACAGGTAAATGGCAGCGCCGATTCCACTCCTCGTATTTATTATAGCATCGCCCGGGCACCACACCCCTCCCCCCTCTTCCGCCTCCCCATCCTTCTCCCCCGCTCTCCTCCTCACCCTCCATCGCATACGACGCCCGCTCCAACACTCAACGCCAACGGGGTGCCCGAGTCACCAACTCCGCCGATCCTCTCACTCCCACGCACCCCTTCGCTTCCTCCTCCTCTTTAACCCCACTACTCTCCCCCTTTCGCATCGACTACCAATGAGAAGTGCCCTCCCCCTCCATCACCGACCCAGCCCCCACTCTATCCCGCGGTACGCAAACACGGGGCATTCTCTCTCTCCAGACGAAAAATTACCCACAAATCCCCTCGCTCATGATTCACGGGGGAGCGGAGTGTGGGGAGAGGGAATTGGGCAGGGTGGAAACCAGAGGGAGGGAGGTGGGAAGAAGGAGCGGTAAGGAACATTGGGAATCGGTTAGCAATAGGTGCGGAATGGGAGTGAGTGAAAGTGGGAGGGAGGAAATGGGGAGGGGGGAAATTTACTCCCGAACGATTTGGGGCCAAAGCCATTCCACTGCCTTTTTAAAACTGTGAAATGCACTTTACTGAAATTACTAACTGTGAGACTCCTCTGGCTCTCCTCTCCTTTCCTACCTTCCCCTTTCCCCTTACCTTCCCGTCTTCCCTTTTACCCTCTCCCCCTTCTTTTCCTTCCCCCTCCCTAACTTTCCCTCTATCTCACCCTCTCCCCCCACACTACTTCCCTCTCTCCCTTTCTCTTTTCAATTCCCCTCTCTCCCTTCCTCTTCTCCTTTTCCCCCTGCCTTTCACTCCCTCCACCCAGCTCCAAAATACATCACACCCTCACTGTGCGCTCTGATTTTTGAGAAAGGTAGCTTAGCGCCGGATGCGATCAAAATGAAATAGGTCTCTCAATTTTTAATTTCTTTTTCTCTCTCTATTTTGTTTCACACTATTCTATTACGGTTTTGGATTTTATTGTCATTAGTAGATTGCGTATAGTAGTTATTACCAAGAAGTTTCACATCGGCCTAAAATGGCAAGAATTTTTCGAATGACGACTGAAAATGAAACCATCAAATCACCTTTGGCCCTTTTAACTTCTGTGAAACTTCTCATCTGATATCATCGCAATAAACGCCGTTGTATTTTCGATTCGAAGAAATTTTCTAGTTAGAATTATTGCTCAAAAATCATTTCATAGCCCTGTTTTTCGAATCCGTGGTCACCAAATCAGATTTTTGGATGCACTTTCGTAAACTAAGTAGTTATGAAAGACAGATTGAAGAATTAAGACGGCGATATTAGAGTAGATAATAGAGAAAGAGGAGATCGTTGGGAGGCGTGGGGGGAGGGGGATTGGTTGGGGGGCAAGGGGGGTTGTCAATGTTTTCGTTATCGTCGTCAGGAGTAATGTCCGGTTCGAGGACCAGGTCGTATTCATCCAATCTCTGGGCGGCAATTCGACGCAGATTACGAGTGTGAGTGGAATCCACCGCCGCCTTCTACCCACCTGGACGCGGCTACCCATTCCATCGATCCCTTTCACATTTCTCTTTTGCAGTTCTTTCCGATCCGAGAGCCATTGGTTCGAACCTCGCTCACTCATTTCTGCGTTATTTGGTGTCCCATAGCGTCCAAGAATTAGGTTGAATTTTTAATATTAAACTGATATAATGACACTGATACGTCACTTTTTCGATCAGATATTTTGCAAAGCAGACTTCCGCTTACGTCGATATTTTTGTAACTTTTCGTTTTAAAAGCTTGCTATACTTTTGCGGATCAGACCACTGTATTTATCGGGTAATACAGATATAAATTTTAAAATGCACAAGATATCGGTGTAATTCAGGCTGTAATCCGTTATCGATCCAGGATTAAAGATTGAATATTAAAACGATAATAATAATAATAATGATTATTCTTTTCACTATAGAGAGAAAATTCGGTTAACCTTATCAGGAATATGTACTTTCGTATAAGTATTTGTATGTTAGTAAAACTCTATTGCAGTAGACACTTTGCTGCGCTTGGCCAGTACATTTTTTGAAGACTCTGTATAACATTATTAAGTACTTCACATTGAGAAGAATAATTCAATGTTGAGTGTTTCCTTTAAAAAGATAATAACCAGATGAAAATTAGAATCTGATTCGTTTTATATAATAATCAAAACTTTATTTTTCTAGGTTTACGAATTTCTAAATCAGCAGTTAAGGCGAATCAATCTAGAAATGAGAATAAAGAATTTGCAATTAAATAACAGATCAACAAACTTTTCAAGTGTCACACGAAGGATATTATGTTTTAATTCGAAAAACTACTTTCCTCACCAGCTTCGGTACCTTGTATGTTCTGCAAATTTCTCAGAAGTATAATAATCTCAATAAAACTGTTGTCACAAATCTATCACAAGGTGTATATTTAAAGAGGATAGTGTGTGACAAACTTATAAGTTCTGCTATCAGAATTAATCCATCAGTGTCAGCTTCGCATCCACCTTGTCGCGACGTACTTGAATTCAGAAGCTTTACAGTATTTTCGGATACCCATCAGTTTCAAGACTTGTCCCTTCAGTCCGTCTCAAACAATTCAACTGTAAGTTTCACTTATTTTTCTATTTACAGTGTTCATAAAGGACGGCCAATAAAATGTCTGACAAAAAGAAAACAAAAATGTACAATTTTAAAAATGTGTAGTAGTTTGCTGCCATTAAGTCAAGAAGGGTACACTTTTAGGTGCATTTTGAGGTATTTGTATTAGTCTATGTTTTATGTAAGTCTTGCTATAAGAAAGTGTTTCAAATTCTTAAGAATTTTAAAATAAATATGTATTTCTTAATTTTACTTATTTAAAAGCGCATGTTTTTCGAAATATATCTCTTACAAAAGTTTATTATTTTACAAAATATTTTTCGTTGACTGATTTCTTTTACGTATGTCTAATAAGAAAGTCATTTCCTGTAGTCACAGAGTTGCCGTGTGATAGTGTGACGGTATGATGGTGTTACTTTCAGAAATCACATGGAAACAGGGCTAACCTATCCTCGAAAAGAATAGGTCGCAAGGAAATTTTAATTTGTTAGGGGTGGCCAAATCAAATCTCGCCCACACCTATCAAATCTCGCAGGCCGGCCCTGAGTACACACACACACACACACACACAATTTCATCAGTGATATGAACACGACCACAGCTATAACTATGAGAGCCTGGTCATAAAATGTGTTAATGTAATTATATCGATTAAAAATTGATGGGACGAATGATCCGAAGATGCAGTGTTGGGATATGTGGAAACAGGTGAAAAAATCTCATATGATCGGGAATCGAACCCAGGTCTTCCACTTGCCGTGTTGATACTAGCATGGCTAGTTCGGTCCCAACCTAAGAAAATATTCCCGTTCCGAACAAGAAAACATATCTGCTACGGTAGTTCAGTGGTAGAACATCTGCCCAGCAAGTGGAAGACCCAGGATCGATTCCCCCTTATAGCAGATTTTTTTCACCTGTTTCCACATTTCTCATAAATATATCAAAGAAATAAAAATTATATTTCCCAATTCTGAGATATTTGTTATTGAGAAAAATAAAAGTTCTATTTTACGCAATAAGAGATATGAATATTCTGTATGGCATGAGTGCTAACGTTCACAGAATTTCAAACACCAAATATATCAAACTAATTTTTATGCTCAATTGCACAACACTATATCAATTACCACCCTTGTCAGTATCCCTTAATCGGACTGCGAACTGTATATCTTTGCGCATCTCATACAAACTTCTGCAGCCTTACTGAGATTTATACTAACTGTAGTAATGTTAGAAAAATCATTAGGCAAATTTCCAATTGTGAATTTTTGTTAATAGTGGCAGTGTAACAAACCTGAAGTAAAATTCTGTAAAAATGTGCAAATAATGTATATTGTCATGTGTTTTTTGCTGGTTACTAAGGAGAATACATCTGTGAAATTCAATAATATAATTGAAAATGTAATTTAAAGAAATATTTTTCAATTCTTTTGTCATAAGATCACAAATCATTATTAATATCTCAAAAGACAAGTATCTTCGTCATTGCCATTAGAATACCTCGAATTAAAAGAACGCTTCGCTGCTTCTTATACATCCACGTTTACTAATTGCTTCAGCTACCTGTCAGCTTCATATATTCTCTCCATCTCTTCCTTCCCCCCTTCCTCAATCGAGTGCGCTGAACCACCAACCCTCCATCCCCCTCCTCTCCCGTCTTCCCACTAAAACCGCGCTTCCTCATTTGCAAACGCAGATCTTTTCCGACAGCCTCCTTTACTCCTCCTCTTCCATCCGCTTCCTTCCACACCTTCAATTTTTCTTCTCCCTTTCTTCTCTCTCTCTCTCTTCCTTCCTTTTCCTCTCTTTCTCGCTCTAGAACCTCGAATATCCTGAAACTCGTCTCAAATACCGTTCCCACTCAATACGAAACCCTCTTCACGGCACGCCGTCTCCTCTTCATTTCTTCATTCGCTCTGCGCACACACATACACACGCACACTAAATGCACCGCTCCCATTCCCTCTCTCTTCTCTCCTCCCACTCCGCCCCTCCTCCTCGCCTTGAACCCTTCTCGGCAGAAAAGAGAAAGAAGGGATTCACCCTGGAGGGACGAAGGCGGCGGCGGCAAAGGTGAGAGACGGGCGAGAGAGAGAGAAAGATGGAGAGTGGGATAGGAGGTGGTTTACGGGAGTGGAGAATGGAGAGGACTGGGGGCGGAGGGCAGAACCTGCTCTGTGCTTGGCGGTGGAGGCCAAAGAGGCGCCTTGATGGGAAGGGAGGGAGAGAGAGAGAGAAGGAGGGGTCGAGAAGGAACGCCGTGGCAGTGCCTGAGTGGCGGAGAGGGGGAAACTCAATAATGCGGCAGCAGGTGCAAAGGAGAGGTGTCAGAGGCAGCGTACTACCTAATAAATGAGGTAATTTCCACACTTGCAGGGAAAGGACCCTCGCCCTTCCCTTCCGAGTGCTCCTTCCCTCTCCTTTCTCTCACTCCATCTCTTTTCTCCTTTCTCTTCTTCCTCCTCCTCCTCCTAACAATCCTCTCTTATGTGTACTTCGCAGCCAACCCTTTCCGCGCACGGCGTGCGTGGTAGCATAGCATAGTCGTCCCTTTAGGGTCGTGCTGAAAGAGCAGAGAGGAGGGGCAGAGAGAGAGAGAGAGCGAGTGGGGAAGGACAGAATGACCGGGGAAAAGAATTGAGACCACACGCTAGGGTGCCCCTCTCTCACTGTGGCACCCATTCCTCTCTCACCAGATTCGCGCCCCTGATTCCCTTTTCGCGTACCTTCAAACCGCGTTGTGGCGAATTGCTAGCCAACCGTCTATCTCACGAAAACAAAAACAAGGTGAAAAGACGCGGAGATCGAAGAACACGGCTCGGTGCCCCTTCCAAATAGGGAATAAGAAGTTTCCCTCCTTCCGTTGCCACTATCTATGGAACCTCGCCCTTCCTCTTTTACGCCATGCGTCGTCCACACTCTCTTCTACTTGGGCTTGATTGGCGGAGGGAGAGCGAGAGGGAGTGATCGTGGGAGAGAGGTTTCAGAGGCGAGGGTGAAGGAAGACAGGGTCTGAGGAAAGGAATGCAGGTTCTGGGTGATGGAAAGCAGGTAAGAGAGAGGGAGAAAGAAGGGCCGGAGAGAGAAAAAGACCCACACGATTTGAGAGCAAAACCACAGAACCTCATACCTTTTAGATTTTCAAGATGTAAAAAAGTACTCGGGTAGCATTGCTAATAAATGAAGGTTTGATATCTCTTTAAACTTCACTTAAAAGGATCAAAAACACCACCAACCCATTGGAAGGGGCGAAATAAGAAAACAATGAATATAAAATGAAAAGCAAGGATGGAGATGATAAGGGAAGGCAAAGGTGTAAAGGTCCGAGGGTTGTTTAGAATTGAGAAAGAATGGTGCGGAAGAAGGCATATAAAGGAAGGTGTGGAGGGCGAAAGGAGGAGATGAAGGGGAGGAGAGAGAGAGAGGAAGAAGGAAGGAAGGAAATGGGGGAGGATACTCGTTTCGGGTATCGCTTTCGGGTGTGGGGGGTGGATGTGTTAGGAGAGGCGATGGGGATTGATTGGGGAGAAAGAGAGCACTCTGGGCAGAGAGTAGAGAAAGAGAGAGAAAAAGAAGAAGAGGAGGAGCAGCAGCACACGGTCCCAGCCATCGGAGGCAACCCACGGGAGAAAGAGAGAGAGCACAATCCCTAGGCCATCCCTCTTACCATTAAGAAAAAGTTTACGTTCCCTTAAATGGGATTTCTTTACCAATGGCTCCGAGAAAGGGAGTTCGATTCTTTTTATTTCCCCTCCCACCTTCTTATTTCGAGCGATTTCTCTCTTTTTTATCTCTCTCCGGATGGAGCACTGCTCGCCGTGAAACGGAGGTTAAAAGAGAATGAGGGAGAGAGAGAGAGAGGAAAGGGAATAAGGGGGAAGGAGGATCGTAATTTTTATTGGTCTCCTGGCAACGGCTGTTCGTGTGTTCGGAGAAGAGAGGGTGTGAGGAAGCGCCCTCTCATTGAGGTAGTTTCGAGGTGTGAGAGGGAGAGAGAGAAAGAAGGTGGCAAGATGAAAGCTTGTTGTTGGTAGAGGAAAAAATAAGGAAAACCTAGTTTTTTTAAAAGAACCTGATGGAGAAGTGTTTGTTGTTTCTCCCTTTTCAGGTGTTTCCGCAAGGTCCCAAAAGTAGAAAAATGGAGGTGGGGAAAGGTTGTGAGATGAGATGTTTTTTATAACTCCAATGACCTAGTAGGTTCTTAACTAACATAAGCCAGTTATGATCAGGAACCGTTTGCTTAATAGGAACTATATATTGAGTCGAGTATCACTTCCATCTTGCTTGCATGTAGCGAAAAACATTTAATTCGCTCGTTTTCCAGCGAGAGAGAGAAAGAGAGAGAGGGAGAGAGGAAAAATGAAAGGGATTTCACTTGATGCGCCAGGAAACATTTAAACATAAAAGATCTTCGCTATAATGATTTTTTAAATACCGCAAAGACATCTGGAGCGAGATGCGTCCTGATTTTTCAATTTTCAACTTGTTCCCCCAGTAATTAAATTACTATTTCGTGAAAATAATCTTAATATATCCGAGCAAGCCTAAAAAGAGATTGCTGTAGTCGACAACTTAGCAACAACTTTCCATGACTTTCCATTTCAACTGACAAAATTTGAAAAATGCCAAAGTCTAAAGGCGCCTTAAAGTTGTTTGGCCTGGTGCGCACCATGACACCAGCTATGTAGATAAGGATGGCGATCATGTGTTGCAGGGAGTCCAGCGGAAACTCACCGTGACTGGATAGCCAGTGGGAGTGTCAAATAGATATGAATAGAAATGTAAACCTTTTTGGATCAGAGCCCTGTTTAGTCAAGGAGAAAAATAAAAACACCTTGATTCCTCCCTATATGTGTGTGTACATAGAAACGAATTCTTAGCGCTTAAGGGAGAATGACGAAAATCGACTATAACGAGATTGAGCCATCGTCAGTGAGAGGTAAAATGTAATCAACAAATATATATATCACGGAAAATTAAAAATAAATCCATTTCGACTGCAAAAAAACTTCGGAAAGACATGGCATAAGAGACGAACACACGTGCGGTGGAGTAACGATTGAATCAAGTTTTCAATTTTTTATATATCCCAGAGATCTTTTAAATCAAAAAGTTAAAGAAATACCACTCAGACTTCAACTAGTCTGATTGTAGAAATCATTTGAACCCATCTACATAATTGGTATAAAAACCATTCCATCTTCGATGCATTTATATAATCTTTTCCCTTTGACGATTTCTGATATTTGTACCGACTGTGAAAAAGACCATTTTTTGGCGTTATCATAGCAGGGAAAATGTTTCATTGACGTTATATATCGGGAAATTTAAAAGAGAATATCGAAGGCGTTGTCTTTCTGGGGGCGAGAGGTTATCTTTCGCACGTTACTTGTAAATCCCCGCCACGGCTTTTTCTAATCCTTCCATTAAGTTCCGCAAAATTGCTTCTTTATACTTTTAATAATTCTTTCCTCCACAGACGAGGATTATCATGGCGAGACCACAAAAAAAGCCTCGAAATAGATTCGTTCGAAATAAAAAAAGAGCTCAGATGTGTCCCCGAGGGAACGAGAAGTAATGGGAAAGGAGGATGGTTACGGCTATAGAAATTAAATTCATTAATAAGGTTAAGTACGTGGATCCCTTGCTTAATCCCAACCGTTAATTTCATTATATATCCGGAGGAGCGCTTGGAAGCCAAAAGGAAGATCATAAGAGAGAGAGAGAGGGAGAGAGAGATAAGAGAGGGATAAGTCTCGATATTATGGAGATCTTCCGTTGCTAAAAAAATAGAGAGGTTAATGGCCTCATTATCGGCCCGGTCTTCTGATGGTTGCGTGGAATCCCAATAATCTCTACTTCACGTTCCTCTTCCTCGCCCCAGAAGGCGCACATTGCGTAGCCCCCCCACCTCTTTCCTCCCCCCCTCCTCCCTCCACACTCCGCACGATCGCTCGTCTTTCATACCTATGGGCTCTCACAGGGTCGCTCGGGTAAGGACCGTTCCATGGCCCCCGCCCCATCCACAGCCTCTCCCGCCTCCGCCTCCTCCTACGCGAACTTCCGCGCTCATTCGTAAGTTCTTTCCGAATTGCCGCAAGGGAGTGAATCACATGGTGGCGCTACCCGAGTCTCTGTCCACTGCGACACGTGCGAGAGATAATATCGTTTAATTTAAGCCTGTTTTTTTAAAATGAATATACCCTTGAGGATTCAAAAAAAATATCTGCTGAGTATATTTACATCGGAGAAAAATGTGTTAGTCGATGTTCCAGAATCAGTTAATAATGGAGAAAATATTATTATATTATTTATGGGATAACTACTGCGAATTTTTGGCTAATTTCTCGATATTTTCCACGTGCTCATCATTGTATTTAAATTTCAAAAATGAAATATCTAGCTAACCTTGTGACTGAAATTCAATTGATGACTGAGGTTATTTTCAAACGGTTTTGCGGCCTATCTCATTCATATCATCAATTTTACGCGAGGTTTGTGAGCTTACCGGCCAAAATTTTATTCGTATGCATAAAAAATGATCCCATGTGATTTTACAACCCGCTTAGAGCCAGATGTTCGTATTTAGAGACATGAATTTCGATTCCGTTTCCAAGTTTTAAAAAAATTAGCCCCTGTTGGACAATAATTATAACCTTTGGATCCTTTCGCGAGTTTCTCATCGGCAGCAAAATACGGGCGTCGTAAAAACGAAACATTTCGCCCAAGCGTCGTCGCTCCCCCATCCCTTCCCCCTCACCATCGACGCCCACTCCGACTAGTAAATGACCTGACAGAACGACAGCCCAGCGCGTGCCTTAAACGGCTCTGATTTACGGTAAAATCCGCAGACACAGCCCTTCTCACCTTTCACAAACCTCATGCTCAACCGGTTTGTCGGGCCACCGAAAAAAAGAGCACGGAGTGCTGCCGGGGCGTGCCGTGTCTATGAAACGGTAGGAGATTGAATGAGCGCGTCGCCCCAACCCCTCTAAAAAGTTCTCTCACAATGAAGGTCCTCCTGCCCCCCTCCTAACCCTCCGGACGATCCATCCCCGGGCCAAAAACCACCACTCTTCCCTCCCTATTCTTCATCACCCCTCTCTCCCATCCCTACGCCCTGCTTTTCGCCCACCCTAGTACTAACGTCACCCCTGCACCAGCCACCGTTAGCCTAAGGCTTATCCCACCCCGACGCCCTCGCAGACCTCATCCCCACGGCTCATGGCGCACGCTCAATTGATGCACCGATTCGGCGCGGCGTGCGCTCGCCAAAAGAGAAAGTTAAATAAGCAGACGACAATCGAGCGTGTATCCCAAAGACCACCCCCTCCCCACCCGCCGCCCTTTCATACCCACCTTTTCTTTGAGCACCTCATCCTCCCCTCATCTTTCGCCGTAACAGTCAACCTCCACGTGCGTGAAGATGGGGAGGAGGGGGTTGGATGTGGGAGCCGTTGGGTGTGGAATAAGATAAAGGGGAGGAAATAACGAGGGAAGGGGAATTTGGTAGAGGTAGGAGTGAAGGAGGGAGGGAGGGGAGGGGAGGGAGGAGATGATCGCTAGATAGCAGCAATAAAAGGGACAGCTGTATATAGGAAAGACGACCAAAATGAAAGAGAGTAGGAAAGGGGTGGAGAGGGACAGAACTAGAGGTCATGTAGCTCCAACCGGTGTATCTTTCGCATCATTCTTCTGCTCTAATCTCATTCCCCTATATATATATATATATATATATATATATATATATATATATATATATATATATATATATATACATATAGGTATATATAATGCTTAAAGGAAAGGAAAGGTAATAATAAAGGTGGCAACAAGGTTTCGGAGGGAGCCCAGTGGACACTTACCTAAATTGGAGAGCCGCTAGGGGTGCTGAAGACACACGAAAAACACACAAACACAAAAACAACACAAATTTGGAGCTTCCGGGCTAACGTCCTCCATCAGCGACGGAGAGACATATGTGTATGTGTGTGTGTATATATGTATATGTGTGTGTGTGTGTGTGCGCGTGTGCGTCAGTGTGCGTGCGTGTTCGTGTGCGTGCGCGTGCGCGTGCGTGCGTGTGTGAGTGTGTGTGTGTGTGTACAGAGCCAGATAGAGGGGGACCAGCAGGACCATTTGGCCTGGGCCCAGAGGGGCCACCTAAATTTATTCTAAAGGATTTTTGTTCATATATTTGTATGGCTTTCGGAGTGGGGTGGGGCCCTACATTTGCAACTGGCCAGGGCCCCATATCACCTCTCTCAGGCCCTGTATACAGTGGCGTATCCAGGAATGCTTTTGAGAGTCATAACTCCCCCCCTCTCGATTAAAAAATTTTCTCATCATACTCGGATGAGGAATTGGAAGATTTCTACCAAGAAGTTGGAGAACTGCACCACAAAGGAACCTGCCATCTAAAAGTGGTCATCGGTGATTTCAATGCCAAAGTAGGAGAACAAAAGGAAGACGACAGTGCAGTTGGAAAATGGGGCTATGGAGACAGAAATGAACGAGGTGACCGACTTGTAGACTTTGCTGGATGTACTAGTCTATATATAATGAACACTTTCTTCAAAAGAGTCCCAATAGAAATTGGACCTGGAAAGGACCCAATGGTACCAAAAACGAAATTGACTACATACTAGTCAACAAGAAGTAATTGCCTGAAGACTGTTCCGTCCTCAACCAGTTTAAAACTGGAAGCGACCATCGCTTGGTAAGATGCAGAATAAAATTCAACTCAAAGTTAGAATGACAGAAGCTTATAAAGCAGCCTAAGTCTATTATCAACACGCAGGTGCTAAAAGAACGAAAAGAAGAATTTCAGCTCCAACTGAAAAATCGATTCAGTGCACTGGAAGACCAAGAAGTTGAATCCCAATTTATAGAGATACTCAAGGAAACCGCTGAAGAAATAGGCGGAACAGTTAAAACAAAGACAGAGAAAAAGTTGACCGAAAAAACAAGACTGCTGATGGGAAAAAGAAGGAAAATGATAATTACTAAAGATCCTAAAGAAATGATCCATTTTGCAGAACTAAACAAAACTATAAGGAAGTGCATCAAGGAAGACGTGAAGAAATATAATTATGAGCTAATCGAGAAAGCCATAGAAAACAAAAGAAGTTACAACAAAATGAAGCAACATCTCTCGATCGGAAAGAGAGAGCTGGTGGCCTTGATGTTAGAAGACGGCTCCATAACCCATAGTAGGAAACTGATCCTGAAACGGGTACAAGAATTTTACACTAAGCTGTATGAGGATCCTCTAGGAAATGACGAAGTAAATGATGACGGAAACATGCCCACCGAAGAGGTCCCAGATATCCTTCCGGAAGAGGTGAGACAGGCAATCAGAAGTATGAAGAAAGGAAAAGCATCTGGAATGGATGGTATCACAGCGGAAGTATTCAAAGCAATGGGTAATCATACGGAAACAATTCTCGCTAAGATTTTTAACTCCTGTCTGAGGAAGAAAAAGATACCAGAAACATGGAACCACGCATGTATTATCCTTCTGCACAAGAAAGGCTCCAAAGAAGACTTGAATAACTACAGACCGATCAGCCTACTCCCAACAGTCTACAAAATATTCACGAAAATACACACTATGCGCCTTCAAAACCATCTTGATGCTGCCCAACCCAGAGAGCAAGCTGGATTTTGCAGTTGGTATAGCACGATGGACCACATCCAAGTCGTGAGAGAGGTAATCAGTCGGACTAACGAGTACGAATTACCTCTGTGTATGTGCTTTATCGACTATGCGAAAGCATTCGACTCTGTTCGAACTTCGTCAGTGTTACGTGCACTAAAGAAACAAGGAGTAGAAGAAACGTACATAACCTTGATCAAGAATATCTACGAAAATGCGACGACATCTGTCCAGCTGCATGAAGAAACGAGTACCTTTAATGCCGAAAAGGGAGTGAGACAAGGAGATACTATGTCCCCTAAGTTATTTACAGCAGCTCTAGAGGAAGTATTCAAAAGGCTAGACTGGGAGGAAAAAGGCATAAAGGTAAATGGAGAATAACTGAGTCACCTGCGCTTTGCAGATGATATCATACTGTTCGCAGGAAGCCCAGAAGAGCTCCTTAGAAGAACTGAAGAGCTTGAGCAAGCAAGCCGAGAAGCTGGACTTAAGATGAATCTTAATAAAACAAAGGTTATGTACAACTCCTTCACAAATTCTGAGAAGATATATATCAACGGAGCAGAACTCGGAAAAGTAACCAGCTATGTTTACTTAGGTCAACTCATCACTACTGATGGTTCGCTTCTTGGAGAAATCAACCGGAGAGTGAAGATGGCATGGAGTGCTTTTGGCAAGAATGCGAACATCTTTAAATCAAATATTCCAGTCTTCCTAAAAAGGAGACTGTATGACCAATGTGTTCTGCCTGTTCTGACATATGGTTTTGAAACATGGACCATGGATGCCAGAATGATACAGCGCCTGCAAACAACACAGAGGGGCATGGAGACATGCATGTTAGGGATCACCCGAAGAGACCGCAAGAGGAACGACTGGGTAAGAAAGAAGACGGGAGTCTGTGACGTGATTAGAAGAGTGAAGGTGCTAAAATGGCAGTGGGCGGGCCACATTGCTAGAAGAAATGACCAGCGTTGCACGTCCATTGTCATCGAATGGATCCCAAGAAACATCAAGAGACCGAAAAGAAGACCGAAAGACAGGTAGGACAGAGAGCTTGTTAAGTTCTTGGGGCAAACTTGGAGGAGGGAGGCAGTTGACAGGGAAAACTGGAAGAGTCTGGGGTAGCCCTTCATCCGTGAGTGGACTGAAAAAGACTGATGATGATGATGATATATATATATATATATACACACACACACACACACACATACACACATACTGGCTGAAACGCCCGGCTTCGCTCGGGGAAAGTGGCAAACGATTTTTATTGCTCGGGGCAAACTTTCCCCATTCCTTAATTACGCAAGCGATGCTATTTACTATTTTATGTATTGTATTGTACGCATTAACGTCTTACTTAATATTCACATGGATAGATGCACCGAAGCCTTTAAAGCGGCAATAAAAATAAAATTATGTGGATTATGTCAATACTATTAGCCAAAACGTAAACAATTAACAACATCTTGGTTACCGAACAAATGTAAGTAGATGTATCGATTTATGTTCCGCTAAATCTTTCCATATTAATGGTAAAAGATAACAATGTTCTAATATTCCTTAAAAATCATATGACTCGCTTCAAAAGTATTCATAGAATATATTTAGGCATATCTTGGCGTTAGCTATTCTTCCTCTACGGTGTGCCACGGCGTGGATTTTCCTTGCATTAATCTTTACGTGTATATCTCCCTTTGAAGAGGACAACAATTAAGAAATTTAGCTTTGTTGCCGCCTGGAAAATAGACCACTAAACCGATAAATTTTGCGCTTAAAGGAAAATTACGAGCGATTTAGCATGTAATACTATGAAACATGAACAGAATTAAAATAATCAGTCTTTCGTGCGTAAAATAATCTATTTCCCGTGATCGTAAGTTAATATTTAGGTATATTTATATCCATATCAGTGAAGGGTTGCATGGCATTTTGGGGTTTCTCCACAGCATTTCCCATGAATTCTTATGGAAATAGTATTTTGTTGACCTCATGGGGTATAAGAGACCCCACGGTCTGCAAACCTAGACCAATTTCTTTCTTTGGTCCATAGGATGGCCCATGAAACTTTTGAATTCGATAGCTTAAACGGTGTAAAAACGTATAAAGAACATACACACATACACTCTAAAATATTTATAAGATGTGTGTGTGTGTGTGCGCGCGTGCGTGCGTGCGCGCGTGTGTGTGTGGCTAGTGTTTAAAGTGGGTTTGACAGAGCAGGAAGTGCGCCAAATTGTGAAGTTTTTAGAAATAGATTTAGGAATAACAATTAATCAAGGGAAAAGTATCCTCGTACCAACCACCGAATTAAACTTTTTAGGGGTACGTATTAATAGGTATTTCACGAACTTAGCTCTTACGCCGGAATCCCTAGCTAAGGTGCATCAAGGAATAACATGTGCGCCGAAGGTACGAAGTTTAGATATCCCCAAATTTGCTGGATTTATTGCTTGGGTAATGGATATTTTAGCCCTTCCATACTTCCTGATTACGGACGTGTACAAAAGGAATAACACCACGTTATTAGACTTCTGGCAAGTCGTCGAGGTAACAACATAGTAATCTGAAATCAATTCTGGACTTCTCTGGCTACTGCCCGGGCCCATCGTTGGATTATGGTCCGTGCTAGTGCGTGCCCCATTGGTAGGCTGTTAAAAACAAAGTAGCAATCCTGATGATAGACCCCGTAAAAGGGCTAATCGGAATTTGATAGAAGGCGTCCTGCAGGTCGAGTATCGCCATTGACGCGTTGTAAGGGATCACCATCATAGCCTTCCCCGCGTCCCGTAGGGAAAAGGTTGGTTTGTTGTAGTATGCCGTCCGCGCGGAGAGATCAAAAATTAGGCGGTGCCCGCCTTTGGCCTTTGGGATGAGTCTTGCCCGGAACGCCGTAATAGGTCGCTGCTCGGAGACTATGCCGCGCTGGAGGAATATCTGCAGGTGTTGTGCTAGGTTTGGATCTGCAACGGATTTGTGGAATATCATCGGCGCTTCTGTAGGCCGAGGTAAGTTGGCTCCCTCCGCGAATAGCTGATACATCGAAGGGTCTTCGTAAGGATATGGGGCCGGAATCGGCAGCCAGTCCGCCGGTGATAAGGCGTTCACCGCCCGTGGATGTGGTTGCTGCTCTTGCGGAATTTCCCAATTAAACGGAAAACGGCTCGTTTGTTCCTCGGGGCCTATCTCGACGTCTGATTCGTTCTCTGAGGGCTGGTCCTCCCATGGGACGGGATCAGCAGGCTCTCCGGAATCCTGCCACTCCAGGAAGAGGCCCTCAATCTCTGGGTCCAAGTGCGAATCAGGGCCAGGCGCCGGAGATCCGGGGAGATGCAGGTGCGGCGGGCTAATACCGATACCGCGAATGGGAGAAGCCCCGGTCTCCGCGTCCTCTGGGGGGCTGGGACCGAAACTGCTGCCGGGAGCGGGAAGGCTGTTGCTGTTGGACTACTACCACCTGGGGTTGTGTCGGTGGTAGAGCAGAGGCCGGGAGACGCAGTATATCTTCGTCGCCGGGTCCTGCCGCCCGGGATGCTACACTCCAACCGTGGCGGGCGACTATTCCTAGAGTGCGAAGCCGTTGGTACAGGTAGCCCTTGGCCGGAATGGGAAGGGCCTCCCATGTAGAGGCTAGATTGAAAAGGAGGTTTGCCTCGTGCAGGTCGGGGATCGTAGACGCCCGGAGGTTGTCGCTGTTTTAAGCAAGTTGGCCAACTGAAGCACCTCTGCATCTAGGGTATATTCGCTAAGGCTGGGCCATTTGGAAATAAATATGAATAGTGACAGAACATTGAGATTTGAAGTATTTTATAACAACATGGAGACGTATCGCGATTTGGCGTTTCAAGGCCTTCCCTTGTAGGTAAGTTTGAGTTTTTCCTTTTTATGTGTCATTGGTTTGCTTTGAATAACGATATTTTAAAGTCATTTTTAAATAATATAAAATTATTTTAAAATAAAATTTGATCCGTGACAGATTTGTGTATATATGTATTCGTCTGAAGTTCGAAAAAATACATATTATTTATATATTTTTATCAGGAACCTCGTTTCTTTTCGTTGCTAAACTAAAACTTAAATTTTCACTTTTATTTACTAATTAAAATCACATATTTATTACGAACTATGTTTAAATGGCTTTCCGTATTGAAAAATTACTTGTTAATGCATGGATATGGCTGTGTTTATAACTATTGATAATGTGTTTGTAATTCCCGATATTGTCTTTATAACTGCCGATAATGTTTATAACTACCGATAACCCTGTAATGTGTATGTATCTCTAGCTCACACGGAGTAGCGGGAACTATGTAGGCATCTCGTTACCTGCCTTTCCCCCTCCTCCCCTCTTCATTCCTTCATTCCTTCACTCTGCACGTCGCCTGTGGTTTCAGTTACGCTGTCGCATCGTTTTCCAGCGGCCGATTTCTCGTAATATGTATTCTAAATTATTTTCATATTACGTTTTTTTACATCCCGGTTAATCCGCATCCCACTTAAGCCGATCCCGGATAATCGAGAGTCTACTGTGTGTGTGCGTGTGCGTGCGCGTGTGTGTACGCGCAACACATATCCCATCCTCTTAACTACCAACAGTTCCCACCAAAATCCGCGCTCATCCCCGAAGAGCAGTCTGATGGAAAAATAACAGGGAGAGAATGGATGGAAACGGACGAGGGGATAAGGTGACCGTCAACGATAAAGACCCTCCTTCTACCTCCGCCGCCCCCGAATCGCCCACGCGTCTATCCAAGTGAAGAATGGTTCGATAGGGTGGTGCGAGTTAGGCGGAAAGCTTAAGGTGGGATAGAGAAGGAAGGAGCGAGGTATAAGATGGAGGACGTGTCTGTAAGATGCACCCGTGGACTGTTTCCGGAGTCCTCTTCGTGTTGAGGAGGCTATATGGTCGTAGATGGAGTGCCGTGCCTCTCACTGAACCGAAGCGAAAGCAATAAAAAGCACGAATCAAATAATTACCTCCACTAGACCTTTGGATATATAAATACGTAACAGTTTGTAAATAAATTCTTATTTGAACAGCTACATATTATAAATGTATAAAGTACGGTAAGCTTATTAACATTTACTCTATTTCAAGAGCAAGAACATTTTATAACCTTGTTGTGACCAATGGAGATACCTGAGGAAAGTATATTTTAAATGCTTTCGGTGAATTTTTTTTTGCCATTAGACGAGCTCGATAATTCCGTTGAATGTTTTTCTAGTTCTGGGTTGAATGCTTGCTTCTCAACAAGTTCAAGAGATTTTATCCACAACACACGAAACAAATCGTTTCAGCATAACGATTTACCTCGTCCACTTGCAATAGTAATAGTAAATAAAAGAGTTGATTTTCTGGTACATTTCAGAACGGATCTATTACCCTAAAAAAGGGATGTCATCGATGCAGCTATAGGGTGGCTCGTATGGGTGAACACAATGAGGGTAGAGAGGAAGACACGTTAGGAACATACAAGAACGATCGATCTTTAGTATTGAACTTATTCCTCAGTTTATTCGCGTCTGGTTTTATTAAAGGACAGCGCTGAAATAAATTGTAGCTTCACTTGAGGTCAATGGATGCATGAGAAAATAGGATTATCTCGCATTGAGAACTCTCGATGAGAAACAGAAGTTCATGTGGACGAGATAACGATTTCCCCCAGAAAAAAAGAAGAACTGATGAACGGCCATGGCAAAGGTAGAGAGAGTAGATAGAGGAGAGGCAGAGAAACGAGAGGAGGTAGAGAGAGGAAATGAGAGAGGGAGAGAGAGAAGTGGGCGTGAAAGAGAAAGAGTCGCAAAGGGATAGAGGATGGAGCGCGTGGCAGATGATAATCGACAAAAGGGGTTCTTTGACTAAGAGTGAGAGCAAAATCATACCCCGTTGGCAAGAGGGGAAACGCCCGGCCTCCAAGAGAACCTAAGGGAGTTGAGGAGTAAAAGGATAGAGGAGAGAAGAAAGAAAGAAAGAGAGAAAGCGACACAGATGAGGCGAGAAAATATAAAGAAAAGAGAGGTTGAGGGTGAAGTTGAAGGGGAAAAAGAGTCTGGTCTCAAATCCTCGGAATGAAAATGCTCTTTTCATCGCTGTGGGTTCAGGAAGCAGTAGTGGGAGGTATGGTAGGAGAGGAGGAGTGGAAAAAAGGGAGAGAGGGGGATGTCTGAGGAAAGAGTGGAGGGAGGAAAGGATAGGAGAGGGAAGTGTGGAAAAAAATAGGGAGGAGGATGTTTGAGGAAGGAGTGGAGTAAGGAAAGGGTAAGAGAGGGAGGAATGGAATAAAATTAAGAGAGAGAGGGAGAGGTTTGAGGAAGGAGAGGAGGTAGGAAAGGGTAGGAGAGGGAGGAGTGGAAAAAGGGAGAGAGGGGGATGCTTGTGGAAGGAGTGGAGGGAGGAAAAGTTAGGAGAGGGAGAAGTGGAAAAATAGAGAGAGAGGGATAATTGAGGAATGAGTGGAGGGAGGAAAGGGTAGGAGAGGGAGGAGTGGAAAAAAGGAGAGAGTGGGATGTTTAAGGATGGAGTGGAGGTAGGAAAGGGTAGGAGAGGGAGGAGTGGAAAAAGGGAGAGAGGGGGATGTTTGAGGAAGGAGTGGAGGGAGGAAATGTTAGGAGAGGGAGGAATAGAAAAATAGAGAGAGGGGGATATTTGAGGAAGGAGTGGAGAGAGGAAAGTGAAGGAGAGGGAGTAGTGCAAAAAAATATGGATTAGGATTTTTGAGGAAGGAGTGGAGGGAGGAAAGGGTAGGAGAGGGAGGAGTGGAAAATATAGAGAGAGGGGGATATTTGCGGAAGGATTGGAGGGAGGAAAGTGTTGGAGAAGGTGGAGTGAAAAAAGGGAGAGAGGGGGATGTTTGAGGAAGGAGTGGAGGGAGGAAAGTGTAGGAGAGGGAGGAGTGGAAAAAGGGAGAGGGGGATGTTTGAGGAAGGAGTGGAGGGAGGAAGGGGTAGGAGAGGGAGGAGTGGAAAAAGAGAGAGAGGGGGATGTTTGAGGAAGGAGTGGAGGTAGGAAAGGGTAGGAGAGGGAGGAGTGGAAAAAGGGGGGAGAGGGGGATATTTGAGGAAGGAGTGGGAGGAGGAAAGGGTAGGAGATGGAGGAGTGGAAAAAGGGAGAGAGGGGGATGTTTGAGGAAGGAGTGGAGGGAGGAAATGTTAGGAGAGGGAGGAGTGGAAAAAGGGAGAGGGGGATGTTTGAGGAAGGAGTGGAGGGAGGAAATGTTAGGAGATGGAGAAGTGGAAAATATAGAGAGAGGGGGATGTTTGAGGAAGGAGTGGAGGGAGGAAATGTTAGGAGAGGGAGGAATAGAAAAATAGAGAGAGAGGGATAATTGAGGAATGAGTGGAGGGAGGAAAGTGAAGGAGAGGGAGGAGTGCAAAAAATATGGATTAGGATTTTTGAGGAAGGAGTGGAGGGAGGAAAGGGTAGGAGAGGGAGGAGTGGAAAATATAGAGAGAGGGGGATATTTGCGGAAGGATTGGAGGGAGGAAACTGTTGGAGAAGGTGGAGTGAAAAAAGCGAGAGAGGGGGATGTTTGAGGAAGGAGTGGAGGGAGGAAAGTGTAGGAGAGGGAGGAGTGGATAAAGGGAGAGAGGGGGATGCTTGTGGAAGGAGTGGAGGGAGGAATGGGTAGGAGAGGGAGGAGTGGAAATAGGGAGAGAGTGGGATGTTTGAGGATGGAGTGGAGGTAGGAAAGGGTAGGAGAGGGAGGAGTGGAAAAAGGGAGGAGAGGGGGATATTTGAGGAAGGAGTGGGAGGAGGAAAGGGTAGGAGATGGAGGAGTGGAGAAAGGGAGAGAGGGGGATGTTTGAGGAAGGAGTGGAGGGAGGAAATGTTAGGAGATGGAGGAGTGGAAAAAGAGAGAGAGGGGGATGTTTGAGGAAGGAGTGGGAGGAGGAAAGGGTAGGAGATGGAGGAGTGGAGAAAGGGAGAGAGGGGGATGTTTGAGGAAGGAGTGGAGGGAGGAAATGTTAGGAGATGGAGGAGTGGAAAAAGAGAGAGAGGGGGATGTTTGAGGAAGGAGTGGAGGGAGTAAGGGGTAGGAGATGGAGAAGTGGAAAATATAGAGAGAGGGGGATATTTGCGGAAGGATTGGAGGGAGGAAACTGTTGGAGAAGGTGGAGTGAAAAAAGCGAGAGAGGGGGATGTTTGAGGAAGGAGTGGAGGGAGGAAAGTGTAGGAGAGGGAGGAGTGGAAAAAGGGAGAGAGGGGGATGCTTGTGGAAGGAGTGGAGGGAGGAAAGTGTAGGAGAGGGAGGAGTGGAAATAGGGAGAGAGTGGGATGTTTGAGGATGGAGTGGAGGTAGGAAAGGGTAGGAGAGGGAGGAGTGGAAAAAGGGAGGAGAGGGGGATATTTGAGGAAGGAGTGGGAGGAGGAAAGGGTAGGAGATGGAGGAGTGGAAAAAGGGAGGAGAGGGGGATATTTGAGGAAGGAGTGGGAGGAGGAAAGGGTAGGAGATGGAGGAGTGGAGAAAGGGAGAGAGGGGGATGCTTGAGGAAGGAGTGGAGGGAGGAAATGTTAGGAGATGGAGGAGTGGAAAAAGAGAGAGAGGGGGATGTTTGAGGAAGGAGTGGAGGGAGTAAGGGGTAGGAGATGGAGAAGTGGAAAATACAGAGAGAGGGGGATGTTTGAGGAAGGAGTGGAGGGAGGAAAGTGTAGGAGAGGGAGGAGTGGAAAAAGGGAGAGAGGGGGATGTTTGAGGAAGGAGTGGAGGGAGGAATGGGTAGGAGATGGAGGAGTGGAAATAGGGAGAGAGTGGGATGTTTGAGGATGGAGTGGAGGTAGGAAAGGGTAGGAGAGGGAGGAGTGGAAAAAGGGGGGAGAGGGGTATATTTGAGGAAGGAGTGGGAGGAGGAAAGGGTAGGAGATGGAGGAGTGGAAAAAGGGAGAGAGGGGGATGTCTGAGGAAGGAGTGGAGGGAGGAAATGTTAGGAGAGGGAGGAGTGGAAAATATAGAGAGAGGGGGATGTTTGAGGAAGGAGTGGAGGTAGGAAAGGGAAGGAGATGGAGGAGTGGAAAAAGGGAGAGAGGGGGATGTTTGAGGAAGGAGTGGAGGGAGGAAAGTGTAGGAGAGGGAGGAGTGGAAAAAGGGAGAGAGGGGGATGTTTGAGGAAGGAGTGGAGGGAGGAAAGTGTAGGAGAGGGAGGAGTGCAAAAAAATATGGATTAGGATTTTTGAGGAAGGAGTGGAGGGAGGAAAGTGTAGGAGAAGGTGGAGTGAAAAAAGAGAGAGAGTTGGATGTTTGAGGATGGAGTGGAGGTAGGAAAGGGTAGGAGAGGGAGGAGTGGAAAAAGAGAGAGAGGGGGATGTTTGAGGAAGGAGTGGAGGGAGGAAATGTTATGAGATGGAGGAGTGGAAAAAGAGAGAGAGGGGGATGTTTGAGGAAGGAGTGGAGGGAGGAAGGGTTAGGAGAGGGAGGAGTGGAAAAAGGGAGAGGGGGATGTTTGAGGAAGGAGTGGAGGGAGGAAGGGTTAGGAGAGGGAGGAGTGGAAAAAGGGAGAGAGGGGGATGTTTGAGGAAGGAGTGGAGGGAGGAAAGTGTAGGAGAGGGAGGAGTGCAAAAAAATATGGATTAGGATTTTTGAGGAAGGAGTGGAGGGAGGAAAGTGTAGGAGAAGGTGGAGTGAAAAAAGCGAGAGAGGGGGATGTTTGAGGAAGGAGTGGAGGGAGGAAAGTGTAGGAGATGGAGGAGTGGAAATAGGGAGAGAGTTGGATGTTTGAGGATGGAGTGGAGGTAGGAAAGGGTAGGAGAGGGAGGAGTGGAAAAAGAGAGAGAGGGGGATGTTTGAGGAAGGAGTGGAGGGAGGAAATGTTATGAGATGGAGGAGTGGAAAAAGAGAGAGAGGGGGATGTTTGAGGAAGGAGTGGAGGGAGGAAGGGTTAGGAGAGGGAGGAGTGGAAAAAGGGAGAGGGGGATGTTTGAGGAAGGAGTGGAGGGAGGAAGGGTTAGGAGAGGGAGGAGTGGAAAAAGGGAGAGAGGGGGATGTTTGAGGTAGGAGTGGAGGGAGTAAGGGGTAGGAGAGGGAGGAGTGGAAAAAGAGAGAGAGGGGGATGTTTGAAGAAGGAGTGGAGGGAGGAAAGGGTAGGAGATGGAGGAGTGGAAATAGGGAGAGAGGGGGATGTTTGAGGAAGGAGTGGAGGGAGGAAATGTTAAGAGAGGGAGGAGTGGAAAAAGGGAGAGGGGGATGTTTTAGGAAGGAGTGGAGGGAGGAAGGGGTAGGAGAGGGAGGAGTGGAAAAAGAGAGAGAGGGGGATGTTTGAGGAAGGACTGGAGGGAGGAAGGGGTAGGAGAGGGATGAGTGGAAAAAGAGAGAGAGGGGGATGTTTGAGGAAGGAGTGGAGGGAGGAAATGTTAGGAGATGGAGGAGTGGAAAAAGAGAGAGAGGGGGTTGTTTGAGGAAGGAGTGGGAGGAGGAAAGGGTAGGAGATGGAGGAGTGGAAAAAGGGAGAGAGGGGGATGTCTGAGGAAGGAGTGGAGGGAGGAAATGTTAGGAGATGGAGGAGTGGAAAAAGAGAGAGAGGGGGATGTTTGAGGAAGGAGTGGGAGGAGGAAAGGGTAGGAGATGGAGGAGTGGAAAAAGAGAGAGAGGGGGATGTTTGAGGAAGGAGTGGAGGGAGGAAATGTTAGGAGATGGAGGAGTGGAAAAAGAGAGAGAGGGGGATGTTTGAGGAAGGAGTGGGAGGAGGAAAGGGTAGGAGATGGAGGAGTGGAAAAAGAGAGAGAGGGGGATGTTTGAGGAAGGAGTGGAGGGAGGAAATGTTAGGAGATGGAGGAGTGGAAAAAGAGAGAGAGGGGGATGTTTGAGGAAGGAGTGGAGGGAGGAAGGGTAGGAGAGGGAGGAGTGGAAAAAGAGAGAGAGGGGATGTTTGAGGAAGGAGTGGAGGGAGGAAATGTTATGAGATGGAGGAGTGGAAAAAGAGAGAGAGGGGGATGTTTGAGGAAGGAGTGGAGGGAGGAAGGGTTAGGAGAGGGAGGAGTGGAAAAAGGGAGAGGGGGATGTTTGAGGAAGGAGTGGAGGGAGGAAATGTTAGGAGATGGAGGAGTGGAAAAAGAGAGAGAGGGGGTTGTTTGAGGAAGGAGTGGAGGGAGGAAATGTTAGGAGATGGAGGAGTGGAAAAATAGAGAGAGGGGGTTGTTTGAGGAAGGAGTGGAAGGAGGAAGGGGTAGGAGATGGAGGAGTGGAAAAAGGGAGAGAGGGGGATGTTTGAGGAAGGAGTGGAAGGAGGAAGGGGTAGGAGAGGGAGGAGTGGAAAAAGAGAGAGAGGGGGATGTTTGAGGAAGGAGTGGAGGGAGGAAATGTTAGGAGATGGAGGAGTGGAAAAATAGAGAGAGGGGGTTGTTTGAGGAAGGAGTGGGAGGAGGAAAGGGTAGGAGATGGAGGAGTGGAAAAAGGGAGAGAGGGGGATGTCTGAGGAAGGAGTGGAGGGAGGAAATGTTAGGAGAGGGAGGAGTGGAAAAAGAGAGAGAGGGGGATGTTTGAGGAAGGAGTGGAGGGAGGAAGGGTAGGAGAGGGAGGAGTGGAAAAAGAGAGAGAGGGGGATGTTTGAGGAAGGAGTGGAGGGAGGAAATGTTATTAGATGGAGGAGTGGAAAAAGAGAGAGAGGGGGATGTTTGAGGAAGGAGTGGAGGGAGGAAGGGTTAGGAGAGGGAGGAGTGGAAAAAGGGAGAGAGGGGGATGTTTGAGGAAGGAGTGGAGGGAGGAAAGAGTAGGAGAGGGAGGGGTGGAAAATATAGAGAGAGGGGTATGTTTGAGGAAGGAGTGGAGGTAGGAAAGGGTAGGAGATGGAGGAGTGGAAAAAGAGAGAGAGGGGGATGTTTGAGGAAGGAGTGGAGGGAGGAAGGGTAGGAGAGGGAGGAGTGGAAAAAGAGAGAGAGGGGGATGTTTGAGGAAGGAGTGGAGGGAGGAAATGTTATGAGATGGAGGAGTGGAAAAATGGGGGAGAGGGAATATTTGAGAAATTCACAGTGTATCGTATTCTGGGTTATTAGCGTAAATGCCTATTTAAATGATAGAATTTTATCTTTATGTGGTAGGGAATGACCAATATTTTTAAAGGTGAGTTTAAGGCAATGGTACTGTAAGCGGGGTGACGCATAAATGAATGAACTGAACATAGTGTGACGCAGCGAGAAAAAGCTTGAGAACCACTGTTCTAGTGCATTCTAGTTCCTAACATTTTTGTTAAGTGTGACACTTTTTGAAAGCTTAAAAGTATTTCGCGGCATTCCCACCAGGGCCGGTGCTAAGGTTTTTAGCGGCTGCCTGCAACCTATCAATCGGCGCCCTCCACTCTGATTAGTATTGCTGGTAACTACAACTTCAATTTTCCCAAATTCTTATATATATATATATATATATATATATATGTATGTATGTATGTATGTATATATATGTATATATATTTTTTTTTTCTAAACTTGTTTGTTTACAACATGCTAATATTTTTCGAATGTTTTATGTAATAGGAAAATCGCAGTGAAGGATTGAATGCATATTTAAAATTAAAACAAGTAAGCGATTTATGAACAATAAAACAAACAAAACCAGTTATTTACATATTTATCTGAATAAGAGAGAAAATTTTGCAAAAGGTACAACCATTTTTTTTTTCGTGCTTTCATGTTTATAAAATTAGTAACTAAGTCATTAAAATCTAAGGATATACATCGTTCTCAATGGCAATCATACACAAATTTACAAGTCTTTTTTGAGTAATACCTGATTGCATATAATTTTTTATTATTTGTAAGCGCGAGAACGATCGCTCACCACTTGCTACGCTGACGGGAATTGTTAATAATATTCTCAGGGCAATGCTCAGATTCGGGGATGGCGGATTATTTCATTGAATGAATTTCAGAGTCTCATAAGGATTATCGAATTGCCATAATTCGGATTTAAACAGATTTTAAAGACGCATAGTCCATCATATAGTTCAGTTGCATTAATATCCTTATTATCACCGTCTGATAAATGAATTTACAAATTATCGCAATGCTGTTTGAGCTTTTCGTCCTCAATTTCGACAAGTTTTTCATGTTATATAAAAATTCAAAATGCTTGTTATGTTGTTTTAACTGTTCAAACCTTTCATTGAGAGAAATCATTACAACGTCTTAAACTGTAAAGGAGAAGTTAACTCGAAATTTATCCTCAGGTGAATGGAGCGATTCTACTTCATGTTCATAATGAAACTGTGTGGTTTTTTTTCTCCGACGGATTTTAGCAGTGGATTTGAACTCTGGTTCTCTCTCGACCTCTTGACAAAGTCCCTGAGCAGTTTTAAATAAAGACTCATAGCTGGAATCAGTGCGGTAGTTGGAAATAAAAACCTTTAAATTCTCAATGGCTGTCAAAGCGACGGCAATGTTTCCATTGTTACTTCGAAGGATCTTACTGACAGGACTGACATGATTAAATAGGTCATGCCACAGAACAAGACAGCATAGGAATTGAAAGTCCTTTAACAGCATTATATAAAGAATTATATAAATAATTTAATTAGCATTTTGTTTTCCTTGCCATATTATTCACTTAAATGTTATAAACAAAAATTCGGGAGATCATTTTTGCCTTACTTTGTATTTTTTATGTTAGAGCTACATTTTGCAAGGTGTAACGCTGATAATCAAATAAGAAAATTTACCAAACTTACCTGAAACAATCACTGGTAACCAGTAACGTTAATCACAGTAGTGAGATTGATGCGTCAAAATCCTAACACATTAAATTAGATGCATAAAAAATAACACTTTACTTATAGGATAACCAACTCTACACTGCCAACTCTCGCAAAAATACACCACTTCCTACTGGATTCCCATTGCAACCTCGGCAGAAAAATGAACTAAATTGTAAGAAAAAGATAGATATAGTGTAGTGTCACGTCCACTATATACCTACTCCCAATGATACCTTGACGGGGTAAATAATTAAATTGTAATACAAAGACACGATCAGCCACCTAGCTCTGCGCATGCGGCTGCAGACGTCACACAATCCCCGCTTCTCCTTCATCCTACTCCCGTATCTAACCTATAACTTGCTCCATCATGCTTTGCTCCGTCGTGACTGATAAAAAAGCATCATGTTGAATCACAATGGAGCAAAAATGCTTTGCTCCGCTCTGCTTTGCTGATGTGCAGCTACCCTCCTAACCCTAGCCCTAACAATACCTTATCTATAAATTTATTGAATTTACGTTTTGTCATTTTACTGTTGATTAAATTCCGTGTTTATTTCAAAATAATGATTACACAGACATTTCTTAAGTTTTTTGTTTTTCTATTTTTCACTTTTCATTTTTTAATTTTACTCGTTTTAAATTTTTTTGTATTTTGGCGCCCCCTGTATGCTGGCGCCCGCCTGCAATGCAGGCCTTGCAGACCGCGTTGCGCCGGCCCTGATTCCCACTTGCATGCATGGTTTTATGTTCTTAAATACTGTCATTACAACTTTTATACTCATTATTTTATGGTAAAAAATCATCTTCAATTTATTAGAAGAAATACTACTGTCCTATCAACGTTTCAAACCTTTATTTATTTAACGTGTCTTATCACAGCACATTCAACAGTTGCGGCGCCCGATTTTGGAAACACTGCTCTATATATTCTTTTAATTGACCATCGAAAATAATTCCTACCATTTCCTATGTTAGAAAAAGCACTCATTTTTGGCCTTTCTGTTATTACCTTTGCTAAATTTATGATTCGCTTTTTCTGTCATCCAGCAAACAAGTTGAGCTACCGTACATCGAGAAAAAATGCATTCATTATACGACTTAAAAGATGAGTGGTTTTAAACTTGAAATTTTTTATTATTACACCGTAAGTAATGTGACAAAGAGAATGATGGGTCAACAAAACCGTCGCAAACTTAAAAATAATAAATTGATTATATATCAGTCCAGATCGTTACTCTGTATTAAAATTTATCGTGCGAAGCAGTAATGTAGGAAAATTTCTCCAAACGACATTGAGTATGAAAATAACTTTTTGTCTTCTTATTTTCCTAGCAACTACCATCCAACAAATGGCGTACGCGTGCGAAAAGGAGTTGCCGGAGGGCAAAACTCGATGGCGTCGCCGTCACCGCTACTGTTGGGACGTCGGACCGTAGGAAACAGGCAAGCGGAGAGGAGCGGCGTGTCCTCAGCGTCAGACGCCCAACATCCCCTTCTCCACTCTCCCTTCCCACAGTGCTCCCGCGCACCCCAAAGCCATTCATCCATCGATGGCGTCCACTCTTTAGAAAGTCTCGGCAACAATCTCCGCCCCTTTCAATTCCCCACCCCCACGTGCCAGCCTCCCTTCCATAATACTTCCCCTGCCCCCAGCACGCTCTCTCTCTCTCTCTGCATCCGGTTAGGGTGTTTCGGACCCGTAATGCGATTGATAAAGTTCAATTTTCGACCATCAAAGTCCACGCAGCATTATGAGTAAATCCACGCCGCTTATGCGGAGATTCTGAGGGCGAACGGGCAGGAGAGAGAGGAAATGGATGGAGCGTACGCGAGGCATAGCAATCCCAATACGTTATGGCGCAGGACTGATAGGTCTCTATATTCCCTTTAAAAGAAAAGCTGTACTGTACTTTCGTAAGCATTCTGTTAGTTGGACCTTTGCGGAAACCGGGCGATCTGAGCTGAAGATTCTGAATAATGGGAGACGTTTCTTTCTTCGCCCCTGCTTCATCCTCTGTTAAAATTCGTATGCGTGTCTGAAATGTGTTCGACCTGAGAAATTGGGAGAACAAACGCAATATCACTCCATCAGCGTCAATTAAGAGTTGAGAGAGAATGAAAGAGCGAAAGAGAGACAGAGAATGACAGAGAGAGAATGAGAGAGAGAATGGGAGACAAAATGAGAGAGAATGAGAGAGAAAATGAGAGAGAGAGAGAATGACAGAGAATGAGACAGTTTGAGAGAGAATGGGAGAAAATGAGCGAATGAGAGAGAAAGAGAGAGAAAAGGGGAGACAGAATGAGAGACAGAGAATGAGAGAGAGAATTTGATAGAAAATGAGAGAATGGGAGAGAAAGAGAGAATCAGAGACAGAATGACAGAGAGAATGAGAGACAGAGAATGAGAGAGAGAATGGGAGAGAGAATGGGAGAGAGAATGGGAGAGAGAATGAGAGAATGGGAGACAGAATGAGAGAGAGAAAGAGAGACGTAGAATGACAGACAAAGAGAATGACAAAGAGAGAATGACAGAGAGAGAATGAGAGACAGAATGACAGGGAGAGAATGACAGGGAGAGAATGACAGAGAGAGAATGAGAGACAGAATGAGAGAGTGAGAATGAGACAGAGAATGAGAGACAGAATGACAAAGAGAGAATTAGAGACAGAATGACAGAGTGAGAATGAGACAGAGAAAGAATGAGAGACATAATGAGAGAAGAATGAGAGAGAGTGGGAGAGAATGGGAGAGAGAATAAGAGAAAGAATGAGACAGAGAATGAGTGAGAGAATGAGAGACATAGAATGACAGAGAGAGAGAAAGACAGAGAAAGAATGAGAGAAAGAGAATGAGAGAGAATGGGAGAGAGAATGAGATAGAATGGGAGACAAAATGAGAGAGAATGAGAGACATAGACTGACAGACAGAGAGAATGAGAGAAAATAGGAGACAGAATGAGAGAAACCAGAAGAAACCTTTTGTAGAAACTTGACTCACGGAACAAGACCTGGCCCAAGAAGCTGTCCATGATTACCAGAGGGCGGATTTTTCCATAAATGCCTTTTCTTTTCCCATGCTCAGAAGTTTAGGCTTATACTATTTAAGTCCATTTTAGGTCATTAAGATGCTAATTTTATAGTGCCTATAATTGCCTTTTTCGTTGATTAGTGCGTATTTCATGGATAAGAGCATATAAATGCATTTTTGACCGATATTTCTCTGCTTTCAGAGAAAACACGTTTTAAGAACGTATCGGTTTAACTGCTAATAGCGGACATGCAGTTATCTAAGAAATAAACATTGCATTACAAGGCTTTTAGAGTTTGTCTTTCGTAAATGTTTGCCACGTCAACAGTATTATTTCGTACGCGGACAAGATTTATGGAGCTGTAGTAGAGGCATTCCAAGCCGGCCAAATACAATCGGAATTTATTTCGTCCTTTGATCACATATCGAATAGCCCAACGAATTTGCAGCAACATGTTGCATCAAATGCAGTAATGTCGCCCCCTAGAGGAATCGATAGGAACAAAAAATCTGGAACAAGTCCCCTGTGCAGATGGTCAAGCAGTTTTCGCTAAATTGCAGAGATTTATTCGAAACCCGATTCGGTTTTTGCGATATTTCTCCGTTAAAACATCATTACTGTATATACAATTCTATACAAAGGTTATAGAGAATCTAATTTTCTACAACTTTTATTTGAAACAATTTTCCGTAGCAGTCATTGTTTAGGAATTATTTATAAAAAATCTGATGTGGCCAACACATGACTTTCTCCATATTTGGGGTATAGATATTTAATTATTATGAATAACATTATGACGAAAAATTATTATTTCGTATCGTAAAAGAATACAGTCTTCCTTATCGCCGTAAATTACGTATATTTTGAATATGTTTACAGAATTCACCACTACATGGTGTTGGCGCTGTGTACTTGTACTAAGAAAAAGCAAAATATCTCCGAAATGGATGATTCTACGAAAATTTATTTCAAACAAAACTTGGAAGAAATATTATTCTCTACAACTTTGGTTCTTACGAAGATTACCAATAACGATGTTTTTAAGGAGATATTTGACGGAAACCGAAAAACCGATTATTTATAAATAATTCCTAAACAGTAACTGCTATGGAAAATTGTTTTAAATGAACGTCGTAGGAAATTGCATTCTCTATAACCTTTGCATAGAATTGTATATACAGTAATGATGTTTTAACGGAGAAATATGGCAAAAACTGAATCGGGTTTCGAATAAACCTCGACTTCCGATTAACCGATATTGTCCAAAAACTAACGAATTCTTTGTGCTGATGCTAAAGTGTAATATATGAAGTTTGGTAACTATATGGCAAGTACTTTTTGAGTTACAGCGCCCACAATCACATACATCCACACAGACAGACACAAAGACATAATTCAGAAAAAATAACGTATTTCTGAAAACTTCGACCGTGTAACATGTCAGCTTCGCAGGAATAAGATAGTGCAGAGTTTTATTCGTCGAATAAAGCAAAAATAAAAAAATCGGTCCATATTTACGTATTTTTATGCTTGAAGGAAGAATACCTTGCAAGTCATGGATTCATACGTGTTATCTTATGAAAAAATGTTAATCTCCTATATTGGCAGCACTGATTAATCCCGGTTGACCAAACCTTGACCATTCACTAAGTTAGGATGTAAGGAAGAATAGTATCAAATTTGGTTATTCTAGCTTTTATCTTTTACGAGGAGTTCCATGAAGAAACACAAACCAACAAACACACCCTTTAAAATATATTATAGGAGATTATAAGAGTGCTCGGGAAATTAAGGCATCTCTAACCGAAATTTTCAATTTCTCAGAAAATCGGCTCCCGTCCAAGTTTTCATATATATCATGTTACACTAACATTTATTGAAAAATTAGGATATTTTGGATATCGGGATTAATAGGTATCCGGATAAAATAATCGAGGGACACGGATTACGTCATTACATTTTTTCGTCGTTAATAATAGAGGCTTATGGCATTATTGTTTCGACGATTTTATCAAACCGTATTTCAATTCTCTCATTTATTTTGTTCAATAGTTGAAAATTATATAAAATTTACCAAAAAACTTTACGTACGAAACAATAAAATTTTTCTTTACATTTTGCTAAAATTCGTGTTATGATGTCATCATAAGTTTATGTCGTAGATTAAAATCAATAGTATTACAATATGTCACTGATTCCCATTAAAAGCATTAAATTAATATTATTAGAAAAATCGGAACAATATACAATGCTCAAACTTTCTCATATACGTATGCAACTGAGATAACCACATTCTTTCTTATCTGGAACTCATACTGCTATAAAAACAACAAAAAACGCCAAAAATGTTTTCTGCACGCAAACTGTATTAATACATATTAACCGCTTGTATGTGAATTTGATAAATGTTTACACTATACATACATATCAAGTGCTGTGTGGATTGACGAAGCCACAAAAGCGCTGAAACATTATCGCTGGAAAAAGATTGTTGAGTGACGTCAGAGGACTTGGTAGAGCTGGACGGTATTTGGGAGTAAAACTCGATATATAATAATGTCGCTGGACGCTACGATCGTAGCGAAACAGGTCTTATTACAATAAAAATTTCCGTGGAAGAAGTTGATTTACTTTTGTAACATGAGCAAATTCCACAAATTAATGAGGTTCGAGACGAGTCCATCAAGGCTTATAAAACTATCCAAGTTTCCTCGACTGATGAGATTCATTGCCCGGCCTTGATAAAAATGCCTTAATTAAATGACCGATGAAACATCTGGTACACACAGGGCTGAATAATCGATAAGTATTGAAATACTTTCACCTCAAGTATTACATTACAACACATTATGAAACATTGCATCGACGGGAAATATTTTTAAAAATTACCTCCTTAGGTCAAGGCTGGATTAAGGGACTCTGGGGGCTAGGCGACCATTTTTCAGAGACCGACCCCCTCCCCCCCCCCCACCCTCCTCCCCCCTCCCCGCCGCCGCCACCACCACCACCACGCAAAATGTCTAGGGCCTCCGTGGGGCCCCTCTAATCCCGGGTCCCTGGCGCAACTGCACCACTCCGCCCCCGTTAATCCGTCATTACCTCAGGTTAAGAGCCCATAAAGCAGATAATGAAACAGTAATGAATCTAATTGTAAGTGGCGCAAGGAGAAACGCCGCAAAGAGAAAGAGGTCGAAGCGAGGGATGTACATAATAGAAAAAACGGATTTTTGTCTTAGGAAAATTCGACTGATGGAATTTCGATTTACGGAAGATCAACCACATGCGCTTTTACACACGCATGCAAATTGCATTCACGCATGGGACGAAAGTGGTTCTGTAGGGAGAGGGGAGGTAGAATGGCACGTAGGAAGAGGCAAGGGAAGAAGGATAAAAGGAAAAGAATGGGGCGTCGAGAGAGGAAAGGTGAGATTCTACGGTCGTCCAAGGAGGGATCCAAGGGATGGGGGGGGAGGTGGAGGGGGGAGGAGGAGGAGGAAGAGAGGAAGGGGAGGAGAGGAGAAAGGAGGTCCAGGGGATTGACAAGACGAGAATAAATCGGATGATGGAGCGAGGTAATGGAGATGGGTAACTGGGCGGAAAGCGAGCGAGGCGGTGGGAGGAAGAAAGGGAGAGTGATGGCGAAGGTTTCTGAGGCGGAGAGTTTATCAGAAGGGGGAGGGAGGGGGAGGGAGGGAGCGGGGTCGGGGTGTATTGTGCACGGGGAAGAGATAGAAAGAGAGGGGAATGGAAGAGATAGAAAGAGAGGGGAATGGAAGAGATTCGATTGGAGGAGAGGGTTGGCAAGTGACGCAAGAGACGGAAGGAGAATGCGGAGGAAAAAAACGGATAATAACGCAGCGCCCCTCGCGAAAGGAAAGGCGGAGGGAGAGGCGAATCAGATATTTTCAAAACCTATCTTTCTTACGCTATTTATTTAACGGGATATCGATAAAAAGCGGCCGCCATAGGACAAATTAATGAGGGGCCATCAATTCAAGGAGCGTAGACTTCGATCCACCTGCGGATGCTTCGGATGCGTGGAAGTAATTTTTTTTCCTTTTTTTGAAACTGATTGAGATTGGATATGCGGAAATAATTCTTTTTAGGAAAATGAGTGAATTTCCAGAAGGGAGATACATGATGTATGGAGTGTTATTTCACTGAGAGAGTTCGGCGTCAGCTTGGTTATTTTACTTCGTTTTCACACATCACGCCAATAAACACATTTAGGCAAATACATTAGGTAGATATATTATATTGCAACAGCCACTAAATTGAAAACATCGAATGTCTATTGCATAGAGACACTAGATAAATATTATGTTTTGACTTTTGCGACCTTTCTCCAGCAATATGGCAATTTCTATAGTTTTATATCGATGTTTTTCCGTAATTGTCGACAGAAGATTACGTATGAATAGTTGAACAACATATAATCATATTTTGCCGAGGTCAAAAGGATTATAAAAATGAATGAAGTATCTCTTTAATTTTCATAATATGTAATGTTACGCAATGATTCTCAATGAAGAATCTGTCGCAAGGCTTTGATGGCTTAAATTATCACGAGTTAACATTGTGCTTAAGTTATATCATTTAGGCGACGAATAGCGTCTTGTTACTGATGTTCCTGCTCGTGCAAATATGGGCAACACAAGAATGTTTCTCTTAAAGTTTGTACTTTAATAAAACAATAGTATTTTTTATAAGTTTAATGATGTCGTCGTCGGCTTATCATACTGGATACTCATAAGACAAAGCATTGCGATCGATCAGAAAAATCGTGAACAGCAGTGCACCACAGAGCAAGGAGGCATGCTTATCAATTACGAAATGGATACTTTTTACTCGTTTTTATTTAACAAGCATCGGCATTGCTTTGCTTTCTTTTCCTCACACAAGTCTTGGCCGAAAAAATTCCATCTGGCGAGAAGATCGATCTGGCTTTCCGAAATAAGTAACGGGGGGGGGCGGAGAGCGATCTATGAGGAACGTACGTAGCGAGGTGGAGAATGCGAGACAAGAAGGGGGGAATCGTTCGTGGGGGATGGACACGGTATCGCATTTTGGAAATGGGAGTGAGAGGAAGAGTGAGAAGGAGGATGAGAGAGGAAAGAATGCGTAGGAAAGTACATAGGAAGGGGGAGAAACAAAGGAAGGGATTTGACAGTAGGGAGTGAGGGTGTGGGAGGAAGGGGATAGGAGGGAAGTACATATAAGGTAGAGAGAGATGGCCGGAATCTCGAGCTTCCATCGCTAAAAGGAGATTGGAAGACGGAGCGAAAAGAGGAGGAAGGAGAAAAAATATGGAAAAGGAGAGAAGAAAAGAGAAAAATGGAACAGTTAACTCAAAGTGTCGGAACTCGAAATAATTGCTGGTAATAGAAGAGCGGAAAGTGAGAAAGAAAATGGAAGAAAAAATAGTGCGTAAATGGAAGACATAGGAAAGAAAGGAAGGTTTATAGGAAGTTGGGAGAAGAAGGAAGGAAGGGAAGAATGTGTGAGATAGAGAGAGAAAGGAACGGAAGATTAAAAGGAGGGCAGAAGAAGGTGGAGCGTGTTATGTAAAAGCGGAATGAGACGATTCAGCGTCGGCCGTTTCAGCGTAAGTAGATAAATTATTATTATAATTCTTTATAGATACAGTTACATTTATACGTGCTATCTTAAATTAGAAATAAATACTTTTATTGTTTCAGTTGAAATTATTTGAATAATGTATAAATAGATACTTTCCCATTTTTACATTAAAATTGGTTTTACACTTAAAAAATTATTGCTTTTAATTACATATTATTTTACATATGTACTTTTACATTAAAATTGGTTCTTACACTTAAAAAATTATTGCTTTTAATTACATATTATTTTACATATGTACTTTTACATTTAAATTGGTTTTTACACTTAAAAAATTATTGATTTTAATTACATATTATTTTGCATATGTACGTTGTTATCTATAATATATAGACGTATATTTTACGTTGAATTAGTGATTGGCGTCATCAAATCAAAATAACAATACACAACAGAGGTTTATTAAAATTAAAAAGTAAAGAAATTACTTTTTCATTTGGCAATTATGTGATAGACCATGTAAATATTCCATAGGGTCTCTCTTAAATTACGTTCATCAGCATCACGATATTTTTTAAGCTTGGTTGGTGGACGGTCCCCAGCAACTAATTGTTCGTATGTAATATGAATCGCGACGTTTTTGTACCTTAAGTAGTAATCCATCTATTAATTTCCATATAGACGGATGATGCATTCCTAATTCTGTTTTAATCGACGATGGGTTGCTTCGACATGGTTGTTGGTGCGATCCTCAGTAACTAATGTTCTATTGTATAAATTCCAGATTTCTGGAGGAAACAAAGGTAGGCGTCTGTCGTTTCCACGTCTATTCAGATGACCGATATAAATGTCCTCAAACCAATTTAATAATTGACGCAGTTCTACCGGTAATTCATTGGCCAGCGCATCAACATAGCCATCCAAGTCACCAACCGGTACAAATGCTAAGGCGATGACCATTTTTGCTTTTAATGCAAAATCTGCATCATTGTTGTAGAGATGGATGACTCCCATTTGAGCTAAATGCTTCCGCATATTCTGTGCTAAATGGAAGAAATCCTTTGACGCAAACCTCCGGAAAGCAATCTTTCATTGCAGTAAAGGCTGCCTGGTCAAAATTGCAGCGGATAGACCGTGGATTTAAATTCGGTTGCAGTTCTTTTACCAATTCAAACATACGTGTATACGTTGCACGCTGTTTGTTTGGTAAAAGAGCATAAAATATGGGATGTACCCATCCATGCTTCTCTACCATCACAATATAAATTTGTGAGAATAACCTTGGCGCTATTGTGAACGTTCCATCCGCGTACCACGTATTAGATGTGGATGAATGTTGGATCCAACTTTCTCTACCAAAAATGAAAATTCTGTCTTGCCCTTCTCCACTATCGCCTAATAAAAAATTTCCTTCTATCCCTGGTTGAGGCATATATGTATGTCGTATATGTATCAGACAATACCAATTGATTTAGACATATGTGATCTGAAGGTGCCGCATAAGGAGGTGAGGGCGTCGGTTTTGGGCACTGGTTGCTCCTCTTTGCGGGTGGTGGCCCATGTTGGGACCAACGACGCGTCGGGTCCGAGGAGGTATTAAATTCTAAGAATTTGGCCGCTGAGGTTGCTCGTGTCCGAAGGGATCGGGTTCTGATGTGCGGCTTACTATCTGCAGCATTGTCCCTCGGACGGACTGCGGTTCTATGGTTTGGAGCCGTGTGGTGGGCCTGAACGGTAGGCTGTGGGACTTCTGTAGGGGCAATGTTGTGAACTTTGTTGACCTGAGGCCGGTGCTGGACTCATGTAGGGTACCCCTAAACGGTTCTGGTGTCCACTACATGGCCGAGGCAGTGGATGCGGTAGCGCGTAGGGTTTTTGAACACGCTAGGGTTGTTTTAGGTTAGAGGAGGATAAAACCAATAGATGTTAGAAAAGAGTCCGCCAACATTAACCCTAGGGACATCCGTGATATCAATAGATTTAATGTTCGGAATTTCGATAAAAATGTTAAAATAAAACGCGATCAGAAAGAAAATGCTATATCAACCAATTGGCGGAAGAATAGTATGAAGAACGCATGTATCCCTAAAACGATTACGAATGGTAAGGCTGAGGTTTATCTGAGAAGCAATAGAGAGAAATTAAATGTCGTCGTATTGATCTGCCGCAGCATCCGTAGGAAAATTGCCGACTTTGAGCATATTATTCGCAGTCTAGAAGCCGTTGTCGTGATCACTACAGAGAGTTGGCTCACTGACGAAATTGCAAGTCGGGAGGTATTCCCTCAAGACTATCGAAATTTTAGAAAGGATCGCACCATCCGGACGGGATGGCAGTCAGCAAGGCATACGAAAGTTATCCACTACCGATTGATGACGTTGAAATAGAAAGTGTTTGGTGTGGAGTTAGAGGAATCGATTATACAATAGCAAATATATGCGCATTTTATAGGCCTCTCAATGCAAGTTTAGAAATTATTCGTATCTCCAGAAACAAGTAGCAACGCTAATATCGAAAAATAAAGAGAGGGTCATTACAATTGGAGGAGACTTCAACTTACCTTCATTAGACTGGAATCATAATTGCTTTGATCCCGGTGGTAGAGAGCGTGAATCATGCGATCCACTGATAGAAACCTTCGTTAAACACTCATTGTGTCAGCTAGTAAGGTGTCCCACAAGATCGAACAATATATTAGATTTACTCGTAACGAAATACCCCGAGCGTATGAACAAGCTTTCCATAGAGAAAGGAATAAGCGATCATAATACCGTGTACGTAGAATTTAAGCTAAAAGTGGAGAAACAGGTTAAGGCTAGAAGACGGGTATATATGTAAGCCAAAGGCGATTTCTCGAAATTTAGGTCTTTTTACAGACACAATTCCCTAACTTCTGCGAGGCATCCATCGACGCTAGTACAGAGGAATTATGGTGCGTGTTCAGGGATATGATGCGAGAGGGTACGGATAAATTTATTCCACATAAACTTAAACGTGATGGTGCGGAACCAAGATGGTACAACCAGAAAGTTAGATGCGCTCTTAGACGGCAAAGAAAACTTCAGGCTCGCTTAAATACCAATTCTGCAAATGTCACAGAGGAACAGAGGTCAATAATACGGCATCAATAAAGAGAGGCGCGGTCAAGAGCTAGAGTAACAATGCGAGAATCATTTAATGATTACAAAAGGTAAGTTTTGCATAGTAATTTCAAATAAAATCCGAAAGGATTTTGGTCGTACGTTAGAGAGGTTCACGGTAGAGGGCCCACCATAGGGTCATTGAGAACGGAGGCAGGTGATGTAGTACATGATAGCGCGGAAAAACCGAATTTGTTAAATGAACACTTTCAGAAAGCTTTTACTTCGGAGAGCAGCGAATTTGAGGTACCAGCTTTGAATGAAGAGGGAAATTCGATGCAAGATTTGATATTCTCTGAAACAAGTATCGCGCACAAACTAGAGTCGATTAAGCAAATAAGTCTCCAGGGCCGGAGGGCAAAACAGCGCGTGTGTTAAAAGAGCTAGCCTCGGTAATCGCACCTTGACTTGAAAATAATATGCGACAAATCCTTTGCACATGGTACCGTTCCGAAAGACTGGAAATTAGCATACGTAACGACCATCCACAAAGGCGGTGACCAAGAGAACTCCGAATATTATAGACCGATTTCCTTGACGTCATTATCGTGTAAGATTCTAGAACATATAATCGTTAGCTCTGTTCTGCGTTATTTAGTTGGTCGTTCTTCGCTAAGCAAAAACCAACACGGGTTTCGGAATGATAGGTAGTAGTTATTGATGGGAAATCTTCATACCCGGTAAAAGTCGCATCAGGTGTCCCACAGGGAAGTGTCGTAGGCCCACTACTGTTCCTGATAAATATAAACGATATCTGCTCTGTAGTTCGCTGCAAAATAAGACTTTTCGCCGATGACACCGTTTTATATCAGGAGATAATGAACCAAGATGAACAAAAATCGCTCCAGGAAGATTTAAACGCCCTTTCAGCATGGGTTCAAGCTTGGAAAATCGAAATTAATCACAGCAAATGTTCCCTGTTGAGTTTCTGGAACTGTAAGAACAATGAATTAGACTCGGAGTACAGAATTCATAGATTGAATATCCAATCTGCGGAGTACGTTATATATTTAGGAGTCACCATTTGTCGTGATATATCGTGGAATATGCATATTCGAAGTATCGTAGGCGCAGCTAATAAGAAACTGGGCTTCGTAGGCAGAATAGTAAGAGGTAGCACACTACAAGTACAAGAAACGTGTTATTTATCATTTGTCAGTTCTTAGGTCGAATATGCTTCCAGCATATGGGATCCGTACGAAAAGGGACAAATACTTGAGTTAGAAAGAATCCAACGCAGAGCAGCCAGATTCGTTAAGCAAAAATATGAGCAAAAATTAAGCGTCACATCACTCTTAGAGGAGTTGAATTGGATATCGCTAGAGGATCGCAGAATTAGCGCTAGGTTAAGGCTTCTGGAGAAATTTAGGTAGGAAGTTCTCTTAGAGGAGGTCTCAGGAATATTAGGGGCACCTACGTACATGGGCAGGCACTATCACAAGAATAAAATACGAGAGATCGACTGTATGACCGAGCGATATCAGGGCTCGTTTTTCCCAAGGACCATACGGGATCATAATAGGAGAGTGATCCCCACGAGGGACGTTATTATGTAGGTTTTTGTGTGCTGCACTCCCTGCCACCCACCAGTCTAGTGATTTGCAGGGTATTATGTAGATGAAAATTTACTTGCTTGCGTTTTCGTCTAATGATTTTCTCAATGCTGCATTATTTAGAACTGAAGCTTGGGCAGTTTGCGACACATTTGCCAAACAACTATTAATAACTGTTATTGTACCTTCCACAGTTTTTCTGCAAGGCGTTTTATTTTTGTCACCACTTTTGCTACTTCGACGTACACTGCCGAAGACACCTGAGAATGACCGGTAACTTCCTTGACGGCTACTCCAGCTTTCGTGTGAAACTTTCCTTTACAATGTCCCATTTGTTCACACCGCCAAAATTTCACAGTATTGTCAGTCCTACTACACGTCTCAAAATCTATCTATATATATATAACGCTAAGGCAATACGTGACACACAATAACATTGTATTGCTAAGCAATAGGATATATAAACAGCTGAAACAGCTGTCACTGAAACATATCAGATTTTTATATCGTTATGTCAGCATTGTATTGTAAAATCCGTATTAAAGATTATTATTATTAAGTAGATATCACTTTTTAAAAATTAATTTGCGTACAATCTTATATGGCAGATTATATCACACTATACTTACCATTTCGGCAGAGGTACATCAGAATGTATCACTTTTAGCCAAATCTTACTTGTTAAATTATTATTAAGAGTAATTATCCTATATATAATTTCTGAAGTGTCCGTATGTCCGTTCGTCCGTTCGTCCGTCCGTCCGTCTGTCCGTCCGTCCGTCCCCCCTCTATCTCGAAAACCGTTTGCCGTAGAGATTTGCAGTAAACTGCGTTTTGTTTCTACAGGCCAGGAGGTCCCTAGAAAGCTATTCTAAATTTCCTAAAGTCCCGGGTTCGATTCCAGGAGATAATTATATGTTCCCATAAGTTTACACGGGATTTTCGAGTTTTCAGAGTGCAAGGTTTTTTTCCTCCATTCGTTAAAATACGTAAATATGGACCGATTTTCTCCGTTTTTGATTTATTCGACGGCTAAAACTCTATATTATCTTATTCTTTCAATGTTTGTACCCTAAGCGGTGGAAAGGTTCGGAAATACACAATTGTTTTCGAAATTTTGCCGATTTTTTGTTCTCCTTCGGGACGTTGCCAAGTCGACATTAATTGTTGCCTCTGATTCAATTATCATCGATTAAATGTCCATATTGACGTAAAAATGGAATCCCTAAGTTAGTAAGATCATTATACGCTACATTTTTGCTTTAATTAAAGTTTTATTGTTATAAATATAACAATGGATGAATTCATTAAGATAATGATTTAACTCGAGAACATTCAGTAAGATTATTTTCTGTGACTAGGACGCGTTTACCGTAGATTGTGGTAGAAAAGCATATTTATTTATTAAAATACTGTATCTGAGTATTCAACCTTTTGGAAATACCAAATGTTTTTGTTTTCGTGACTGAAGCGACCAAGAATCACCCTGTCAGTGGAAATACGCGTAAGACTCTGCCATTTCATTACGAAGGCTTTGGTGAGGAGAAATCTTCCTAAACCCCGGTAATTTTATACTCCGCATTATTCTACAATCAATTGTTTCAGCGCTTACTTTTTTAATACTTTCGCCTGGCTTAAGTGGATAAATAATTATTTTTTGTGGCGTCGCTTTTACAGGAGTTATGTTTTGTGATTGATTAAGTGGATGACATTTCCTGTAAATTACAGAAAGTTCACATCTTTCTTTTCCCAATATTTGCTTTCTTTGAGGTGTTAAGACCCAGTTTGACTCCCGGTCTTAGCAGTTCTATTCTTCTGTTTCCTCATTTCACATCACTACAGTTTATGCCTGTCGCGTAAGAATCTTCCGATCACTAATAATTTCAATTTAATTACTGTGCCACATCAATTTACTCTCTACCATAACTTATAAAATACAGATTTCTGATTACCTACGGATAACATTTTTTTAAATATGCGCACACTGCCTTTCCCTCAGTGAGATTCTAACACGCAAACCTTACATCGGGAGTCAAATATCTAAGTATCCTATACTGTGTAAATTCATTGCTGGAGTAAAATATGAATTATTAACATCAACTTATTTTACAAACTTATTATTTTTTTATGAATCAATTTAAAATTAAACGTGCAAATTTAGCGCGGGCTCAGCTAGTGACATTTAAATGCGCTATTTTATTGGGAAAATAACACAATATTTCAAGTATTTTCTGAGGTAAATCTTTAATTAAAACCAATAATTTTGTAACTGTAAAAATGAGAAAATACAGATTAACACATTATTAAAATAACTGCACATAAAACAATAAAAGTATTTATTTTTAATGGAAGATAGTATGGTACATTACGTATAAATTCAAACGTATCTATGAAGAAATGTATTAATAATTTATCCATGACGATGAAACGGCCGACGCTGAATCGTCCCTACGATGAATTGGCCTGACGCTGAAACGACTCGACGATGAGACGTAGCAGACCCGATGAAAATCCTAAACTGCCTTAAAGTAAAAGCGTGAATAAATAGAAATTTAAGACGAATTTTTCGGTGATTATGAAGATAAGATATTGCTTTTAAAAGATCATTTAACAACGAAACAAATAAATCAAAATTTTCGTTGCATTATAAATAAGGTAAGCACGGAGAAAAATAGTTTTCACTCTCCATCTTGATTGCAAGATGCCCTTGTCTTTGTGGACCACATAAAAATGAAATAGCCATAGAAATCTTCCGAAAATTCGTTTATTTGGAGAATAAAGACTAAGTAAAACTGAAACAAGAAAACATTTAAAGTAACATCTAATACATGTATTTAATCAAATGGATTTCGTCCGCGATATTCATAGTGGTAAGTGAAAAATAATCCTCCAATCGAAGATTGTCCTAGCTGTAAATCTAACAAAATATGCTACCACATATTATTAGACGCTCATAGGAATTTCGATCTGTCAGGGATCATATGTAATATTTCCAAAGTCGAAAGCTTGCGAAACAACTTTGTCCGGACCACGCGATGCGTTTCAGGCTTTTATTAAGACAAAAATTTAAGCTAAACAATGATTGCTTCAAATGAGAGTATGAAAAAATATGTGGATAGTAAAATATGAGTATTCGAGGGTGACCAAGGCGTTTCGAAGGAGAGAATGTGGAGTGGGGTGAGGGAGGGTGGAGGGGAGGGGAGGAAGGGTGGAATGGAGGGGAGGGAGGGTGGAATGGAGGGGAGGGAGGGTGGAATGGAGGGGAGGGAGGGTGGAGGGGAGGGTGGAGTGGAGGGGAGGGAGGGTGGAGTGGAGGAGAGGGAAGCAAGGGCGCAAAGACGAAAAGGTAGACGACTATGGAAAAGAGAGAGAGAGGGCGAGAGAGAGGGGGGGAGAGAGAGAGAGGGCGAGAGAGAGAGAGAGATGGTAGGAAGAGAGGGCTGGTGTGGAGAGAGGGAGGCGGAGTCAGTCTAGAAGTATGCTAGCGTGAAGGACGGAATGTTCTACCGGAGAGGTAATGCGACGGCGAGGGGAAACGAAGACGAGAAAACGGGAGAGAGAGACTGAAGAGGAAGGGCGATAAGAGGAAGAGATTTTTCCTCTACGCGCAGGTATATATAAGTCGGAGCTTTGCCGAAGATTCCCAAAGGAGATTCTATAGCAGGTCGTCGAAGATGGGGTTCAGAATAAGTCGATTGGCTTGCGGCCGTAAAAAAGAGCAGTCAAGGGAGGGATAAGAGGGGAGAACAATGAAGTAGAACAGGGAAGAGAGAGGGAGGGAGGAGGAGGGCAGCGTGGAAATGATGGATGGCAGATTTCAGGTTCCTTGGGCCGCACCTCGTATAGAGGAAGACGGTGGAGAGGGAACGAAGCAAAGTTAGAGGGCCCCAATAGGACTAGAGATAATAAATGGGGCTCTCGCAGCGAATGAATAAGGATGGCGGGCGAGAGGAGTGAAAGCGAATCGGAAGAAAGTAGAAACAGTTGAAGGACAGAAAAGCGCACGGAATGAGCGAGAGAAAGGTAATGGCGTTTGTTGTCTGACTGCTAACCTCAATAGCCTCCACCGTTTATTGCTCTGACACGACAAAGGAATATTTTCACTGGAAAAAGTTTAATTCTTAAATGTGTAACATTTTTTACTTTCTCATATACGAAATATATTGAGAAAGTATTGATATCGCGAAAAAATTCGACCTGGAGATTTTTAAGGAAATATACGTTTTAGGTGTCGCTGAATCCGAAAAAGTGGTTTTCTCAATGTCGTCTGTCTGTCTGTCTGCCTGTCTGTTACTGGCTCTAGAGCCTAAACCAGTGGTGGCGAACCTTCTTTAGTCCGCGTGCCAATATTAATGAAATTGTCGAATCTTTTCCGCCTCGCGTGCCACAAAAGGTCCTTGATTTTTTTGGGTGCCAACTAAATTAAATTCGTGATCAGTAAATAAGATTGTCACCGTAAAACTAACGTTTACAATAGTTAAGTAAATAAAACCAATGTTTTTGCGGCGTTAAGTCAGTACGATAAATGCTTTGTATGGTTTTCGCCTTTCGTTGGCGTGCCAACCAAAATCGTCTTGCGTGCCACTTATGCCATCACTGACCTAAACGGTAGAGCGAAAATTAATGAAATCTCGTACTTAGGCATTTTATCATACAAATCAGAAGCTATGAAGAAATAGTTGACATTGCTCAATAATTAAGGGAAGTTCATTCTACGCATTTTTAACAACAATTTGATTTTCTCAAAAACGGCTAGAACAATTTTGATCAAATTTTATATCGTTACTTGAGTATACGTCTGCAATAATAGTACATATTTCATTTTTCTCAATAAATGAATATAAGGCTAGATTATTCTTGGTCAACTTTAACAAAAATTGAATTTTCTAAAAACCGGCTGATATGGTTTTCATTTGCTAAAGATAAATAAACGACGCATTAATATATGAGAAAGTTTGTACAATGTATGTTGTACCGATTTTTTAGGCGCGTTTCCCTTCCAGCGCGAGCGCCTATTATCGTCTGTCCGTCCGTCCGCATGTGCGTTCGCAGCTTCTACTGAACGGATTTTCATGAAATTTGATATTAAGGACTTACAATCAAAGATAATAAGAAAATCGCACAAATGAATCACGTACGCCAATCAGGGGTACCACTTTACTGGGGACAAAAAATTAAAATTTCGTCATATCTCGTAAAATATTGATCATATCAAAATATTTTTCAAATTAAACTTGTAGAACTAGTAAAGTGGAGTCTTTTCTTTTCTATACATTCTTATCGTAGGAGTAGCCGTTATCGATAAAATCAAACAAGAATATCTACAATTTCTTGCATGGTTACTCCTTCATTGTTGCTAACATAAACAATCTCACAAACAAACGTTTAATTTCCTTACGTGTGCATGCACTATTTTTAATTAGGAAGAAAATGGATTATTTATGATGAAGAAAAGAACTTTAAAACGCTATTTCCCTCACGTACAGGTATATAATTTCTTTCTAATACTCCATTGCACGAAACGGGGCCATTTGTGATACGTTGTACACTTTCCTAACTTGTTTTTAATAAGGCGCATGCAATTTTTACGCGAAGGATCGTATTATATATTGCGAGTGATTATTAATACTTCGGGGGACCGGATAAGAGTTTTATTGGGAGTCGCCGCAAGATTTTGAGCTGCCATATGAGTAAAACTCGCGGATTAAGAATTTTTCCAGGTTAAAAACTTCCAAAGACGAGATTTTATGATAGAAATTTTTAATTAATGAATACGAATCTTATTTCTTAAAACTTCTTCGATCAACTTTTATCCTAGTTAGGCGGTCCGCAGGTTGCCGGGCCTTAAATTATGGCAAAAAACGTAGTTTAGAAACATAAACCTATGCGATGAGCGGCTTAAAACGGCGAGTTTACGCACAACAGGTTATGTCCATTGAGAGATTACGCGAAGGTAATTTTGTTTTCTCTTTCTCTAGCGAGAATTAAGTGAGATCGGCGCACCTTTGTGAAGAAGAGTTCATCAGCTTAAAATGGCTCGGAAGGTCGTTAACATCGATGACGGATGCCCATAAAACGAACTACTTGAGAGAGAGAAGGGAAACGACGTATAAAGTTTTCTCCTTTTTGCGTAAAACTGCCTTTGCGTGGGGCATGTGTTTTAGAAGGAGAAGATAGGGGTGTGTTATGAGGGTTGGTGGGGGCGGGTCGTGAAAGAAAGGGAGTGCGGAGCGCACTTAGAGTCAGCCCCGTTAAATAAAAGGAAGGAAACGACCCGTGGAGAATGGTCGGGCATGAATCAGTGGATGGGAGGCAGGGCAGGGTCATTTCCCGGCCGCTTTGTTCAAAGCGTCGATTGATTACTTGCAGTCGGTCCAATTTATCAGTGCGATCGGGTCGTTAAATGAGAATGGGATGAAGATGAAGTCGGGAAGAGGAGGCGATCGAAGAGAGGGAGGGAAGGTGAGTGATGCATCAAAAAAAACAATGTATGCGCGTGTAAGGAGGATTTGAATGCCTCTTAAGAACACAACCGATTGACTCAAAGGGAACGAACGAAATATTCCTTAAGGAACGCTATCTTTCGGGACAGTCGATTTTATAGGACGAGATTAAGGGTTATTGTGATGTCGTGTTCATGTACGGGTTAATGCGACCGACTGAAACGTCCAAAAAATGTAACTCACTCATTAGTTAGGTTAAAACCTGAAGCATAATTTATCTTTCGCCAAAAATGCAGAAAAATTCCATTTCGTTTTTAATGGCCAAAACGATCTATTGCAAAAAATACTACTGCACGATGGCAATTCCTAAGCAACTAAATTAATGAATAATTAAGTATCCAATAATGCTGTGACGTATTGAAGAGAATACACAAAAAAGAATTGCACTTTTTTCAAAGTAGCGCCTCTAATATATGAGTTATAACAGTGCAAGTTTGTATGTATATATTTCCTCTTAAATGCATATGTGCATTCCTTAATGTTTACCTTGTGTAACTCAAACGATTCTTCGTAATATGGGATGCTAATGGAGTTCAAAACACGGTCTGCCCTTTACCCTTGCGGCACAACTCAAGCCATCTTAATTCCGTTCCATATGGAAAGACACGCGGGCCGCGATCGCAGAGAGGGAGACTCCCGAATAACTTTAATGGGAAGCGATCAAAGGAGAGAGAGGGGGAAATTCAGGAAGGGAAATGGGGCTGAAGGAGGGGAAAGGGAGCTGAAGGAGGGGAAATGGGGCTGGAGGAGGGGAGAGGGGGCTGGAGGAGGGGAGAGGGGGCTGAAGGAGGGGAAAGGGAGCTGAAGGAGGGGAAATGGGGCTGGAGGAGGGGAGAGGGGGCTGGAGGAGGGGAGAGGGGGCTGAAGGAGGGGAAATGGGGCTGGAGGAGGGGAGAGGGGGCTGAAGGAAGGGAAATGGGGCTGGAGGAGGGGAGAGGGGGCTGGAGGAGGAGAGAGGGGGCTGGAGGAGGAGAGAGGGGGCTGAAGGAGGGGAGAGGGGGCTGAAGGAGGGGAAAGGGGGCTGGAGGAGGGGAGAGGGGGCTGGAGGAGGGGAGAGCGGGCTGGAGGAGGGGAGAGGGGGCTGAAGGAGGGGAAAGGGAGCTGGAGAAGGGGAAAGGGGGCTGCAGGTGGAAGGGGACGGCAAAGGCATGAAAAGAGGGCGCGAATGGTCGTTCTTGAGAGGCACGTTGTACAGCACTCACTCGGTGGAACCGAAGCCTCAGTGAAAGAGAGAAATAGCAAAGAGAAGAGGGAAACAGTCCGCGGATTATGGCCTCTGGCCTACATCGCACACGCGTCCACTCGCACGCCACGCCTTAGGCTGTGGCTACACTGCAACAGTATCAGACCCGACCCGACCTCCTGACTGTTCTCCACCACAGACATGTCTGGCCGTGTGGCTACATTACGACAGACCAGTCTGGCGTCGGCTGCCTTGCAATCATGAGCTCTTCAAGTTCCGATGACGACTGGGATGAATATCTATTAGAAAATTCGTTTTTGAAGGGGAAAGGGACAAGGTGATTTTGGGTGAATGATCTTTGGGTCCATGAAAAGAGTGAATATTTTAATTTGTTGCGGTAATGTTTATCCCTTTGGTCCCAGAGGAGGCGTCTCTCCTGCACCAAATGTATTAGTATGGATTTATCCATATTAAAAATAGAATCGTAATTCCTCACTGATTCTATGGAACGAGTGAAGTCGCCGTGCGTAACCAAGGAGAGTCGGGAGTAAGTCTGAAGAAATTCAAACACGTTTGTTTCGTCCAGACAGTGGGAGTGATCTGGAGTGATGACTCAATGTCTGACGCAGTCTGTCAGCGGCGATGTAGCCACGTCGATAAGGCACATTGTGTTCGATTCCTCCCGACATGTCTGTTGTCGGGACGAGTCTGATACGGTTGCAGTGTAACCCCTCTTAACTACACCCCCCCTCTCTCTTTCACCCTCTCTCCCTCCATCCCTCCCTCACTCCCTCCCCCCCCTCCCCCCCTCTCTCTCTCCATCTCATTCTTTTCTTCCTTTCATAGTAACGCTAAATTGAGGCAAGTGGAGGGACAGGGAAGGCGAATAGATTAAGGATTGCGGACGATAAGTGAAAAATAGACGATAGATCAGCATTTAAAAAAATAGCGTTCCTTAGTTTTGCGTGTCTCCTATAACATATTCAAGGCTTTGTTTGAATCGCCGGATAGACCGCATTTTCCCTGAAGAGTGACATTCATCTTTGCAGGAAATTTTTCTGATAAAACTTGAGCGCATTCATAATACGATATTTGTACGAACGTCGAAAAAACCATTCGCGCTGGAAAAGGTATCGCGTTAAGAAAAGCCAAAGCATCTCTCATGAGCGCAAAGCTCTAATACTCGATTAATCGAAATACTTTTCGAGATCCATTATATTCACGCGTCCTTTAAATCAAAGAAATAAGATTCTCATTTCGCAAAAAAGCATAGGTATCTTCTATATATATAAAACACTTAGGTATGTATGCTTTGTTGATTGCCCTTACCAAGTAACCATTTATTACTCCATAAGAAAAGCACTGAAATCGGTACAAGCCATTTTTATTGCATTTTAAAATTACTTAAAATTATGATACAAACTCCGGACTTGAAGTATTAATCGGAAAAAAGAGTGAAAATAATTATTTTTGAAAACAGAATAAGAATTCATGCCGAATTAGCTTAAATATTTGATTTTAACTGCATAAAAACGAGAAATTTTAAAATTTATAACAATGGGAAATTTTATCCGCCATGGAAACGCTACAATGTTTTTATATGGGATTCTTGCCTTTTAATAGTATGAACATCTATATAGCTTACGAGCGTAAAAATAGCGTGTTTTATAAGCAGTTTAAATGAAGAGAGTGTAAGGGAAAAAGGAGAGGGGGGAGAGAGGGAGGGGAAAAGGAGAGAGGGGAGGGAGGGAAAGGAAAAGAGAGGTGAAAGGGAGATAGGGGAAAGAGGAGGAAGCAGGAGAGGGAGGGAGGAGGGAAATAGGGGAGAAGAAGGGTTATGCAGGAATGTAGTAATAGAGAGGGTAATGGGAAAAGCAGACAGGGTGAGGGAGGGGGGAAAGGGGAGAGACGAAGAGGGGAGAAGGGGATAGAGAGGGGAGATAAGGAGAGAGGGAGGGAGATGAATCAATAATGCAAGAAAAGAGTAAAATACGTCTTTAATAGAATAGTTTTCTATGGGGATGTCATTTGCACCATTAATTGATTCACATTATTATTATTAATAAATTAATTGAAAGAAACATTACGTGGGTACAGCCGGAATGCCTCCTCATTAACTGAAGCCATTAGCATGCTCCTTAAAAACCTAATGCCATTGAGAGGACTATGTAATGGTACAAGACTTACTGTTACTCGAATACAAACACACATAATCAAAGCAAAAGTGATCGGTGCAGCAAACTCAGACACGGTACTTATTCTAAGAATCCCACTCATTCCATCAGACACAAAATTACCATTCAGTTTCCAACGAAAAAAACAATTCCCCCAAACGATTGGCTTTTTCAATGACAATAAGTCACAAGGCCAAACATTTTGTAAAATGCCATTACCTACCTAAGCCTGTTTTTAGTCATGGACAATTATATGTTGCTCTATCAAGAGTGAGATCGTTTGATTCACTTACTGTAATGTCAGGAAAGAACCCAGAAATTGACAATTGTGTCTTTCGAGAAATCTTCGATTAAAAAATACAAGTAAGTTCAAAAAATAAATAAATGCCTGAATGTTTATTTAAGAACCTTTAGGATCCGGTAGATCGGCGTATGCAACGCCGGGTATAGCTACTAGTTATAGGATAATTATTTAAGTAAACACGAAAAATAATAGCAACTGTTATTTCTTCGTAAAAAGAAGCTGGTATTTTCAAGTTTGGGGGAAATGGTGAAATAAATTCTGGAGTGGAATCGAAGAGGGAAAGTAAGAGCGGAGAGAGAGAGGGAGAGAGAAGGAGGGAGCGGAGGAAGGGGGTGGGGAATGGGAAAGTTATGTAGGCAAACGGTTAACCGGATTACCGGGGAACCAGATCCCAGTTTACGGCAGCTCTGGCGGGAGGACTTCCGGAGGAGGAGGCAAGCGGAGGGAGAATGAAAGGAGAGAAGGGAGGGAGTGAATAGGGAGGGAGGGAAATAAGGAGAGAGGGAAGAGGTAGGAGGAAAGACGGATTTTCGCTGCTTATTCGCAGAATACCTTCCCACTCCCTCCATCCCAATTATCGCTCCTTTATAACTACCAACCAGGCACAAACGAAAACTGAGCTATGCAATTACAGGTAATTGAAGGGAGCACATGTAAATTCCGTTTCTGTCCAAATTGGGGCTAGAAATGCTCTACTGTAATCAATACAATAGCTAGAAAAACATGTTATGTGTATTATGGATTTAAACTCCTCTTTTTGTGACGCGAAATACGTAATGCAACGCGCAGCTATATTATAGAAACGAGCAATAAATGATTACAAAAATTTGAAAAAAATTATGCTCAGGGGAAAATATTGGCACGTTAATCGATCGTTCGCGGAAAAATAATTTATTTAATGTCACATAAATGAAAATTCTATAAAAATGCACTCCCGCTCCAATTCGTTGATTACAAGCAAAACAAATTTTTTATTTACAAAATATTGGGTTGTGTTACAAATTAAAACGGAAGAGAGAAGAAGCGAGAGAATGGGCGAAAAGATGCCAACGGACTTCGCATTCACTTGGAGAAAGGAACGAGCGAATAATATACGAACGGTATTCGAATTCGTATCTTAAAAATTGCCAAATGATCTCATCTGATTTACCCAACCTGCGCAGAGCTCTCTTTGAGATAACGGCATCAAAAAACACACCAGAATTGAAAAAACAAATACACGTAATAGAATACAATGGCATGCATTCGTAGTTCATCAGAAACGTGTCAGATTTAGCAATTCGATGCTTAACAATAGAGGAAACGATAGGCCTTTTGTTCGAACAATGCTCGCAATTCCACGAAGATAAATTGCTACAACATTTCGATTCGTTTGGATAGCAAAAACCTCCCTAAACAATGGCTATTTTGCAGTATGATGATATAATCTGCCTCTCTGAACTACATGCAATAACAGCGATACCTATACAATGACTGCCTTTTCGCCGGTTTCTTGCTGGAGGCTTGTTTTAAGGACTTTGATCAATCAGAATATTTGTGAAATTCAACTTTTTCTCTTTTACGGACCCTCTCATGCTATGTGAATAGCGTGGCGACCTCTGAGGAGTCTTACCGATATGAATGGTTCCTGAAAAAAAAAGCTGTTGCTATTTTTTTAGTGCTTCGTACAGTACAAGTGCTCCTCCCTACTAACATAAGCCATCCATAAACTATGCCATTTATCCACAACTATATATTTCACTCAGGAACCATTTTATATACTTAGGCTAAGCGTTAACAATTCCATTCTAATAACATATGACAAAATTGTTTATTATTCTTTTGTTTCGGCCAATTGTTTTTCACGAACATCGAGTTAAGTCTTAAATAATACAAATATCTCAAAGCGAGGGACAACACTGAAGTTAATAATTTTTTCCCGTTGATACTAAAAATCGATTCTGAGCAAACGTAAATGCAAGGGCGGATCCAGGCTTTATCCATGGAGGGGGTAATCAAGAATGAAAATATAAACAATTTTAAAATTTCTTAATTTTAACACAGAAAATGTGAATATATAACATCTTGTATAGCAAAATGAATGTTGTAAGACGGTATAGTTCACACTTGACGTGCTCATCACGTAGGGAGAGGTTTAGGGGTAAATTTTTTCTAGCGTTCAAAAATATTTACACTCTTTACCCCCCCCCCCCCCCCCCCCCCCCCCTGTATCCACCCTTGCGTACACGTATAGATAAATGTCGGTTGGGATATATTAGCGATGACTTATAGTTAACTCTCACTTGCATTGTTTTAAAGCTTTCATAATGAAGCTCATTTATAAATTCCATACCACCGTCTCGGCACAAAATATTTCGGACAAAAACAACCGAAGAAAATTTAATTTCCTCTTGAAAGTCATCCTCCCCTCTCTCTTCTTTCTCACCTTGCCTTTTTCTTCCCCTTTCTCTCTCTCTCTCTGTTATTAACCGCTCTCCCCAAACACGCTCCTTCTCCTCCCTCAGCGAGCACAATACCAAACTCGAATGCTTACTTTCCCCCTCCACGCTCAATACGCCACCGCCCCAAACTCGTTTCCCGCCAAACAGCGCCATCCAGGAGCCGTGGACGAGATGCAGCGGTGGGGAGAAAAGGGGGTAGGCGAGGGAAAGAAAGAACGGCGCACCAACCCACCTTCCGACCCCTCTTTTCACATTTTTTTTGCATAATGCGTCTCTTTTTCATCGCTCATTAATTCGCATCCGCTTCGCTTTTGTTTTCTTCGTTCGTCTCCCCACTTTTCCGCGTAGGCGTAGATAAAGCAGATTCAAGAACATCAGAGTTGTTTTTAAAAATGAGAAACCTGATTACCACAGTTAGTTAAGAAAATATTCCACTTTTATAGACATTACCCGAATCATAAATTTAATCCTTCACGTATGTATTTTTGCAGGCTATTTTAATGCGTTATCAAACTTGCTTTAATATTTTCATTTTTCATACTAAGGACTGGAAAAGATCGACGATTGAGCGATGAAAGCAGATGATTGTTTACTTAGATGTGTGCGAACTCAAATTGCAGTCGACATGGACACTTTTCTCACTCTAATTCGGTGGCAAAAATACATTCATTGCACCATTTTAAAAACCAAAATACCGTTTGGCTAACCTTTAGATTAAGAATGTTTTAGACAAGCTTCTAATTAAGTAATTTCCAATGTACTGTCAAAGATTAAATTATTCGCAACATCCCCTCCATGAAGCAAGTTTCTAAACTTACACTTACGAGTATCAGAATCTTTCTACGCAACCATTTTCTGATACTGCACCATAATTGGAGATAAAGTGATTGCCTTAATGACCTACCAGCATTTCCAAATCGTTGATTTATTTCCTTAACAAAGTTTCTTTGCGGTATCCTTAAAAATAAACTGGTGCAAATACAACAATTTTTGCAACTTACTACTAATCATCCATTTCTAACAATATATGTATGAATGTATCAGTGGCGTGCGGTCCATATAAACGAGTAATGAACCGCATAGCCACGAGATAAATATTTATAATTATTCAGAATTCATATTTAGAATTAATACTTGCATCAATAAGTATAGAACGAGAACTTAACAAAAAAATCGGTACAACATACATTGTACAAACTTTCTCATATACGTACTAATGCGTCGTTTAGTTATCATTAGAAAATGAAAATCGTATGAGCCTGTTTTTAGAAAATCCAATTTTTGTTAAAGTTGCTCCAGAATAAACTAGCCTTATATACATTCATTGAGAAAAATAAAATAGGTAGTATTATTGCAGATGTATACTCAAGTAACTGTACGAAATTTGTTGAGAAAATCGAATTAATGTTAAAGTTGCCTAGAATAAACTAGCCTTATATTCGTTTTTTGAGATATATGAACTATACAGTGTTATTGAAGACGTAAACTCAAGTAACTGTACGAAATTTGATCAAAATCGTTAGAGCCGTTTTCGAGAAAATCGAATTATTGTTAAAGGTGCCTAGAATAAACTAGCCTTATATTCATTTTTTGAGATATATGAACTATACAGTATTATTGAAGACGTAAACTCAAGTAACTGTACGAAATTTGATCAAAATCGTTAGAGCCGTTTTCGAGAAAATCGGATTGTTGTTTAAAATGCGTAGTATAATCTACTCTTAATTATTGATCAATGTCAACCATTTCTATGTATACTCTGCTCAGTATGATAAAATGCCTAAATACTAGATTTCATTCATTTTCGTTCTACCGTCTAGGTTCCAGAGCCAGTAACAGACAAGACGGCATTGCGAAAACCACTTTTTCGGATCCAGCGACACCTAAAACGTGTATTTCCGTAAAAATCTCGAGATCGAATTTTTTCGCGAAAACAATACTTTCTCGGTACTTCGTATGAGAAAGTAACAAGTTAGGAAAGTGTACAACGTATCACAAATGGGCGCGTTTCGTGCAATGGAGTATTAGAAGGAAATTATAGTATACCTGTACTTAAGGGAAATAGCATTTTCAAGTTCTTTTCTTCATCATAAATAATCAGTTTTCTTCCTATTTAATAATATTACATGCACACGTAGGGAAATTAAACGTTTGTTTGGGAGATTGTTTATGTTAGCAACAATGAAGGAGTAACCATGCAAGAAATTTTCCAAGTTCAACTCGATATAAGATATTCTTGTTTGATTTTATCGATAACGGCTACTCCTACGATAAGAATGTATAGAAAAGAAAAGACTCCACTTTACTAGTTCTACAAGTTTAATTTGAAAAATATTTTGATATGATCAATATTTTACGAGATATGACGAAATTTTATTTTTTTGTCCCCAGTAAAGTGGTACCGCTGATTGGCGTACGTGATTCATTTGTGCGATTTTCTTATTATATTTGATTGAAAGTCCTTAATATCAAATTTCATGAAAATCCGTTTGGTAGAAGCCGAGAACGAACATGCGGACGGACGGACGGACCGACCGACGATAATAGGCGCTCACGCTGTAAGCGAACCGCGCCTAAAAATGGGGTAAGCTTCATCGCCATTGGTGATATGCGAGAAGAGAGAGGGAATAGGAAGGCGACGAGAGAGGACACAAGCTTCTTATATCGTAAGACATTGATTGCGAGCATGCGCTCGAGAGAATAGCGGGGAAGGCGGCAAGAAGGGAGGATAAGGAAGCTGGCGAAATATAGTCACTGTATGCGTCGATACAGTACGCTTCTCAAGGTTTCGGCGATGAAGAAGATGGAATGCGTGCAGCCCGCTTGTTTTTTCTTGCCCTGTTTTTTTCGGTGGAAAGAGGAGGGGAAGGAGACGAGTTGGAAAGAGGCGGGGAAGGAGACCAGAGCGGAAGTATTAAGTTAGCTAGAATATGCCCATAATATACCGCTTTCCTGCAGCCTTTTGATAGTAAATACCGTGTAAGAATTCCGATGACTATGATTTTTTTCTTTTTTGAATATCTCAAAACATGAAAGAAATATTTGGGTAAGAGAGGGGAAGTGAATATTTAAGAATATGAAAAGGGGAACGCGAGACGATGATTATTATACTTTTAAAAAGTTTTCTATAATAGTTTTCGAAGCATGGTGCAACACATAAAGGCACCTCACATTGTTTGCAAAAATAAATTGTTTATTTTCTCTTTATTTATTTCTTTTTTTAGATGCAAACCACATACCTTTTTCTTGAATGCAACTGACTAGACGTACTAGGATTATAGCCTAAAACATATTTTCCAGTAAGTCGTAATGGTGTTTCTATAGATGGCTGTCTTGCACTCGTTGTTTTTGGTTTACCTTTATTTTTCTCTCCAGGCAGTCACTGGCTTAAATTTAGCTAACTCATTTACCCCACATTTTTTGTAAATTACATTTGCAATAAAAATTGTTATAATCAATAAATGCTGAAATATGTAATATTTTTAGTGGCTTCCTGGCAGTACAGTAATCATGATGCACTGGTCTGTAAGTTTGACTCCTCCCATCCCTTTGTTGTAGTCAACACTCATTAGAAGGTTTGATTTTTACCAGCCAAAATTTCAATTATATCAATATCAACCAAAGATCCGCTTTTTAGACGAAAGTCTTTTACTCACAAACGCAATATTTATGTGCAAAATCAACCGGGTCACGGGGAATACCAAATATTTTTGTAGAAAAAAGTTCAAGGATGCATACATCAAATAATACAACTCGGACGCCAATAGATGTTAATATGTAATAGGGAAGTTTAACGTGTGTAAGCGATTACAATTACCAGCTGAGAGCAAAATAAATACACTACGAAGCTTAAAAGCGGTTCACACGTAAGCAATGAACAAAGGATGATGCATATAAGCCAGAGGTGGGTAAACCGTGGCCCGCGGGCCATATGTGGCCCTCGAGAGCATTTAACGTGGCCCGCGAAGCTTTGGTGAAAACAAATCTGTAAAATTTAACACAATTTTATACTACTTTTGGTAAAATTATGACAATAAAACCTTTAGTTTTAAAAATTTAGCCCTACAATCCTTGTTTGTGCTTGTTTTTCACTTATGTATGATGCCTAAGAATCTAAGCAATTTCCGATTTAAACTCTAAGCATGCAGAAAGGTTTGCCCACCCCTGATATAAGCGGTTGCCGCAGTTAAGGGGTCAAGTGTCTGTCAACCAGCTTACCCTAAATAAAATATCACCGCACGCCACTGGAATTTATGTGTGCGCATGTATGTATGTATTCTAGGGACTGCGCGGTCCCTGGCACCTACGGCGCCCAACCTCGCGCCTCGCTTCGCGAAGCGTTTTCAAACGCGAATTTATATAATTTCGAATTTATTTCTTCGGTACTCCTAAAAAGCCATAATTCTGTCAAATTTCGAGTCTGTAGCTCCTCAAGAAGTGCCTTATAATTTTTATCCTCGTGTGGGGCAAATATGGGCAAACAGCCCCTAAAATTTGGAATTTTTCAATTTCGGAGTTTTTTCGTTAATTGTGCACCAAACCTAATAAACATTCCACATTCAAAATATCTAGCTTACCGGGAAATACAAAATAATTTCGTCACCCAACCACCCAGAACTTCAACTTTATATTATAGAGAGTTGTATAAGTGTTTTTAGATTTTGGAGAGAGTCGTTTAAATATTTGCGGAATTAACCCCATGAAGACAATTATAGTCTTCTTAAATGGTACTAATGTAATGTAGAAAATGATTTTACGGGTATAAGAGTTGCATTTATTTATACTAACTGAAATACCCGGCGTTGCCCGGGTAAATGCAATTTACTTCATTCTTCTACACATTCTTACCTGATCTGTGAAGCACCGATCAGAAAGTGTATTCGGAGACAGTATAACAATTGCCACAAAAAAGTCAGCGAAAGCACAGAATAACAACTTATGGTTTTAGAAATATACTTTCAAGACATGCTATTTTTCTACATCGATCGACAAGAATATTTTTTTGTGAATGCAATAAAATAAAACATTTTCCTCTCCCTGATCCGTGAGACGGCAAATAAAGATTTTATTCAGAGATGAAAATTCGAGAATTTCCCAATACCGCTTCAGAAGCAAATTCCATCAATAAAGGAAAATTTGCACCATTATTTGAACCCTGATACTTTGGAGAAAAGGTAAAGGCTAGAAAGAAATCACAAAATAGTGCCAATTGTTGGCGCATCGTGTGGCCGCCGCGAGCATGAGATTTCGCTTTCATTTAGATGCAGTATAGATAACGACCTTAATTATTCGTTTAGATCATATATTTGGTGTTTCTCCTGTTTAATTTCCTACCACAGGAAACTAGAAAATGGAAAATTAAGTTTCCTGCAGCTGGATCGGACTAACCTTACTTCAAGAAAAAGCGCGGTTACTCGTCGCCATATGTTGCCCTGAAGATGGAAAGTAAGGAAAGAGCCCTTTCCTTTCGGATTGGGAGGAAGATGAAGAAAAAGGGAGATGGAGGAGCCGAAGAAATGGAGAGAATAAGTCGATAGAAAGGAGGGAGGAGTAGAGGCGGACCCCGAGAAACGCTTCACCTCGGTGAACGCAACGGAAGCGGAACTCGGACGCTGGTCCGGAGCAGCTCGTCGGCTCCCCATCTCCCGCACTCTTTCTCCAGCACTCACCTGAGGATAGCAGAAGGAAAAATATAAATTAGAGGCATAACGTATGCATGCGTGCGCAAAGAAAACACCATTACCCTCACGAGATAAAAGCTAGGATAAAAGTTTAGACGGTATCGTTGCGAGTGGGAGGAGAATGGGGAGAGATGAAAGGATGTAGAAGACGGAGGAGGAAGAGAGGGAGGAGGAAAAGGAAGATAAAGAGGAGGAAAAAGAGAGAAAAGAAATACTTTGTTTGCTCCAAAATGGGAAAAAACTGAAAGAATAACATCTCTTACCTGGCTGATTAGGAATTACATATTAATGCACGCATCCAATTTATGTTTAAATAGACGATCTTCCACTTAAGTTACACATCTTTTTGAGCATTTCCTCCATTTATTTATCCTTCCAGTGTATTATTACCGGATCACATCGCAATTCTCCATACCTTTCCATCCCGTTTGTAATGACGCAACTACAAGAAGCTGTTACTTCCGTTATTATTCTCTGTAAGGACTTTTGAGTCAAAAACCATTAAAAACTCCTTTAATCTAATCATACCGTCAATTTGATTCGCGGCATCCTCTCGCTCTGTCATTATCCCACTCCCGAAAATAGCTCGAGGAGGAGGATTTGGGTGAAGGAGAGAGTGGGAGAGAGAGAAAGAGTGGTAGAATATGTGAGAGAGAATGGGAGAGAGGGAGAGAGAATGGGAGGGAGGGAAAGAGTGGGAGAGTGTGAGAGAGAATGGGAGAGAGAGAGTGGGAGAGTGTGAGAGAGAATGGGAGAGAGAGAGTGTGGAAGAGAGAATGGAAGAGAGAGAGTGTGGAAGAGAGAATGGAAGAGAGAGAGAGGGAGAGAGAGAGAGTGGGAGGGAGAGATAGAGCGGGAGAGAGAGAGAGTGGGAGGGAGAGAGAGAGTGGGAGGGAGAGAGTGGGAGGGAGAGAGTGGGAGGGAGAGAGAGAGTGGGAGAGAGTGTGAGAGAGGAAGAGTGGGAGGGAGAGAGAGAGTGGGAGAGTGTGAGAGAGGAAGAGTGGGAGGGAGAGAGAGAGAGAGAGAGAGAGAGAGAGAGAGAGAGAGAGAGAGAGAGAGAGAGAGAGAGAGAGTAGGAGAGAGAGTGGGAAACCCTTAACGGGAGTTCTCTTCTCGCCGCAACTTCGTCAATCCGCCTCCCTCCTCCGCCTCCTACCAACCCACAAGAACCCTCTTTTCCTTTCATCCCCCACACCCATTGGAAAGGGGGCATACATCTACCTCGCGAGGGGCACAATTACCGTCTCTCATTACCCATTCCTTTTTCGAGTGAATTGGATGGGCAAACTTTTCGGCGCTCCTCATCATTCTCCCTTTCTCTCTCCACCCATCCCGTGTCGAAAGTCGCACGCGTACCTATTCCCCTTTCGTGGGAAGACACGAATTGGCGATACCAGACTCTTAATGCGACGCCGTCGCAGTTCCGAATGGGAACAAGTGCTGGAGTGAGCGAGGAAACGCAAAAGTCTCTAATTTCGGACTGGATAAGTGAAACGGTGCCTTATTTAATGACGAATTACCATCCAAAATCCGGTTTTTTTGGAATCCCATTACGTATCGAGATCGATATATTACGTCCTGGGCGTCAATTAAATCCAATCGATGTGTTCTGGTCGATGCGACGGCGAAACGCGAGCAGTGGCGTTGACGGAATGTCACGCCACAGGGAAATAGATACATTATGAAAGCAACAACTGACCGAATTCAAATTAGTTGCGCTCTAAATCGAGGCCGTTAAACGGAAAGACGGAAAGCGTCGATATGAGATAGGTTCGTGAATCAACCGCCTTCACCTCTAAAATCATCCGAATTTATTTACGACGAACAACCGCGACATTAGTAGAATAGTAATGGTCGTGACGCGTGTGGCGTTTCTTAGAGACGAGCGAAGAAGGGCAGCCGCCTCCTCCCTCGAATCTTCTCCCTCGCGACCACCCTTGAGAGAGTGAGGGGGAGAGGGGGGGCGGGAGACTTTCCAGAAGATGAAAGGGAAGATGCATTAAGTGCCTTACCCTCGCCCCTTAAGACTGTCCTGCCCCTTTCCACTCACCGCCCCTTCTCCTCTTCATCCCATCGCGAACAACGGGGTCGCTCTCTCCTCTACTTGCGTTTGCTTGTTTGCTCGGGCGACTACGAGTTATGAGCACGCACTTTGCGAGAAGCGGATTAAAAGTTGGGTGGTGGTGGAGGGCGTGAGGACATTTTGGGCTGGAGGGAGGAGCGGAGGGGTTGGTAGGTTAGGAAGAAGAGATTAATTGAGCTTTTGAAATGCGGGGTTTAAGGTTTAAGGTGACGAGTTATTTACAAGAATAAGTGAAATATTACGCATATTTTTTGAACGGCCGCATTACCTGAATCATACTGGTATTATGGGTCAGGAATTTCACAGAATCCCACGTAATTTGTCTTTGAATCAAACTGTTCATAATTTGCGAATGGTGGAGGATTTAAGGGCAGTCGCAATTGGCGCGCGCCTGGGGCCTCTTGAAGTAAGAGCCCCGAAAAAATGTTTTTATGTATAATCTCAGAAATATTAAATAAAGCATTTTAAAAGTCACGAAGTAAAATGTTTGTTTTGCACCGATATAGTTTATTTATTAAAACGGGGGTCAAATAAAGTGGTAGTCGTTAGGTGAGGTTTCAATATACGCCAGGGGCCTCAAAATGTATAAATCCGCCACTGTTTGCGAACATAGTAAACATTATCATGTACCATGAAGTTTCTGCAAGAGATAATATAATTATACCCGCCACATCTTTCGCGTAAATAATACATTCATAAAATATACAAACATTTACCGCTCAATAATTGAAGTTAAAAAATACCTCATTTTATGTATGATATTTTTGAAAAGTAATTCGTATTAAAGATTTTTATATCGAAAGAAATGTAGGAAAGGTTGCTCAATATGGGAAATGGGTTTTTCCGAAGCCATGAGTGGTATGTCTCATATTTTTTACTTTAGATCCCTTCTTGATCACTCTAATAGTCTATCGGAGATAATATGGCAACAGCGTTTCAGAGTAAGCTTTTCATCATTTCGTCGCCTTACCTACGGATCCTGTAGCTACAGTAACGTAAAGCGTCGTTTAATTTAGAAAGCACTGGTAGTGTTGTTTATCAAAAAGTGATTGCTCAGAATATTACATGAGAAACCTAAATCGCTTTGAGAAAATTACTTTTAAAATAGTACATAGTTATAATATTAGCGTTCGCCATAAAACCTGTTAAATGGTGTCACAGTCCTACCTTAGTAAACCAGTTTCCAAAGGGACCTTAAAAGCTAGCTCAAGATTGGATAGAACATCACCTGGGTTACCTATACTTGTCTTTATTATTACTATTTATATGAAGCAATTTTTCAAAGAACATAAAAACACTTTTACCGATTTAACACAATGAAATATAAATAATACTGAAGGTATCTAAGGGCTGAAAAGTTTTCCGAAAAGTATCGTTTCGTTTACAAAATATCGCTCCCCGTAATATTTAGCAATAACGTGTATGTAGTAGCAATTAACTTGCAATGAAAATAAAGTTGGAGCATATAAGATAGGAAAGAATTTCCTTTATTTAATTTTATTCAAACAGACCTAACGGGAAACTACTTAAAAATCCATGAAACTAACTGTTTGAAGGAAGATAATCGTTTTCTCACAATAAAATGATTTTATCACCGCCAAGAAGTTCGACCAACTGCTCACGTTCAACCACGCATATAGAAATAAAATTTATTTGTGATAAATTATTTTTAAAGGTTTTGGATCAGGAAGTGAAGCAGATAAAAACCCGAAACTTAGTTTTACGAATGTATCGGATCGAGTCCTTTAAAGAGGACTACTTTAATTATGTACGTGGCTCCGATCAACATTCTTAAAAAGCGTCAAAATGATACAAAAAGAAATTGAAGGCGAGAATAAAAGAAAAAAACAATCCGTCGCCTGCAAAAAGTAAACATTTGACAAAAGGAGGAAAAATCTCGCGTCAACACATCCGAACCTTTTCTCCGGGTTCGCGAAAATATCCGAGCGTTGGATTTACAATAGGGAGGTGGACGCTCAAGAGGGTGAGCCAAAGCGTGGGTGCAGAGAGATAGTAATGGAAGGAGGAGCATAAGGGTCGAAAGGGGAGTGACGGAGCGCCCCCATGAACGCGCACCGTCACCAAGGAGGAGCAGGGGAAAAACTGTAACAGAACGAGACTAACGAAGCTTGCCTCTCAGTAAACCGCAAAAGGGCTTAAAAAAGAAGAGAAGTGGGCTTTGATGAATTGAGAAAGAGGAGAGAAGCGGATGCAAGAAGAGAGTGAGAATGGGAGAGGGGGAGAGAGAATAGGTGGGGAGGGGGCGGGAGAAGGGTCTAGGGGGAGGGTTTGAAAGGATGGAGAGAGCGTCCAAGACGAGGACAGGAGTGAAGGGGGTGAGTGGGTGGAGGGGGGGGGAGTAGGGGAGGGGGAAGTTGGGAGGGAGCAAATGAGCAGAAGAGAGAGAGAGAGGGTGACGAAGATATTCGGGATATGGTAAAACAAAGGAAATTTAAAAAACGCGACAAAGAGTTTTGATGTCGAAGGATTACAGATAGAGGTCTGATAGGACGGACATTTTCGGCCCTGGCCCAACCCGACCCGACAGTGGTGCAGCCCTGGTCCGGCCCGAACCCGAGCGTTGTCAGCGTCGCTGATACCAGAGGCCCTATTTTTTCCTGTTCTTACTCGCTAAGCCCGAACTCGGCCCTAAAGACCCTGACGTTCAGGATATGGATGGAGGCAATATGGAGATAAGACGCTTAAGAGGTGCGCGCGTTCATGTCCCCTCAAGCCCGAAGATATAAATAAACTTAAATTTTATTGCCAAGTAACAAATGTTATCTAATAAACTAGTTAAATTAAATTTTTTTAAAAATGGGAAATCGGCCCGAAAAAAGCCCGAGTTGTTACGGAAGTCATTGATCACAAATTATTCTTCACAAGCTCGAGCCCGAGACAGCCTCGCATAACCCGGTCCTAGGGCCGTGCCGGGCCAAGGCCACAGGGCTGCGGCCCGGACCTTGCAGAGCTCTAATTACAGATCCATCGGAAGGTAGAATTTGTCTCCAGGAAACGGGATATAAAAAATTTTTAGTGAAGTAATAAAAGTTATTACTTTCAAGAATTAAAGGCGCTGTGTGATTTGCTACGGTAACTGGGTAAATAATACTTTACCGGAGATAACACGAGGGACTCAAGTGCCATCATTGGGTTTCGTTCATCTAATGAAAAAAAATCCGGCATTTGTTGGCGGAATAGACGACCATATCTCGAGCGGAATGTCGATCGGTGAAGGTGAGGCGGCGATAATCGGAAAAAAGAGGGATTGATTCAGGAAGCGAAGGATTGTATTCAGGTAGAGGCAAAAGAGAGCGGAAGAGAGAGGAATGTGAGAAGGGAATGAGAGACTCCATTCCCTCCTCACAGCCTCATTCCCCTCCATCTATCCCTACCCACAATTCCTCAGCCGGCTAAGTCTCGCGAACCGAATTTTTGGGATTGCACAGTGGAAGTCGCCCGGAAAAAATCGCCTCCGTGGGTTGGTGTGTGTGAAGAGGTAGACAGAAGAGGGGGAGTGAGAAAGTTTGCCATAGAAACGGATCGAGGGGATTCGGGGAGGAAGGATAGAAGGAAAGAGAACGAGTAAGCGGAGGGGAAAGAAAATAAAAAGAAGAGGAGGGAAGGAGGAGGAGAGGGCAGAAAGGGGAGCAGGGGGGAGGAGAGGGGGGCCGAGGCGTATATAAATAAAAGGGCAGGGATACAGAGAGAGAAAGAGATAAAGAGAGGGTTCGCTGCGGGTCGTGAAAAGAGAGAAAATCTCGTTGGAAGTTACAGGAAGGGCGGAGGGTGGACGGCGACTTCCCCAACCCACTCCACTCACAAACGCTTGTTACTACATCACTCGGAACCCAAACGAGTCGTTTATTCAACCTCAACAACTCAAAATTTCCCCGTTTTTTTAGTTTCGCATACCTTCCCCCCTCCCATCACTCCCCCCTTTCCTCTCAGCGTCTGCCCGTGCCGCCGCTGCCGATGCTCTGCTGTTTGTGTACCGATCGTGTTGGATCAGTGGCCGGTGATTAGCCTCTGGGCGGCTGCCCGATATTGGTTCCCCTGGAGTGATGAGGCTGAGGGCGCGGGGAAGGCCGACGACGAGTCCTCCACGCGCGCCCCTCTCTCTCTCTGCCTCCCACCGCCCACCCCTGGTCTTACCTACGTGCCTTCCACAGCCCACGCCCCCGCATTCCCTTCGACTGGCACTCCACCTCGCAATGTGTACATCGGTGGAATGGTAAAAAGGGGTTCCACGAATTTTGAAGCGGCACGAGAGAGAGAGAGAGAGAGAGGTTACGAACAGCAAAAATAACGAAAAGGGAGGGGAAAACACGGCACAAGTGACCAATCGACAACATCGTTTCGCCTCTGCTTAAGTCGATGGCTAGCCGATACAAACGCGGTTTCATCTTCAACGAAAGCCAGATCCAATGCTCTACGCTAAAGCATCATGTGATACGAATTTCATACTCATCTTTGTATTTACAAATATTTCTCGAAAAATAAAAATGATAGAATAAAATTTTAACATCCGAGTCGATGTGTGAACGAAGTAAGCAGCTGAAAAGAAAGTCGGATAATAAGCAACGACGAAAAAAAATACCCTTAAAATATTTTCGAATGCATATCAAATTTATGATACATGTTACAAATTCAAACGTTTGCTTTGCATCGATCGCAAATAAGCTTATGACAGATTCACCAGCACTCGATTCTTCAAAGATATGCCTATTGCCAGATAGTGTAGCAAAAGTGGTGAAGAGTGTGAGGTGAATTAGGAGTAAAGGAAAACGAGAGCTATTTTCGGTGCACACCGTTCATCGCCTACTCCTCCATTTTGGCGTGCCATCGGAGATTCAACCGAGAAGCGAATCTGTCTCCCAGATGCGGTACCTTGGCCTCGAGAGGAGAGAGAGAGATAGACGTCGCATTCATTTTGGAAATATAGGAAAACGGCAAGATGGAAGGGACCAGATGATCTAGGAGTGTACGGCGTGGGTTGGGTTGGTGACCGAAGGACAGGAAGGTTGCAACATTCTCAACAGAACTATGTACGTACTCCCTATCGCGATGCTTTTATTTCACAACCCGTTATCCGGATTAAATTCGCTGCAAATTAAACACTGCTCGTTTGGAAGCATGCTATAAATTCTTCTCCGAGATAATTTTTTTATGATAATGCATAGAACAACGTAACGAATAGATTTTCAATTGAGTTTATTTTAAATGTTTTTTCTCGTAAATTCTTATCTTAAGCTACTATCAAATGATAAAATAGTATCACATATAACATTAGTGCACTATTTTTATTTTTAGAAAGACATCACGTTTATTTGCATTTATAGAAACCAGTCGAGGTATTATAACAGGGAAAATCAACAAATTGTCAAAAAATAGAACTTTTTACAATCTCAGAGGAATCATTATCAGCACTAACTCGAGGTGTCATGTAATTAAAAACAATAAATTCAATTGTAAGATGCGACGATAAATATAAATTAAATAAAAAACCTTTTTAGTTTATACAACTTTTATATTGAAGGCACAAAAATCTAAAAAATAAATTAAATTTTGACATGGGGTGAGTGTCTTCGGTTATGATAGATTATCAAACTCCCATATTAACGAAATTTTAACGCATCTAAATATCTACAGCAATGTTTGATGTTTTGGATGTTGATGTTTCTTATTACGTTTTCCATGCTTTAGTACAGTGATGGCGAACCTATGGCACGCGTGCCATAAGTGGCACGCAAGACAATTTTGATTGGCACGCCAACGAATTTCGAAAACCAATCAAAACATTTAGCGTACTGATTTAACGCCGCAAAAACATTTGTGTTATTTAGTTAACTATTGTAAACGTTAGTTTTACGGTTACAATCTTATGTATTCAGCACGAATTTAAATAAGTTGGCACCCAATAAAATCAAGGACTTTTTGTGGCACGCGAGGCGGAAAAGATTCGACAATTTTGGTAATATTGGCTCGCGGACAAAAGAAGGTTCGCCATCACTGCTTTAGTATTTATTTTCTTGATCCATCAGATCAGCTTTGCAAAATCCACACATTTATATTAAGATGTGTTAAAATTTCGTTAATTAGTATCATAACACTAGATATGTTATTAATATGGAAATTTGAGAATCTATCACAACAGATAACGCTCACTCAAAATTTAATTTATTTTTAGGTTTTTAGTTCCTTCAATATAAAAGTTTTATAAACTAAAAGGTTTTTATTTATTTTATTTGTAGGTTTTTAGCGCCCTTAATATAAAAGTTGTATAACTTAAAAAAATATTTTTAATTTTTCTATCTTTAGGTTTTTAGTTTTAATAAAAGACAATTGATTGTAAGTTTTTAAAATTTCATTTTAGTTCCTCCAAATCCTAAGTCAACTTCTTTATATTGTTTAATCATATTTAAAGGGTCAATTTTGTTAATGTAAGATAGTGTTAAATGGAAAATCATAAACTCCCCCTCTTCCTTACTACTCCCTCCCTCTTCCACCCTCCATCCCCCACCCTTCCTCCCCCTCCCTCTCCCTCTCTCTCGTGTTAAATAATTCAAATCACGCTTTTCTTATGGTTAGCATGACAACAATGTAAGCTCGAGGTTTAACAATGTCATGGACGCCAAGGCAACATTTCGCTAAAAAGCCGATTTTCCCTTAAATATGTTAATTAAATGTATCGTAATAATAATAATAATAATTATTATTATTATTATTTTCGCATCCACCACGAACACAGCTATAGAAAGATTCACCTTACCAAGGAAGGAAGGAGGACGTGGATGCATAGACATCGCGAACCTGCATCATAAACAAATACAGAAGCTCAGGAAGACTTCTGCACAAGACAGGACAGCGAGCTGCATAAAGCCATAACCACAATAGACACTTCTTTCACACCATTAAAACGCAAAAACCAGCAATATAAACCTAAAAACCACATAACAACAGATGCCCAGAAAATGGAAACCTGAAAAAATAAAACACTCAATGGTAAACAACCATACCAACTTTCACAAGCGCACATAGATAAAGGAGGATCAAATAAATGGCTAACCAATGGACAACTATTTTCAGAGACCGAGATGAGCCCCAGAAAACAATACCATGTGAAGCTCTTGCATAAAAATAAGTTATAATAAACAGATTTGAGGATTTCGAGAGATACTGTTTCTTTGATAAATCTTATACAGTAGAATGATGAATTCAATTTTTTGGAGAGTTGTGTTACATGTTCTGACCAGTTTAATGTTTCTTCAATGTGAATGCCCAGGAATTTGGTATTTGGTATTTGGTGTGATTCTTACATCATTGACTATTAGGCTTATGGTATCCTGAAGTTTTGTCTGAGAGAAGTGCATCACTTGAGTCTTATCATAATTCAGTTGCGGCCTATTAGTTTTGCACCAGCTGTTCATATTGCAGTTAATATTTTGACCCTCCACTTCAAGTGAATTGGCATCAGGCGCTGAGATAATAAAATTAGTGTCATCTGCAAAGATGATGCTTTTTACTGTTGATTTGTTAGATATAAGTGGGAGATCATTTATGAAAATTATAAACATCTAGTGTAATGCCTGTTGAAATGTCAACGGAAGAATTATAGATAGATTGATTATTAATATTTGCATTTAAAATAATTAATAGCGCACTATTACATACGAAAGATTTCGTCATATATTACATTTCTAGTGAATATTCTGTAGTCGTTTAGTAAATGCCTTTGGTTTTTATTTTCGGCTATAAAATTCTGATATTTTTCTCCCACCTTGTTCTCGTCAATGCTACATATAATTGTCGGTGTGCAAAGACAGGGAAATAATTATATGTTTACATATATAACGTAGGGAAAATAATTAAATTTCGTGCACTTAACGAGATGATTGTTTAAAAATTGTAAAGCTTACTCGAATACTCAACAATGTTCTCCGTCTTTACGTAAATAAAACTATTTAAAAGATTTAAATTAAAAACTAACTAATTAATCAATCAGCGGAATAATTTCTTTGAAAACTATCTGAACAAAAAAAATCACCAATTTATTTCAACATTGTAAACTGTTCGCTTGACGATTGAATCGATCGCTGTACAGGAGATCCTTATTGACAAAAAAATAAACTAATGGTTTATCGTAGAAACCGTTACATATTACAGTATTATTAGAGAAGTGTTCTCGGTTTCACACCGAGTGATGTTTGATTTTACAAAGGAAATAACAATCTGGCAACAATGCTCCGTTTTAGAGGTCATAAACTTTAGTACTTAGCGCCAATACCTTTTGTACTCTTCAGTTCGCTATTAGTGACTGAGAAGTGCAGTGGAATAATTGTGCTGTTTCTTTTCTTGGACTTGCAACACTATGGAAGTTGAACAACCAGGTATATGTTTACTTAATACGCATAGATATTATAGTTTTTTAACCAATCTGAATACTTCATCCTTAAGGTTAAAAAAGGTCTTGTGAAATCGAAAAAAATACTGAAGTTTAAGTTTCATGCAGAGTTTTAGTTACGTTTCCTGAAGTTTCCATTTCTGAAATTTATGACAAAATGTACTCGAACACGTTGGCTTTAATGTCCAGTAAACGCTTTTTGCCCGCTTTTGCTCCTTTTTGTTAAATACTCTCACTCTTAACTTTTACAGATACTGGTATAACAATTACACGCAAGAAGTTATTTGAACTCCTTCATAGCAAAACTGTCACATAGAAAACACAAGTTATGTATTAAGTCTATTACAACTGAGGAAATCTCATGAAAATGTGCAGCAGAATATAAAACTGGAAGTTTCAAGATTCATATATGAATTTGGTCTTCGTTGGAGACAGAGGAATAGAATGAAGGATAGATTCCTAAAAAATAATTTTGAATGGCTAAAAAAGGAAATAAAATACAGAGAAATGAGTATTAGGGCTGGTAGAGATAATGCTTCCTGTTCGAGTAGGTACAACCCTCGCAGGTAGACCCAGAAAACCTTTCAATGAAAGCCATGAGAGGAGCAAGCTCAGAAGAGTAAAACAAATAGTTTGTTCGCAAACTGGGGAAGAGCTTTATTATGCTACACGAGTTTATTTAAACACATCATGGAAGAGAGATGCCGCTAATGTATTAAAAGAAGTGACCCAAAGAACATCCAGTCGGGTGACCAAGGTAAAAAGGGCAAAGTGTGCAGTGCTATAACCAATATTTCGGCACAGAAACGTTATGTTTGTGGAGCGAGTCCCAAAGATATGAATAACCTGGAAGGCAGATCAAGAGAAATTTTAGGCCCTGCAAATTTAACTTTTGGGCTCTCTACATTGCATGCATATATACGTTTTTTGAGTGTCTGTCACGCATTGCATACAGAATGGACGTGAAAAAATGGCAAGTTAGGTCGGATGAAGACAAAAAGAAAGTAGCTCTAAGGAGAGATAAAATAACTAAACAATTTCGCTCAGAGATGGGGTTAATTGTGGATCACACAAAACCTGTTGGCGGCACCACAAATGATGGCAATACAGATCGCCGGTATTTTAAGAAACCGGCTGAATCTGCAGCCATTACAGGAGTTAATGAAAGACTTATTTCCAGATTTGGAACAATACTCCAGACAAAATCAAGTTGTTTTACCATTGACCATATAGCGTTTGATAAGTATGCACAAGAGACAGCTTAATTGTATTTGGAACATTACTCGTGATATTTTATGCCATCGAGTGTCCATAAAGTACTTGTTCACGGGTCTAAAGTAATTCAGACAGCAATTTTACCTATTGGTCAATTGTCAGAAGAAGCGCAAGAGGCCCGTAACGAGGACTGCAAAAGGTACAGAACTGGGCATACGCGGAAATCTTCGCGGCATAACACAATGGAGGATTTACTGAATATGTTGCTGGTATCTTCAGATCCACTCATCTCGCAAGTGACATCTTTTTCCAGTAAAAGACAAAAGAGTTTGCCTGGGTCCTTCTCCTTCGGCACACATAACACTTTCTTTGACTCACCTTGCCACAGACAATTTTGGAGATTTTCTTTTGTTGGAACATCTGCAGCCGAGTTATTTCGATGACCTTCTCATCACTATCATTGTATCTGATTGCTTTGAGAAGTCGGTTATTTAATTTCACAATCAAAGGGGACGCCGAAAATGTGGTTATTCCCATTACTCGAACATGTGGTTCTGATATAATTCCTAGTGCCTTGAATCTAACATTTATTAATCTTAGATATTTCATGAAGAATCTTCTGGCGATTACACAGCCTACAAAATGTATTAGTTACTAAAAGAATGAGAAAGATAACTTAGTAAAAGATCTACTTTTATTAACAGAAAAACGACCGGTTTCGAGTAATATCTATTCATCATCAGGTACAAAAACAAGAAGCAACACAAATATATACGGAATCTGAGGGGAGTGGGGGAGGGAAATGCGTAGAGGCGACCAATGAATGGGAAGGCGAGGGGGGGTCGGCTGAATCAAGGTATTGGGGAGGGGTGGGTGTTAGGGAGAAACAAAGTAAGCAAGGGAGAGTGGGTGGGGGAAATAAGTTCGTTAACGAGGTTGAGTGTGCTGTCATTGTAGTGTAAAAGTATTTCCAACTGTTCTAAAAGATTTAAACTGGGATCTTTAGTTGCGAAATGAATTACCCCCGGGTTAAAGTTGGAAGAATGGTTGAATTCGAGTAAGTGTTTGGCAAAATGTGATTTGAAAGAATTTTGTAAGAAAGATTTTCTATGTTCGGTTGTCCTAACGTGGAAAATTCTCCCTGTTTGCCCAATGTAAATGGCATTACAGTCATTACATGACAGTTTATATACACCGCTCCTAAATAAATGGTCAACCTTATCTTTATTGTTAGAAAACATTTTTTCTAGATTATTGAGTGTGTAGAAAGCTGTTCGCAATTCATCTTTGGGGAAGCAATTCGCAATTAACCTGGAAATGTGGTGGATGTAAGGTAATTTACACCAACGAGGTTTGTTAACAGAGGGCGGAGTATTAAAACAACGTTCAAGGGTTAGTTTCCTCTGTTTTCTAAATAGGATTTTGTCTATCAAATTATGTGGGAAACTGTTGGCGGTAGCTATTTGTTTGATTACATTTAATTCTTTAACGAATTCTACCTGTTAGAGGGGGGTATGGGTTAAACGGTGTATAAGGTCGTGATAAGCCGCGTGTTTGTGTGGAGTGGGGTGGAAAGAAGAAGAGTGAATGGTGTGATCGGTGTTAGTCGGTTTCCTGAAAATTGCGATTTGTAAGGTGTGAGGGCGTCTATGGATAGTTAAATCAAGGAAGTTGAGGAAGTAATCTACCTCAGTCTCTTGTGTGAATTTAATGGATGGATGTAAGTTACTGAGGAGTGATAAAAATAGGTCTAATTAAATTTGTATTTATAGGATGAAATACTTCTTTAATTTTTACGCAATATTTTGTTATTATGATTTGAATTGACTCGGATTCGGAAACAAAAACGAGCAATTATAAGTTAAAGCACCTCAGGTCTGTTATATTTTATTTTTGAAATTTATTCTCTGCTATCACTTAAAAACTATTTCGCTCGGACCTCAACAGATGTTTCCTTACATACTCGACCCAGTCGTACTTTAAGATCGATAACGGATCCGACCCTTCCCCACCTTACTTCCTCCCATACCCTCCCCCCTCCTTATTCCTCCCTCCCCCGTCCCCCTATAGTAGAGATGATTCCCTCCAGATAGACATTGCCGAACGATTTCCCTCGCCTACCCGACAGCATATTGACCAATCAAATTCAACCGACATCTGAACGACAGGATCCAGAGACGTCGAAGGCTAATTTGGGGAAATGGTTAAATCCTGGAGTCGATCAGGAAGAGAATCCGTTGGATCGCGACGCACGCTTTCATCGGATCGCTTAGCGGAGTGTCTCTCTCTCCTCACGCCTCAGCACGCATCCTTTTCACGGCATCGCACCCAGAGAGAAATTTTCCATAGCGTGCTCTCTTTGGATATTTTCGGAATTTCAACGGATATACACGTTTTGAGGTCCCCTGAGCACGTTTTCGCTATTTATTAAGTATGTACCTTGAAGGTGAGTTTGAAATGGATCCAGAGGATGCCTTTTTTAATAACTTTTATATTAACCTCACTCGATATATATAGCGGTTTGTATCCACTTTGGCAAGATACAAAATTGAGGCACTTCCAGATGCTCTAGAAACTTGAAATTTGATAGAATTATAGGATTTTGGTCACACCCGAAGGAAAAAATCCGAAACTTTCGAAATTCCCAATTTGAGGGGCTATTTTGGCCTCTTTTTGCCCCATTTTTGGCCCATAAGAAAACATGTAAATTGGTGTAGAGGTTTTTATATTTGCACTTTAAAATTATTTCCCGTCAAGATACGAATTCGGAACTTAAACTATCGGATAGGATATAAATTGTAGTTTCTTATTTTTGAAGACAGAATTTCAATCTGAATAGAATTAGCGTAAAGTTATAGTTTTTATCTGAAAAAAGTGGTAATTTTTCTGGGTCCAACAATCAGCTACCTAGGCAACAGACTTAATGCTTTCATATCGGTAAGCTTTTAATGGGAATCAGAGTCTTATATTTCTCCTTTAAAGCCTTACTAGCGTAATGCCCATTGAAATATCAACGGGAATAAAGATTCGATCGTTCAAGCTATTTATGGAGATCAAATTGGCATCAGAAACATTAATTGTATTGAAAGTCATTTCCCTCTCTCACCCTCCCTCCCTTTGTCCCCTTCCTCCCTCTCTCTCGTATTAAAAGCAATCAAAGCACGTTTACGCCCAAAATGATTGTGTAATAGTATTGATTACTTACCTTTGATATTACTCGTGTTACGCTTCGTTGATTTGTATGCGACAAGAAATGTCTTCAGCCTTGATATCCAGATTAATTGAATATAACACCGCCTCCACCAGTAAAAGGTAACTTATGCAGGTAATTTCACCAAATTCGAAGTAACGAATATAATAAATGTTAAAATATAAAAGTTATTTATAAAAAATTATTTTTATACCCATTACTTGTTTTAGAAGAATCTTCCATTCGGCGAATAAAAATAAAGAAACGGTTAAAACTTAAAGCTCAAGGCTAATCAATAAATGATCGCCTGAAATAATTTCGCGTGTGCTTTTTACTTTCTCCATAGGAGTAAGTATCGTATTTGTGAGAAAATGGAAGTCGAGATTTCAACGTAAATACACGTTTTGAGTTCCCTAATAGGTACACATTTTCACTACTTTCTCGATGGTGTCTACGTGTGTGCGTGTAATATAGGAATTTTGTGGGCTTTCTAACTCAAAAATGAATATGTAATCAGATCAGCACAAAACTTTATACTTAAGATTTTTATTAGTAACTCAAGTTGATGATGATAAAAATCAATAAAGATATTAATAAAGATATGGCTGAAATTGGTGAACCAATAGTGGGTTTTTTCTTATATTTCCGCATTTTTACATTATATCTTTTATAACGTAATTTATTTAAACATTTGCCATAATCAAAGTTTTAAAAAATACAATTATCTACAACTTTTGTTGGAAATATTTTTTCGTAAAATGGAGTAAGAGATATTTTGATTTTTCGTCTGAATTTATGTGAAATACGTCGTCGCTAAGTGATACCATTGCTTTCATTGCTACGATAAAATTTTATAATTGTTGATAGAGATTCTCACGTTCTCTCATTGTCAGGGAAAATTCTAATTGCATGTCGATATTTTGTTATCCATAGCAACAGTTAACAATTTTGTTTACTTAATGTTTTCTCAATGTTAAAACTGATTCAAAGTATTTGTCACTGTAAAATTATTCAGTGTTTAAAACCTAATAACGATTTTAATTGACGATAATTACCATTGAGGACGCTGATATCGAGAGAATTCATATTATCTAATTACAGTAGAACCTCATAAATCCGGCACTCGAAAATCCGGAATTATCAAAAATCCGGCACTTTTTGAAAAGTGCACTTTTTAAAATTTTTTCCGCGGGTAGCCTAATCCGCTATGAAACGATAAACGCACCGCTTCGCATCAAAATTCGCGAATTCTAGAACCAATTTGACGGCAGCAGTTACATTGTATGTGTAAGTGAGTCCAATTGTCAGCTGGCCGATACATGTTGGTACGTGTTAGGGAATAGTTTCCACAGTCACATTGTTTAACTTGTATACAGTGGCGTGTTCAGATTCGTAGCGATCGCATGTGTCTTTCATTAGTGTGATATTGCTCAAGTTCATATTGGAATGTCTTCAAAAAAAAAAAGCTGAGAACCCCTCCAGTAGTATTATGAAGCGTAAAAATAAATCTCTTTCTATTGAACAAAAAGTAGATTTATTAATAAAACTTGAAAAGGTGCTTCAGTTAAGAGACTTTGTGAAGAATATACCGTAGGCAGTTCTACTGTGTATGACTTGAAGAACCAAAAAAGTGAGTTACTGACATTTTATGCAGACAGTGACACTCCTAAGGCTATTAGTAACCGAAAAACATTACACACTTCCACGGTCAACGATGTCGATAGAGTATTGTTCGAATGGTTTTGACAAAGAAGAAGTGAAGGTGTACCGGTATCAGGCCTATTGCTAATACAGCAAGCAAAGAAATTCCACGATGATTTGAAAATCAATAAAGCTTGCGATTATTCGCAAGGTTGGCTTCATCGCTTCAAGCTTCGCCAAGGAATACGAAAATTAGCAGTGTCTAGCGAAAAACTTGTGCCGATTCGGATGCTGCCGAAACATTTGTAGAGGAGTTTAGGAAGTTAATTTCGGATGATAATTTTACTGCAGAGCAAATATATAACGCGGACGAGACAGGATTATTTTGGCGATGTCTTCCTCGGAGCACACTTGCAGCCGCCGATGAGGATATGGCATTTGGAGTGAAGGAGACAAAGGAGAGGCTGACGGTTCTTGCGTGCGCAAATGCAGCAGGTACGCACAAACTAGAGCTAACTGTAATTGGTAAAAGTGCACACCCTCTTGCTTTAAAGAGTGTAAAGAATTTTCCTGTCAACTACCGTGCTAATAAACGTGCATGGATAACTTCTCTATTAATGTTGGATTGGTTTTTGAATTATTTTGCACCAGAGGCACGTGCTCATTGTAAATATAATGGACTAGGTGATGATTGTAAAATAATTCTGACATTAGATAACTGTCCTGCCCATCCTGATGCATCACTTTTGGTATTGGGTAACGTGCGTGTGGTTATTTATCTCCAAATTGTACATCTATTATTCAACCTATGGATCAGGGAATATTACGCTCACTAAAATGCTATTACAGACAGCAATTTATGCAGAAATTGCTTGTTGCTTGCAATAGAGGCCAAGGTGTTGACGGATTTGAAAAAGGAATTTAACATTAAGGACGCGATTTGGACTCGAGCTAAAGCGTGGACTGATGTAACGGCCGCAACACTGAAAAATGCTTGCCATAATTTGTGGCCAGCATGTATGTTTGAAGGATGTGATGAATCACCACCAGATTTTCTAGGTTTCAGTGTCAGTGACAATAAGAGACTGGTGTCTGAAATTATGGAATTTGCTAAGGGATCGACGAATAACGCTTTCACGAAGGGTCTGGAAGAAGAAGACATTGAAAACTGGATGGAAATCGACTATGAAGTGGCCGTAGTGAATCAGCTAACTGACGGAGAAATAGTTAAAATGGTTTTGGAACCCGAATGTGAGAATTATGAAAAAGTGAAAGTGACGATGATGACAATGCAGCTGCAAACAAGCCTTCAATTGACCGTTGCGTAGAATTAGTCACTGATACAATATCGGCTTTAGAGCAGCGATCATGCATCGAATCACAGGATATGATGAATTTGTATCTAACTAAAGATAAACTTATTAAGGAAAGATCACAATGTATGAAGCAAGTTAATTTGTGTGATATGTTCGAGACAATTTCACAGAAAAACCTTCAAAAAGCTTCCAAAACTGAAATTTATGAAACTTGCATTCCCGCAACTAAAGACGCTGTCTCGACCTTATCGTCTAGCCATAGAGAGTAGAAACGAGACCTGTAAATTGGTGTTAAATTGGCATTAAATTTGCTATGACCTTATTCCAAATTCGTCCACTTGTTAATGATAATTTCTTTTATCAGTTTTGGCGTAAATTTTGGATTTTAATGTTATGTATTTTATTTATTTTTACGTATAGGCCGTGATATGGTATGAAGGTGCAGTGGCGTAGTCAAGGGTGGCAAGAGGGCAAGGCGTCTATAATGATTTATTTAATATTTTGCATGTTTATTTACATACATTTTGTGTATTTCATATTTTAAAATATTCTGGCGTGATTTCTGATTAAATTCTGAAATACATCATATAGATTACAAAAAGCTTTCTTTTGTTTTATCCTGCAATAGGCCGATTTGCCCCTGGATACTCAGGCAATATGCAACATTTTCAAAAAACCGGAATTTTCTAAAATCCGGCTCGTGCTAGGTCCCGAGGGTGCCGGATTTATGAGGTTCTACTGTACTTTATATGAAGCAAGTCGTGTGCTGACACATCAGATTTTTTTGTTTTAAGGAATATTTGTAAAATTCTTTTAGCTAGCTCTTATCAATATATGAATTTTCCATATAGTTCAAGGATTTTCGAGGAGGTGGTTTCATACGAAAATTCAAAATTTTGAAATGGTATTGTAGCTAAACTATGCAATCTAGAGGAGTGAAGTTTTCACAGACGGCAAAGTCTAATGAGCATCTACTTTCCAACGGTGCGGGTTGTCCTTCTTTCTAAAGGGGGAGGCACAAACCAGAACCCTGAAAATTTTAAAGGAAACATTGTTTCCGCCTCTCTCACTTTAATAAGGTCATCTTAAATGTTTACTATCTCATTGTTTGAAACATATAAAGGAACTATTGTGACAGCGAAAATATTCGACTTCGATGTTTTGATATGCTCATTCGTTCGAAAAAGTGGTTTTTGCGATTCTGTATCTGAATAACCTTATATTTATAATAGAGTTATAGCTCGGACTAGAAGCTCTCTTGAAATGAAGCACGTGGGGCAACAATGGAGAATAGTTCATTCAACTTCCACAAAATGCCAAGTGGTTCAAATTCATCCAGCTGTACAGCTACTATGTTTGGCAAAACGTAACAGAAGCCACGTATCTAGAAATGAAATTATATAGCGTCCAGTGCAGCTAAAATATATCGAAATTTACCGGTAGCTGCCGCCAATCTCTTCCCCCTAGCATCAGCATAGTTCTAAAACTGCGGGAAAATATCTTTTGCTCATAAACACGTACGTATTAATTCAACCCGCTAAATTGTAGAATGGACTATAAGCATACGGATATGAAAAAGTCCAACCGACGCATGTTGATCCGATAAAAAAATAATAATATTGCTGCGATAGGGTTTTATCATGGTTATATAGTGTCGTCCCTATCGCCACCCTCGAATCCCTCCTGCGTTCCCGAATTCGATCCAATGGCCGTTCCGCTCCCTACTCTAGTAGATATATGTATTCGCAGTGCCGTGGAAGTTCCTTGGACGCCGAAAACTATTACGGAAGGAAGGTGGACAGTAAGGCGGATGAAAACTGGAGAGGCGCGTGGCACACACACCCACCCAGATCCCATCGGAGCCACAAACAGGGCCACGTCATCTGTTTACCTTGGCGATTACGCAGATTGGAGTGGTCTTGTTTGCACGGATTGGTCACGGGAGGAAGAAGGGTTTCGGGTGAGGAGGGCAGAGGTTGAAGGAACGGGAAATTGGGAAAGAGGGGAGGTTGATGAAAGAGAGAGAGAGAGAGATGGGGTCGATGCGCCTAAAGGGAGAGAAAGAATGGAGAGCTTGTGATGGAAGGACGTATTTCGGCAGAGAGGTTGTGATGGATGGGGAGATTTTCACCTGGAGAGAGAGTGAGAGAGACAAAGGAAGAAGCGTGGCTTTATGTAGGAGGGAGGGACAATGAGAGGTTAATGAGAGCGGCAGCAGATGATGAGGAGCTGATTGTGCACTAGGTATTTCACTGGAAGGATTCGTTAGTTAATCAGAGTTTTTGTCTTATTGAGAAAATCTAATAAATTTATGTGCATGGAAAAAACACAGAAATAAGTCTTAAAACGCATTATTTTATCAAATGTGCCATAATTTCTCGTTTTATAGCAACTGCGGCTCAAAAGATGCTTCAAAATCACTATTTGGCAAATGCATGTTCTATTTGAGCTGATGCATATACGAATGCTTGTAAAGTATTTTATACGGTAATAGCCGATAAAAATATTGCAATATATCTTATGTGTATGAAACAAAGGAGGAGGATAAGAACATAAATTTTGCGAAAACGCACAAAAGCAAAAAGCGAACGACGTTAAGGGTTTATTTATGGCTGTATATCGAATGAGCAATGCAAAGGAGATAATCTATAGATGTAATGGGGATACGAAATTAAAGAGAAAAATCGGCACAACATACATTGTACAAACTTTCTCATATACGTAATGCGCCGTTTAGTTATCTTTAGAAAATGAAAATCGTATGAGCCTGTTTTTAGAAAATCCAATTTTTGTTAAAGTTGCCCAAGAATAAACTAGCCTTTTATTCAGTCATTGAGAAAAATAAAATAGGTAGTATTATTGAAGACGTAAACTCAAGTAACTGTACGAAATCTGATCAAAATCGTTAGAGCCGTTTTCGAGAAAATCGGATTGTTGTTAAAAATGCGTAGAATAAACTACTCTTAATTATTGATCAATGTCAGCCATTTCTAAGTATATTCTGCTCAGTATGATAAAATGCCTAAGTACGAGATTTCATTCATTTTCGTTCTACCGTCTAGGCTCCAGAGACAGTAACAGACAGACATATGGCATTGCGAAATCCACTTTTTCGGATTCAGCGACATCTAAAACGTGTATTTCCGTAAAAATCTCGAGGTAGAATTTTTTCGCGAAAACAATACTTTCTCGATACTTCGTATGAGACAGTAAAAGGAGAAGTGTGGAGCGCAGAAGGAAGGGATAGTAAGAGCGTGAGGAAAAGGGGAGGAGGATCTTGAATCGGGTCGTTAATACACTTGCATTTATCTTCTCTCTCTTCCCACCTTCCTCTCCTTCAAAAGGGGTTCATTCGCTCCACAGCGCCACTAACCTCATCTCCCGATAAAGTCAATATATCCAGAAACCCACCTAACCGTTATATGCTCATTCCTGATGCCCCACCCTCTTCCCTACCCCCTCCTACTCTCCTTCTTTCAACTTCCGTTCAACCTTCCTCCTCCCTACCCTTTCTAAAACTATGCCTATGTCGTTGCCTGCACTAACGACAGGCCCTCTCATCCTAACCCTTCTAGAGAGAGAGAGACCATTCGTACTAGAGTCTGCATTTGGTTCGGGACAAAGGTCTTGCCGATCTGCGCGAACGACCATGTAGCATTTGCGCCGAAAGGATTAGGGACGACTCTTGTCATCTCTCGCGGTAAAACCCGAATTCCCTTGCCGGATTCCCAGCCACGCCTTTTGCCTCGCCTATCCCTATGCTCCACCTCGCATGTCCCTCACTACCTGCTCGCATAAGGAGCGAAGGTCAAACACGGCACACACTCTCTTGCTCTCCCCCCCCCCCCCCCCCCCCCTTACTGTTATTTGCTCGATCCCGGCAAATGCACACAATCGGCCAGCGATCGGGGATTGCTTGAGGGTGGAGAGGAAGCTCGTGGAAAGGAAGATGACCCTCCCTCTCTCTCTCTCCATACGGCCGACCATTGGATGGAATCGTTCAGCAACCGATTAATGCCATATTATTCTGCAATTATAAAAATTTCGAACCTTCGAAAGAATACTTTCGAAATGAATACTTTTTTAACGCTTATTATCTTAAAGCAGTGGTTGGAAACTTAATGCTCCTGGGAGCATACAATTTGGCCCGCGAAGGTATGATATAAGTTGTTTGATGAAATATAGCAGACATTTTCATTTAATTTATTTGACATTGCGGCTAAAAAATCTTGTCTGTTGAAGTGATTTTCACTCATCTGGAACCCTGGAATCTCTCGGTAACTCCAGATGTAGACTCTACTCCAAAACGCAGAAACAACTGTAAATTTGAAAGAGCCTTACCGAAACAATCGCACGCAATAATGCGGATCATCACGTAGGAAAAATTGCCGACAACTCTTTTAGAGAATGAGCTGCTAGTTTTGAGTAACGTTTAGAATTTTCATTTATTATTTCGCCTTACAAATTACGGAAGGAAATCATAACTTCTAAGCTATTACTCAGAAGCCACAATAATTTTCATTACGGCTGGTTCCAAATAAAAATTCTGATGACGCCATTCCGAATCCACCATGTAACACCAAAATGACTTCACATCAGGGGACGCTCGATAGCCACCCATCATCCTTCAGCCACAGAGGATTCAAACACTTCTCTCGATACTTTAAAAATTTTATTAAAGTATGTGTGTGTATGTATATATACGAGGGTGAGTCAATAAAGAAGGTGAATTTACATTTTTCACAGACCTATGTACCCATACGAACTCAGAACTGCATTACTGCATGTCTGAACATGTAGTACTCATAGTTTCCGTATGAAGCTGGCAATATTGTCACTGACAGTCAGCTGTCAAAATGGCGGCCCCTCTGTCAGATTGCATCGCAGTTGAACAGCGAAGCGTCATTCGTTTTTTACGGTCAGAAGGAGTGAAACCAAGTGAAATTTACCATAGAATGTGTGTACAATATGGGAACAGTTTTTATCATAAAAAATGTGTACAAGTGGTATGAACTGTTCAGAAACGGTTACACAAGTGTAGTGGATGAACATCGACCTGGCAGACCGGTCGAAGCAGCAACGCCTGATACAGTGCAATGTGCTAATGAACTTGTTCAGGAGAACTGACGCATCACTTTGGATGAAATTTGTGCTGAATTGAATGTTAGCCGTGGGACAGTTCATGCCATAGTGCATGACAAGCTACTGTACCGCAAGGTGTTCGCCAGATGGATTCCGAAGCAGTTGACCGACAACCACATAACACAATGCCTGCGCACTTGCCAAGAGTTGTTACAGCGTTACAACACTGAAAGGGACGAGTTTCTAAAGCGCACTATCACTACTGACGAAACGTGGATTCACCATTACGTCCCGGAGAGCAAAAGACAAAGCATGCAATGGAAGCACACAAATTCTCCACCGGCAAAGAAGTTCAAAACCCCACCATCTGCCGGGAAGATAATGATGACTCTGTTTTGGGACTGGTATGGTCCTATAGTGGTGCATTTCCACTTAGGCAAGCGTACAGTGGGAAGTGCTTCCTACTGTGAACTTCTTCGCGGCACTGTACTGTCAGAAATTCGGTCGAAAAGGCGCGGTGCCCTAAGAACAGAAGTGATTCGGAAACAGGGCAATGCTCGCCCCCATGTTGCCAAAGCAACACTGCAGTGCATGAAGAAGTTGAAATTTGACACCCTACCACATCCATCATACAGTTCTAATCTTGCGCCCTCTGAGTTTTCACATGTTTGGGCCACTTAAAGATGCACTAAGGGGGTGCAAGTTCAGGGATGATACAGACGCTCAAAATGCGCTGCATAAATGGCTATGCTCTTTACCAAAAACATTTTTCTCTGATGGAATGAGAAAGCTTGTCAGTCGCTGGACTAAATGTGTCGAGAGAGAAGGTGATTACATTAAACAATAGTGTATGAGCATGTTTTTGGAATAAACTGTGTTAATGCTAAACTTAAATTCACCTTATTTATTGACTTGCCCTCGTGTGTGTGTGTAAACTTACGGAAGAGGAAAGGTAAATGAGGATATTTAGGGCAGCTAGGTGTTGAAGGAAACTCAGTGAGCCTCAGGATTTCTTAGATGTAACAATGATCCCTCTAAAGAAGAAGCCAAAGGCAATGCGGTGTAAGGATTACAGAACGATATCCCTACTGTCACACACTTCGAAGATCATCACGAGGATTCTTAATAAAAGACTAGAGAAAAAGGCGGAAGAAATGCTAGGGGAAGATCAATTCGGCTTCAGAAAAGGACGAGGAAGCAGAGATGCTACCTGTGTAGTGAGAATCATATCAGAAAGGGCAATAGATTACAGCCAAGATTGCTGCGTATGTTTCGTCGACTGGCAGAAGGACATTGATAGAGTAAATTGGGTACTGCTGATGAGAATATTAAAGGATATAGGTGTAGACTGGAAAGACAGGAGACTGATCAGGAATCTATATGTGAATCAAGTTGTAAAGGTCAGGTTGGAGAATACGGACACCAGCGGAGTAAATATCGGTAGAGGAGTAAGACAGGGCTGCTGTCTATCGCCGATTATGTTCAATATATATGGAGAGAGACTAATGCAGGAAGCGTTAGAAGGCACGGGAGATTTCAAAATCGGAGGAAGGATTATAAGAACAGTGAAATACGCGGATGATCAAGTACTTATAGCAAGGAAGGAAAAGGAACTCTAGAAAATGATAAATAGACTAGTGATAACAGGTAGAAAATACGGTATGGAAATTAATACAGGAAAATCCAAGGTTATGCGAATATCAAGTAAAGAAGAAGAAACTTTGAACGTAAGTATTGGAGGAAAGCCATTGGAACAAGTTTCAGATTATAAATATCATGGAAGCATCATAACAAGAGAAGCAAAACGTACCGATGAAATCAGGACTAGAATAACGGAAGCAAAAGCCGGTTTCAGAAGAAAGAAACTCCTGCTAACGGGAAATATAAAGCAGGAAATCCGTAAGAGGTTGATAAAATGCTATGTATGGAGTATAGCTTTGTACGGAGCAGAAATATGGACGCTAAGGAAAAATGATATTAAATACTTGGAAAGCTTCGAAATGTGGACATGGAGAAGAATGCCGAAGATAAAACGGACAGGTAGAGTGAAAAATGAGGAAGTACTACGAAGAATAGGAGAGAAGCGAACGATTATACAGACTATCAGAAAGAGGAAGGCGAACTGGAGTGGGCATTACCTGAGGAGAGAGTGCATGATTAAAGAAGTGCTAGAAGGAAAACTGGATGGAAAAAGAGAAAGAGGTAGGAAAAGGTTTCAGCTAGTAGACGACTTGAAAGGAAAAGAGAGCTATCAAGACATGAAGAAAACTGCAGAAAATAGGAGTATATTGAGAACCAGGTTTAACCATGAATAATCACGGACCTGTCAACGGACAAACTACCTATGATGATATATATATATATATATATATCATAATCGGGTGTTTCAATGAAATATTTAGGATTATTACTGTGACATGAATCAGAAATGATCTATTATCTGTTCCAGCAGGTTCCTCCGACAACATCTCGTTTCCCGCTTCTGCTTCCTTCCCGTTCGCTCCGATCCCGGTTGTGCCATTCTGCCCCCCCAACATCCTCTCCGCCCCCCCTTCACTCTCTTCAGCCGCTCCTCCAACAACCGCCATCGTCCGCATTTCCATCGAAGCCACCGACAGCAGTAGATTTCGCCTCGGCTCCATCCTGTCTCAATCCATTCTATTTTTATCGCCGAAACGCTCACTCGCACCCCTCGGCCTTTCCACCTGACTTTTCTCTCGCTCTTAACCTGCCATCCGTGCGCGTCCTCCTACATCCTCATCCTCTCTCTCCTTCTCTCATCCCTCCCTCTCTCCTCCCTCCCTTCCTTCCTTTTGACTTGCCATCTCCTTACGGTTTTCATGTTAACTCCAACCATCCCTCTGTCTACTTCGCCTCTCAAGACAAAATACTTCCCATCGCTCGAGAAAAAAGTTGGATACTATATTTCTTATTTTAAAACTTCAAATAGCACAATCCCGCATCGTTCGCGGCAGAACGGGTTCGATGCATTTCCACTGTTAAAATTTTTATCGATCCTAAATTAAGCTGTTGTCATTCGAAGGTAACGCCGTGAAATGCGCATAAAAAATTAAAAACCTAGTAACTGATTCATAAAAGAGCAAACAAAAATAATATTTAGCGGAAGAAACGTATGCACTCGTACATCGCACTTGCATGTATACGCGCATGTACAGCTGCCTGGCGATTTCAAATGCATCAGGTGAGCATCAATAATAAAATATTACTTACTACTTAGTAAAATAAACACTCCACCGAGAACTATAGCGGAAGTTAATGCTCACCCGAGGAAGAGAGGAAAAATATGAGAAAACGCATCTAAAATTTGAAGCGTCGACGTCTTTGCTCAGACTGTGGAATACACGTAAAAATGAATAGAAGGTGCGAGGCAAGGTATTTGCTGTGAAGCGACGGTAAGGGATGAATGTAAAAGGTGGATGAATAAGGCAAATGTGAAGGGATAGGGGTGTAAGGGAAACGAGAGTGGCGAGGAAGAGGGGGCGGGAGAGGGACGAGGAAGAAGAGCAAAGAATGATCAAGGGAGAGAGAGAGAATGAATGAATGAATGAGTCTTAATGAAGTGGGCCGGAGTAAAGGAGAGGAGGAGGAGGGTAAGGGGGGAGGGAGGGTGCGTCCGAGGGGCTTAAGGGGAGAGACCGCGGGGGGCAAGTTCTCTGTGCAGGGGGCGAATGAAAGAAGTCTGCCGACTGCGAAGGGAGGAGAGGCAAGATGGAAGTGTATCGGAGGAGGAGAGGGGGTAGAGGGAGGGAGGGAGGGTGGGGTAGAGAGAGAGGGTTGGATGGCAGAATGGAAGAGGTTGTTCTGGGGTGAAAGAGAGGATAAGATTCCCTAGAGAGCCCTGAGGCATCTTTCGAAATGAGGTCTACGCCACCAGTGGGCAGGTATTGCATTTCGCTTTTATTTCTCTAGTTGTGCGTGTATGCGCGACAAAAATCGAACATTTCCACTGAACACTTGTGTGAAGATAAAAAAAAGGTGGTGGTTTCCCTCAAAGTACTTTCTTGAATCAATCTTTGAAAAGATTTATGAAATGGAAAATTTATCTCTCTTATATATCCCCCGTAAAAGGGACCTCGACTTAAGGCGTGCAGGTCAAGACCATTAGGTTGTTTGTTTTCCATCATGTAAGACCCCTACCTAGCTCAGTACTCTTATCGCCACACTCATCCGCCTTTTATATTATAGTTCACGTTTAACTTGTCTCATTGTCAGGTCAAGTAACTCCTTTCACCAAAGATCGTCCCGATTCGCTTTCTCACAACAAAAAGTAAATTTCATCCAATCCTCGCGCTCCTATATTTCCTATTTAGCTCTCAAGTACAGGCATTAATTAAATTTACTAGTCTTAGTAAGACATAGGTTTTCTGTTGCTCTTTTCAAAAGCTCTGTTGAATGTGAGCTGCTCCAAGCGCGCATCACAGAACTTGAGAGGATAGGTTGCGGATTTGGATGCTGCTCAGAAGGGGAGTGATGATGCGGGGTCCTCTGAGACGCCTCGTCGTACCAAGGTGGTACCGCGGGTTAGCTCGAGAGCGAATGCTGGCTGGGTTGTCGAAGAGAGAGCCATGGTCGACACTAACCCGGAAGGGGTGGCTTCATCTCCAAAACCCGACGGTTGGAAGGTGGCTACCTGAGGTCGCGGGGGAGTGAGGCGGCCATGGTGGGGAGAGGGGAAGGTGGAAGCTGACCCTATCCCCGTCAAAAACAGATTCGAAGCGCTATCGGAGAATACCGTAATGAATTCTGTGGCTGCATCTGCTCCTTCCGCCTCGAGGGATGCTGCACCTAGGGGAAGTCGGGTTGGGAGGGGGGGGGGGAAATCTTAGTAATAAGCAGTTCAAACGTCCGGCGTTTGGTGGCACCTGTGAGGGAAAGGGCCCGCCGGTAGGGAGATGATCGGGTGTACTCCTGGTGTATTCCAGGGGGAACAGTTCCACAGGTGACGAAGGCGGTTCGGGCGGCGGCAAGTGGCACGGGCTGCTCCAAGCTGCGGATAGTGGCGCATGTAGGGCATCAACGACCCGCAGGATCGGGGTTCTGAGGAGATATTGGATTCCCTCAGGGATCTATGCTCCGAAGTCCACCGACTCCGGCGAGTCCTGGGTATCGACATACGCCTGACCGTATGCAGCATGGTCTCGCGGACAGACCGGGGCGCGACGGTTTCGAGCCGAGTGATCGGCTTGAACCGGAGACTCTGGAAGTTCTGTGGGTGTATGGCAGTAGATTTCGTGGACCTCGGGCCGGTTCTCGAATCGTGCAAGGTACCCCTTAACCGCTCGGGAGTTCACTAAACCGCCGAGGCAGCACGGAGGATAGGTGGTAGGATATACGAGCATAGTAGAGTTTTTTTAGATTAGAGAGTAGGTTAGTGCGCAGGTCATATATGGGGAAATCATAGACTTGCGCTAATTATCAGAATGAATTTATTAACTCGGACGGTAGATCAATACGCAGGTCGGCTTTAGGGCTCAACAAACCATGCGATAATACTAGAAATAATAACGTCGCTATTATAAATGAGGGATGCATCTTCCAAAACACTGAAAACATTCCGAAGCGGCCCAAAAGTGGCTCCTTAACAATTTTTTAACTGTAAACTGCCGGAGTATCAGGAATAAGGCTGTGGAATTTCAGAATTTACTAGAACAAACAGAGGCAGATATAGTGATAGGCATAGAGAGTTGGATAACCTCGGATATACACGATCGTGAAATTTTCCCCTTACGATATAATATTCATAGACGAGACAGGACAAATAGGAGCGGTGGAGATGTTATCAAAGCGGTGAAGAATACACTTATCAGTTCTCCAGTTAAGTTTGCGGAAAACAATATAGAAAGCACTTGGTATACTATAAACAGTGGAGGTTCGGGAAATATTCACGTATGTGCATATTATAGGGCGCCAGTTTCAGACGCAGAAGAAATTACGATCTAGAGGTTCAAATAAACTCACTAAAGAAGAAGAATAGCAAAAGCCTTATCATAGTAGGAGGAGACTTCAATCTACCCTCGATAAATTGGCACAGTTGTAGCTTCATACCATGCGGTAAAAATCGTGAGTCATGCGAAGCACCAATAGACATCTTCAATAAAAATTCCCTTATCCAGGTAGTCAAAAAACCTACGAGAGCGAACAATATATTAGATTTACTAGCAGTTAACATCCCCGAGCGTGTTTTCGAAGTAACTGTTGAAGAAGGAATCAGTGATCACCAAGCAGTTCGAGTACTTTTGGATATAGCTGTCGCAAAATATCGCAAGCCTAAGCGAAAAGTGTAAATGTATAAAAATGTTAACTTTGAGGATTTCAAAGAGAAACACATTACGGATTACGGCGACTTCAGCAAATCTACAAACACGAAAAACGTTGAGGAAACTTGGAAAGCATTCCTAAAAGGATTTAGAACGGGTATTAATAAGTATATACCAAGTAAATATATTAGCGATAATGAGGAACCAAGGTGGTATTATCGGCAGGTTAGGTGTGCACTCAGGCACCAAAGAATGCTTCACTCCAAATTTAAACGCATCAATAACTGTAACTCACAGGAGGAAGTAATTTCAATTTTAAATAAGTACAGAGATTGTCGGACTAGGACCAAAAAGGTTATGCGCAAAGCACTAATGGACTTCAAGAAAAAGATACTTTGTTAACATCTAAATGAAAATCCCAAAGTCATTTGGTCATATGTTAGAGAAGTTCAAGATCGACGCCCAACCGTAGCATCGTTAAGATACGACAAAGGAGAGGTAGTTAACAGTTAAGGAAATTTGTTAAACTTATTTTTTCAGAGCGTATTTACTACCGGAGAAGTAAGAGCGAAGGACGTGTCGCCCGAACCAGGCAAGGAAAAAATGAACGATATAGTCCTATCAGCGAAAGGGATAGCTCAACAGCTTAAAAATATTAAGGCAAATAAATATCCCGGTCCAGAAAAGATACCAGCTAGAGTACTCAAAGAGTTAGCACTGGAAATAGCACCTTATCTCGAAATAGTTTTTACTAAGTCACTTAGTCACGGCGTTGTACCTAAGGAATGGAAATTAACGTTTATAACTCCGTTACATAAAGGTGGAAAAAAAGAGAGAGAAAATTAGAGGCCAATTTCGCTTACCTACCTATCTTGCAAGGTTCTCGAGCACATTGTCGTTAGCTCCGTGATGGACTTCTTAGATAGCCAGAACTTGCTAATTAAAATCAACACGGCTTCAGGAAGACGAGATCTTGTGAAACACAGCTTCATGATACACTAATTGTAAGATCAGGAGATCATACGACTCAGACGCGGTTTTCCTTGACTTCAAGAAGACTTTCGATAAAGTTCCTCATTGTAAGTTACTGAAGAAATTACATGACTGCGGTATAAATCGAAAGATAATCGAGTGGATCAGGGACTTTCTTAATGACCGTGAACAAATAGTAGTTATAGAAGGATTTAAATCAGATTCAGTCAGTGTAGCCTCAGGCGTTCCACAGGGAAGTGTAATCGGCCACCTACTATTTCTTTTATATATAAACGACTTGGATAAGGCTTTTAAAAGTAAAATCAAGTTATTCGCGGATGATTTACAGAGAGATTAACAGTCCTAATGAACAAAGATTACTTTCTAACGACTTAAATGCAATTCTTGAGTGCTGTAAAGAGTGGCAGTTAGAATTGAACCTAGGAAAGTGGGTATTCTTGTCGTATGCGGTCTATGCTAACCCGGACCTCTTTCGAAAAATAATTTATACAAATACGGAACAAATATCATTTAAACAGTATTTTCAATTTTCAAAACAACATCAACAGAAACTGACTGGCCGGTCTCGACATTTACAAACCCTATCACCGGAAAACGGGGAGGGATAGCTTGGTTCCGGGCAAGGCGAGGGCGCGGTAGCGCCCAGAGATGACTACCTGATAAAACAAAGCGAGCCGAAGGCTCTTCAATATATCCTTTCAATGTTATAACCGCTCAACTTGCGGCGCAACAGTCAAACGAGATATAATTCCTCTGACGCAAATGGAGAGGATATTGGCAAGCTTTCGTCTCGCTTTGTTTTTAATAACTTTTATATTAACCTCACTCGATATATAAATATATATAGAGAGAGAGAGCTATCATGACATGAAGAAAACTGCGGAAAATAGGAGTATATGGAGAACCAAGTTTATCGTAGAATAATCACGGACCTGTCCACCGACAGACTACCTATGATGATGATTTTATATATATATATATATATATATATATATATATATATATATATATATATATATATATACACATATATATATATAATCATCATCATCAGCCTTTTTCAGTCCACTGACGGATGAAGGCCTCCCCCAGACTCTTCCAGTTTTCCCTGTCAACTACCTCCCTCCTCCAAGTTTGCCCCAAGAACTTAACAAGCTCTCTGTCCCACCTGTCTTTCGGTCATCTTTTTGGTCTCTTGATGTTTCTTGGGATCCATTCGATGACACTGGACGTCCAACGCTGGTCATTGCTTCTAGCCATTTTAGCATCTTCATTCTTCTAATCACGTCTTCTTTCTTACCCAGTCGTTCCTCTTGCGGTCTCTTCGGGTGATCCCTAACATGCATCTCTCCATGCCCCTCTGTGTTGTTTGCAGGCGCTGTATCATTCTGGCATCCATGGTCCATGTTTCACAACCATATCTCAGAACAGGCAGAACACATTGGCCATACAGTCTCCTTTTTAGGAAGACTGGAATATTTCATTTAAAGATGTTCGCATTCTTGCCAAAAGCACTCCATGCCATCTTCACTCTCCGGTTGATTTCTCCAAGAAGCGAACCATCATTAGTGATGAGTTGACCTAAGTAAACATAGCTGGTTACTTTTCCGAGTTCTGCTCCGTTGATATATATCTTCTCAGAATTTGTGAAGCACCATCATCACAGACACGAATTTTATCCACTGTATGCTGTTGCTACTCATGTACTCATCAGTGATACGGAATTATTTCATCACCTGTTGTTCGGTGAGGAAATGTTTTGCAAAACTAAAAGTGATCTTTTATATAATCCTCTTCAGCAAAGCGCACAATGACAATAAGGGCCTTTTCACACGGGTCCACCATGGCCGCGGCCACCGTGGTGGCACGGCCACAAGAAGCATTGCTTTAAATGCACCTTTTCACACGGTGGTGTCGCCACCACCTTGGCCGCGAGGCCAGTAGAATCAGTCGTGACCACCTTTGTGGTGGCCCACTTCAGTAAGGTGGCGCGACCAGTCGAGATACATGTAAAGGTATCAGCGCTTTCAGACGAGAAGCCACCAACAGAGCGTTTGGGAGCAAGCGCTTGACTTAACTCGGGTCGTCGCAGGAGTAATATTAGGCTCTACAGCTCTTGACGGATGACTGCTGTTTCTAAAACACAAAGCAGCTGCCTCTTCAACGTCCATTTTGGAACTTACGAATTTGGTGGCGTCTGTGGTAGCTAATATGGCGGCTTTAACTGTATTGGTGGCCCGACCATGGTGGCCGCGGCCATGGTGGCCCCGTGTGAAAAGGCCCTAACTTGCGCATGACCACTGCTATCTGTAGATTTGTCAAACTGTAATGAAAAATGTACTTGGCGCGACGTGAGAAAGTAATACTTCGTAGGAAAAGGAAAGTTATCAGTTTTCTAATAAGAAAAACCAAGAGTATACAGATTCTCGGAGAATACGATATAATATCTACATTTACATGATACCCTGCAAATCACTAGACTGGTGGGTGGCAGGGAGTGCAGCACACAAAAACCTACATAATAACGTCCCTCGTGGGGATCACTCTCCTATTATGATCCCGTATGGTCCTTGGGAAAAACGAGCCCTGATATCGCTCGGTCATACAGTCGATCTCTCGTATTTTATCCTCGTGATCGTGCCTGCCCATGTACGTAGGTGCCTCTAATATTCCTGAGACCTCCTCTAAGAGAACTTCCTACCTAAATTTCTCCAGAAGCCTTAAGCTAGCGCTAATTCTGCGATCCTATAGCGATATCCAATTCAACTCCTCCAAGAGTGATGTGACGCTTAATTTTTGCTCATATTTTTGCTTAACGAAACTGGCTGCTCTGCGTTGGATTCTTTCTAACTCAAGTATTTGTCCCTTTTCGTACGGATCCCATATGCTGGAAGCATATTCGACCTGAGATCTGACCAATAATAAATAACATGTTTCTTGTACCTGTACTGTGCTACTTCTTACTATTCTGCCTACGAAGCCCAGTTTCTTATTAGCTGCGCCTACGATACTTCGAATATGCATATTCCACGATATATCACGACAAATGGTGACTCCTAAATATATAACGTACTCCGCAGATTGGATATTCAATCTATGAATTCTGTACTCCGAGTCTAATTCATTGTTCTTACAGTTCCAGAAACTCAACAGGGAACATTTGCTGTGATTAATTTCGATTTTCCAAGCTTGACCCCATGCTGAAAGGGCGTTTAAATCTTCCTGGAGCGATTGTTGGTCATCCTGGCTCATTATCGTCTTATATAAAACGGTGTCATCTGCGAAGAGTCTTATTTTGCAGCGAACTACCGAGCAGATATCGTTTATATATATCAGGAATAGTAGTGGGCCTATGACACTTCCCTGTGGAACACCTGATGCGACTTTTACCGGGTATGAAGACTTCCCATCAATAACTACTATCTGTTTTCTGTTGAAGAGGAAGCCTTTTACCCAACTCACGATATTTAGGTTTATGCCGTACTTTCCTAATTTTCATATTAATTTATTATGGGGTACTTTATCAAACGATTTTTTTAAAAGCAATGAAAATGGCATCAACCTGAGTGTTTTTCTCTCCGCATTGCAACAAATCGTTTACGAACAGGGTGAGCTGCGTTTCGCAGGATCTACCTTTCCGAAACCCGTGTTGGTTTTTGCTTAGCGAAGAACGACCATCTAAATAACGCAGAACAGAGCTAACGATTATATGTTCTAGAATCCTACACGATAATGACGTCAAGGAAATCGGTCTACAATTTTCGGGGTTCTCTTTGTCACCGCCTTTGTGGATGGTCGTTAAGTATGCGAGTTTCCAGTCTTTCGGAACGGTACCATGTGCAAAGGATTTGTCGAATATTATTTTCAAGTTAAGGTGCCATTACCGAGGCTAGCTCTTTTAACACGCGCGGGTATGCTCCCCGGCCCTAGGGACTTATTTTGCTTAATCGACTCTAGTTGGTGCGCGACACCTGTTTCAGAGAATATCAAATGTTGCATCGAATTTCCCTCATCATTCAAAACTGGTTCCTCAAATTCGTTGTTCTCCGAAGTAAACGCTTTCTGAAAGTGCTCCTTTAACAAATTCGGTTTTTCCGCGCTATCGTGTACTACATCACCTGCCTCCGTTCTCAATGACGCTAGGTGGGGCCTCTACCGTTAACCTCCCTAACCTACGGCCAAAATGATTTCGGATTTTCTTTCAAATTATTATGCAGAACTTTTTTTTTTAGTCAATAAATGCTTCTCGCATTGTTACTCTAGCTCTTGTCCGCCCCTACCTATATTGATGCCGTATCATTGACCTCTGTTCCTCTGTGACATTTGCAGAATTGGTATTTAAGCGAGCGTGAAGTTTTCTTTGCCGTCTAAGATCGCATCTAACTTTCTGGTTGTACCATCTTGGTTCCGCACCATCACGTTTAACCCTTCGGCACACGCAATGGTTCTGAGAGATACATGACTCATGTTCTTGTTTACTACTCGTGACTCACTAACTTGTGGACGCTATGAGTCATAGTACCTTTCACCTACTTCTCTGCGCATCTCTTTTCAACGTTTGGTCAGTTTAACTCAGTTCGTGTTATTGTTAGTGTCGGTTTTCCACTGCAATGTCTCGGATCGTATCTCCCAGATACGTTGCGTGCTCTTACGTTAGTGTTGAAGTAGAGCGAAATTTTTCGGAATGTCTTCGGATAAACGTGTTTTCAACCTTGAAAATGAACAAGATATTGAGTTGATTAGAGAAATTTGTTTTTCAAATGATAATGATGGGCAAGATGAAGATTATTTTGGTCCCCATCCCACCCTGCTTTATTTCATCCAAGAATCGGAATGAAAGAAGTCGTTTATTTGGGTTCAACAATGATACTACTCTTGTTTCATATGTTCCTAAAAAAGGGAAAACAGTAGTATTGATTTCCAGCATGCATTTGGATAACGCTATCGACAAAAACACAGGAAATTTGGAGAAACCAGAAATAATAACTCATTATAACAATACAAAATCCGGAGTCGATGTTCTAGATGAAATGACTGAGACCTATAATACTGCACGAAACAGCAGAAGATGGCCAATGATCATATTCTATTCTATTCTGAATATTAGTGCCGTAAATGCTCAGGTGATTTATCTTGGAAATAAAAACGAAATAAAAAACAGACTTAGCTGCAAAGATTTCAACCTACAAGACAGAGACAAGATGAAGAAGTACCACAACAAAGTAAAAAAAGAAAGCGCTGCATCCGCTGCAACATTACGAAAAGAACTAGGTTGACGAAATGTTGTTGTAAATTTTGTGATTCGTATATTTGTTTAGAACATGCCAATATGATTTGCTCAAGTTGCTGTGAAAATTGAACGTGTGGTTCAGGCTCTGATTCTGACTAATTTTATATCACTAAACAATTAAACAATTTTTTTAAATTAAACAAAATACATTTAGTATTGATATTTCTTTAGTTCTTACATTGATCAATTTTTGTCTTAATAAAAAATAATTAAATGTACCATCACTCAAAATGCAATAATTAATTAATACTGGGAAACATTTTCTATATAACTGAAATTAATCAAAAATAAGCAAAAACTGGAGATTTAATATTTTATTATTTCCAACGGATATCTGAGAGGGTAAAAAAAATAAAATCAGGAACTTTGACAAGGGTAAAAACATTATAATTTGCATTATAAACATGATGTATCTCACAGATACATGCGTGTGCTGATGCCTCTGAAGCATTACGTGTGCCGAAGGGTTAAGTTTATGTGGAATGAATTTATCCGTACCCTCTCGCATCATATCCCTGAACACGCACCATAATTCCTCTGTACTAGCGTCGATAGATGCCCCGCAGAAATAAGGGAATTGTGTATGTAAAAAAGACCTAAATTTCGAGAAATCGCCTTTGGTGTACATATATATTCGTCTTATAGCCTTAACCTGTTTCTCCACTTTTAGCTTAAATTCTACGTACACAGCATTATGATCGCTTATTCCTTCCTCTATGGAAAGCTTGTTCATACGCTCGGGGTAGTTCGTTACGAGTAAATCTAATATATTGTTCGATCTCGTGGGACATCTTACTAGCTGACACAACGAGTGTTTAACGAAGGTTTCTATAAGTGCTTCGCAGGATTCACGCTCTCTACCAGCGGGATCAAAGCAATTATGATTCCAGTCTATTGAAGGTAAGTTGAAGTCTCCTCCTATTATAATGGCCCTCTCTTTATTTTTCGATATTAGCGTTGCTACTTGTTTCTCGAGATTACGAATAATTTCTAAACTTGCAATGGAAGCCCTATAAAATGCGTATATATTTGCTATTGTATAATCGCTTCCTCTAACTCCACACCATACACTTTCTATTTCGATGTCATTAATCGGTAGTGGAAAACTTTCGTATACCTTGCTGACTCCTATAATACTCCACCTCCCGTCCGGATGTTACGATCCTTTCTAAAATTTCGATAGTCTTGAGGGAATACCTCCTGACTTGCAATCTCGTCAGTGAGCCAACTCTCTGTACCGATCACGACATCCGCTTCTAGACTGCGAATAATATGCTCAAAATCGGCAATTTTCTTACGGATGCTGCGGCAGTTCAATACGACGACATTTATTTTCTCACTATCGCTTCTCAGATAAACCTCAGCCTTACCATTCGTAATCGTTTTAGGAATACATGCGTTCTTCATACTATTATTCCGCCAATTGGTTGGTATAGCATTTTCTTTCTGATCGCGTTTTATTTCACCATTTTTATCGAAATTCCAAACGTTAACACTATTGATATCACGGATGTCAGCGCCTTCATCGCTCGGTAATACTAATTTATATATAATCGTACATAACTGGTTTCACTGTGCATGTCTAATGGTAACTACACTATCAACATGATTGGCAAAATAAAATATAAGTGAACTTTCTTTGTTTGGATACGCTTTAGCGAAAATTACAAACCCCGGAATTTACGGCACACCAAGGGCTTCCTCGCGGCACGCCAGTTGAGAAGCTTTGTTATAGAGTATGAGACTCAGACTCGAATTACCTAGGGTCTGAACAGATAACCGAGGCTAAACTTTTGGGTTAAAACGTCATGACATTTCATTTAAATAAAACAATTGAAATATTGCTTATTCTTCCTTATTTCAGTCATTCTAACGTTTCCTCTCCGCAGTTTCTTCCACAACAGAGCAGCGCATTTTGAATTTGCTGGTCGCGTGTTTGAGATGCATTGTATTTTTCTCTCACAGCGGAGGAACACCTTTCGCCACCTTGCCGTTCCGCGCACTTCGTGACGCACAATGCATCTCGGGAAACAGCAGGGATGCAGTCATGCCCACGCCACTCCTAGGAGGGCGCAAGCGAGGAGCAGAAAGTGCTCCTTCATTTGGAACAAGTGCTCGTAGTGATGTGAGCGGGCGAGGGAGAGACATTGGGGGGACCGGGGAAGGGAGTGAGGAAGGAAGGGAGGGAGGGAGGATCACGAGGGAAGTGCTGAACGGTTGGATTTCCTCCTCGCGCTCGCCCATCTAGGCAATCTTCCAGTGGAGAGGCGGCGGGCGGAAGGGAGGCAATGGAGGAGGGGGGAGAGTAGTCGCAGGATAATAGGGTATAGGAGTGCAGCAGTGAATAGAGAGGGAATGGAAAGGGGGAAATCGAGGCACGTGTCCGTCGAATAGGACGACTGCACACACTCGGTGAGCGAGGGAGAAGAGGGGAAAGGAGGGAGGGAGGGAGGGCCTGAGGTGAAGGGAGAGGACAATGAGTGCCTGTTGGGTTTGAGATGTGCTCGGGGGATGGGATTATTTAAAAGGAGGGAGAGGCGAGCCGTATGTTCCGTGAAGCGTGGCGGTAGTAGCAGTGGTGGGGTGGTGGCGGCGGCGGTGATCCTTTATGAATGGGTGAATCAACGCATTCGATAGGTAAAGCCCACATGTGTGGCACGGAAAATGCAGAATAGAAATCGGATGATGAAAGGAAAGAGGGTTGTGGGGAGGGAAAGAGCGACGAATGAGGTGGATTCTAATCGCAATTTGGAGGGAATTAAACCATTATCAAAACGATAACCTGATCCGAAGATCATCTCAGAAATCAGATCATCTTGCCCGAACGACGTTTTGTGACGTCATTGGCTCGTAACGGTCCAAGCAATTCTCTGCTGCATTGTTCATTGTGAAAACCGTGTCTCGGAAATAGTTTTCGATGTGCGTTTGTCAAAGTTTCCAGTTTCCACGCGCGTTATTGAATGTTCATCTCTGTTTTTGTCGAGTTGTCATATCCTGATTTTTATAGTGGCATCTAACACTATGGAGGTCGTAGGCACAAGTGCAAACCAATACCTTGCAAATAAATCTGTTCGTAAAGCAGAGAATTGCTGAGGACGCGCTCGAAAACAAAAGTAATATCTAGAAAAGAAAATGCTTGCACAGAAAGAGGAAAACGTGACTGATTCCGATTCAACTCCAAGGGAACGAAGTTCGTGTTAAAAGCAGGGAATGTGTTTAAAAGTGAAAAGGTAAGTTTCTGGAAGCCTACGAAGACTTTTATCGGTTTGCGAGAACTCTCGTTTTTTTTCAAATTCGGTTCCTTCACCGATAGGTCAATGCATAAAATACGTACAATAGCTCTCTTGGGCGAATAGGCAAACGGTGTTTCACGATCACATGTGTCACATTTTGTTTCTTATCATCAGCATACTCTAATATCCTCTAGAATAGCATGTAGATATAAAATATAAAAAATGCATGGAAACAATATTTCTCCTCGGCGTTTAAGACAAAATATGAATTTTGAGATATTATAAATGATAAGAAAGTAAAAGTAAATTGTTTAAAAATGTAAGATTATGCCTTAAATCTCAAAGTAAGTCATGCATACTAGAGACCCCTCTCTTGATAATAATGGACAATTGTAATTAATTTTAATTTTAATGAAAATTTTATACAGTAAAAATAAAGAAAATGCTTCACACTATAAGGGTGATTCACGAAGATATGGAATAACTTCAGGGGATGATTTATGAGGTCATTATGAACAAAAAAGTTCATATGAACCTGTGTCCGATTCCGAATAATTAAAGAGTTATGGCTGTTTGAAAATTAGAAAAAGGCAAGGCAATATCCGGAACTCGGGAGACAATTGCCGACAAATACACGATGCGTTCTCCGCTACAGTGTTTATTTGCTTGTTTATTTACTTATTTACAGTCTGTATTGTCAAATACAAATTTGTGGAGTTATGGCTGCTCGTAGATTTTCAGCATCGCACCACTGTGAATCGCACTCATAACTCGTACGCCTGCGCGACCATGACCTAGTCCGAACGTAGCCTGTCGAAACATGCGCACGCAAGAATTGACATTAGCGTTGTTAGTTGTTACAGTTACTTTCAAGATTTACATTTACAAGTGCTGAATATGCCGATATGGTGTATGTTTATGGATTTTGCGATGGAAATGCTGTTGCTGCTGTCGCTTAATACCAGCGACGTTTTCTAATCCGCAGAGTTCCAAATCGAAAAGTTATTAGCAGAGTGTTCCAAACTTTGCGAGATACCGGCTCACTTCCCAGCGTTAACACACCATATGAGTGTGTGGTTCGACAAGACGTGGTTGAGCAAGAGAACATCCTTGAGGTGGTACAGCGTAGCCCCCATACTAGTACGCAAAGGATATCCACACGTCTCGGTGTTTCGCAATCAAGAGTATGGAGAACATTGAATGAAGAAGGAATGTACCCGTACCACTTGCAACGTGCCCAACACCTCGAACCTGGGGATCCTGCCCGACTATTGGAATTTTGTAATTGGCTTAATGAGAATCGGCGTCTGCATCGGTACGTCTTATTCACTGATGAAGCTCAATTCACCCGCAACGGTGTTAACAACACCCATAATTCCCATGTTTGGTCCCCATTCCACTGTAACAGTAACTAACAAACACAGATTCAGTGTTAATGTGTGGTGTGGAATGTTGTGTGATCAGGTAATTGGTCCATTCATTTTGGAGGGTCGTCTTACTGGACAGATTTATTTACAATTTTTGCAAAACGAATTGTCGCAACTGTTAGAAATGTGCCCCTGGCTACAAGACTTCGAATGTACTTCCAACACGACAGAGCTCCACCTCATTGTTTCCGTGCAGTGGTTACTTACCTCAATGAGCAGTTCCCTGGGCGATGGATCGGTCGCAATGGTCCACAAAATTGGCCAGCTAGGTCCCCAGACCTAAACCCCTTGGATTTCTGCTTGTGGTGGTGGATGAAAGACTTTGTCTACCATACTAAAGTGCAATCACGGGATGCATTACTTCATCGCATAGTGAATGCTGTGGCTCGCATAAAAGACAGTCATGATGAACTTCGGTGTGCAACAAGTGAGATTCACACACAAGCGGCAAAATGCATTGAAGTCGAAGGTGTTGTTTTTGAAACCCTACTTTAATAATAACCATGTTTGTATTTGGTAATACAGATTGTAAATAAGTAAATAAACAAGCAAATAAACACTGCAGCGGAGAACGCATCGCGTATTGGTCGGCAGTTGTCTCCCGAGTTCCGGATATTGCCTTGCCTTTTTCTAATTTTCAAACAGCCATAACTCTTTAATTATTCGGAATCAGACACATGTTCATAGGAACTTTTTTGTTCATAATGACCTCGGAAATCGGCTCCTGAAGTTATTCCATATCTTCGTGAATCACCCTATATACGAAATTTGAGAAAAATCTGGCAATTTTTCTAGGAACAATCTTTGTTGGTATGGCATAGGGATAGTATTAGGTAAGTTCATTAACGGAAAAACTTGCATTTACTCCATTATGGAATGTGTTCGACCCCATACACATCATCTCCTCTCCTCTCCTTTCACTTCCCACTCTTCCTCTCTCCTTCCATCCTCAACTTTCGCACGACCATCTCCCTCCGACACCCTTTATTCACCTCCATCCACTCCCTAATTTCCCTCTTTCCTCTTACACCTCCTTTCACTCTGTATCCTGGAGGGGGTCACAGAGAAAGAGAGAGACGCGTCAGTGCTCTTGAGTTATAAAAAAAACGTTCAAAAAGGAAAAAATATATTAGTTCGAGTACTTTCGTATCATGCGCTTTATCCGTGCGTAGCAAAAGATGTACTGGTCGGAGGGACCGAAAGAGGGGAGAAGGGGGAGGGGGGGGGAAGAAGGGGGAGGCAGAGGAGTTTAACGGAGGCTGGGGGCGGGAAAGGGCAAACTTACTGATTTGTTGCGCGGGCGGCGTAGTATCAGGGGGGTCGGGAGAGATGTGGGGGTGGGGTTGAAGTGGACAGGAGAAGGGGGGGTTAGGGGGAGGGAGAGGAAGGGGAGAATGGGACCCATGATTCTCTCCTGGGCGGCAATCGGAGACAGCGTGGGAAAGCAATCTCCGGGACGATTTCTCGGCCACCTGGACCGAAATGGACCGACGTTCCGAGTCTCCCGTTCTGAGACTGTTAGCGTCGACGAGGCTGAAGTTCACGTATCGGCAAGAGATCTTTTTGGAGGATGTTGCGTTTATAAAGGACAAAACTAAAGGGCGAGTTTGTGATACATTCGATAAATTGCCGCAGCCTTTTCTCGATCCGCGTCTATTGTGGCATCGGAGGAAGTAATCTTAGAGCCATCGAGACAAATGACGTGGTGAAGTCCGTTTATACGTGAAAAGATTTTTTCGACTTCAATTTTGAAAGTATGCGAATACAGAATTTAATCCAAAATGTTTGATACATGTCGTTCTTGAACGAAAGAGAAGATTATATATTTTATCCCTCGCTAAGTCTCTTGTGAATCATCGTGCTCAATCTAACCCTCGGAAATTCTTTGTCTTATCACAACTAACTCCCAGTTTAAATGAACCAAAATCCCTTATCTCTTCCGGCCTAGCAGTACTTTTTTATAATACTCTTTTTTTATTAATTTCACTCAGATACATACATGCTTTCAAATCCGAAATATAAATGTATATTAATAAATTCGAATAAAAAATTGTATATGAAAATAAATGTTAAGACGTCCCATGATTAAAAATATTTAAACAGTTTTCACGTTCTTTGTATTTTAATTTTTATTTTGTAATTGTAGAACAGATCGATTGCTGCACTTATCGCGCTCCTAGTGACACCAGGCGGCAAGAAAATGCGATACGATTGAAAACAAACCACGTCATTTTGAGTTTTGATTTAAAGATCGTAATGGTATTGTAATTCATAAAAACTCGAGACATGAAAAGAAAAACTCCGTGAAACGGAGAAAGGAAGGATTGTGAGATTAACGAGACAAAACGTATAGGTACTACAAGAAAAGAAGGGAATAGAATAGGGACTATTTATTTGGTGGTGAATAATTTAATCAACATTTGTCATACCTCTTTTTCTAAAAAGAGATTCATGAGCATATAAAATTAAAATTTTCCTTAAGATCCAGTTATTTTCTTGAACCCAAAAATTTATTTTATAAGTTTCGGTGGGCTTTATAAAAAGAGTATAATTTAAAAAAGTTTTTTAATATATTTTTATTCCATGCTACCTTTCCACAGTTCGCAGCCAGTTTATCAGATAATCTACTATAAAGAGCTCTTTTTTTTAAAATGTCATTCGAAACTATTACTTTTGATTTTTCAATTGAGCAGCTGATTTGAAATTTTTTAAAGTGAAAAACGGCGGTTTTTAATGAAAATAATTCACATAGGCTGCATGATATTTACCTTGCGCCTAAGAGGTCCCGCTGTTGTTCGAACGACACACAAACCTCTTAACGCATCTGCGTGTTCACCGGATTACCTCTCGTGAACCTAAATTACTCTCATTTTATACTTTCTTCTCTTTTTACTTTCTACACACGCAGTATAGCAGAAAGTACTGTATTCGTGAAAAAATCAAATTCTAGATTTCAACGGGAACACACGTTTTGTCTATTTTCTCGATGATGTGTACGTGCGTGTGTGTGTAATATAAAAATTTCGTGGTCGCACTAAATCGACAGCTAATAATCAGATCAGCACAAAACTTTTTACTTAAGATTTTTATTATTAATTCAAGATCTGAAACGTTTCTGGCTGAATCTGCTGAAACGGAAGTGAAGGTTTAATCTGGTTGTTTTTCCTTTTTCCCAAATTCCTCCTTTAAAACTCAATTTACGTAAATATTTCTTATTATTAAAGTTGTAGAAAATGTAATTTTCTAGAATTTTTCTTTGAAACTTCTTTTCATAAAACCGATTTTTTAAGAGATATTTTATTTCTTACTAGCAGGAGCGCCCGTTGAATTTCAACGGATTTAGTGAATCTAAAACTTCCACCGTGTAACATGTAAGCATCGCAAGAATAAGATAGTACACAGATATACTCGTCGAATAAAGCCAAAATGAAGAAAACCGCTCCGCATTTTCCTATTTAGGTGAATAAGGGAAGAAAATCTTAGGAAAATAACGTATATACATCGTCGGCGTCTACATATTGCGAAATGACTCTCTCCCTCTCTCTCACACTCTCTCCCTCCCTCTCTCTCTCACTCTCTCTCCCTCTCTCCCTCCCCCCCTCCCCCTCTCCCTCTCTCTCTCTCTCTCTCTCTCTATATATATATATATATATATATATATATATATATATTCCAAATAACTATTTTCTCAATAATTCCATAATTCAACATAGGACAAAAATCGATCAATTACCCCTAAAAGTTTTATAAACATCCTGGCTGCAAACATCGAAAGACGAGCATAAACACAAAAACTGCGCCGAATGATTTTTTTATCACGAAGATGTAACCGAAGAAACTTAAAATTAGTCAAGATTCCACAAAATAACCAATTGCGTAAAAGTTGGACGCTCTATCATTTGAATTTACATTATTTTCGACTTAAATTGTAATAATAATAATGTCGAACCATCTCCTCAGCAATTTCGTTAGTATTTTCTTTGTAGCCCCGTTATTACCGCACTTGTGACTTCTAAAAAATAATTGCACTTGCTCACATAGTGCAATCAGCAAACAAATTTGATAGGTGCATTAATATAATGGGTTACTTTGCTTCAAATCCTGTAATTGAATGGCGATTCCAAACAATAATAAGCCACGTACTCGTAAAAAGAAACAACCGGAAGAATCTATTTGAAAAGAAAAAAGTAAAGGGCATACAGTAAACTCCCATTTACGAACACTATGCGTTCCTGAAAAGTAGTTCGTAAACCTAAAGTTTGTAAATCGGGAGAGATTTTTCCATTAATCCAATGCTTGTAAACCAATTTTTGCCTTCTACCAGTGCAAGAAAATGGAGAACGAAACAAATTATAATAGATCTTAACAAATGCATCTTAATCATAACTTAGTCATTCGTTGAATTTGGCGTCATTTTACACATTAAGTGAAGGTTTGGGAAAGAGCTCTTACGGGTGTGAGGGCAGAATACTAGCAGGCGTTATGATGATGTGGAAGAAGAAGGTGCACATCTTCCAACATTTATATGAGAATTGTGGTGCTGCTGCGAAGGAATGAAAAACGCATCCAAGGAAGTCTTATGCGAACGAACAGCATTTCATTTTTTCATATATATTTGATCATATTCCAGAATTCCTTTTAAGGTCGTACTAAGTCAAATCTGTGAAGTAAAAATTCTAGTTCGTAAGACCAAAAGTTCGTAAACAGAATGATCGTAAATCGGGAGTTTACTGTATCTGTTACAGACAGTTCCAAATATTTTCGTTAGAATAAATGGATGCCTAAAAAGAAGTAGGATCGTAAGTGGCACAATGCGTAGAACAAAGATAGGAAGTGTATTGGAGAGAAGGGGGAGGGAGGAGAGGAGGAAGAGGGTGAGAAGAGAGGACGGGCAAGGAAGAATTTGCGAATCGAAATGGTGAGGGAAAGGGAGGGAGGGAGTGTGTGGAGGGGGGGAAAGAGGAGGTAGGGGGTAGGAGTGGGGAGAGAAAGGAGAGACGGTGTCCTGCTGTAGAATGAGATAAAGGGTGAGATGGGGGCCACCGGAAGCTGCACTCTCGCTCGGTCACGTGACTAGGTGAAGTGAGGCGAGGGAGAAGGCGACGGTGTGGGGAATGAGCATGGGAGGAAGAGGAGTGAGGTGCCATGGAGGAAGAGCTGAGTGGGCGGATACACAGAGGGCAAAGGGGGAAAATGCGGAGGGCGGAGGGAAAGGGAGGGGAGGGTGAGGAAAAAGAGACAAAGTGGCATTTGGGAAGAGGATAAAACGACGAATTTAAAAAAATGCTAGAATAATGATAGTGTGGTAGTTAGTGAGAGCTTAACTTATTTTAAGACGCTATACATAAACAAGTTAGGAAAGTGTACAATGTATCACAAATGGGCGCGTTTCGTGCAATGGAGTATTTGAAAGAAGTGATATATCTGTAAGGGAAATAGCGTTTTAAAGTTTTTTTCTTCGTCGTAAATAATCCATTTTCCTCCTATTTAAAAATATTGCATACACACGTATGGAAATTAAACGTTTGTTTTGTTTATGAGATTGTTTATGTTAGCGACAATGATGAAGTAGCCATGCAAAAAATTTCTAAGTTCAACTAGAATTAAGATATTTTTGTTTGAGTAGGTACTCCTCTTTACTAGTTCTACAACTTTTATTTGAAAGATATTTTGATATGACTAATATTACGAGATATGACGAAGATTTCATTTTTTGTCACCAGTGAAGTGGCACCCCTGATTGGCGTACGTGATTCATCTTTGCGATTATCTTATTGTCTTTGATTGCAAGTCCTTAATATCAAATTTGATGAAAATCTGTTTGGTTGAAGCCGAGAACGAACATGCGGACGGACGGACAGACCGACAGACAGACAGACGGACAGACCGACGATAATAGGCGTTCACGCTGGAAGCGAAACGCGCCTAAAAAATAAAGGTTACCATTGCCATACCCAGAAGAATGGTGGACTAAATTTATTTTACGGTCTATTTCTTCCCTTAGCCACAAATGCGGGTACCTATTCTAATTTAGTTTGCGTATCTAATAAAAGATAAATCTAAAAAAAATTATTGATTTAATTCCTAAAACAAACATGAAAATATAGAAATTTTCATATAATTGATCCGATCATAAATGACAGTAAAAAATGAAGTAGGTAACTATATCAATTGATTTATTCTACTTTTATGGAAACTACAAATTTCAGTAGTACACGACTATAAAGAATCACCGATGTCGATATAAAAAAATCTGATGTGGCCAACACATGACTTTCTCCATATTTTGGGTATAGATATTTAAATTATTATGAATAGCATTATGAGCCAAAATTATTATTTCGTATCGCAAAAGAATACAGTCGTCCTTATTGCCGTAAATTACGTATATTTTGAATTTGTTTACAGAATTCACCGCTACATGGTATTGGCGCTGTATACTCGAAATTAAGAAAAAGTTGAATATCTCCGAAATGGATGATTCTACGAAAATTTGTTTCAAACAAAACTCGGAAGAAATATTATTCTCTACAACTTTGGCCCTCACGAAGATTACCAATAACGACGTTTTTAAGGAGATATTTGACGGAAATCGAAAAAACCGATTATTTATAAATAATTCCTAAACAATAACTGCTATGGAAAATTCTTTCAAACAAATGTTGTAGGAAATTGCATTCCCTATAACCTTTGTATAGAATTGTATATACAATAATGATGTTTTAACGGAGAAATATCGCAAAAACCGAATCGGGTTTTGAATAAACCTCGACTTCCGGTTAACCGTTATTGTCCAAAAACTAATCAGTTCTTTGTGCTCATGGTAAAGTTTTATATATGAAGTTTGGTAACGATATGGCAGGTACATTTTGGGTTAGAGCGCCCACAATCACACACACACACGCACGCACACAGACATCATTCCGAAAATAGTCTGAACGTGTTCTAGGGACCTCAAAACATGTATTTCCGTTGAAATCTCGAAGTCGATTTTTTCGTGATCACAATACTTTCCCATTACTACGTATGAAGAAAGTAAAAAGGTAACGAATATAGGGTCCTAATAGCATTTACAACAATTGTGCATTTCCGAAAAAGAGATCAAACCGAATGGCCAAGGATAAAAAAGACGAGGAAAATATGCGTTGGGCGAGACAGAAGAGGAGAGGGTGTGCGCACCGGAGGTTGGTTGAGAGATACGCGTTCAGCGAAGAGGAAGGTAGGAGGAGGAGTTGGAGGGAGAAACTGGGGCTAATTGGCTCGGGGCGGGACGGCCCCTGCCTCCGTGCGATATGCGGGCCTCCCTCCCCGTCTCTCTTCCGCTCGCCCTCCTCCCTCTTCCTCTCCTCCTCCCCCATTTCCTCCTTTCGTCCTCTGTACTCTATCTGCTCGCTCCTTCTTTCACGTTGCTCTCTCCGCTGTCTCTTGTCTCAGCTGATGAAGCAATGATTCACGTCTATTTCGAATAAGTGCCTCGACGACGAATCAGCTATCAATTCGGATGGACATTAATAGGGGTCGTTAACCTTCCTCACCCCCCTCTTACACGCCACTCCTTTTTTCGCTGGCCGGCCTTAAAATGCGGCCGGTATTTCTTTCTACACGAAGTGATGAGGAGGGCGAACGGGAAAAATAGGATCTCGATTGATAGATGTGGATTTTTCGCTCCAAAGATAAGGGTGCGAACGACCAATGAGAGGGCAGGTGGAGGGTTGGCGTTGGACCAAATGTCACGTGGCTAAAGAGTTTTAATGACTTCGGAATATCATCCCAATTTGCTGAAACACGTAGAAAAACCCGCGAACTTCCGACGAGCGGCTGAAAGATATATTTATCTCTGTCATTAAGCAAATGTAGATATTAAATTATAATCCGGATAAGCGCAGTTATTCTTTCATTTATCTTTTATATGTATGCAGATATAAAATAAATGACGTTCCAACAACGGTATGGTAGATGCTCGCATATTTATCAAACTGTACATTTTCATTTCATTCAAAAATCTCGTTTAAACGGTCTATCTAAATCAACAAAACTGCTAGTAATTTTGCTAAATGTGTTCAAGAACATCGCTACAACAATTCAGGAAATGAAATTTGAAACGCTTGACGTTCATGTTGTACTAGCAGAATATCCCGTTGAATTTCAACGGATTTAGTCAAGCTACTACAGCACAACATACAAACTCTTCAAAATATATAGTAGATACTTTTTAAATTACAATTAGCTTTTCTTAACAATTAATCATATTTGCTTGTAACAATCCGTTTCCGAGCCTATTGAATTCAACTATAACGATAATTTTATTTCCTATTATATTACTTTCGCCTAATATTAACTTTTATGTATTGTAAGCAAGAAACCCTTGAAAAAGCAACGTACAGTTGTCCATGATTGAACACCAGACTCCGGTATATGCACACCAGATACGTGAGCTTATTTACGTTAATAAACATTATAATGTAAAATATAATGATTTTACTTACATAAAATGTAAGACTCCAGTATTCAATAGACGAAATAAGGTTAAATTACTTTCATCAATAAACGTTTCCTGAATAATAATCAGTATCTATTTACTTTGCTATCCATAAACATCGATCGTTTCGTTGCTTAAACAAAAGTGCGAAGCGAATAACGCTAAACTTTCGTCTATTTGTAAGCTTCATTGAAGCTAATTGAATCGGAGGTAACAATGACGGCCGCCTTGGCAACGCCCGGAAGAGTACCAAAAATCCACAAAACTTCGAAACAAAAGGCGTATTTCTGTAAACTTCGACCGTGTAACATGTCAGCTTCGCAGGAATAAGATAGTGCAGAGTGTTTTATTCGTCGAATAAAGCAAAAACAAAAAAAATCGGTCCATATTTAGGTATTTTAATGCTTGAAGGAAGAATACCTTGCAAGTCAAGAAATGGATTCATACGTGTTATCTTATGGAAAAATGTTAATCCCCTATATTGGCAGCATTGATTAATCCCGGTTGACCAAACCTTGACCATTCACTAAGTTAGGATGTAAGGAGTAATCGTACAAAATTTGGTTATTCTAGCTGTTACCGTTTAGGAGGAGTTCCATGAACAAACACACAAATACACAAACACACACTTCAAAATATATTACAGTAGATAGATTAGTTAGTTATGTTCCTTTCAACAGATTAAATTTATGCCGGCAATGAAGTAGAACTTACAATCCAGGTCAGCAGAAACGAATAGGTTTTGGCAAGTATTAGAGAAGAATTCTTTTAACGCCTACTCTTACTGCTGTCTACCAGCAGAAATCATATTTTAACGGTCCAATGATGTCTTGCGGTAGAAGGCTAGAGTAGCAAGGTGGAAAGGACAATGTCCAAACCCAGCGAAGTCATTCTATCCCTCGCTGCTATGGATAACAGCAGATACCGACACACAGATAAATAACCTAATTTAAGCACGCATTCCTGTCGCTTAAACACCAAAACATAACCGTTCGGACGCCTGCATGCGCACATTTAAACATACTTTTCAGGATATAGTTTTTCAGCGCATTAAATCGCACGTCAATGCTGTGTGATTTTTTTATCAAGCATAGGTTTATTAAACTATCACTGCGGTCAATACAGAATTTAATATTGAAACATATAAAATAGTCAAAGTTTATCTTACTACTTAAAATAATGAATACTTGCATCGTTGCGAACGAATTAGTGGAAAAATTAGGTTTCCATCATAACGTCCAATTTTGAAAAAAAAATGCAACTCACATTTCGCCATAAAATTTTGTATGATTGAAAATTACTATTTATTGAGACTCCAATTTTTACATAAGAAGAAATTATTAAAAGCGATTGCAGTGGTGTGGAAATTTCACGGTTTAATATATTTAGGCTACTTGGAAAACAATGTATAGCTCACAGCCACGCCACTGACTACAGCCGTAAAAAATTCGGGAAGTAGTTCTTCAAGATATAAAATTAACTATGCTAACTTGAGAAACGTTATCAAACTGTTTCGTATACGAGGCACGTCGTCATATATATATATATGTCAAACTGTCGGCGCTGTCAACATAGAATTATTGGTCTTCGTAAGAAGGTTAGTACGGAATATTGCAGAGAATGTGAGAGAAATGTGTTGTATATCACTAGTTAGACCACACGTCGAATGCAGATACGGTTTATGGGGTTATTATGAGAAGGGTTACATACTTGTCTCAGAAAGAGTCCAACGCCAGACTGATTGATAAAACAAATGTATGATCATAAGCAAAGCGTAACATCCCTCTGAAAGTGTTTGAACTGGATATCTCTGAAGAATCACAAAATAAAAACTAGGTTAAGACTTTTGGAGAATATATGTTGTAAGATTTAACAGGAGATTTTAGAAATAGTTACAACGTAAATAGGTAGAAACGACCTTGACGATTAAATATGAGAGATCGATTGTACGACAGAGCGTTATCGAGACATTTTCTGCCAGAGGACAATACGAGTTCATAAAGGGACAGTCAAAGCTAAGTGCATTGCATACTTTGTCACTTGCCGCTATGGTGAAACGCAGGGTAACATGTAGACGTAGGTCTAATCTACTACTGTTACATCCGACACTCGATATACAATTACTTTTTTTCTATTTCATTTTACTTTCTGGACAAATGAATAATGCCTCCCCTCTAGCTTCACTGACTTAAAAATATGGGTACAACCGTCTTTATCAGAAAACATTCGCACGTATACATACGCAATCTCTATTTCCCTCTATGGGACTTCCTTGGAGAGAGGAAGAGGGGAGAGTCAATTCTGCAAATCCAGTCAATGCTGTTCGAAAGAGAGAGAGAGGTTCTCAAAACGAGAGAAATGAGTTTACGGACATTGTTGACGAAATTCATTCATTTTTTGAGCACTCTTTGGGTAGGCTGAGTAAACCCGCTTTAATTAGTCCTCACAACACGAAATTCTTCGGCTTACGTGTGAGTGTGGAGTAGGGATGAAATAATACCGACAATTTTTAATACCGGTATTGGTGCAGTTTTTTGCTGATACCGGTATTGAAACCGGTTTTGTGCAGAGAACAGTTTATAATCATTTAGTGTACTATTTTAATAATAATAATAATCCTTTACTAACGGGATAAACCCTCTTTCTTACAAAATATCATACGGAGTTCAAAAGCAAGATATTTCAACAACTACAAAAGTCTGGACTTTTCAAAAACACTCTTGCTTTCAAAATAAGGTTATAACTAGATAACTGCCCTGTCCAGGGCGTTTTTACCACTCGTGAAATCGGTGACACCCATCCCGATAAGGAGTATTTTTCAACTCCAGGCTAAAAAACATTTTTTTTCGAAAATAAAACTCTTCATATTCCACAAACAGTAATGGCAAAGTAAGAAGAAAGGACTACACTACAGAAAAAAATTATAAACCAAATTATATGTTTCATATGAAAATAATGAGTCAATTTGTGGACCTGAGGTCAAAAAATACCGCGCTTCGGGACCGAAGGGTTCAGAAACGCATTTCAGGAGGACGAGACCATTTCCAATCGTTTTTTCTCATCTAATTAGGTAATATATAATATTACCTAATTAGATCTCTCATACTGATCCTTCGGAGTCACTTTTCGGAAGAATCCCCCCACTTTATTTCTACTCACACACGCAACAAATACATTTTTGGAAACTTGGCACTGATCCCACAAAGTGCACTTTTCAATACCGCAAACCCGGTATTGTAAATCACGATATCGGTATTATGTGTCTAATTCAATACCGGTATTAATTCCGGTTCTCCAATACCGGTATTCATCCCTAGTGTGGAACATAAGGCGTGTGGGGGTCATTAGTAGAGGAAAGATTGAAGGATGAGAGGTTGAGAGTGAACTGAGGATAGGAAAAGGGAGTGTGAAGAGAGAGATGGTTGGAAGGGGGGGGGGGGGGGAAGACGGTAGATTGCGAATGACTGAAAATGGAAGGAGATCTTAGAAGATCATGCAAGGGCAGATTCGAGCTTAACCAAAGCGGAATTTCCTTTCTGTAGCCTGACGAAATATGCGCACATAAACATCAACCTAAAATAAAATCAATTTTTAGATACGAATAATATGCCTTTTTTTTATAAAATTTCGTTGAAATTCGTAATAACCTAACAATATTGGACCTATGAATTTCACAATAAATGTTTCGCCAAGAATATAAAACACAGTCCGCAGACGAAACTCGTAGAGAAAGAAAATGTTATATGCTAATAAAGCTCGTCTTCTATTTGGGTCATCGTTGAAACGTAAAGATGCCCAGCACAAAAATAATTTTATAAAAATTCTCTAATGTCTCAAAAAAAGAGTATAAACCTTTCTTTAGCAAAAAAATCAGAAAATGGTGCATATACTAAACCCTTCAATCACCTCTGCGCAAATTTTAATTTTAAAGTTATCTTTCGAGTGTGTTGAGTGCAGCATATTTAAACATAAAAAACGAAAATTCGAATATCAGAAAGACAGGAACAAGACGTTGGAGCAGAATGCTGTGCCTCAAAAGTGATGAATCTCAATTATAAGTCATTCTCAGAAAAAGTTCACTCAAAAAATTCTCTCCCCGACACGCCACTCTCCCCCACGCCCTCCAAATCAGCCACGCACGCCTTCTCGTCTGCATCTCCACTCCCTCCCTCCCTCCCTAACATCTCCCTCCTTACCTTTCCCATTCCTGGAGATCTCTCTCTGTCACTCCCCATCTTACCTCCGACGCCTTCTCATTTTGCCTCCTTCCCACGCAGACGGAGAGAGAAGGAAGAAATTCTCCCCCTTCCACCCCTTCTTCCAAACACCCTTCAACACCTCTCTCAAAACTTCTGCTCACACCATTCCCCCACTTCGTGAACACACACACTCCCAATCATTTCTCCCACACCCGATAAAACCCTTCCTAGGTGGCGTCTCCACCCTCTCCCCCCTTCCCTCTCCCACGCATACTCCACAAAGGTACGCACCTGCTCCTGACACGCTCGCCCAGGAAAAGTGTGAAAGGGAAGGATTGGCTTTAAGGAAGGAAGGCAAAGGGAGGGGGGAAGGGGAGGGGAGGGTGTGATAGGTGTGTGTGAATGTGATGGCGAGGAGGAGAAGGGGAAGCAAGAGGCTGTAATTTGGAGCCTCCGAGGCAGGGCAGGACCCCCCCGAAGTCCCTTCCTCCAGCTACACGCGCCATCGGATTCCTCCCTTCCACACTCATTCCAAATCTCTCCCCTCTTTCTCCCTCTCTCACCTACCTCTTCTCTCTCTCTCCCCATCTCCCCTACATTTTCTCTCCTCTCTCTCTCTCTCCCATACCCATCTCTCTACTATCCATCTCTCCTTTCTCTCCCCCCCCCCCTCTCTCTCTCTCTCCACCCTTTTCCTTATACATTTACACGTATTCTCTGCGCATTTAATATCGACGTCATAGCATTACTAAAATTCTATCCTTTGCTAATTACTTTCTTTTCGGCAAAGCTCCCCATTGCTGCCCTATCCTCATAGGTCCTGTTGCAGTGAAAGGTTTTCAAAGCTCCACCCATCAAAGTCGCGCGAATAAGTTTCCGATGTTTATAAATTTTCATAAATCGAAAACTTGCTTCGGTTTAATTTAATGTTATGCAGCGTTTTTTATAATATAAACACACCTGCTATAAACGGTCATAATTTTAATCATTTTCTTTCTCTTACTCCTTCAATAAATTATGCCTATTAGCAGTAGAATAACATGATGGGCCAGTGATATTATCTCCCTGCTATACACAATTTGCGGTGGCTTTCTAGGTATTTATTCAGATTTAGCCTAATTTAACCCTCAGTCGCCTCCTTCGGGCAGATACAAATAGTTCAAAAATATACCATCTCGAATTTAATAGTGCAAATCGATTAAACCATTGCTTTCAGATTCAATAATAATTTACGAATGGCAAAGCAACCATAGTGCAAGTTAACATGTTTTTGGGAGACCCATGAATAATTTTCAACTCTGACGCGCGGTCCTGGCGAATCTGACCGAGTAAATGTTTAATAATACATCGTTGAGCCATTTTGACAACCTCTATGTATTTAAATAAAAATATTTACAGAAAAAGCAAATAGTGTTGTACATTGTACTTCACATCTTTTTTTAACTGTTCTGTTTAGTGCATTCGAATTAATGGCTTCTTACGAAACACATATATCACAAATGCCGTTACTGTTGGAATATGATTAAAACATCGAGAGTTGGGTTCAACACAAAAAATCACAAATATTAAATTTCATGACGATTGAACACAAATGGAAACGCGTTCATCCTTCTACCTTTTGCCTCCTTCCAAGGCTTTTTAAGCTTGACGCACTTAAGGCTATATTTTCGAAGGAACGCCACGCCGATCCCCCCAATGCATAGGAGGAGGGAGAGGAAGAAGAGGTGGCGAGTGGCAGGGGGTGGGTGAGAATGCCTCCGAGTGGTGTGTAAGGGGATTGCGCCGGAAGCGCACCGGATGCGGCCCCCGAGAGGCAATCGGAGGGCGCCGCGAAGGTGAAGCGGGCGAGACGGAAGCAGGAATAGGACTCGAAGCGAAACAAGGGACGGGGAGGGGAGGAAGGGGGAGGGAGGAGGGGCGTTCCGGCTCACGCACGCACCCTCGCTCTCAACGCCTCCTCTCTCTCTCTCTCACTGTGCCGAGGCAGATAAGAACGCAGCTTCCTGTATAAAGGGACCTCCACGGGGATATCGTTAAGGAAGGTGGGGGCGGCGGTAGGCGCGTGGGCCGCCGGGATGGAGGAGGACAAGGTGGGGGCGGAAGGAAGGGAGGGAGGCAAGGGGCGTCGGAGTCCGGCGGTTGGTCGGATGCGATAAAAGATTATGGGGAGGCAGCCGTGGAAGCGAAAGCCTTCCTCCCGAGTTCCCTTATTTCTTCCTCGTCTCCCTTTTCCACGATCGCTGTAAGAACGTCGCCACGGTGGCGCCCCCACGCAGAGAGAAAAGGGGCCTTCCTATACGGCCCCCTTCCCGAGTGACGGAGTGCTTGTCCTTCCGCCCCCAACTCGGCTGCGAGGTAACCGGGCTGGGGGGCGCGGGTTGGGGGCGCGAGGTGTGAGAGAGAGAAAGAGGCAGAAAAATCGAAAGAGGAAGGAAGAAAGCGAAGAGAAAATAAATAGGGAATTATGTGAAAAGGGAGTTATTAGGTTAATAGGTAGAAAGAGAGGAGGAAGGAGAAAGAAATCTCGACAAAATACATACATTCTTACGGGACAATGATTTCTATGCTTCATGCCGAAATTAGTCTATACCGAAAATATTCAAGAGTCAGTAGGGTAGGAAAAGACAATATCACATCTTTATATTTCTTAGAAACTCGACATTTTGTTTTTCGCCTCGCAAGAAAATTAATTTAATATCTTGGATTGTGGTTTAAGTTTTCACTCGTGATATTTCTTTAGAGTCAAAATATCACAGCGAGTGTTAGCAGTATATTTTTTTCAATGCGCAATGAAATTTATGGCTAATTAATATTTATTTTCAGTGCTTCGATTTATACTGGAAATGAAAATGAAAATTGCGTTAAGTTGAAGAACACTATGAAGAATAATTAAAAAAGTTCTTTATTTTTAAGAACGTCATAACGAGAATAAAAGATAAAAAGATAGAGATAGAGGAAGAAATACATTGAAAGGAAAACGAGAAATAGAGAGAGTTGAGAGGCGAGACCCAAAGCACAGCGTGAAAGGCGAAAGAGAGAGAGACGATGGACACTCCCCCACACCAAAAAAAGGCGCTCGAGAAGTTCACTCTTCCGCTCACCGCTTCTTCTCAGAACGAGGAGAACAATAATCAGTGACATCCACGACTGTGCACATAGGTACCTGAGCATTTCCTGCTGATTTTTTTCGAGTGAAAAAAACAAACGAAATAATAAACTTCCTGTCATAGTCATCCATAATTTTTGCGACCTCCCGATATGATTTAGAATTTTACGTTCCAGAATATTTAGCCGACCGAGAGACGGACATTATCCGGCGGCGAGCGGAATTTCGATGTGTGGCGACGTCTTCGAAGCTTTGACACGGTTTGATGGTTATTCCGTTTAGAGCGCGTCGTATTGTCCGCCATTAAATGCATATATCACTTTTGATGTCAGTGTTTAAACTTTTGGAAGTGTTACTTTTTAAAAAACCGTAAAATTGTATAGATTTTTATTTCAGAAATAGAGGAAAAAATCTCGTTTCAACAAAGCCATCACGAAAATTTCACCAAAACATTTCTCAGTAACTTTCGACTCACCCTAGTTGAAGTACCTTGAATATTTCCTCTTTTATAAAACTTTTTAAAATTTTTATTCGTTAAATTAAATTTTAAATATTTTATTCTCGGGTGCGATGAAAATTACATATATACTTTTCAAAATAAAGGGCCGTCCCTCGGGGGGTGCGGGGCCCGGGGCGATCAGCATTTGCGGGACCCCTTAACAATCTAAAATTATCAAGGTATAATTCGCGCACTAAAAAATAATTGTAAAAATATTTCATATTTTAAGATATGTATATTCCCGTATTATAGATATTATTATATTAGATATGTATATTCCCGTATTATAGACGTAGAATGCACTCGAGATATCAAAAGAAAAACATTAAATTCAGCAACGATATTTTGGTATTTACGTCAGATAAGAATATCGAAATATGTTACTTGTCTACGATGTCGACACTAAAAGTTTTCGAAAGCGACTGACTGATAGCATCAGCAATGACGCCACATTTTGTATGTGGCAATGTATGAAATTTATCCTACGCGACAATGTATTAAATCAGCAGTATACATTGTAATTTGAACCGATGCATGACGGCTAACATGGAGCGAGGGCGATAAAAGTAAGAGCGCTTAGCGATTCGCTCAATTTTCAAGTGTGATTATTTGTGAAAATTCGGGGCAAGCGGAACAAATTGTACGAATGCGAAACATTTTCCGGGACTCCTCTCCATGCGGGGCAAACTATCGAAATCCGGGACTGTCCTGCCTAATCCAGGAAGATAAGATAACTCCGTTCTTCAGGAAAGTACTCCTTATGTTTACATAGGTTGCTTATTTTGTGCAATACTGTGTGTAATAATTAGGTGTATTCAGACGTTATACGTTTCATTCCTGTGTTTCATACAAGATACAGTAATATACGCTTGGATGTGAATATCGTTCATATAATTATTTTATTTGATTCTGCATATTTCATTTTATCTCTTATTTAATACACGTAGTTTTTGTTTGTGACATGTGCGAACCGCCAAAGCGCGGGGCCCGAGGCAGAGGCCCCGCTTGTCCGGGTCAAAGGGACAAAATATATCATAAAGGTTCATCTAAATACATATTACGTCTTTTTATATAATATCGAGCATACCTCAGAAGTTGCTAATAAAGGGATATTACCGTATTAGTTTCCAAATGTCGCGTTGTTTCCCTGTCGGTGGGACTAAAGTTATGCTACGAAAAAATAACATATTCTTAAATAATGCTTTTCATTCAGTCACTAGCGCAGCATCACGACGTGAGCAATCTGGTGATTCCTGCATGTAATCATTTAACCTTAAATTTTTTTATTGACTTTAAAAGCAACTCCAGGCGATCAATCCAGGCCTGATGCATTCTGTCGATAATCGAGAGCATAATGACGAATCACTGAAAAAGTGAGATATTTTACAGAAATATGTTTATAATTTGTTATCTCTATGCATTCACCTTGCAGATTATTTATATGCTGAGTTATTATGTGGGTAATATTTGACTGGTGGGAAAAGCTATGTTTATATAAAAATTATAAATTTGTGCACATAATACCAGCTGCAGAGAAGCGATACAGACATCAAGTGGTGTAACATTAGGATGGCGTGGGTGCTCAAATCTCGCGGTCCCAGGGGCCCGGGGGGCTCAAGTAGGGCCCTCGATTTTTTCTAATACAAAAAAATAAGAATTTTTATTCTGAATAACATAGGTTAATCATTATTTTTTGGGCAGAGTAATTTGAAAAACCTCCCATTTTTCATCATACTCCGGATAATTGAAGTACAACTTGATAGGTTTTTTTCAATTGAACATATATATTTGTTGGATGAGAGGGAGAGAAGCCCTCAATAGCAATTTTGCTTAGGATCCTTTTTGCTCGTTGTTACGCCAAATTCAGATACATAGTAAGTGCGTTGTACAGTACACGCAAGTGTTACTTGAGGGAAAAGGTTGAAAACAACTGCGATAAAAGACTTTATTTTGAATTTTCAAACTCTCCTTTCCTAAAGAGCCTCTATTGGCACACGCAAATATTAAACGTAAACGATACGGACGCTTTAAATAAATTAATCGCCCAAATAACAAATTGCACCAACCAACCCAACCCAACCCAACCCACCCCCTCACCCCCCTCTTCCGAATCCTCCTCGATGGTACATACCATCGCTCCAGACGGGCGGAACGATTTTATTTTTCATTTTTTTACTATGAAAAAGACAAAGAACGAGAAATATATATTCCACGTGTGTAATATGTCCGTCTTGCTAACAAAGGGCATAAAAGTAACTGCGAATTTTAAGATCAAGTATTATAGTTAAATACCGCTTGTTTTATGGCTATAGGTATATGTATGGATCTCTGAGTAACTTGGTATGTTTTATAAGATTATTTATAGTTGTAATTTTACATCCTACATGAGGGATGAGAAACCTTTTTTTGCTCGCATGCCCATGTTAAAAAAACTGACTCCTCGTTTCTAATTTAAGCGTCAATTTAAAAAAATGTCAATAAATAAATAACAATGGTTTAACTAAGATAATTGCTTATATAAAATTCAATTTATCATTAAGAAGACTCATTGTGTCATATCATTTACGGTCGAACGACAATTATGGAGCATTTAGTTCTCGGACAAAAAGTCACTATTAATTAGTTGTATCATCAACATTATTGCAATAAAACTATAAATAGTATTTTATTTTGTGTTAGAAATGGAAAAGTATTAAAAGAAGCTATTTTCTGTTACGCTGGCTTAAATGTGATCCGGCCTGACGAAATGAAATTAAAAAGTTTCTAAATGTAGACCGCTACAGAGAAAGTTGGTCCAGTAAAGACATATTTAGGATAATATGGAGTCAATAACGTATTTATAAGGCCAATTAAATTGGGAGGAAATGATTACGTTTAGTTAGTGATAATCGTGAATAGAATTGGAAAAATAAAAAAACTCCAAATCACCGTAAAGGCGGTACTTACGTGTCACGTCATATCAACACCTGCCATCATCCTATCACAACCGAAAATTTAAAACTTCTGAAAACGGTCACCAACGAAAACAAACTAGATGCCTATGAAAGCCTCTACATACACCACAACCAAAACAAGATAATGAAAAACGACGCTGGCCCTATCCCCCACTCCCCTCTATTTCAGTTAACGATCGATACACCTTTCTCTTTCCCCTCCCCTACTTCTCTAACGGTCAACAATAGTATAAATACTCCGCCTAACCTTACACACTTTGACATTGCTGAAGATGACAGCGTTGCTGTCGAAACGCGCGTCCCAAGTGATCCTACGAGTCTTCTGTGCCTTGACACGTAAGTACCGCCTTTACGGTGATTTGGAGATATTTTTCCAATTCTATTCATTGTCTTCACCGTGTCTCGTGAGTTCTTCATTTTATTTATTGTAATGTCTCTCCAGACTTTCGAACTCAACAAATTACACAAACTCACCACACAAAACAAAACATTATCCCTTGACATCAAGTTTCTTAAAACTTGTAAATTGCACAATGTTTTTCCCAAGTTCATGAATATTTTCCCTAATTCTAACAACCCGTCGGCTTTTTCCTTCGCCAAACAAAAGTGGCTGAACACAGAAATACGTAAATTGTACAGCAAACGAAGCACACTTGAATTAAAAACTTATAATTTACATCTCAAAATCACCAAAAATCTTTCTCGCACAGACATTTTCCTCTTTGATCAGTACAGCACAAAGATGCACAATGTCATAGAACATAAAGTTGAAAATAAAAAACTTAAATTACGGAAAAAAATACTTTGTCTTACAAACAGCAACCCTAAAACGTCACCCACACCTAGTCCACCTAAGAATTTCGTTGTTAACTTATCGAACGAATTGTTCCATAAAAATGAAATTGGTCTTCTCAACAAAGGTCTCAAACACACTCTTCAATACCAAAAACCTCCGATAGACGACATAATCGCGGATATCGAATCTTCCATAAAATTCCTCCCTGAAAACACTAAAACATTCATCAGAAATGCCACTTACCATCAAATAAAAAATAATATCACCAACATAAATAAACTCCCAACACAAACACCGAAAACTTATCATACTATTAGTTCTTTAAACAAAAAAAAATGTTACTACCTAAAAGCAGATAAAGGAAACAACGTAGTAATAATAGATAAAACTGATTATCACAAAAAAGTTGAACATCTTCTCAACGAAGGTCCGCACGAGAAAATCACAAAAAATCCTCTTAACAAAATGATCACCTCTACAAAGAACGTTCTTAAAACATGTCCTACACTAATAAACAAACAACTCCTTTACCGTTTAAACATCTCAAATCCGACAGTCCCCAGAATGTACGGCCTACCAAAATTACACAAACCTAACATTCCTTTAAGACCTATAGTTTCAGGAATCAATGCTCCCACATACAATTTAGCCCATTGGCTGAACAACGAATTTAAACAAATGCAGTTTCCTAATGATTCACGCATCAAAAACTCGACAGAATTCATCAGACAACGAAATATTGGTATCGTTTGACGTAAAATCTCTATTTCCTAGTGTCCCCATAAAAAACACAATAGAATTTCTGAAAAGCTCACTACTAGAAAAAAACTTTCCCGGCCCGGTCGTGGACGAATACATCCGCCTAACTTCCCTCTGTATGCAACAAACATATTTTCAGGTCAACAACTCTTTTTATCAACAGAAAGAAGGCACAACCATGGGCAACCCTTTATCTCCCTTATTAGCAGAAATCTTCATGACTAATTTCGAACGCATTTGTAAGAACACCTTTCCGTATTTTCCTAAAATTTGGCTCAGATATGTAAATGACATCTTCGCTATTTTCGACTCATCGAAAGGAAACATTGTAGAATTCTTAAACTTGTTAAACAAGCAGTTTGACACCATTGAATTCACACATGAAACAGAAAATAAAAAATCTCTACCTTTCCTAGACATTCTTCTAACGAGGAAAAACAACAAATTACATTTCAACATTTACAGAAAACCTACACATACCAACACATACATCCACATGAGTTCTCACCATCACATTTCACAAAAACTAGCACCTTTTCATTCAATGATCCATCGATTAATCAACACACCACTATAAAATACAAATTTCTCCAAAGAATTATCCTATATAAAACACACAGCCATTCAGAATGGTTTTAAACCAGAACTCATTCATAAAATGTTAAAAAAACATCAACACACAATGAACCTTAGAAACTGCACAACACTCAACAACAAAGACACCAATACCAAAAAATTTATGAAGCTACCTTACTACCCTTATGCTACCAAAAAACTTCAAAAAATTTTCTCCGAAATAGGATTACACACAGTTTTTGTTAATGAAAATAAATTGTCAAATCTCATTAAGAGCCCTAAAGACAGCATACCCTCCCATAAGAAATCAGGCATATACCACATTAAATGTGAAAAGTGTGACAAAATTTATATTGGGCAAACAAAATGGAAATTAGAAACACGTTTCAAAGAACACAGCCCATTACAGAAACAACAGAATAGACAAGTCCAGTGTAGCAGCTCATATCAACACCTGCCATCATCCTATCACAACCAAAAATTTAAAACTTCTGAAAACGGTCACCAACGAAAACAAACTAGATGCCTATGAAAGCCTCTACATACACCACAACCAAAACAAGATAATGAATAACGACGCTGGCCCTATCCCCCACTCCCCTCTATTTCAGTTAACCATCAATACACCTTTCTCTTTCCCCTCCCCTACTTCTCTAACGGTCAACAATAGTATAAATATGGCAAAAAATAAAGCAAAAAAGAAGAAAATCGGTCCATATTTACGTATTTTAAGGAACGAATGAAGAAAACCTTGCACTCTGAAAAATCGAAAATCCCGTGTAAACTTATGAGAAAATATAACTGTCTCCTAGATTCGAACCCGGGACACTTTAGCAGACGAAAATATTTTTCCAGGGACCTCATAACCAGTAGAAACAAAACGCCGTTTACCGCATATCTTTACGACGAACGGTTCTCGAGAAATACGCCGATATAAATTGTAAACAAATGTCTAACGACGTCAACGTAAAATTAATATATAGTTAGATCGATACCTATATTTTCATTTATAGAAGAACTGCTTAAATTTCTATAATAAAATTTAATAAAGAATTTTGAAATGAAATTAGGAGCCCAAAAAGAAGAGTGTTTAAGTAGTATTTACTTTCAAAAGAGGGAGAGAGATTGGATTACATTGCTTCAAAAACTTATCAGCAATTTCTTGAAAAGTACCGATTTATTTAAAGATAAGCGTAACAGTTTCTAATGCTAAATTTGTAGCAAATCGCGAATTGGTTGATTTCATTTAAAGAGTTTTATACCTTTCATGGTGGATTGATTTCAACTAATTGACGCCTTCTTCGGTTTATTATATTTCTTTGTGTGCTTTGATTCAAAATGGCTGCTGGCCAAGCTGCGTGATGTATTTAAAAATTAAATTTCTAGCGTCTGGAATATCATTCGCTAGTATTTATTCGTATCGGTAATCGAATTATCGTTTACTCCCTATAAAGTTCTATAAAGCGTGCGTTTTTTTGATAATTATTCGATCGATCACTCATTCGCTCACTCACTCAGTATAGTTATGGCCAACCAAAATTAGAACGAATTCGCATGTCCTTAAGAGCAGTCTTTCTATTCTCGACCGCTCACAATCTTTGTCCCTTCCCGAAAATCACTGGACGACCGCGACTCTTTCGTGCAAGCACTTAGTTAGTTCTAGGATCGACCGAGGCGCGACGCAGCAGCGAAAGGGGGAACTAGAGAGAGAGAGAGACAGAGGCGTCGTTCGGCCGACGACGCCTCATTAATCCGCCGATTGCTCGAGAACGTGACCTGGCAAGCGTTTTTCGTATCCCACATGACGCAGACAGTGACACTCGCGTGCGTCGTGCTGTTAGGGCCTCCGCGAAAGGACCCGGCCCTCTCACCTCTTCGGGAGAGGAGGGCGGAGGGGAACGGACCCGCATGCCACTCTCTAGGCACCAATTTGCTTCCCTCGCACCCTCCTCGTGGCCGGAGGGTCGGCAGATGGCTACTCCCTATGCAAATGAAAAAGGGGGAGAAAGGATGTCGCGGGAGGGTTGATCCCGAGACGAGCAGAGGGTGTTTAGCTGTTGCTCGGATTCTCTCGTCCCCTTTTAACAACGTAATATGGGATCGTCGCGTACGCGGAGCCGCGTTCACCGTGAAACCGCGTGGCGTGCGAAGTGAGAGTTTAGAGTGCGCGAACCTCGGGTGTGATTGCGCACGGCGGGGCCCTTCGCCCCACACGGGGTTCAATTAATCCCTCTTGGAAGCGTGAGAGAGAGAGTGAAGCAAGGTGAGAGAAGAAGGAGAGGCTGGGGGCAGAGGGAGGGGGGCACCGTTGGGGGAGGAGGGGAATGACCGGAGAGGCGGTCGCGGAAATTCCCTTCGCCATAAATCGCCTTTCGTCCGTTATTCCGCAACGCAAAAATAATTTTGATGATTCACAAAAATATAGATATACATGAGTGATCTTAAATGATCGATGAATAAAGTTTACCGAAGTAAAACTTATACGTCGTTAAACAATAAGAGTATTTTTAACTTGAAAAATATGTACATAATAGGGTAGATATGAGAATGCTTGGGATTGTTTAGTTAATGAAAATAAACATCTCCCCCCTCCTCACGGATAAAACCATGGGGAAGCTCGTACGTGTAAATGCTGTCGGTCATCCGACAGTTTTCCCATGGGGACCCCCATCTGGATAAAACCATGGGGAAGCGCGTACGTGTAATGCGGCCCTTAATGCTAGCGAGATGATCGGAAACTATTTGATCGCACCGAATAGCGATCGGTATTTTCGCGTTTGCCCATCGTCACCCCATCCACTAAATGAATATAGAATTCTGAAATAACTAACAAATTCCATCAAGAAAAAAATTCACTGCAGTGGTGAAATTCGGGAATTTATACGTATTTCTGTCATCGCCGTTGCTTAATAACAGCAGAGCACGAAGTGTCCTAATTGCATTCCAACGAATTCAGGAAGCTTCTGAGTACAGTATACCTCTCTCGAGTTCCAAATAGGAGTGGAAAAAGGAGGGGCGAGATGTTGAATGGAGTGACGCCAAGGCACCGACTGGCGCCGCGACGCCTTTCTACGCCTAACTCCCCAACCGCCACCTCCCCTCCCCTCCACGCCACTCCCTCCCCCTCCCCCCCGCCCCTTCCCCTCTCACCCACTCCATTTCCTTCCCACTTCCACTCCTCCTCCTATAACACATGATTTCCTTCTTCTCTCCCTCATCCACACTCATCCCTACTCACGGGAGTAATGCAAAGACGCTAGGAACGAAAACACCGCATCGCACGCTTTTTCTCTCTCTCTCCCCTCCCCCCTCTCTCTCCCTCTCGCTCTCTCCTCCCCCTCTCTCTCTCTCTCTCCTTGTCGGGGAATCCGAGTTCGTTTCTCTTGCTGTTTTCAAACGGTTTCTGTGGGTTCTCCATTTGTTCTTTCAAAAATCTCACTACCTCCCTGTTGTTCTTTCGTCTTTTTCTTGGTTCTGATAATAAGAGGGAGGCAAGATCACGTGCGTAAGGCTGAATTCTAATTCGTTCCGGATTAATGAAACCCTTTGAGACTGCTTACGGAAATATTTTGCAGTTACTGATACTTTTGGACAATTCCTTAGCCTCGTCATGTGGGTATTTGGTTAGAGAAACGGCATCAGTTATAGAAGTCACCGACGATTCCCAAATAATTGCCAATTTATAATAAAAGCGAAGAAATTTATAATCGACTATGGATTTACGCTCACTTAAAAATATGATTAATTATAAATAAATTAGGAAAAAAATTAAATAACATCGGCACTTAAAGGTCACCATATAGTTAAAACCCCATCAAGCTCTCCATATTGCAAATTACTTTTATCTATCTCTCAAAGGTTGGCTAATGCGCCCGCCTAAATATATATTTTCTCAATATACGTAGCTTGGACCAATTAAGCTACAAAAACGGTCATACATTCAAGTAATTCAAAGTAGAATACTCACAAAGAAATTAACGCAACCATGGTTCATCGATTTATGTCTTTATAAGCAGCGTAAGATCGATATGATCGCCATTATATGTCAGTCTTCCTTTCATAATCCGTACGAAAGATTGAGAGGTAGCTGCGACTCTCTTTTATAAAAAAATCACCAAACATTTAAATTTTTTCGGAAATTCAAACACGAAAAAAGCTAAAAGAGATTAGGAAAGAACTACGCTCGTAACAAGACTTCCATAAACTCTTCAGATGACGAATTACCCAAGCCTAACGCGGACCCATAATGTCAAATCAAACAATCGGAATGGATCACGTGAGACAAAAGAAAAGAGGGAGGGGGAGAGAGAACGGAGAGGAAGTGAGGGAAAAGAAGGGGAAGGGGAAAAAGAGGGCAGAGGAGGGGGGGGATTAGGAAGAGAATTCGGCACTCGGAACATCTCTAGCGTTGTTAATTCGACTCTGGAATCGATTATCGAACGGAGCGAGGGCCGTGAATTGGGCCCGAGGGAGGAGCGAGATCCGGTCTCGAGTCGTACGCATTGTGAAAAGGGAAAGAGAGGTAGATTGGGAGAGGGGAAAGTGGTCGGAGGGGGAGGGGGAGAAATAAAGGTAGAAGGGTGTGAGAGGAGAAGGATATGGAAGGAAGACGGAGGAGAGGTAAATGAGGGGAAGGATGGAGTGGGTCAATAGAGGGAGATAGGAAGGGGGAGGGGGAGAGATAAGCGGGGAGCGAAGAAACAAGAGAAGGAAGAATGAGCGGTGGGGGAGGAAATGAGGGTGAGGTGGGATTAAGGAAGACTAGCGATTCGGGAGGACCTTAGAGAGAGAGAGAGAAAGATAGAGGGGAGGGGAAGTGGAGGGAGTGAGCGAGCAGCTGTTTGCGTTTTCCTGCGTCTACGGGACCCGACAGAAGCTGTAGTAAAGATGTCCGCGAGTGGGAAACACATGAGAGAGAGGCACCTCTCGCCGCTAGGGAGCCATAGGGAACGAGATAAGGGAAGGGGGAGAATGGGCGAGTGGAGGAGGATAAGCCTCGGGAGAGTATCTGACGGAGGAGAGGGAGAGGGTGGGAGGGAGAGGGGGAGGGGTGGAGGGAGGAAGTGGCGTGCGAGTGCCTGAGCAATGATACGACTTTAAAAAGAACGGTCAGGAGAGAGAGAGACAGAGAGAGAGGGGGGGTGGAGGAGGGTGAAAGCGGGAAGGAGAGATGGAGGAATCTGAGGTCAGGAAAATCGGAAAGATAGGAAACTATAACGTGGGCGACTAATGATGTACTTTCTTTAAAATATTATCTTATTCTAGTATATTAGTTTAACGAAACAGGAGAGTCGGTTGAGGTGCTTAATTACGAGATACGGTTAACATTTTTCAGGCCGTGCGCAGTGGCGGATTTAGACATTCTGAGGCCCATGGCGCTAAATTATTGGGGGCCCTGCAATCTAAGTATATACTGAAACCTTACCTAACGGCTACAACTTTATTTGACTTCCCATTTCAATAAATTTAGTATTGCAGTACAAAAAAATGTCCTTCGGGGCTTTTAAATGAGACACTTAGTATTTCTGAGATTATACATACAAACACTTTTTCGGGGCTCTTTACTCCAAGGGGCCTCTGGCGCGCGTCAAGTGCGACCCATCTTATATCCGCCACTGGCCGTGCGATGTTTTATTTATTTCTCAGAGACGTTTCTAAATATGTACTGCAATTCGTTTATAATTTCAGTTCATTGAACTATTTTGGATTATCGTTTTATTAAAATATACACCCAAGGTACATTTCCTGTGGTTGCCATTAGCACAGTATTATCACTTTCACTAATATAATAATTTGCTCTTAAGTTGTTGCATACTATTATTACGTCCTTTTATTTGTTTTTAATAACATCATTCTCAACTCTTCCGTTGAGATACTGTGAATTTTATTCATCAACATGAAATCACAGCTATTTTTAATCATCTTTCAATTCATTTGGACAAGTTTATTATTTTGAGATCTCTAAATTGACATACTCTGTATGTTAATATGTATATCTTTCAAATATTTAACTGGGGAATACCCTTAATTACTCGCATGAGATCAACTTGATGTTTTTAAGCTGCTACATAATATCAAAACCGGACTGGCGACCTTAAAAGGAGGCGACGGAAAGAGAGAGAGAGAGAAAGCGAGAAGGGCAAGTGTGATGCATGAGGTTGACAACCGGAGGGAAATTTCTGTAAGCAGAAAAATAAAGTATTCGCCCTGCGCGAGTAACAGGTTCGCGAGCCAAAGCGTCTTGAGTAATTGCGCACGAGGAAAATGTACACACGAAATGGTGTAATGGCAGACAATAGAAGCAAACGATAACATTTGCTACGCCACCTCTTAAATTCTCCGTCGAAACCTTTAAAAACCATCATTCGGCCCGATTCGCCTTCCGCCGGAGATAAAAAAAAAGTGGCTAGCACGTGCGATGAAATGTTTTGCGACTATTGTGTTCGCCCTTTCTTCGAATCTCAACGATAGCGCAGCTATTTTGTTTCATCTGATACCTTAATATGCGCTATTTCATTAAGCGCAACAAAATGCGTTTTGTTAAAACATTTCGTGAGAACAAATAATGGGCACAGTAAAGCAAAACAGCAACATACAATCCTGGAAATATCGCACCAACGACAAGTGACACGCGGCTTTCGGACGAAATTTCGTGTTATTCCAACCCAGATTAAAAGATTCCTCGGCGTAATCCGCCATCAGATCGAGATAAAATACTACTCACAACAAAATTAATCCATTCGAAATATCAACTCATCCATACAAATAAGCGCGTATAATACATTTGAGCTGCAATACAAATCTGAAAGGGGACGAGGAATTCGTCGAAACGATAAATAATTCCCACTTTCGCTTTCGTTTCAATCGCTCCTATTGTTACACTAATGAAAATCGTCCACCATAAAAAGAAGATACAATCCAGAGGCCATGTGCGCGAGGAAGAGGGTGTATACATATAAGAAGCATAAACAGGGAAGAAAATTACAGTGAAATAGGGTGGATGGAGGATAGAATAGTGGGAAAGAGAGAGAGGAGGAGGAGGAAGCGAGGAGACAGAGGGTGCGGAGTCGTAAAAGAGACGGATAAAAGACCCGAAACGAGGAAATTGCGAGTCTAAAGAGACACCGAGGGATGCCTGGGGGGAGGGGAAGTGGAGGGGAGGGGAGGGGGAAGAGGTGGGGTAGGAGAAGAGATGGGAAAGGGGGGATAGATAGAAATGAGGAGGGAAACGAAGATATGGGGGGAGGGAAGTATCGGAAGAAGGGTGCGCAGGAAGGGATAGGAGGGAATCTGTGAAGGGAGAGGGGGGAGGATGATAGGGAGGAAAAGAAGGTAGAAAAAGGAGGGAGAGAAATTATGGCGGATAATATAAGGATCTCGTGTGATGACGAAGTGAACTTAGAAGCGGCATAGAGCTGGAAATGGACGATGGCAATTGAGATTGTTGGAGGTTGAGATGAGGCAGCAGAGCAGTGTTTCCCAACCTTTTTAGAGTCGTGGCACCCTTAAGTGACTTTTCAGAATTTGGCGGCACCCCTTTCCCCTATTCACCATCAGTAATAATCGTGGTGAAGTTGAACCCCTAACTCCAATCTCCATATCTCCTTTCATTTCGAAGTGCCTTTGAGATGAAATGAAGTTCGTCTTAACTCTGGTTTTGATTTTTAAAAGCCGACGATGCAAAATGAGACTTAAAATGGGAAAACAGAATAATTTTTGCGGCACCCCTCAGAACACTTCACGGCACCCCAGGGCGCCGCGGCACCCAGATTGGGAAAAACTGCAATAGAGAGAGAGGCGGAGGCGGGGGACGGGAGGCGGCAGGAGTCGCACGGGTAGAGAGAGATGAAAGGGACCGAAACTTTTTGGCGTGGGTTGGGTTGGAAGAATTCGGACGCAGAATTTTATTCGGTAACTGTTAGAGAATAGTAGGCAGAGAGAGAGAGAATAAAAGAAGGGTGGGTAGGTGGAGGGGGAGGGGGAGGGGGGAAGGAGAGAGAGAAAGGCAGAGGAGGAAGGAGGGGTGGGGCAGAGGCTGCGAGGTCGACATGAAATCTTTTCTTCCTTGTCTCCTCCGACCGAAGACGCCCACACCATCTATCGGGGAAACGTGCGTCGCCCGGATTGCCGTTTGGAAAGAAGCATGCGCCGAGGAATTGAGGTTGACCCGCAGAGAAAGGCATCGTGTCAATTATATATCGCTATTAATCAAAATGTACTTAGGCACTCATACGTGAAAATAAATTCAAAAAAATCGCGTCGAAATTATAACTTAGCCGAAAAAACATGGTTTTTCATCTCATTTTAGATAACTCCTGCATGCAAATCGACTAAATTAACTTTTATTACATTTTATTGTCTTATGATTAAATCACGTTTATTCTAAGATAAGAGTTCATTTATCAGAAAATAATTAATAATTTACGAACGCGATTTTTCTCGTAGCCCTTTTTTTAATACATGAACTGATGTGGTGGCACCACTTACACGGACACTTACATCGATATTCATAATAAACACGCTATAGACAAATACTGAACTTTAATTTGGTTGCGATGCCACCGAATGATAAACTCAATCGATGGCTATGACTATGAGAGATTACAAGGTATTAAAACTTTGACGCAAAGGCAGAGTTTAATTATTTCAAATTTTTACGGAATCATTTTCATGGTAGTAGCCGGTTAACACGAACACAACGCCGCCGTCTGCGTCAAACATCCGTTGACATTCAGGGGAAAAAACGAAACAAAAGTTATGATTCTCTTCAAAAGCAAGACTTGCAGGATTCCTTATTTCATAGAAATAATTAAATAAGCCTTTTATTACCGACTTAAACAATTAAAGGAGTAATTTTCAACTTCTCGTTTCTTAAGAGGTTTCTTTCGGAAATTCTCTGGCCAAATATTGAAGTAACAGAACATTCTCAATCAAAACCTATTATATATATATATATATTTCCCATAGTCGCCTCAAAGTCTCTCTCCCCCTTTTCTCTCCCTCCCTCCTTCCCCCGCCCACCCTCCCCCTCCTCCTCCGTAGCATATTTCAGACCGATCTCCGCACTTTCACAGCCCGCATCCAAGACGCCGCCCCTCTTTTGCCCCATCCTTTCTCCAAATCGGGAACACTCCGGTCTGCGACGACCCATAACTCACCGAGCTATGCGATTCGCCCATTACCGTCCGCTGAGAGAGCGGCAATTCCGCGGAGTGAAAACCAATGCTGCTTCCGATCGCGTTGCCCTCGATCGCCCTCTCCCTCGCCCCTTCCGCCCGCCAATCCCTTTTCCTCGTCCGCCCCAGAGGAGCCCACGGGGAGGAACTCATTTATATCCTACCGTTGGCTAAGGAGGACCTATCCTCTTAATATACGTCGCTCGGCGGCCCACGCGTTGAGTTTAGGTCATCTGCTGCTGTTATTTCTTAAATATAGTTAAAACGCGAAGATTAAAAATTCGATCATTAAACGGAATTTCGAGGAAATTGGATTATACGCAGAGCTGGGAAGTTCCGGTTCGGTTCCGAGTGAACAAAAGAAGTAACGGTTCGGTTCCGGAACCATTCCTAGTTCTAAAAAAAATTTTTTTATTGTTAAAATTTTACATGGATTATAACTTTTTTAATTTCATCAAAAAATTACGAAAGCCTTTTAAAAGCATAATAGTGTTACCAAAGGTCATCTTTTTAAAGAAAATTTCCATTTTACTTTCTCCATATGCAGCGTAGGAGAAAGTATTGTATTCGTGATAAAAATCGAATTCGCGATTTCAATGGAAATACACATTATTTGGTCCATTTAGTATGTTTAGTATTAGTTTAGTATTTTCTCGATAATGCCTGTGTGACAGAATTTTGTGGGCGCTCTAACTTTGGCATTTTTCAGTATTTCCCAAATACATCCTTTAGAACTCAATTTATCCAAATATTTGTTAGTATTATAGTTGTAGATTGTAGACTATGTTATTCTCTGTAAGTTTTTTTAAAAACATTCTTCATAATACTGATTGTTTAATAGCTATTTTGATTTTTCGTCTGAATTTATATTAAGTACATCGCTAAGTGATTATTTATAACTTACATAAACGACATCATCTCAGTAGTCAGAAGTAAAATCAGGCTTTTCGCGGACCACACCATTATTTATAGATAAATAATGGTCAGTATCTCCAAAATGATTTTAAAAGCTATTTCAGCGTGGTGTAAGGAATGGCAGCTAAAAATCGACCAAAAGAATGGCTGCGGTGTAAATTTTTGTAGAACCAAAAATAGCTCGCTACAGGTTAACTATTCCTTCGACAGAGTAAGGATTCCAATTTCTGATTCGTTTAAGACACCCACTGCCAAACGCTTCTGGCGACTTGCGGGGTATTCATGCAAATTTAATGTAAATGTTAACCGGAACCATTTTGGAACCGTTCCCTGTTCCGGAACCGGAACTTTCCCAGCTATGATTATACGAGACAATACTATTTTATTTCTTTTTCAAGTGATACGAGACGATATTACATGAAGTAAAAAATCAAATTTCTGATGGATTCCGTGTGATGATTAGTTTTCAATATTCCCTAGTTAAAAAATATGACGAAATAAATTTTTACTTTGATCTCTGTCGGATTCGAATGAACTTCTGTTAAACAATAAGCATAATTATACAGAAACTGTAATCTCGAATTTGTGTGCTTATGCTATTCAAATTATATCATGCAATAATTTAATATTTATAGTATCTGTTCGCCACCACAATAATTGTGCAATACATGGAAGGACCCAAAAGGAAGAGCATCAGAGGAAAATTACACGGTCAGTCATTAAATGTTATATTGAAGCGACTTTCAACATTCCATTGAGCGCTCTTACTAGAGTCCTTACAAATTGCAGCAAAGGTTCCGTCGGTGAAGGGTAACAAATACAGTAATTAAATTGGAAACCAATAGTGGTGAAGAAAATCACGCCGAATATGCGCGTCCAATGGACGCTCACGAGTTCTGCCTAGGGAATGCAACACCGGTCCCAAAAATCAATACCGGTATTTTCGTATTAATGTTCGTCATTGCCGGTATACCGGTATCTATATAAATAAAATTGTAACCTCTGTCTGTACATTTGTTTTTATGTTGGGGTTTTACTTTTTTTTGTATGTTTTGCATCACAAGACGTTTGAACCGGTTTGCAGAATTGTTGTCTGTCTGTTTGTTTGTTACCACATAACGCAAAAACGGCTGGTCGAATTTTTATGAAACTTGCAGCGTATCTTTAGACTGGTCCAGCTTAAAATATAGGCTATGTGCCGTATCTCAAAAAAAATTTTAAGTGGGGGTTTGGGGGTGGCACCGATTTGGTTTTTCGACGATAACTCTCGAGTAAACTAACTTAGGAAGTTCAAATTTGATATTTGTCACTTTCAATACAAGTATAAGATCAAGTTTGTAGATGAGTAAAATCAGATCAAGTGGTGGGGGGGAGGGGGGGGGGGGCACTCGTAAGAGAAAAAATAAATAAACGCGTTGCAAAATATGAACTACAACAAATGATAAACAAATTTCCAAAATCATAATTGAAGTTTTTTTCTCTTCTGTACGGAGCCTAACTACAAATAGATAAGTTTGTTGGTTACCGTGTTTTTGCCTCACACACCTCCATTATCGTAATTGCTGAGCTATCCTGAAAATTATGCAATATTTCTTCAAGGCATCATTTACATTTGCAATTAGCATTTCTGGATTTAATACGTATCTCCTATATATTTATAAAAGTTTGTTTGTTTGTTTGTTTGTGCATCTATACATTTCCACACCATTAAAGTTAGAGTAGTCAAACTTTCAACAGATACTTTCTTTACAAATAGAAAGGACGTAAGCTACTTTTTAATCCCAGATGTTTTATATTAATTGTACAGAAAGCAAAATAACTTTGTATGCTAATGGTAGCCCATTTTCTGTCGACTCCTTTATGCACGCCCACAATCAACCGATTCCAACCAAATTTGGCAGGATAGTAGGGGGCACTAAGAGGAAGGTCTACGCGGGATTTTAGTGTTTGTATGTCCGCTTCATTGAAAATGGCGGTCGATTTAAACATTAAACTACGCGTATTTTCCTAAGTCCTACTATTGATTTTAATCAAATTTGGTACGATTGTGGAGGGCTCCCAGACATAATTCATACGTGGTTTTTGTTTCTCTCTGCCCATTTTATTCAAAACGGCGGCCGAGTGAATTCTGATCGGATTTGAACCAAATTTCCCCGGGCAACGCCGGGAATTTCTGCTAGTTAAAAAATAAAGGAAAAGATTTACGACGCTCACAGCAACAACAAATGGGATGATACCTTACGACAAAGATTAAAGTAAAATGATATTATTATATAAAACACATCCGAGAGGTTGCCGAATTGGTGGAAAAACTGCGAATAAAATCATAAAATAAAGTGTATCACAATGCAAGTTAATTCTATAAGACAAAGTCATCAAGTCTTTTTAGAATGGTACTTTCCAGCATTCTGTGGTCGCTCAATGCTATTAGTCACAAGAGCTAAAAGTGTTAAGGAGGAGACATAAACAAACCTCTGCAGGCGCCACTGCGAACCTTTGCGGGCACCGCGTTGGGAAGCCCTGTTTAACTGTATATAATGGTAATTTGTTGCAAAACTTTTATATCATTCAACACCGAAATACCGGTTTTGAAGAGAGCGGTACAACGGTATTTCGGTATTTAAAATTGGACGGTATACCGGAATTGCATCCGTGATCCGTGAAAGATGTCCGGCGAGGAAGAATGCTTTAATAGCAATTGTGCACAGTGTTTTGCGTTTGTTTCTCGGTCCATAAGCGAGTAGCATCGATTTATATGCTCAACAGTTGATGCCTCTGTGTTTTTTAAATAACCGTGTGTTTTTAAAGCGAAGACTTTATACGAAGCTATAAAAATCAGGTTTTGTTCAAAAAATAAATCATAAATGGAAAACAACAATGTTTCGTTTATAATTATGTGAAAATAAATATTAATTACATCTCATGCTATATTCATTCGTCCTTTCTTAAACCCTATAAGCCATCTAGAGTAACATAAATACATTTTCAGCGACATAATGAACTGCTATAGACTAGGGCTGTCCAACTTCTTTGGTGTGGCGAACCAAATATGCTGAAAGTCACTGACTGGCGGACCGGACTGCGGATGGGAGAGAGGGATAGGGGAAATTTTGTTAGGCCGGAAAGCATGCGCCACCAACGTGCATCGTTATTGTATCGCCCATGCCCCAATTACTTAGTCGGTTTGGGGGCATTTCCAAGAGAAATACAGAGCCATATCGGATACCTTTGTTAACGGGTGTGCGGGGGAAATTTTTCGGCTGCTTTTGTCTCCCCGATTTTCCCCATCCGTTTTCGCACATGGCGGTAAAAACTTCGGAAGGGAGAAAAGGCAAGCAGAGAAAAATGTTTTGTGCCTGGTAGGCTTCAGGCATCTTACCAGCATTCTAGACGTTAGGCGCCCCGGGCGGCCGCCCGGCTCGTCCTTACCTCAGGCCGAATGTGGCCCGCGGGCCGCCAGTTGGGCTATAGACAAATCCCATTCGGATCTTCTGTGTGATTCACAAAAGCTCTTCTACCGGAGTTTTCCCATTCTCATCATAATATTTAGGCATGATACCTCGCTTAACGAAGCTTAACGACGCACATTTAAAACGAAGTCGGAAATTCGGCAGTGAAAATACAAAAAATTAGAAAATGTTGCTAAGTAGTGTTCACGAGTTATATGGCTCAGGTGGACGAGACAGAATTAATACTGGCACTTTCGAAGCTTCACTAACATAGTATCATATATTCACAAAATTACAGCTACTAAATTATAATGTTCCTATATTCTCGACCTGGATCTTTTAAGGACCATGAGAACGGCTTGGTCTCACTCTTTACCTCGAAGTAACCAGTTCTTAGATCTTAAGAAACCTCTCTTTTGACTTTCTCCATATACGTAGTATAGAGAAAGTATTGTTTTCATGAAAGAAATCGAATTAGAGATTTCAACGGAAATACACGTTTTGAGGTCCCCTGAACACGTGTTGACCGTTTTCTCGATGATGTGTGTGTGTGTCTGTATGTCCATATGTGGGTGACAGAAATTTGGCGTGTGCTCTAACTCAAAAACTATTCATCAGATCAGCGTGAAATTATACATTTGTGATTTTATATATATTATCTTAAGATTTGAAAAGATTTTGATAACAATCGGTCAGCCGGAAGTAGCGGTTTACTCTTGTAAAATTTGACGTCCACAACACCAAGTAAGTGTCCACTGGCTCCCTTCTATCCCTCTCAACTACTAGTTGCAATCTTATATATATATATATATATATATATATATATATATATATATATATATATATATATATATATATATATGTATATATATATATATAGAGAGAGAGAGAGGTATATAAGTTGTAGATATTATTATTTTCTACAACTTTTGTTTGAACTAAATTTTCATATGAGAAATATTTCAAGAGATATTCAATCTTCTTCGAAATTGACGGTTAGTGGGCAGCTCGTGCGCGTAGTAGTGACAGCAATTGAATCGCTAGCGCTGAAGCATATAAGTTGAACTGTTCCTCTCACCGTATTTATTTTAATTTAGTTGACAACTTACGTATGGAGAAAGTCATGTTGGACACATCAATTTATTAGAATTGAAATGGGGCGTACGACAATTTAACATTTTTATTTTTTTCTGATTGGGATAAAGTCAATGTCAAACTTAAAACCAGCAGCCGCATGAGACACAGGAATCGTGACTGATCCGCCGTGAATCTCTTGCCGTGTCGACTACTATAACAACTTGAAAACGGATGAGTAGAGAGGCAGTATTAACGACATTTTATTAATTTATATTGTGAACCAATTAAAATTGTACATTCAGTAAGTTATTAGTTCATATGTTTCGAAAGCACTTGATAAACTTTTAAAAATTTCATTTCACTTTTGCCGGCAATCTTGGTTTAGTTCATCGTATTCATTTTTCATAGTTTTAATGATCTTAAATTCCAACCCGTAGCCAAAAAGGACGATAAACAAGTCCATCTTCGAAACAAGTACAATGGATTTTTCCCTCCTTGTTGTCCCTGCCATCTTGACTACCACTAATGAAATGCGGAGGAAATGAATCTCAGAAAAACCCTGTCGTGCTTTAAATACTCATTGTCGCTTTCGAAAATTTAAAATAAAACATTCATTCTATGTTTATCAACATTTTTGTTAATTTATTTTATTATTTACTGAAATTTTGGTAGATACTAAAACCATCTTTTCTGAAGCCTACCACCTACCTACCTACCTTTCTTATGTAATTTATACCTCTGGTAACCAAGTTTCAGACAACGAAGTGCCGCCGTGGAGCGCATCTGCTTCGTTAACCGAGGTATACTTGTAATTTACTGGGAATTCCACACCTAAAGCCTATGATAAATTAATCTGGATGTGGCTTTCGCTCACAAGTTAATAACTTAGCCTATAAACAAGCTATAAACTTTCCTGATGTATTCAGCATTAACAAGACAATCTCAGAGAACTAGTGTAATGCTCGTTGAAATATCAAAGGAAGAATTATAGATAGATTGATTATTAATATTTGCATTTAAAATAATTATTAGCACACTTTTACATATGAAATATTTCGTCATATATTACATTTCCAGTGAATATTCTGTTGTCGTTTAGTAAATGCCTTTGGTTTTTATTTTCGGCTATAAAATTCTGTTATTCTTCTCCCACCTTGTTTTCGTCAATGTTGCATATAAATGCCGGTGTGCAAAGACCGGGAAATAATTATATGTATACATATATAACGTAGAGAAAATAATTAAATTTCGTGCACTTAACATTATGATTGTTTTAAAATTGTACTCTGTACTTACGAAGAAAGAAAGCTTACTCGAATCCTCAATAATGTTCTCCGTCGTTATGTATTACATATTTAAAATAAAACTCTTTAAAATATTTAAATTAAAACTAATTAATCAATCAGCGGAATAATTTCTTTGAATACTATCTGAAAAAAAAACAAATCAATTTGTTTCAACATTGTAAACTGCTTCCTTGACGGTTGAATGGATTGTTGTATTGGAGATCCATAGTAACAAAAAAGAAACTAATTGTTTATCATAGAAACCGTTAAAATAGTTTTAAATTGATTTTTGCTTTGAAATATACTTGTCAATTCCGTACATACTGTAAATTCCAATTCCTTTTATAAAAACAAATCAATTCATTAAAAGATCCAATGTTTCTTCTTCGAAAATTGCCTGTTAACAGTTTTAAATGTCCCTTTAATTTTAATTGAATTTTAATTTATATTCGTTTCCAAACTTCGGCCATTGTTACGAAATTAATTCGAGGAATAACAATATAAATTCCTAAGCACGTTTGGTTTACAAAGAATTTAATTTAAGAATGCTTTTTATTTCCAATTTTTCTAAAATGACACTGTTGATACTTAATATTTTTTATATTTACGTTAATATACTTATTTTCCACAAAACACGCCAATCTCTCCCCTTCCTTCCTCTCTCTCTCTCGTATTGAAGCACTCAAGGCACGCTTATTCCCAGAAGGATGTATACAATAATAGTAATTTGAGGTGCAACAATGATAATGGTCGACATAGCAACATCACGTTAAAATGGCGAGATTTCCACAAAATATGGAAATAAAACGTTTAACATGGAATATTTCGAACTGTGGGCGGAAAAAGACGAACGGAATAAGAAACTGTATAACTTTTTCTTCAAAATGGTTCAAATCCGAAGGTCGTCTGTTAATTTCATCTAATTTTAATTTCCAAATGAATAAAAGCCTGCACGTCGAAAAATCGCGTTTTACATGTTAAGTAATGGGAAATGGAAATGCCTCTCTTGGAGAGGAACCAAGGAATTTTTTCGCGATTTAAATTTGTCATTCTCTGAATAAGTGTTAATCAAGCATCCCTACCAAATTTCGAGTTTCTATCATTATTATTTCTCGAGTTATTAGCGTTTGCATAGCGTGGCCAACCAACGGACGGCGGTTATTATTATATAAAATGGCTCCAAATTCGACAATACCCAGCAAAAATCAAGACTTTAAATAATAACATACTGTGTACATGCCATTAAAGCTAAGTTATTATCTTGTACATATTTTAGAGTGTATGTGTGTGTGTATGTATGTATGTTCTTTATTCGTTTTTACACCGTTGAAGCTATCGAATTCAAAAGTTTCATGGACCAAAGGAAGAACTTGGTCTAGGTTTGCAGGCCGTGAGGTCTATAATACCACATGGGGTCAATACAATACTATTTCCAAAAGAATTCATGGGAAATGGTGTGGAGAAACCCCAAAATACCATACAGCCCTTCACTGACGTGGATATTAATATACCTAAATATTAACTTAAGATCATGGGAAATGGATTATTTTACGCATGAAAGACTGATTATTTTAATTCTGTTCATGTTTCTTGGTATTACATGCTAAATCGCTCGTCATTTTCCTTTAAGCGCAAAATTTATCGGTTTAGTGGTCTATTTTCCAGGCGGCAACAAAGCTAAATTTCTTAATTGTTGTCCTCTTCACTTAAAGATTAATGCAAGGAAAATCCACGCCGTGGCACACCGTAGAGGAAGAATAGCTAACGCCAAGAAATGCCTAAATATAGTCTATGAATACTTTTAAAGCGAGTCAAATGATTTTTAAGGAATATTAGAACATTGTTATCTTTTACCATTAATATTGAAAGATTTAGCGCAACATAAATCGATACATCTACTTACATTTGTTCGGTAACCAAGATGTTGTTAATTGTTTACGTTTTGGCTAATAGTATTGACATAATCCACATAATTTTATTTTTATTGCAGCTTTAAAGGCTTCGGTGCATCTATCCATGTGAATATTAAGTAAGACGTTAATGCGTACAATACAATACATAAAATAGTAAATGTTAATGTAAGCATCGCTTGCGTAATTAAGGAATGGGGAACGTTTGCCTCGAACAATAAAAATCGTTGGCCACTCTTTCACGAGCGAAGCCGGGCGTTTCAGCTAGTATTATGATAAATGTCTAAAGAAATAATAAAATGTAGTGAGCTTGGTTGAAGAGCGAAATATAGAATAAGCGTTCGTATTTTTACACAATAAAATTGTTACTTTGATTGCGCAAGCTTGATGAAATTAAGAATGATTGGTGGCTTGATTTAATTTATCTGTTTCGTAACATCTTGTACTCATAAATCTAATCTTTTAGGTCAGGGAAGAAGAGTATATTGCAAGCGTGCCCAAAGTGCCAAGCGAGACGAATTTGCTTGGCACTCACATGGCCTCTGGTCGCATTTTTATTATTTTCATCGCTTCTTTAAATAGCTCAGAGTGGCAAATTTACTAAATTGACAGCATTGGCTCACACCATCGCAAATTTAGACAGCAGAGGTAAGCTGAGTAATCACGCTAATTCCTCTTACTTTGAATCTAAAATCTTAAAATATACTTTCCAAAGCGTGAAATGGAAGTCATCCACGACTCACCAATAGTAACAATGCTAAAATCATTAAATGATCCGTTTAATCTTTAATAATTAATTAATCACGCTTAGTTCAATCATAAAAGCTCAAACAAATTAGCCATACGTATTCTAGCGAAACTATCGAAATAAATTCCGCGATTAAAAAAATATATAATATATTGAGCAAATGTAGAGTGATTAAATTTCCCATGATTTTGACTATATTCCAATAATTTTCATATCTATGAAACTGAAAGTAACACATACATGATTGCATCTTACGTTCTTAAGCAGTTGTGTGTAAAGCTAAGCATATTTCGCCAAAAAGAGTAAATAACTGTAAAAATCACAAGATGAATTCAAAATCAGATTCTCCTAATTATAGAGATAGCATACTCTTCGTTTATAAAGTATCATAAAATGATCATGATGGTCAATCTCCTAACCTTAGTTTCGTAAGACGACGACTTAAACGTCACCCCAAACTACAGAAATACCGGAATATGGAATCCGTCTCTTCGAAATTATTCCCAATATGACAAAACGCGACATCACTGAAAATCAAGATGCATCCGAATACTAAGATTATCTGCTAGAGCAGTGCTATTCAAACTTTTTTTGGCATGTACCCTTTGCACATTTTCATCGACTACCACGTGCTTTCGTTAAGAGAGAAATTGCTGTGAAAAAATGTCATAAAAAGTGGGAAAATGTACACTTACTCTGTACAGATACCAAATAGCTTTAGTTAAGCAAAAGTGAAAGTAGTGTGACTGTTGTATATGAGGTAACTAAGGTAATACCAAGATTTTGTTGGCACCACTTTCAGATCGCTCTGGTACCACTTTGGGTATTGGTACCACACTTTGAATCCACTGTGCTAGAATGAATGATCCATGATTCCCTCTCTCCCTTTCTTCCCCCACTCCCCCTCTTTCTCTATCCCTCTCTCTCGGTATATTTTATATTTAGTCGAAAGCGCAACCGCCCCACTTCTTCCTTTCACTCATATCCGCAAACCTTTTTCTGGCAGGAGAGATACGACATCCAGCCAATCATTTCCTTCTACTCCTTCAGATGTCTCCACCATCGGCTGCCAGCCCAGATTCGGGACTTCCGACGCCGCGGCGTCCCGAATCGGCGCGCCGCGACGCTTTTTATTCTCACGACCGTTAAACGGAGGAGTGAAATGGGAGAGTTACGATATGGAAGGTATGAATAGTGAACATGCATACACAAGTCCTCTTTCTTTAATTTTCTGCTGATGAAAAGGAATTATTAACAGCGTTTATTCTTTTATTTTTGCAACTTTCTGAAAAATAGTAATAACGTACTTTTCAGCAAAAAAACTGGCAATGCATTATTAACGGAAATGAGATGGCTGTGAGGCATCTCGCGAAATTGTCAAACAGGTGATCATAAGAGGAAGAACATCGACCAACAACTATGAGTGCTACGTGCATTCAAGCAAGTATGTAATGCTTCCGCCATCTGACAAAAGAGATTATGATGCTCAAAATGAAATGTTAATACAAAATAATATGCCACTTACGCATGAAATTTCGCAACATTTAATATACTTTTCGCAATTTCTATTTAAACCCCTTTAAGAAATAATTGTTTATTAAAACGATGTCAAAAATTAATGCAAATATGAAAAGCGCGCTTCGGAATTTTGTCTATCCTTTACCTGAAAATTATACTACTTTTTATGGAATTTTTACATGAATGTAAAATCCATCCACTCATGCCTCCGCAAGCTCGGTCCGACTATGCGTGTGTGTGTGTGTGTTATAATTATATAGTTCAATTAAACAATGAGAAGCTTAGCTCCGATGAAGCAGTTTCGAAATTTATAATTCCTTAAATATTAATTTTCAGCAGTCAACTCTTCAGTCACATAAATTTCCTTATTAGAACCTAAATTTATATATGAAAGTAAGCGAACAAAATGAATGAAGTCTGGTGTATCTTACAACGAAAAAAATGGACACCAGACGCGCCCACAAAGAACCAGATATAAAAAGTCAAAAAAATTTAAAAAAAGAAAAAACATTCGCCCAGCCACCGCGAAGGGTGTTTGCGATATAATTGAAACATTACGCCACGCCAACGAGTCATTTATCCCTACTCCCAGAAATCCCAGCGCAATTAGTACCTCAGACTCATTTTTATCTCTCCCCTTCATTTCTCTCTCTCTCTCTGCTCCCCTCCACTTCGCTCCGACGCCTTGTTTACATAAAAACCCTCCCATCAACCCCTTTTCCCTTCGCGTTCCCTTCTTTTTTTTTAATGTGTGCCATCCAAACCCTCTGACGATAGGCCGCGCGCGTGGCGCCGTCGCAGACGATGGGAACGAGAACTAAATAAAATAAAAGAGGGAGTTACACGCCTAAATTATAAGTTGTCGTTTGACGTGGCACGATTTTTCCCCGCTGTTTTTCATTTATCAGTTTCTCTTTTCCTTGTCGGCAATGGCTTTCTACGAGAGAAAAATAAACGTCAAAACAGTCTTCAAGCCAAGTACTGCTCCTAATTCTCCTGTCGCGTACAAACATCTTCGCGCCTTCAGACGAGTTGATGAACATAATAACACCTGAAAGTAAAAATAAAATGACCGACACAAGGCAAAGACACATAACGTTAAAATTATGATCATCCAAATTTATATTATTAGGAAAAATGATTGCCTCTCAAGAGACTTCCAATTTTCTCCATTACTTGCTTTTCAATTTCAAGTTGACGCAATCCTGCTCGTGTCACCTTTACCCTTTGCTCTCTCGATTTCTTTCACGATAAGTTCGTCTGTTTAAGAAGACATTTCCTAGTGCCATCTGCTCGCAATTTAGTTGGTTAGTTGCTATTTCGAAATCTACTTCTCTCAATCGCAAACTCTTTTGTCATCAACTCTAACAAATGTTGTGCTTTTTGTCATCGACCCCTCCATGGCACGGACTGTTAGATGAAGCCAGTCTACGGTAAAGTTTCACATTTATAACAAGTTGGTCCAACGGTGTACTCTAAAGAGGAGTCCGGGGCAAAACACAGGGTAAAATTGCAGGTGCTGACTTACGCAAGGTTTCAAATAAATAAGTTTCTACAATCAGTAATCATGTCCTCTCTTCTTTCTTTGAACTTTAGAACTTATATTTTAAAAAAGAATAGATCATAGCCACTACTATGCCACATAGTCACTAGTAGCAGAAACAATGCGGTTGCTTCCGGCATTCAGTGTACATACATACTACCAAGGGGAAGTTCACAAAATTAAAATTAATAAGTTCTCTGAAGAATTCAACTAATCGGACTGCGCTATAAGTATTCGCGATTCTGAGCATCGATAATGATGATACGAACAAAACTATTTTGTTTTCATCAACGCAAAGAGGCAACATTTTGACGAAGGTGAGAATTTTTATATTCAACCTTTACTGTTCTAACGTGAAATTCACTTTCAAATAACACTAAATCGTCGACATATTCACAAAATTGAAAGTTAGCTATCATATTATCATGTGATACTATTTGAATTTAACTATCTACAGCCTATGATTGCAAAAATGGCATTTTCACTTAAATATTTTTTGTTTGTCATAACAAGTCATGTTTTATGAGAAAATAGCTTTAGAAGATGATTATAAATTAAAGGTAATTACTCCATATTGATTCCAAGTTACAAGGGTGAAGTTTTTCTATATCTACCATAAATCAAAATTAAACGTCAAGAACTTTTTCAGAGTGAAACATTTTCGAAACATTAATTTTACGTGAGCATAGACTGCCTCAGACGAGTTTCTATCTTTAAGGAGTCTAAAACAAAAATAAACAAGCGTTTTGCCTTTACGGCAGCAGAAACTTCTTAAGAGAAGCGTAATAAGCTCTATTCCTTGCTCTATTCTCTATTCAAGAGTGGAAAAAGAGGAGGATTGAAGAGAGGGGAGGAGAGAGAGAGAGAGAAAGTGATGGGCTGGCAGGGAGGAAAGAGGGGAGAGAGAGAGGGGTGGCAACGACCAATACATCTCTTTGAGCTCTCACGGATACCATTGGTAACAAAGACGCCCCCAAGAGGGAGGTTAGCGGAGAGGGAAGTGGAGAATGTCTGAGGGAATGCATGTGACCAGTATCCAGGCAATAAAACGGTAAAAAAAAGGAACGAAAGAAAAAGACGGGAGTTTTTCGCTTGAATCTATTCCAATTGCTAAAGTGGTACGTAATTTCAACGATATTTAATGCTTGAATTAAATGCCTTCCTTCCAATGCAAGCTAATTACTTGCGTTGTATACGTGAGACCCTCGATCCATACGCCGCAACCATGTAGTGAGTGAACCGTGAACCAAGGACGAGCACCATCATTTAGAGCAGTGGTTCCCAACCTTTTTCGGTCAACGCACCCCTTTAGGCTTTAGAGTAAGGCCTTACGTACCCCTTCTCATTATTTTTAGACGACGTAAATTTTACAGTTTTCCATGTATGTGTATACAGGAAAATACACAGTTAAAAGTCTTCATATGGAATATTTTCGATTTCCTCTTGCCAAAATAAGGCAAGTAATGGTTGAGACATGTTACCAATAAATGCAGTTTATCAATTTAAACTCCTATATTTCAACAACCGTATTATAGTAAATATTAAGTGTAACTTAAGGGTGTCTTCGAACTGCATTGTATTTTTGGATTGATTAATTGAAAATTGAACTATGCAATGAGCGCTAAGTTTTTTCCCGTATTGTATTGACATGTTAGTTACATAACTTTAAATCCAACAAGTGATATTTCATGTTTCGATTATCTATATAGTTATCAACGAACTGATGTTACTCAAAACCCAAATTTGAATGTGGAAAAAATGACGACTGATTATCTCTGTGCCCGATATTTCAATAAAAATTAGTTCAGACTGTTTAGAACTATAAACAAGTTTTTAAAAGTTAAAAACAAATCCAAATGCCTGAAAGGAAATTAATACTGAATTTCATAAGTTTTGGTGAGGAATGGATGTAGACAACAGAGGCATTGCGATTTTCAAAGAAATCGTGTAAGCTCTTTTGAATTTTTGAACATGTAATTTTTTTATTTATCAAATATCTCACGTACCCCAGGTTGGGAACCCCTGATTTAGAGGGAAGCTTTTGTTTACTTATTGCCTTGGAAATTGAATATAATACCAAGTGCATCTCATTTTTTTGTTTGGGTATATGACTCATTGTCTGCCAAACCGAGTGGGAATGAATTGGCTTTTGGATCGTTTACAAATTATGATCTGTCGTTTCAATAATATATCTCACGCTTAAACTAAACATCCCAACTTCAGTGTGGAAGTTTAGAACATTTCTTCCATCCATCAAAGCTTCGTCGATACTGCGATCACATATGAACTTAATTGAATCGATGCGAGTCCTCTGTAGCTGCGAATGATATATTTACGAGAGTTCTGTTCTTATTACCAATATGGGGTCATAGCACATTCATAAAATATTGCGAACAGCAATTGAAATTCTTCATTGTATAGACTTTAACAAATAGGTTATTACCGGCAAACATTTCTGCGAAAGATTCTTTATTCCAGGAAACAGTTGTTTCAAATTTATTAAGTAACTTAAATTTGAAAATGTTTGCTTGTGAAGCACATTCGAAGATCCGCGATTTTAACACTATGCCATTTCATAAAAAATATTTTCATTTCGGTAAAGTAATTCATAGTCGTGACGAAGAAAGTGTTACAATAATAATTCGGCGCACATCTAAATTAAAAAATAATACAAACCTGGGACCTCACCAAATCCGGATTAGGGATTTTGCCGGATTACGGGAGGTAACCAATCCTAAAGTTAAGCCTAGCCCATCCCTTCATGATATTACACGTTGTAATATAATAAATATTAAATTAAATGCACAGAATGTTATTTAAACATAAATTACAATAATAAGATAAACAAAAAAGTTAAGATACGTGGTGCGTTTTCTTTTATGGTAAATTGGTACATATCGTGAGTTTTCAAAATTTTGGAAGCTCGCATAAAATGGATATTGTCGAAGATAACAGAGAAAATCAGCGTATGGAGAGTATATTGGGGTCCGAATAGCGATTTTGAGAGTTTCAGCGTAATCTCAGTTTCTTCAGTTTATTTACGCACTGATACCACAAACAATTGAAAAACGCCACTGCTAAAGCTGCTCATCAAAATAAAGGTAGCGAAAGATAAGTGCGAATCGCACAAGAAATTTTTAAGTGCGGCGATTACAAAGATACGCTTTCCACTGTAAAAGATGGTTGCACGATAGGCAACCACTCACGGGAGGTGAAGTGATATGCAAACTGCTCGAGGAAGATTTTTTCTGATATCTCGATTATCCGGACCCGCTTATCCGAGGTTCCGGATTAACCTAGGCGGCGGCGGCGTAACATGGTGGCCAAAAAGCGATCGACCAAAGTTGGGCAGAAATCATTAAAAGACTATGTATTTCGTTTAAGTAATATCAATAAATTGTTCTTTTAGTTTAGTTATGTATGTATAAAATAAATTTTCTGAACATACACATACATAGGCCTATTTTTAATATATAAAAATGAACCTTCCGTTTTATCCGAGTTTATCATTATCCGAGGTTAGCTTGGTCCACTTTACCTCGGATAATCGAGACTCTACTGTGTATATATAACTAGAAAAGTTAATATAAAAGTTTGTAATGAAGCAAATCATATTAAAATCCTTTAATCCATTGATGGGTTGATAAATAATGCATTGAACTTGGCGATCGACGGGTCTAAACATTGAGGTTCACGGGAAACAAGGCGAACTTGGAGACTATGCCGGATTAGAGGAGTTGCCAGATTATGGAGGTTCGACTGTACAAAGAAATGATCATTCTGAATTGGATGAACGTTCTCCGATGATGAATAAATTATGGGTTTACCGGTAATATTTAGTTATAATCCCTGGCAGGACCGCTTTATCCAATGGGCAAAGTGGGAAAATGCACAGGGCCACCCTGGTTTTAGGAGCCCACGCCCCGTGAGCGTCGGTACCCTTAAACCGCGAAATAAAGATTTTATACCACTCACTCGTGCGCGGCGCATTTTTTACCCAAGCAAATTGTTTTACATCGTAATTTTTTATAATAAAATTTGATTCAATTTTACTTGTTTATACACGTCAAGTATTCTAGTTTCAATAAAAAACAAGGTCAAGATAAGACGTGGGTAACATAAACTAACATAAATAAATATGAATTACGCAAAAGACATTACATTTATGGCATGCGACACGTGTGCGTAGAAGTTTCACACCGTCTTAAAGTGGGCGGAATCGCGAAAATAACTGGACAAAAGTCTTCAGTGAAACAATGTTTGCCGAAATTCTTTTCTTTAATGACTTTTTGATATTCACATACTTTACAGCATAAATATTACCCATTTCGGCCTCCCTGCATCATTCTGCCATATGTACATTAAATGGATCAAAATGATCTCTAGTCATTTTACACTTAATATTCTATGGACATTCAATACTTTTTTTGGTGTTTTAATAAGATGATAAGTGAAATTTACATCTATTTACAGCTATATATTGACATATTTTTATATAAATTCGTCGTAATCCGTGTCAGAACTAATTATGTTAACATCAGAATTTGATATTTGTGGACAGTTTAAATATATATTTCCTTTCTTCGACGGATGTGGTCTTAATGAAGATATAATATGGTCAAAAGTAATGAGTAGTCGATGGAGCAGATCTTCATTAGTTGTGACTCGTGATAGTTTTCGCATAAAGTGCTCTCGGAAAAACTTATAATCTTTATTGTGCGCCTCTTGAGCATCTTCTGCAAGTTGTCCAATGGGAATCATAAAGAAGTTTATTACATCAACACAGTGTATTAGTACTTTGGGGATGCACGTAATATGACTGAAAATATTTATATTAGGTCTGTGTTTATGCCCGTAATTTCTACTGACTTTATAGGGTTTTTAAAAAATCGACGTGCAGTATTTCCGTCCTTAATAGATCCACTTCCTTGTTTGGGTTTATCTACTAACAGACCCATTTCTTTTCGGAAACGCTCAGTTACACGTTATTTTCTTGCTTTAAATTTTATTTTCTCGTCTTCGATTCTCATTTTCCAGTTTTTAACATCTAGCCGGTAGGTAATATGGAACAAACAAAAAAAAGCGGATATGCGCGTGCAGAGTTGACAGTCCAAATGTACATGTTATTACGACACATGGTCTCTTTTTTACAGCAGTCAAATCGTTCATATTTTTTGGTGGTACCCCACAGATATAACATACTTGGAAGGAACATCATTTTTTGTTTGATGTATAATTCCACTTCACCAACCATCACTTTTGTCGGCTGAAGTGCTTTAATTTGGGCTTCAGTGCGTTCAATCTCAGTTTTAGTACTCTCTTTTGTTTCTTTTTGAAACTGGAAATGAACTGGTCGACAGTACCTTGTTGACTACATTCGAGGATGTTGCCAAATTATCACTTTTTCACTCTCTGTATTCCTGCGAAAACCATAAAGCTGGACAGGTACAAGCGACGTCATTAAAAGATCTGAATATGTAACATTCTCTGTAAATCCCTGCTTGTACTTATTTTCTCCCGAACTTCCGTCGAAGCCCCATTTTTAAATAAATTCGACATCATCCAACGATATGTCATTGATACAATGTGCTAATACCTCTTCTTGAACTTTAGCTAGACGATTAACTGTACAGTCTAAAAGGTCCTGAATTTTTATCTCCGCAGATGTCTCCATAACTGTGACACTATATTCTGGAGTATAACACGCTTTTTTGCCTCCTTAATAACTTCATAAGAAGGAAGAATGCTCTCTCCCTTTTCTTTTACATGTTGACGTAAAGAAATATACTGATGTTTCGTGAGATTCAGGTAAACAATAATGGCTAGGGCTTCTTCGGGAGTGAATTAATTGCTTTCTTGTTGTTTCAGATGAAGTTCTATATGCATTCTGCCTTTTAGCAGCCCGTATCCGAGTCGTTTAGGTTGCTTCTTTGATAATCGTTGCAGCATGTCTATTACCAGAAGATCCTACACTCAAGCGCGCAGCAAGACAAAGTTCTGGAGTGCTGTGTGATTGCAGCAAACATTCAACTTTTCTTTTTTTTTGTTTTTACGCTTTCATGAAAGTTTTTCTTGGACGACCCATACTGCTACCTCCACTAGGCCTTGGTTCGTGACATACGTCTTTTGCAATCGGAATAGTTACCTGCGTATCAAGCTATGATGAATATTTAGTAAATAATTTGGTCGAACTTCTTTTACAGTCTTTCCATTTTTTGTGAAGGTCAGAAGAGTAGGTAAATACTGTAGACGAGATTTTTTCTTTCACATTTTCCGCAGAACCTTCTAAATTCATCCTTGACGTTATATATTCGCACAAAACTCGCCGCGACCGTGCTTGCAGCGGGTGTATATGTCCACTTCTCTTCAATACCTCAAATAACTCCTTACGAGTGACAGCTGTAAAAATGGAATATTTTTACAAGGTGCGACTTGGTGCAAATGAATTATACACGAAATTAAAGCTGAAAATATCCGCCAATTAACTGCAAAAAAATGTTCCTATTTTGTACTATTTCTCTTCGAGAATTCACAAACAACCAACCCTTTTCACCTTCCCTAGCTGCGAGGATTCCTGGAAGAATGCGTCTAACACACGGTTTCTTAACCTATGGGTCGCGACCAAAATTTGGGTCGCCAAGCTATTTTGAGTGGGTCGCGAAACATTTACCACAATTTCATTATTCCACTTACTAAGTACACTACTTCGAAAAGTGTATTAAAAGTTAGATACTACTATTTTTTTTAAATTTAGTCACTACAATGTAGTCACTACATTCTAGTGACTACACTGTAGCAACCATCTTCGGCTAGCGTCGGCTTGGCCGTCGTGTTATTAAAAACAATTATCAGTATCAGTGTCTTTTCGAGTTTGCGGCAGGCAGTGCGTACGTTTCGAATACGTTTTTGTAATATTTGTCTTGTGAATGAACAATGATATACGTTACACGTGTTAACCTTATTTTTATATATTAAACTTAAATATAACCCCAAAAATGGCAAAAACTTCAATACAAAGAACAGTTTTTAGACCTAGGTTTCACATACATTACTGAACGTGGAGTAGTCAAACCACAGTGTGTGATCTGTTGTGAAGTGCTTGGTAATGAGTCATTGAAGCAAAGTAAACTTAAAAGACATTTTGAAGCGAAACACAACGCTTTTGTAGGAAAAGAACGATGTTTTGTGTGCAATTATGTTGCTTGGCGGATGGCAAAGCAGAAGAATCCACATACCATTGGGGAGGACCTTGTGAAACCGACAGCTATTGACATAGTGCTTATCACCTGCGGAGATGAAGTTGTTAAGAAATTGCAACAGATTCCATTGTCAAATGATACAGTTCGTGCACGTATTAACGACACGCCGAAAGACAATAAACTTCAAGTAATTGCAGCTATAAAAACAAGCGGGGTATTTAGTATCCAGCTGGATGAATCGACTGATGTAGGTAACGATGCCCAACTCATTGCTTATGTACGATATCCAGTTGTAAAAGATATGGAAGAGGACATTTTATTTTGCAGGCCGTTTTCCACCACAACAACTGGAGAAGATATTTTTAAAATGGTAGATTCATTTTTTAATGAAGAAGGATTGAACTGGAATGAATGCTTCAGTGTATGCACCGATGTTGCACCGGAAATGCTTGGAGCTCGTCAAGGTTTTTTGCCAGAGTAAAGGAAATTAATCCGCAGGTTAAATGTTTTCACTGCTTTCTACATAGAGAAAATCTTGCTTCAAAATGTATGTCGCCAGAGTTGGAGACCGTGATGATTGACATAATTCAGATTATTAATTTTATAAAAACGAGGTCTCTCAACAGTAGAATTTTTAGCCAAATGTGCTCTGATTTTGGCTCAGAATATGAACAGAAGCAACTTATCGAAGTACAAAGTGACGAGACACTTCGTTACAATTTTAGTAAAAATACTGCGTCCTTGAGTGCATTCTGACTGAATGTAAAAAAGGAAAAACCAATCCTGGGAAGTGAAGCACTTTACTACTATATATCTGTGCGAGTCAGGTTTTTCAGCCCTCACAATTACAAAAACAAAGTTACGAAACCGATTACAGCCAGAGCATGACTTATGATGCAGCCTTTCAAACATAAAACGGCGATTTGAAGAACTTTCGAAACTTGTAGAAAGTCAAGGTTCACATTAACATGCACAAGATTATAATTTTTTTACATATATATAGCACGTTTTAGAATATTACTAATCTCGTTTGGAAGGATTTCCTTATGTATGAATGTATGCACATATGTGTATTTTCAGTTCATTACATCATTATAATGTAACATTCGTTATACTGATTCGTGTGTCTTTTATTTTACAACTCTCTTTTATTTCTGACTCATGGGTCGGGAGACCAAAACTATTAGTCTAATCTGGGTCGCGGCTCAAAAAGGTTAAGAACCGCTGGTCTAACAGTTCATGTCTCCGACTCTGGCAGTGAAAGCGACAAACAGAAAGACACTGTTGGAAGGCGTGGAGACACAGTACCTACTTAAGACGCTGAGCTCTATCGTTGAGTAATTGTATTTTTAATTGTCAGTACAAAGTAAATCAGCTCTTTAAAAGCAATCACGACATGTTAGGAAGAATGTTACTTTGTAATGTGCGGAACATAGAGCGAGAATCACAAGAGAAGCTCATAAAAGCTCATAACTTTTCACCTTTTTATTGGATTTTTATGAAATTTTTTGAGGATTTTCGAAAAACATGATATTTTTAAACTATAACTTTTACACTATCATACATTAAGTAATATGATTTAACAGAAGGCCAAGACAAATACAACCTATTAAGGGCACGATATAAAGGCAGCCATCTAGTTGGACCATGCCGAAGAACTATTTGGAATGCCATACCCAATTTCTGGAAAAAGGATTTAAGTTCTTCAACATCTTTTGCGATGTTCGAAAACTCGGCATCTACTTTAAAAATTAAATTTTCTACATTGAAAGAAATAAATTTAAATACGTTTCTTTCAGCATTGTGAATAAAATGACAACAGCAATTTTCTTTGATGATATTTGATGAGTGCCTTAAAAGTTTTTGATACACTAAATTGTGTACACCATAATTAACCGATGCATTGTCAGCGCAATATGTTGATACATATTTTATATTAAAATTATTTTCTTTTAAGAAATTCTCAATATTTTGATAAATATCTGCAGAACCTTCGTGTGGATAAAATCAACGGAAGAAGCCTTTAGTTTGTGGAACTCCATCATGAATAAAATGAGAAAAATCACTTGGTGTAAGTTCCACTTTATTAAAATAGATGCGACCGGTTTCGACTACTAACTAGCCATCATCAGGTACAAAAATGTACGTAAGACCGCGACATTTTATTTGGATTTCGACGTTCACTTAATGATTTAATTATTAGACATATAATTGAACACATTTTTAAAATTTATTTTATCTGGATTTTAGCAAATTTACCCGATAACAATAGTTTTATAAGAAAAATGCGTTCGTAACGCTTCCTCATTTTATGTTTACGTTGTAGCATTCCCTCGTTAAAGGTTAAACGTCAGAATATTGCAGTTGTGTACTATAATTATATACACAATACATCTTTCAGAATGAGTAAACACGATGAAATACAAATATATTACTAAAACGTTGAGATACTGTTCAGAAGAAGAGGTCGCGAATATATTACATACCATTCTAACTTAACACCCATTAGTCGAAGACAATTTTTCCACGACGGTATGCAAATTTTTTTTAGTTTTGGCATCGAATTAATCCACTAACACCTGCGAGGTGTTACGTTATCCTTTGGAATATTTTAGCGCAGCATTTCTATCACTTCACCTACTTCCTGAGTAGGGAACGATGGAAGAAATATATTAGGAATACATTTACTGAAATTAGTATTTATGAACGCTTTTAATTTGGTTATGATTCTTCAGGAAAGAAAATTACTATGGAAAATAAAGAGAAATTTTCCGATAGGAGAAATTTATTTTGCATGCTCGTCTAAAACGTCAGTCCTTTATCATACAGTTGAACCTCGACATCCAATCGTGTTTCGATACTCGCCAAACGTAACAACGAAGTCATGGCCGCGTGATTTTTCATCATTTTCCCCCTTCCTACTACTGCTGCCATCCGTAAAACAATAAATTTATGATTGATTTCATATTTCACAATTGTAAGAGTATAAATCGCGCCGGGGTTCAAATTTTAGATATAATTTCGAAATTAGAAGAGACATGCTAACGATGAAGATAGACTGATGCGTGACTGGTGCCGATTCTTCGCGTGACAAGAGGCGGACCTAGAAATCAAGCCATTAAACTCTATCGACTTTAGTGGATATATTATACAGCTGGATGTCGTACAGAGAAAAGCTAACGCCATTACTGAGGCCTTCTTAATGCACAATAGCTTATCTCTCTCTATAAATCCACTACTGTTGCTGTTTGGCGGTTGAAAAACTGATGCGCGTTCCTCGCTCTCATTTCTCCCTCTATCTGTGTCCCTCTTTCCAATAACTACCTCCTTCTCTCTCTCTCTCTACCCCTCTCCTCTCAACCTACCTCCCTCTCTCTACCTCTTTCCCTCTCTTTAACTTCCTCCCTCACTGCTCTCCTCGCGAGCGTGACGCTGGCCGGAGATGGAGCTGACCCGAGATGGCCCTCGACTGGGAATAGGGCCCGTGGGCGCGTGAGGGCCGACGAGGGTTATCGCTGCATTGCCGCCAAGCGATGAGGTTGCACGCATGCACGCATAGAGAGTAGGAGGCGATAGGTGACGGCGAATTGTGTTTGCGCCGTCCCGTAGCCCAAGTGGGGTGGAGGAGGGAAATGTTTGTGGAGATATGAGTCGGAGGCCATCGGGTGGAGGTGAGATCGAAGACTGACCCCTGGAAAGAGGTCGCCTTCCGTCCTTAAGAAAAGGCTTCGTTAATCGATAGCGACACGTTAAACTAACGGCCTGGTCCGTTTCTTTGGGAGATGGCGCACATCCGGGAGCAGCCGCTCGTGGCTCCTTGGAGACGCCGCCCGTGACGCGAACACGCGCGTGGAGAGTGGGCGACGGGCGTGGCTTGCAACGGACATACGGCGACAGGAATTTATAAGATGTTGTCTGACAATGAGAAGAAGGCGTACTATACAAACATGTTTTCAAATTAGCGTAAACAGAAGGTACGTTTTGTAAAATAAAGCGTTATTATAATATTTTGGATTTTTCGACAAAAAGATTGCTTTGGTAATTTAAATGCGACGCCATAAGATAAGCAGGCGGAGGCGACGCGGGTCAGAAGAAGCAATCGATTTCACCATAGCACCGCAATTTATAGAGGTGATCTCGAAGGAAATGTTATTTCTCTCTTCCATTTGAACTGGCGGTTAAACATAATGGGTCCAAAGTTTAGGAGATTTCGTCCGAATGCCATGACTTTTCCTCCGGCCAAATTAACAAGGGACTGCGCGATTTCCTTTATTGGATATTTCGAAACTTCCACCGAGCATGCGGCCCTCGACTTTGGACCAGGCGAACCAAGTCACCGATCACGTGGTCTCGATTACTTCGAGAAAATTTAAATCGGTTCAAGGAGAGGAGGAGGTAGAGGTGGGGGTGAGAAGATTGGGGGAGGGGTGCAGATTAGACGCTTGTGGTGAGCGGGAGGAACGCTGGAGGAAGGAAGAAGCTGACGAACGATCCAATTAATCGTGAAATATCTTGCGTCAGCCAGACAAAAGCAAATAATTGCGCGTGTGTAGCAATCGAGATGATTTGAATAAATGCCCCTTGTCATTTACGGAAGTGTTTTCACAAAAACAGCTCGAGCGAAACAGATTTTTATAAAATAGTTTCGAGTAATCATCCGGGGAATTGTTATCACCTTATGCTTTAGGAAGAATTTCCTTTTATGAAACTTTCAAACATGCATGATAGATGGCGTACCGTTGAGGAAGTTGACTCTGCAAATAAAGTGCGCAACCACTTATTAACCCTAAGAGGCACGGCCCAGCTTATGCACATATTTAAACAGGTGGGATAAAGAAGACCCCACGTAAAATGGTGTGGTTTTTCTCAGAGAAATGTATTTTGAATTATGTTAATGTTATAAAGGGGAACAAATGTATTTAAAATATGTATATATATCTATAGTATTCATAATTCATGGTTTTTCAATCCTAAGATTGGTTTGAAGTGACTAGGGAATAACACATATGAAGTGGTGGTTTCCCGTTGCCTTCCACATCAGACACGCGCACATGATTGATGAAATATGAAATTATGGAAACGACACAAACATCCATGTCCTTGGCGGGATTCGAACCCGCGACCTTAGTTATGGTAGGCGAACACGCTAGCCCTTCCACCCTCGGGGCCGGCATATATATATATATATACACGTGTTTATGCACATAATTTTCCTAGATACAAAGGACACCTTTCCCATTTCCTGTATTCTTCGCTAGGCAAGCTGAGTATGGTCTTTTCCAAGGTTTAGGCTTCTGAGCGACTTCAGGCTCTTCTGCTACGATTTCTGTTGAATACCTATCTAACTAAAGCAAGGGTGGGCAAACTTCTCTGAATGGCGGGCCGCATCGGTGTTTGCGAATTCTTCAGCAGGCCACATTGAAAGATGCCAATGCTTAGGCGGGCCAGGTTAGAGTTTAAATCGGAAATTACTTAGATTCTTAGGCATCATACGTAAGTGAAAAACAAGCACAAACAAGGATTGTAGGGCTAAATTTTCAAAACTAAAGGTTTTATTGTCATAATTTTACCAAAAGTAATATAAAATTGTGTTAAATTTTACAGATTGCTTTTTCACCAAAGCTTCGCGGGCCTCATTAAAAGCTCCTCGAGGGCCACATATGGCCCGCGGGCCACGGTTTGCCCACCCCTGAACTAAAGTCATGCGGTCCTTGAATAAAAAAAGTAACTATAGTAGACGAGACGTAAGTTGGTCTCTGAGGAAGTGGAGGGTGGCAGCATTAGAAGGGTACTTTTCAGGCTTGGGCCTATCAGAACCTTAAGACGTTGCCATGCTGGGCCTTAGTAGAGTCGCTTCGTTTACTCATTCAGTAGCCTTTGGGATGAACGCTTATCAGTATTGTGCGCAGATTCTTTCTGAGTTTTGTTTGTTTGGTTATTGTTTTACAGTTTTGTTGTTACTGTTTTGGTTAATACGTTTTTGATGCAATTTCGCTAGTTAAGTTTTTTTGAAGTGGTTTCTATTTAAGAACTTTTTTGTTTCTTAATTGAAATGGCTGAAGAGATTGCTTACCGAAGAAGGTTTTAGCGAGGTATCCCAATCCGAGGCCAAGCGAGGGATATAATAGTTAATGTTCGAAATTATTTTGAACAAGAACTACGAAACGGGAGCCCGATTATCTCACCGGACAAAGTCCTTCAGAGAACCGCGACTGCTGTAGGAGTGAATTAAAGATCGGTGAAAAGGATTTCGAGGGAAAGAAATTCAACTTCATTGTCCAAGATACTGGTGACTCCGGGTAAGAAGAGGAAAGCAGAATGTAGAGTTACCAGCTTAAACTCTTTTCAGGAGGACGCTATTCGTAGACACATCTAAGATTATTACAGAAGGAAAGAGTTTCCACCCTCTAGGGTACTTTTAAAGACATTAAAGGAAGCAAATCAATTTCAAGGAAGTGATATTTCATTGAGAAGAGTGATTGGAAATCTTAGATTTAAATGGAAGAAATTTAGTGGGAGAAAATTATTGCTTGGCGTGGTCGAATTTTAGGTGCTGTAAGCAAAGTAAATTTTGAAAAAGTCGTTTGGTTGGATGAAACATGGGTGAATGCTTGTCTCACGTTTAGCCGAGCAAGGACATATGAAACCGCCGCAGGATCGGTTTCTGTTCCAGTAGGAAAGGGTGGTAGGTTAATTCTTTTGCATGCGGGTAATTCGCGGGTGTTTATACCTAACTGCATGCTATTGTTCCGGTCCAGGAAAACAGTAAATTACCACGTGTAAATGATTGGTGAAACATTTACCAAGTGGTTTAAAGAGTCATTGATTTCAAATATAGAAGAAAACAGTGTGATAGTAATGTACAACGCTGCATACCATTCGATACGGCTGGGAAAACCTCCAAATATGTCGCATAGAAAGACTGATATAATTACGTGGTTGAAGAATCATAATAGTGACCCTTCTGAAATGAACAAGTGTGAATTGATGGAGTTAGTTGCACACTACAGTCCTATGTTTCCATTATATGCGACTGGTGAGTTAGCAGAATCTCATGGGTACCAAATCATCCGCCTACCACACCTTATCATTGCCATTTCAACCCCCATTGAAATGATTTGGGCCCAGGTGAGAGGCTATGTAGCTCGAAAAATAAAACGTTTAAATTTTCCGACGTAGAGATATTGACTAAGGAAGCAATAGACAATGTGACGGAAAATAATTGGCGAGATGCAGTTAAACGTGTAGAGAAGGAAATTTTCGAGGCTACGGAAAGAAAGGGAGCGATAGATGAATGTGTGGAGGAGCTGGTGATACATCTAGGAAGCAGTAGTAGCAGCAGCCATACGACAGATGAGAACGTGTGCAACGAAGAAGAAGATACAAGCACAACAAATAAATCCTTGTTTGAAGAATGTGGGACTTTTCCTTTGCCAGATTAAAAGGTAATATATATATATCACTTTTATGCTACATAAGTTAAGGTGAATATGTTTATTTCCCGCCATTGCATATCAAGTCAACAAATTTCTTTAATCATATTATTTCTTTGTATACTGTATCCCCAGTTATACTCCGAATCAATGTGAAGATCATCATCCGAGAATTTCTAGGTAATGATGCACAAGATGAAAGCTCAGCAAGATACTCGCAATGACAACAGTTCAGCTGCAGGCCGATCTTGTGTTTGCCCAAGGAAAAATGACCGCAAAACTACAGTAAAACGTCAAAAATGTTATCAATTTTTCTGTAATTCCCGCAAAGTGTGTTTCTGTTCATTGATGTCGTCTATTGTAAAATAAACTGCATTAAATATATTTTATATATATAATATATTTTCAGTCTTGATTCAATAAAAGTTGTCTGCTCAAAGTTTAAAACTCTTATTGAAATTCCCTTTCCGGTTTACAATTCCCCAGTGTAGTACTCAAAGGATATTTTATAGGTGTATAATTCACGAGAAATAAGTTGGCCTCCCAGATGTTTACGCCCACAAAGTAGACGGGGACTACGTTGTTGGATTTACGCTTACAGTCCACGCCCGTTATCTATTTATAAACTACTGGCTATTGAATGAGAAAACGAAGCGACGCTACTTAGGCACAGTATGGCAACGTCGCAAGGCTCTGATAGGCCCAAACCTGAAAAGTACCCTTCTAATACTCCCACCCTCACCTCCTCAGAGGCCAACTTACGCCTCGTCTACTATAGTATTCCAGGGTTAAGAAACTAACAAATTACAATTTCCATTTATAAATCTTCATATATTTTAGTTTATTAAAATTACCGAGCAGAAAATCCACTCATTAAATGATTAGACTTTATTGTATAATTACATTTATTTATTTACAGAAACTGTTTGTTACTTATTATCTTACATTAATTTAAATAAAGTGCGTCTTTCTAATTAAAAGAAAACTAGATCTTAGTAAATTCCAATGTATAAAAGTCGTAATGAGCGCAGGTCAAGTTTTATTGTTCGTTAAAACATTAATATGTACACACTCAATAGACATATTGAAATAAAACCTTCACTAAAATTAATTTCATCATTTATTATGCAATTCATACGCATGGTGTTGGGGTGTAGAACATACAATATGGGACTTTGTCGCATGCTACATTTTTTAATACAGCGATGCAGAGAATGCGTCATTCACTTCATATATAGAGTTATAACACTCGATTGTTAATTACACATACAAATAATAATACTCATTATGCAGTACAATGTATGGCAAATGTTCATTAAAATTTTCGCTGTAATAGAATAGACCATTACTTCAAAATTACATCGGGGAAAAAAACGACAAAATAACGTGATTTTTTGACTAAATGTATATATCGTTTTGCTCATTATTTTAAAAGACTTTTCAAAACAATTTACGTAAAATATTTATAAGTGGTGCCGAGCCCGTGGACACATGTGACATGTTTAAAACATTATAAAACTCAGATACTAGATGAATGAAGTTAGATACATTTTAAAATAAAAATATATGGACGTTTAAAGTTGATCTTGGTCGATTCGACCCAGACGCGAATACTCGTGGGTTAAATTGCTGTTACTGTCTTCCGGGTCAGTCTCTCCTCTTGACTCTTCACAAAACTACTATTCTATATCTACATGTTACCCTAAAACAGACCGGGGAAAGATATTTTTGCACTATATACGTTTAAAAATTACGCCTCCCCTAATGCAAGTATACGGTACACAAGTTTATCTCCAAAAGCAATAGTTTATTAGCAATATAGGAGTAAAATATAATTTATTTTATTAAATAAAACGTCACAATAAAAAGTCCAAATTGTGACTCTTTGAGGTGGATGCCTCGCTCGTCTGGCCTTTCTCCCGTCTCTGCCCTCGGCAACTCACAAAAGTGGAGGGTGTGCAATGCACCAAGGCATAACTAACAATGTTCTCTAGCAGGTTTGACTCCTTATATGATCTCGCATAATCCTCGGAAAAATACACCTGGGAAGCGTAGTAAAAATTGAATGCATTTCTCTAGGAAGATTCAGGGATCGCTTTTTAGATTTTCCTTTTCAAGAAAGTGGTAACTCAGATTGAGGAATTAACTTACTGTGTCATTTTTTCTAGTAAACTTAGATACATAGCGTAAATACCAAGTTTAATATTAAAATACGAGCAGCAGTAAAACGTCTGATACTACATACGTGGAGGCGGACAAACCACATAAAAACAAACGGTCGAAGCTCCGAACAAAATTCCGTCCATATAAGAGCGGCAGACCAAAGGTTATCGATTCCTCCAAAAGAGGAAGAAACATTGCTCGATATCGGAGAAAAAAAATCTGATGTGGCCAACACATGACTTTCTCCACATTTGGGGTTTAGATATTTAAATTATTATGAATAGCATTATAAGGCAAAATTATTATTAAAGAATACAGTCGTCCTTATTGCTGTAAATTACGTATATTTTGAATGTTTACAGAATTCACCGCTACATGGTGGTGGCGCTGTATACTGGAAATTACGAAAAAGCAAAATACCTCCGAAATGGATGGTTCTACGAAAATTTGTTTCAAAAAAACTTGGAAGAAATATTATACTCTACAACTTTGGTCCTCACGAAGATTACCAATAACGATGTTTTTAAGGAGATATTTGACGGAAACCGAAAAACGGATTATTTATAAATAATTGCTAAACAATAACTGCTATGGAAAATTGTTTGAAATAAAAGATTTAGGAAATTATATTTTCTACATTTTTGTAATGGTCAATGTATACAATAATGATGTATTATCGGAGGAATATCGCAGAAACCTAATCGGGTTTCGAATAAACCTCGACTTCCGGTTAACCGTTATTGTCGAAAAACTAATCAGTTCTTTGTGATCATGCTAAAGTGTTATATATGAAATTTGGTGTTAACCCATTAACGCCGGCCGTCCTCATTTGAGGACGCCTTGTTTAACTACTATTTTGACAAAATGTGTTATAAAGTCTTCCCGTTTTGATTTTATCTCGAATGTGGTGAGTCTCGCAGACTTTGTAGGCGCACACTTCGTCGCGAAATACGTTTAGTCTGTGATTGACTGCCATCGAAAAAGTACGTAAAAAATTTCTCCTACCACTGCAATGAAAGTTGTTCCTCATTAAAATTAGTGGACGTGTTTATAAATTATATACAACGTATTTGATTAAAAATACATTGTTTTACCGTAAATAAAACATTTAATAATTATATTTATAGTGTATGTTTTTTATTTCAAGTTATTTCAGGCCGTCCTCATATGAGGACGTTAGGCACATATGTATGTAAATATTGGTGCATTGTAGGTACAATATTCGAACTTATTACAGATACCGTGCCATGGAGAGAAGGTATTTTTCTCGAGAAAAAAACTTTTATGGGCTGGATGAGGCCATCCTTGCTATAATGAATGAAGAATCTAGTGATGACGAAAATTCCAGGGAGTTTCAAATAAATATTATTCCACCAACTTTAGATGAACTGACTGAATGTGAGGAATATGCACAACAAAAAAACCATCATGACTTCAACGTTAGTGTGAATGAGATGAAAACATTTTTTGCTGTTTTATTGCTGACAGGTTACAATAGTTTACCAAAAGAGCGAATGTATTGGTCTCTCGATGAGGACTTGGGAGTTCCTCTTGTTTACGATAGCATATCTCGAGATCGATATTTAGAAATCAAACGATTTTTGCATTTGGCTAATAATAGCGAAATAGGGAATTCTGAAGGCCGGATGTTCAAAATTAGACCATTTATGAATATGCTTATAAAAAGTTTTTGCCAATCGGGTTTCTTCCACAAAGATTTTTCAATAGATGAATCCATGGTAAAGTATTTTGGACACAATCCAGCAAAATAATTTATAAAAGGAAAACCTGTAAGGTTTGGTTATAAAAATTGGATGCTTAGCAGTTCTTCGGGGTATTGTTATGTCTTTGATGTGTACTGTGGAAAAAATCATAATCAACCGAAAAATTCCAAATTACCTGTAGGCGCGCGAGTCGTGATGGATTAGTTGAACCATGTACCTAATCCCTCAAATCACGTGGTTTTCTTCGATAATTATTTCACCACTACGCGTTATTGGTATACCTCAAAAGGAATAAAATCAGAGCAATGGGAACTGTTAGAGATAATCGAGTACATAATTGTCCTATTATGCCTTCCAAGGATATGAACAAAAAGAACAGAGGTACCTACGACTACCGTTTTGACGAGAATAACGATATATTGTGTGTAAGGTGCAAAGATAACAATGTCTGCTTTATTCTTACAAATTATCATTTCGTAGAATCCTGAATTATGTATTATGTACGAAGTTACCTAAGAGATGCCAGGGCAAATAAATGCAATAAAAGACGCAGAAGTAATAGTAATCTTGAGTTGAACAACGACAATCACTTTCCAGAGAAACTAGAAAAACAATTAAGATGTTGTGTGTGTAACATGAAGGCTAGATGGTCCTGTAAGAAGTTAAAAAAATATTGTGCTTGGAAAAAGGTTGTTACGAAAAATACCATGTATCTGCCTAGCGTCCTCATTTGAGGACGGCATTTTTTCTAAAATAAATAAAATAAATTCCACTGATTTTAAAAACTATATTGCTTTATTTTGCATTTTTCTAACCAATGAAGGAATTAGAACAATTTTCGCCCGGCCATTTTCCCGCAGGCGTTAATGGGTTAATATGACAAGTACTACAATCACATACATCCACACACAAACACACACACAGACATCATTTCGAAAATGGTCTAAACGTGTTCTAGAGACCTCAAAACGTGTATTTCCGTTGAAATCTCGAAGTCGATTTTTTTCGTGATCACAATACGTTTCCATTACTACGTATGGAGAAAGTAATAAGAGAGAACGAAAAGGTGAATGACATTAAGGTTTACGTAATGGGAAAGTAAAAGTGGGAAGACTGAAAGTCCTTAAAATATAAATGTAAAACGCGATTGAAAGGGATCGCTTTGAAATGGTATGATGTTTGAGTGGATCCATTAATGAAATCTAGACGGCGAGGGAAAACAATTAAAACGTGACAGGTGTCACAACGTTTTCATGCATTGGTTCGAAGTTCTTTAATTTTAATACCGAGCAGATAAAATGGATCGGTAAAAGACAACTCAAAAATCACGTCGCAACTCATTCCAACAGAACTCAAAAATTTAATCACCTGTCATCTCTTTCACGTTGTGCAAGTCCTTAAACCAATCTGCCCATGCAATTCTTCATCGTCAGTTGAGAGGAACTTACCTGAAACAAATAGAAGATAGTTTGAGTTACAAATTAAGAAGCCAAAAGTATCAAAATAAATGATTTATCAATACAATTTGCTTTCAATTACATCATTTCATAGATCCTACCCTTCAATACGCATATAATTGAATATGAATTAAAGAAAGGCCATGGGATTAAAGCTGAAATAGAAATTTGTAAAATATTCCAACCCGATCGGTAGTATTCTCATATTAAACTTACAATATACTAATATTAAGAAAAACAGCATTATTAATCGTAAGCTAGTTCACAACTTTTAATGCGAAGTAATGCAGTTTATTTATATGCATATGCTTCCGCCAGTAAACTTATTAAATACATGATATAATTAATTTGAGGAGAAATCTTCAAACTTGCTTTATAAAAATAAACTTTTAATAATCTAAAGACTTGCAAATATTTAGTGGTAGTGGTAAATGAAATAATAATATTTTGGCTAAAATCAGTATTCACATTGATCATATTGCCAGCTCAAGTAGCGATGAAAAGGAACCAAAATAAATCTTTTAAGTATGAGCAGAAATACTGTTTGAAATGTTTTAATACAATTTAATAAAATAAAAGGCAAAAAATTTGAATATTAACGATGTTCTGCTCCGTTGATATGTATCTTCTCAGAATTTGTGAAGAAGTTGTACATAACCTTTGTTTTATTAAGATTCATCTTAAGTCCAGCTTCTCGGCTTGCTTGCTCAAGCTCTTCAGTTCTTCTAAGGAGCTCTTCTGGGCTTCCTGCGAACAGTATGATATCATCTGCAAAGCGCAGGTGACTCAGATATTCTCCATTTACCTTTATGCCTTTTTCCTCCCAGTCTAGCCTTTTGAATACTTCCTCTAGAGGTGCTGTAAATAACTTAGGGGACATAGTATCTCCTTGTCTCACTCCCTTTTCGGCCTTAAAGGCACTCGTCTCTTCATGCAGCTGGACAGATGTTGTCGCATTTTCGTAGATATTCTTGATCAAGGTTATGTACCTTTCTTCTACTCCTTGTTTCTTTAGTGCACGTAACACCGACGAAGTTCGAACAGAGTCGAATGCTTTCGCATAGTCGATAAAGCACATACACAGAGGTAATTCGTACTCGTTAGTCCGACTGATTACCTCTCTCACGACTTGGTTGTGGTCCATCGTGCTATACCCACTGCGAAATCCAGCGTGCTCTCTGGGTTGGGCAGAATCAAGATGGTTTTGAAGGCGCATAGTGAGTATTTTGGTGAATATTTTGTAGACAGTTGGGAGTAGGCTGATCGGTCTGTAGTTATTCAAGTCTTCTTTGGAACTTTCTTGTGCAGAAGGATAATACATGCGTGGTTCCATGTTTCTGGTATCTTTTCTTCCTCAGACAGGAGTTAAAAATCTTAGCGAGAATTGTTTCCGTATGATTACCCATTGCTTTGAATACTTCCGCTGTGATACCATCCATTCCAGATGCTTTTCCATTCTTCATACTTCTGATTGCGTGTCTCATCTCTTCCGGAAGAATACCTGGGACCTCTTCGGTGGGCATGTTTGCATCATCATTTACTTCATCATTTCCTAGAGGATCCTCATACAGCTTGGTGTAAAATTCTTGTACCCGTTTCAGGATCAGTTTCCAACTATGGGTTATGGAGCCGTCTTCTAACATCAAGGCCATCAGCTGTCTCTTTCCGATCGAGAGATGTTACTTCATTTTCTTGTAACTTCTATTGTTTTCTATGGCTTTCTCGATTAGCTCATAATTATATTTCTTCACATCTTCCTTGATGCACTTCCTTATAGTTTTGTTTAGTTCTGCAAAATGGATCATTTCTTTAGGATCATTAGTAATTATCATTTTCCTTCTTTTTTCCAGCAGCAGTCTTGTTTTTCCAGTCAACTTTTTCTCTGGCTTTGTTTTAACTGTTCCTCCTATTTCTTCAGCAGTTTCCTTGAGTATCTCTATAAATTGGGATTCAACTTCTTGGTCTTCCAGTGCGCTGAATCGATTTTTCAGTTGGAGCTGAAATTCTTCTTTTCTTTCTTTCAGCACCTGCGTGTTGATAGTAGACTTAGGCTTCTTTAAAAGCTTCTGTTTTTCTTATTTTGAGTTGAATTTTATTCTGCATCTTACAAAGCGATGGTCGCTTCCAGTTTTAAACTGGTTGAGGACGGAACAGTCTTCAGCCATTTGCTTCTTATTGACTAGTATGTAGTCAATTTCGTTTTTGGTACCATTGGGTCCTTTCCAGGTCCATTTTCTATTGGGATTCTTTTTGAAGAAAGTGTTCATTATATATAGACTAGTACATTCAGCAAAGTCTACAAGTCGGTCCCCTCGTTCATTTCTGTCTCCATAGCCCCATTTTCCAACTGCGCTGTCGTCTTCCTTTTGTTCTCCTACCTTGGCATTGAATCACCCATGACCACTTTTAGATGGCAGCTTCCTTTGTCGTGCAGTTCTCCAACTTCTTGGTAGAAATCTTCCACTTCCTAATCCGAGTATGATGACGTTGGCGCATAAACTTGGACTATTTGAAGTTGATATCTTTTATTCATTTGAAGCACTAGTCTAGCTGCCCGCTCGGATGAACTTTCCATTTCCACGATATTATTCTTCAATTTTTTGTTGATGATGAATCCAGCACGTCCTGTTCTTCCTGTGTCAGTTCCCCTGTAATAAAAAATATCTCCACTCTTCAACTCCAATAGGCCTTCACCTTTTCTTCTCACCTCACTAAGTCCTAAAATGTCCCACTTGATCTTCTCCAGTTGTTCTTGGAGCTCTTGAAGTTTATCTTCACTGGACAGTCCGGTCCAGTCCAGTTAAAGGTAGTATATATATATATATATATATATATATATATATATATATATATATATATATATATATGTCAGAAACACTACACCACTCTCCAACTTCCTCCACGGGGAGGCACACCCGAAAATAACACAACACGTCCAAGGGACTCCAACTTTATTTAAACCCGAATTACACCAGCATTCTGCCCTCCAGCAGAAGCTCTTCCACGAGCCAACACACGGCCCACACTACCACGAGTCCCGTCACACACTATTCTTCTCCCGCGTCACGTGATCTCCCAGTCCTCTCCTTCACCGTCTTGCTTCTGGCAGCACTTCTCGGGGCGGCCGTCCTCGCTTGCGTAACAGACGGCCTTTCCTGACATCGGGGCCGTCCTCGGTCCCGGTCCGGTCTGCCTCCGGTTGAACTGCTCCTCTGGCGCTCGCGCCGTTCTCCATCCGCTTCTCGTCTTCTTTCCCTCGGCTGTCTGCGGCCTGGTCGTCATCTCCCTCGTCCTGGCTGTCTTCGGCCTGGTCGTCATCTCCTACTTCGCCTTGGGGGGGCATACACCAGGGTTTCATTCGGTCTGCACTAAACACGGAATTGAACGCTCGCTGTGTCCTCTTTGCCCCTGGTATATCCATGAGAGAATACCTATCTCGAGCTAGCACTTCTGAGACAAGATACGGACCCTTAAATTTCGGAGCTAATTTTCGCGAACACCCTGTCGCTTGAGCTTCTCGTTCTACGATGACTAAATCTCCCTTTTGGTACACTCTCGGCACCTTATGTCTTTGATCGTAACGCTCCTTCTGTTTTTTCTGCGTCTCTGATATCTTTACTAACGCTTTTTCCCTCGCTTCGCCTAAGGTCTCTCTAGTCTCATCGAGTTCGCTTTCTTGCAACGCCAGTATAACACGGTTTTGCAATGAATTCCTTGGGTTATAAGCAAACAATAGCTCATAAGAGCTCTTCTCAGTAGTTTTATTTGACATAGAATTCATGGCGAATTGGATGTTTCTCAAATTCGTGTCCCAGTCGCCTCCATCCTCTTGTGCATACATAGTGGATATGGCGTTTGTAATGGATGCGTTTGATCGCTCTACTCCCGCGTCACGTGATCTCCCAGTCCTCTCCTTCACCGTCTTGCTTCTGGCAGCACTTCTCGGGGCGGTCGTCCTCGCTTGCGTAACATATATATACACACACACACAGGGTGTATCTAAAATGCTTAGACAAGCTTCAGGAGTGAGTTCCCTACACCAAAACAAGGAAAAAAGTTCATATCAATATCTGTCCGCAAAAACTTAGTTTGCGAGGTACAGCTCAACAACGTGTTGACCCATTCAATTGATGTTATCAACATAAACCCTAACGACTCGATGCAAGACAACTGCCCACGTCTACACCAGTCAGGTGACCTTTGAGCACATTCCTACGTAATGCTATTGGTTTCCAAGTCTGTATGTGGGTGGTTTCAGTAGTGCTTAGTGGTGTAGCGTGCTTTGTTAGTTAGACGTGTAACTACCGTGCTCTTCTGAATATCCGTAACTACTACGTAACCATGGCAGGTTATTCATCTCGCGAACAGGCAGACGACAGCAGCCAAACGATCAAACTTTTACTGCAGTGTATCGTCGACTTCCAGAGACGGGAACACTGGCACCGGTTACTACGGATCGAGGAAGACCGAGACTCGCTCAAAAACCTAATCTGGAAGAGCTATCCTAGAACATGTTGCTGGGGACCCAGGTATCAGCACGAGACAATTGGCAGCAGCGCTCCCTGTAGCTCATATGACCGTCTGGAGGGTACACCATGAAAAGCTGCTGTACTCTTACCATTTACAACGTGTGCAGGGTCTTACGCCTGCTGATTACCCATCACGGGAGAATTGCTGTCGATGATTTGTTCAGCAAACCGCTAATGCATTTTTTGCCTCATCAGTGCTCTTCACAGATGAGGCAACTTTTGGACGAGATGGCATCACAAATTTCCACAACCAACATCAGTGGGCAGAGGAGAATCCACCTGGTACAATCCATGCTAGACACCAGCAGAAGTTCATGATTAATGTACCGGCTGGTATTGTGGGTGATTGTCTGGTAGGTTCACATGTTTTTCCAAAACGTCTTACAGGCAATGCCTACAGGGAGCTCCTCTTAAATGATCTTCCACGACTGCTTGAAGATGTGCCTTTGGCAGTAAGAGCAACCATGTGGCTTATGCACGACGAGGCTCCGGCACATTTTAGCCGACCTGTGCGAGATGTACTCAATAATACCTATCATGACAAATAGATAGGTAGAGCAGGACCAGTTGCATGGCGCCCACGTTCGCCCGACCTCATTCCTTTAGATTTTTATCTGTGGGGACACTTATAAACCCAACTGTATTCAGCTCCAATTGAAAATGAAGAGACACTTCACCAACGCATTTTTCATGCCTGTCAAACCATTCGCAACCAGCTCGGGACCTTTGAAAGGGCGCGACAGTCCATGATTAGACGTGTCCAGGCGTGCATTGAGTCAGATGGAGGACATTTTGAGCATTTGTTGTGAATTGTGACTTGATAACCAACTAGAACTCAACATTTATAAAATTTGGAACGTGTATTGTAAATGTATTATGTCCGTTGTAAGTAAAGATTACATAGTTAAGGTATTTATTGTTGAATGTAATCTTTCAGTTTATCTAAAAAACCACTCATTTCCGGACATATGCTTATATGGACTTTTTTCTTTGTTTTGATGTGAAGAACTCACTCCTGAAGTTTGTCCAAGCACATTATATGCACCCTGTGTGTGTGTGTGTGTATCATCATCATAGGTAGTCTGTCCGTTGACAGGTCCGTGATTATTCTAGGTTAAACTTGGTTCTCCATATACTCCTATTTTCCGCAGTTTTCTTCATGTCTTGATAGCTCTCTTTCCCTTTCAAGTCGTCTACTAGCTGAAACCTTTTCCTAACCCTTTCTCTTTTTCCATCCAGTTTTCCTTCTGGCAATTCTTTAATCATGCACTCTTTTCTCAGTAATGCCCAATCCAGTTCGCCTTCCTCTTTCTGATAGTGTGCATAATCGTTTGCTTCTCTCCTATTCTTCGTAGTACTTCCTCATTTTTCACCCTATCTGTCAATTTTATCTTCGGCATTCTTCTCCATGTCCGCATTTCGAAGCTTTCCAAGTATTTAATATCATTTTTCCTTAGCGTCCATGTTTCTGCTCCGTACAAAGCTGTACTCCATACATAGCATTTTATCAACCTCTTGCGGATTTTCTGCTTTATGATTCCCGTTAGCAGGAGTTTCTTTCTTCTGAAAGCGGCTTTTGCTTTTGTTATTCTAGTCCTGATTTCATCTGTACATTTTGCTTCTCTCGTTATGATGCTTCCAAGGTATTTATAATCTGAAACTTGTACTAATGGCTTTCCTCCAATACTTATGTTCAATATTTCTTCTCCTTTACTTGATATTCGCATAACCTTGGATTTTTCTGTATTAATTTCCATGCCGTATTTTCTACCTGTTATCACTAGTCTATTTATCATTTTCTGGAGTTCCTTTCTTGCTAGAAGTACTTGATCATCCGCGTATTTCACTGTCCTTATAATCCTTCCTCCGATTTTGAAATCTCCCGTACCTTCTAACGCTTCCTGCATTAGTCTCTCTCCATATATATTGAATAGAATCGGCGATAGACAGCAGCCCTGTCTTACTCCTCTACCGATATTTACTCCGCTGGTGTCCGTATTCTACAACCTGACCTTTACAACTTGATTCACATATAGATTCCTGATCAGTCTCCTGTCTTTCCAGTCTACACCTATATCCTTTAATATTCTCATCAGCAGTACCCAATTTACTCTATCAATGTCCTTCTGCCAGTCGACGAAACATACGCAGCAATCTTGGCTGTACTCTATTGCCCTTTCTGATATGATTCTCACTACACCGATAGCATCTCTGGTTCCACGTCCTTTTCTGAAGCCGAATTGATCTTCCCCTAGCATTTCTTCCGCCTTTTTCTCTAGTCTTTTATTAAGAATCCTCGTGATGATCTTCGAAGTGTGTGACAGTAGGGATATCGTTCTGTAATCCTTACACTGCATTGCCTTTGGCTTCTTCTTTAGAGGGATCATTGTTACATCTAAGAAATCCTGAGGCCACTCTCCCGAGTCGTAAATCTTGTTAATTAGTTTCGTAATCACTTTTAGTCCTTCCGATCCCATGACTTTAAGTACCTCTACCGGTATTTTTTTTGATCGCTACCTGTAGGTTTTCCTTTCTTTAGTTCCAGTATCGCCTTTTCTACTTTGCTTTTCATAATACTTGGTCCCAAGTTGTCTTTCTCAATGCAATTCTCTTCTTCCAGTTCCATTTGTACCGATCTTGCCTGCTTTTTGTATAGTTCCTTAATGTATTCTTCCCATACCTGTGCTACATCCTTTGGTTCTGCGACTATTTTCCCATCTGTATTAATAATTCCTTTAACACGAATCCCATTAGACCTCTTATCTTTTAACTCCAGTGCCCTAGCGTACATCATACCGTACCGTCCCACCTTCTCCATCTGTTGTATTTCCTCACATTTTCCTTTTATCCAATTTTCCCTAGCTTTATCTGTTACCCTTCTCATCTCATTGTTTATGCGTCTATACTTGGCTCTACCTTCTTCACTGTTAACGTTTTTCCATTTTCTTCTCTCATTCATTTTCTCCAGCATTTCCTTAGTGATTCATGGTTTTCTGATTTTCTTCTCTTGTTTCCCAATCCTTTTATTCAAGGTATCTTTGATGCTGGCTTTCACTTCCTCCCATTCTGTATCCACGGTCTTCGGTTTGTTTTCCAAATTTCTAAGGCGATCTTCCAACTTCGTGCTGAAGGCATCTTTCCTTTCTTTCAGTTTTTCAAGGTCCCAAGTCTGTCTATCTCTTCTCGTTTTCCTTATTTGTTTCAGCTTTGTAGTTACATCGACTATTAGAAGGATGTGATCTGAATCAATGTCTGCTCCTGGTAATGTCTTAGCATTTTTTATGCTGTTCCTGAATCTTTGTTTTACTAGGATGTAATCTATTTGGCATCTCACTCTATCTCCTGGGCTTTTCCATGTGTACAGCCTTCGTTTATGATTTCTGAACCATGTATTAGTCACTACTAAGTCGTTATTAACATAGAATTCTACCAGTTTTTCTCCTCCTCGGTTTCTTTTCCCAAGTCCGTATTGACCGACAACATTTTCTTCTTGTCCTTCACCAACTATGCTGTTCCAATCCCCATTATTATGCAGTTTACCTTTCCTCTTCAGTCTTCTTCGTAAATCTCGTTAATTTGTTCATACATCTCCTCAATTTCTTCTTCTTCATGAGTGGACGTTGGCATATATACCTGGATTATCAACATGTCCACTGGGACTGCTTTTAGCTTTATTGCCATCAACCTATCGTTCGTTGCTGTTATTTTTGTCACGCCCTTAATTACATCTTTCCTAAGTACCAGAGCTACTCCGCTTGCCCTACTATTTCCTCCTGAGTAAACTACCGTGAATTCTTCCGAGTCGAACTGTCCTTCGCCTTCCCATCTAGCTTCGCTCAGCCCTATGATATCAATCCTATTTCTTCTCATTTCTTCTTTCAGGTTCTCTAGCTTTCCTGCCTTCCTCATGGTTTTTACATTCCAAGTACCTAAGCGTAAGTTACCTTCGACAAATGCTTTCCTAAAGGCAGTCCCCGCCCGGAGATCCGATTGGGGGACTAATTTACCTCCGGAACATTTTACCCCGAGAAAACTCATATTGTCCAACCATATAATTACTAGAGAATTTTAATGTGGTAGTTTCCCTCTTGCTTTCCATATCGCAGTACTGTAGCCGTTCAAATCACGCCAACAGCTCTATTGGATATCGACCCAGCCAACATAATTTGTTTTCGGCTCTATACCATACTGACATTACTGCTGCCTACTGTCAGGCACCGATGATAGTTTTTTTATTGACAAACCTCCATTCGCGGGGTTTGAACCCCGGAACTTTGTAACGGAAAGCAGACACGCTAACCACTACACCACCAGTGTGTGTGTGTGTGTGTATATATATATATATATCAGGGGCGGATCCAGAAACTTCTCAAGGGGGGGCGATCGCCCCTCCACCCATCGAATCCGCCCCTGCCTACTGCCCCATATTTTGAAAATCCCTACCCCTATCAGAATCCTTCTTTCCCTTGCTATACAGACCTAATCTGCAGCGTATAATTGAGGATTTTTGCGCGGAAAGAATTTAAGAAAGCGCCCAGAGGGGTGCAATGGGGTTATCCAATGAGGGGGCGATCGCCCCCCTCCCCTCTGGATCCGTCACTGATGTATATATAGGTATAGGTATATCTGTAAGTAGGTGAGTTTTAAGACACCACAAATAATGTCTAATAACACGAGAACGGGTACATGTATTTTAGCCATTCCTCCGATTTTAAAGAGTGCCACACATAAAGACTCTTAAATGTAATCATCGTGCAAAATAAAGACCCGAGTTCGATTCCAGGGACGTTTTATTCACTCATTTGGATAACATGGGCAGGGGACATTCTCGAATTTTTATCTCCTAAACTATAAGTCGTAATTATATGCTCTCGCGTACTTTTTTGGGTTCTCTTCGGTTATCCCGGACCACTTTTGAAAAATAATTTTTGTGAGATAACCCTTTCACGCAAAACGAAAGCTTGCAAACCCATGGCTGATCTGCCTGTGGCGACATTTACACACCCGATCACAATGGGGAGGGATAGATTTGTTCCAGAGAGGGGAAGAGCCCGATAGCGCCCGGATACGGCTACACCCGGTATAAAAGGCATTAAAATCTAAATAGAGAGAGCAAGCCGAAGACTCGCCAATATCCTCGGTTACTTGTAAATAAAATTTTTTCTGTCAACTTCTCATTTTATAAGTTTGTTACACCCCACCCTTCATACCGCCCCCCCTCTCCTCCCCATCCTCTACATCCCCTACTCCCCAACCCTCATACCTTCCCCCCCTCTCCCTCCCCTTCCTCTACCTCCCCTACTCCCCACCCCTCATACCTCCCACCTCTCCCTCCCCTTCCGCTACCTCCACTACTCCCTACCCCTCATACCTCCCCCCCCTTTCCCTCCCCTTCCTCTACCGCCCCTACTCCCCACCCCTCATACCTCCCACCCTCTCCCTCCCCTTCCTCTACCTCCCCTACTCCCCACCCCTCATACCTTCCCCCCTCTCCCTCCCCTTCCTCTACCTCCCTTACTCCCCACCCCTCATACCTTCCCCCCCTCTCCCTCCCCTTCCTCTACCTCCCCTACTCCCTACCCCTCATACCTCCCACACTCTCCCTCCCCTTCCTCTACCTCCCCTACTCCATACCCTCATACCTTCCCCCCTCTCCCTCCCCGTCCTCTACCTCCCCTACTCCCCACCCCTCATACCTTTCCCCCCTCTCCCTCCCCTTCCTTTACCTCCCCTACTCCCCACCCCTCATACCTTCCCCCCCTCTCCCTCCCCTTCCTCTCCCTCCCCTACTCCCCACCCCTCATACCTTCCCCCCCTCTCCCTCCCCGTTCTCTACCTCCCCACCCCTCATACCTTCCCCCCTCTCCCTCCCCTTCCTCTACCTCCCCTACTCCCCACCCCTCATACCTCCCACCCTCTCCCTCCCCTTCCTCTACCTCCCCTTCCTCTACCTCCCCTACTCATCACCCCTCATACTTTCCCCCCTCTCCCTCCCCTTCCTCTACCTCCCCTACTCCCCACCCCTCATACCTCCCACCCTCTCCCTCCCCTTCCTCTACCTCCCCTTCCTCTACCTCCCCTACTCATCACCCCTCATACTTTCCCCCCTCTCCCTCCCCTTCCTCTACCTCCCCTACTCCCCACCCCTCATACCTCCCACCCTCTCCCTCCCCTTCCTCTACCTCCCCTTCCTCTACCTCCCCTACTCATCACCCCTCATACTTTCCCCCCTCTCCCTCCCCTTCCTCTACCACCCCTACTCCCCACCCCTCATACCTCCCACCCTCTCTCTCCCCTTCCTCTACCTCCCCTTCCTCTACCTCCCCTACTCATCACCCCTCATACTTTCCCCCCTCTCCCTCCCCTTCCTCTACCTCCCCTACTCCCCACCCCTCATACCTCCCACCCTCTCTCTCCCCTTCCTCTACCTCCCCTTCCTCTACCTCCCCTACTCATCACCCCTCATACTTTCCCCCCTCTCCCTCCCCTTCCTCTACCTCCCCTACTCCCCACCCCTCATACATCCCACCCTCTCTCTCCCCTTCCTCTACCTCCCCTACTCATCACCCCTCATACTTTCCCCCCTCTCCCTCCCCTTCCTCTACCACCCCTACTCCCCACCCCTCATACCTCCCACCCTCTCTCTCCCCTTCCTCTACCTCCCCTTCCTCTACCTCCCCTACTCATCACCCCTCATACTTTCCCCCCTCTCCCTCCCCTTCCTCTACCTCCCCTACTCCCCACCCCTCATACATCCCACCCTCTCTCTCCCCTTCCTCTACCTCCCCTACTCATCACCCCTCATACTTTCCCCCCTCTCCCTCCCCTTCCTCTACCACCCCTACTCCCCACCCCTCATACCTCCCACCCTCTCTCTCCCCTTCCTCTACCTCCCCTTCCTCTACCTCCCCTACTCATCACCCCTCATACTTTCCCCCCTCTCCCTCCCCTTCCTCTACCTCCCCTACTCCCCACCCCTCATACCTCCCACCCTCTCCCTCCCCTTCCTCTACCTCCCCTACTCATCACCCCTCATACTTTCCCCCCTCTCCCTCCCCTTCCTCTACCTCCCCTACTCCCCACCCCTCATACCTCCCACCCTCTCCCTCCCCTTCCTCTACCTCCCCTTCCTCTACCTCCCCTACTCATCACCCCTCATACTTTCCCCCCTCTCCCTCCCCTTCCTCTACCACCCCTACTCCCCACCCCTCATACCTCCCACCCTCTCTCTCCCCTTCCTCTACCTCCCCTTCCTCTACCTCCCCTACTCATCACCCCTCATACTTTCCCCCCTCTCCCTCCCCTTCCTCTACCTCCCCTACTCCCCACCCCTCATACCTCCCACCCTCTCTCTCCCCTTCCTCTACCTCCCCTTCCTCTACCTCCCCTACTCGTCACCCCTCATACTTTCCCCCCTCTCCCTCCCCTTCCTCTACCTCCCCTACTCCCCACCCCTCATACCTCCCACCCTCTCTCTCCCCTTCCTCTACCTCCCCTACTCATCACCCCTCATACTTTCCCCCCTCTCCCTCCCCTTCCTCTACCACCCCTACTCCCCACCCCTCATACCTCCCACCCTCTCTCTCCCCTTCCTCTACCTCCCCTTCCTCTACCTCCCCTACTCATCACCCCTCATACTTTCCCCCCTCTCCCTCCCCTTCCTCTACCTCCCCTACTCCCCACCCCTCATACCTCCCACCCTCTCTCTCCCCTTCCTCTACCTCCCCTTCCTCTACCTCCCCTACTCCCCACCCCTCATACTTTCCCCCCTCTCCCTCCCCTTCCTCTACCTCCCCTACTCCCCACCCCTCATACCTCCCACCCTCTCTCTCCAAGCACATACTGCGCTATTCCCACCGAAGCATACCGGTCCAAACGCTTTTTCCCATATCCCGATCAGTTTCAATATTTTCAAACGAAACCTCTCGCCGTTTTTGTTTCATTCTGTGAACGCGTGCTGCATGAAAGCCATGGGTCTTCACCACACTCTCCCCAACTCCCAAGTCCCTAGCTCTCCATTTTGACTCTCAAGCCTACCAACCTATCTAAAACAGTGTGCTAGTGATTTAAATAGCTGTAATATGTCAACACATGGAAGGTAATGAAAGAAATGGTTCACGCTGTAGAAAATCAAAATAATGCCAACAAAAATGAAAACAAGTATTAATTTATACCTTTGACAGTTTTCTGCCAAGAGTGAAAAATTTTAACCTTAAATAATTTCATTGAAACCTCACTCAGCAACTGCAGACTTTTCTATGCAGTTCGCTTTACATTACTAACTAGCATAAGTGCCCGTTGAATTTCAATTTCATTAAATAAGCAGAATTCCGGTTCCAAAAAATTGGTTCAATCTTCAATTGCCTCTGATAATAATTTAAGTAGATTTTGGAATATAATGTACCTCAATATCGTTTTTCGTCTGCTCAGCACTCTTGCCTTCTCATTTTCCGAAACAACCACTTTCACCAGTTTTAAATGGATTTCAAACTTACAATTAGTTAGAAGAGAACTTGATTCAATTCAGTTAAAATAGCCACATATCAAACTTCTTATTCAAAAGAAAATCCTTTTATAATATGCAATGTTATCCTAGAATTCATTCATTCTGAAAAGTGAATAAAAGTACCATGTACATATATTTCTTTCAACTAAAATAGCCACTCTAAACAGATTTTAATGGATTAATGCATTAGCATATCAATTTCATGAAATAAGCAGAATTCCGGTAAGAAAAATATTTGTTCAATCTTCACCTGCCTCTGATAATGCTTTAAATAGATTATGGAATAAAATGTACCTTAATATCGTTTAGCGTCCGCTCACCACTCAGGATTTCTCAGTTTCCGAAACAACAACTGTCAATGGTTTAAAATTGATTTTTGCTTTGAAATATACTTAAGTCAATTCAGTACAACTTCCGCTTTACATACTGTAAATTCCAATGTAACTCCTTTTATAATAGGCAATGCGAGCCTAAAATTAATTCATTCTGTAAAGTGAATAAATAAAGTTCTTTCTTTAAACTATAATAGCCACTGTTATTAGATTTAAATGGATTATAAGCCTTAGAACTTACTCTGTATTAAATAAGCACCCAAATTCCTTTTTAAAAACAAATCAATTCATTAAAAGATTCGAGGAATAACAATATAAATTCCTAAGCACGTTTGGTTTACAAAGAATTTAATTTAAGAATGCTTTTTATTTCCAATTTTTCTAAAATGACACTGTTGATACTTAATATTTTTTATATTTACGTTAATATACTTATTTTCCACAAAACACGCCAATCTCTCCCCTTCCTTCCTCTCTCTCTCTCGTATTGAAGCACTCAAGGCACGCTTATTCCCAGAAGGATGTATACAATAATAGTAATTTGAGGTGTAACAATGATAATGGAATCGCTTGAATTTTGTGGATCTGCGAATATAAATCGAAGTTGAATTAATTACGTCTGTTGGGTCCGATTCGTTTCTTAAAACCTAACCGGTACTTACGTATTATCTTCAGGACCTTACTTACGTACAACATTAACAGAAACTGATTGGCCTGTCTCGACATTTACAAACACAATCACCGGACAACGGGGAGGGTTTCTTTGATTCCGGGGGAGGCTAAGGGGGCGGTAGAGCCCGGAGATGACTACCCATTAAAACAAAGCGAGCCTTTCAATGTTATATCCTCTTGATCCAGCGCGACTTCATCTCCAAACCAAGCGACTGTTTACAATAGTTCATGATTCCGTTCACAGAGGCACTTCCGGTGCTGCGGTCTTGGGTGTCTTATACCAAATCTGTTCCGAAAAGCATCATATGTGTGTGTGCGTGTGTGTAGATATATATATATATATATATGTATATGTATATGTATATTTATAAACTTACGGAAGAGGAATGGCAAATGAGGATATTTAGGGCAACTAGGTGTTGAAGGGAACCCAGTGAGCACTTACCGGAAGGAGATCCACTGGGGTGTTGGAGAGACACATTTGTAGAAGTTATTGGAGCTTTCGGGATGATCCCTTCGTCAGCACAGTAATCAGTAATACTCTTGTGCCGAAGAACGTCGGATGCCCGAAAGCTCCAAGCAAAAGTCTTCCTCTATCGCCATGGACGTCCACAACACCAAGTACGTGTCCACTGGCTCCCTCCTATCCCTCTCAAGTACTAGTTGCAACCCTATATATATATATATATTCGACGATCCAAAACTTTTGCCTTTCAGCGAGACATGTTCGTCTATGGCTGGAAACGAATGGACTCAAAATGGTCGCCTCTCGTCTAGAGCGATAAAATATTTCTGCAGTTTGACACACCCGAAATCCCTATCAAACGCGACCATAACAGTCCATTCCACAAACTGTTATCGCCGCAACGCATCCAGAAGTGTTCAATCGCAAATTCGGCGAAGCTCCGTCCGTGACCAAACAGCGACACTCCGCAGCCGGCCATAATTTCGTAATTTGGACGTCCAGGGGATTTGTAAAAGGTGCGCGACGACAACCCACAAAGCGTTCAGAGTTCCACGAGTGCATTGTATTTTTATCGGAGAGGGGGAAGGGGGTGGAGGGAGAGACCGAGGGGCGTCTGGGGGAGGGGATAAGAGGACCCCGCGAGCGGACGCGCATCGCAGCGGTGCGGGATTTCGCAGTGGTGGCGCAGCGGGGAAAGGTGGACGAAGGGGAGGGTGGAAGGATGGGGAGAGCATTGCAAAACAATGCATTCCGACCATTCGAAATGCATTTCGGGAGGCCGTCGCCCGGACAGAAGCACCGCCGCGACCGCCGGGCCTCAAATCCTTTATTGAGACCGTTACCGCTTTAGGGCGACGGATACGTGACGCTGCATCGCATGTGGGGCGCGAGGGGCCGGAGATGCAGCCATTGCGACCGCGGGGGCGGGAGGTGTACTGATCCATGTTTTGACAATTTAGGCGCTTTGAGGTCGCTTTCCACAACGTCGCGATGAAAAAAGTGTCCCAGAGCTATTAGCCGAGTAACGACATTGACGGATTTTTATTTAGTCCGAGTTTTATTCGATCCGAGCCGATTCGACGCAAAAAGAAAATATGTACATCCATTTTATCATGCTTTTTCTAGAACGTAAAGATGAAGTGAATGAGTGCTAAAGCAATTGAAGGCTTGGTCGTGGAAAAACATGCGACTCCCGTAATTGATAAATTACAATAATATCGGTTCGCTTTTTATTTTTCATATCTATCGTACAAATTATTAACGCAAAAGAAAAACATGATACTGTGTATATTTGTGTGCGTGAGTAAACTAGACGTAGTTACCGGAAACTATTCGAATTTTATTAAAATATTTCCCTATTTTGCATAGTTCTGGATCACTAATTCCTCCATTGCTTTAATTTTAGGATTTCTGCTATATTTCATTTATACGGTATTCTTAAAGGCGCATGACTCAAAAGATGGAAATTCTCAATCTCATTAAAATTAGCGACGCTTTCGGCAAACTTTGCGTTATAAGAACCAATTACAATTGACTGCCGGCAATTAACCGTAACGAGATGAAATGAAAGAATCACACGGGCGCCCATTATCCGTGGGTCCATTCTACCACCTGCGGCGGCGGCGGAGCGAAAGAATTCCAAGAATAAAAAAAGAGCGACCCCATTAGTGTTTTTAGCATGCGTCGACAAAAAAAATCCCTCCGCTGCAATGTTCCACCCTCTGAATCCATAATGAGGTGGGCAATTTCATTTGCGAGGAAGAAATGAGAGATATGATGGAGTGAGCGAGTCAGTGTGTAGAGGGGGAGGAGGTTAGTGGTCAGGAGTATTTGGAAAGCACCTTATTCCGGGATTACATCCCTCGTCGGTCGGCCGTGGGTGCGGAGGGAGGGATAGAGAGAGGGAGAAGGAAAAGTGGAGAATTATAGAGAGGGGATGGGGGAGAAACAAGGGTAGGGAAATCAATTTCCACGGATAACGGATACCAATCGGGAGAAATGCAAATAAGCTGAATAAACGCTCGGATGGCGTGTGCACCTATTCGATTCCGTGTTGGAAAACTGAGGGATGGAGGATTCGCGAATTTAAATCGGCGAGATGATCGTATTAGGAACGCCGATCGGGAGATGCTTCCTAACTCTTTTTCACAGGTCGATAAACGGAAAACGCTATCTTAACATTTCAACTGTGTGATAAATAACAATTTATAAGCTTGACCGGGAAATGTTCTGCTATAACGTAAGCCAAATATTAATTTCGACTAACGCTCATACTTCTTCAAGATAATGAACGTACTGGGTCGTTATTTCTAAACGACCATTCGATTAACCGCGGGAGAAATTTTAAGTTGGTAACACTGGCTAATGAATATTAATCATATCTATGGAAAAATGGTCCCGCACCAGATGGACGCTAATAAACAATTTTCAATTCAAATCATGAAATCATAATTCCCACGCTTGATTGAATTTTCCGAGTAAATGGATTTTATTATTCAACCATTTCGAACTAAACTTTGATGTTTACTCGGATGAAAAAATTCTTTTACGGTCGTCTACATAAAAAAATCCCGCAGAAATCATTTCGAAGCGATTCCACTCCATCCGATTCGATCACGGAATTATTTCCAAAGAGGGAGAGGGGGGGGGGGAGTGAAAGATGGACAGAAGCGAGCCAATCACAACACAAGAATCTCGCCGTTTTTGCCTGCCTTCCTCCCCTCACCTTCCCCTCCTGTCCCTCACAACCCCTTCCCCTCAAGCCACGGTCGCACGAGCGCGCTCTGCTTTTTTTGTTTAGGAGAACGGAGGTGTTTAGAGTGGCCTCGTGGGAGAGCGAAAGGGGAGGGTAAATGGGAGGGAGAGAGGGTAAGAGAGAGGGAGGGAGAAGGAGAGAGGGTAAGAGAGAGGGAGACGGATCCACAGCCGACACAACGGAAAATGAAAGCACAAAAACAAGTGCTTACAAAGAGAGAAATAAGCATAAGGAAAAATGGACGAAAAGAGAAAGGAGGGAGAGAGAGAGAGAGAGAAATGCAGAAATGACATGAAGGCAGTAGAAAAGTGGCAAAAAAGAGATGGCGACACGAAGAGAGGTGACGATGGACGGAAATAAATTCGAATCGAGAAGAGAGAGAGAGAAAGGAGAACAAGAGAAAGGAAGATAATAAGGAGAAAGAGAGAGACAGAGAGAGTGATTCCGAATAAGAGAGAGAGAGATGAAAAGAGACGCAGCCATACGGGAATAAGGATCTCCATTACGACCAGCGAGAGAAAACTCTTTCTTGGAGTGTAAAAAATAGACGATCGCCGGACACGCGTTCAGTTGGAGCGCGCTTATGCAAATGCAAAAGAAAAAAGTCGGTCCGTGGGGCATATTGAGTCTCGATTGGAGGGCTTTAGAATGCGGCGACGGAAGGGAAAAGGGTTATATATGGCGGAGTGAGAAAAAAGCGCGTCACGAAGGTGTAATGGGTTAGGGCGGTGGCCCGACGACAATCAGTCAAACAAGGAGAGTTCCGGAGAAAGGGGGGGAGGGGGAGATAGAAGGGGAGGGCGGAATGAGGGTGGGGGAGGGGCGTGGGAGTGAAGGGAAAAATTAAAATTCAAATCAGTGGGCTCCGGGAATCCCCCCCCCCCCACCCAACCCTCCCTTGACGTCTATTGAACAGACACGTCGCTCACTTGTTTCCAGCCAGCGTCCCTCTCACCCCCTTTACCCCCCCCCCCCCCCCCCCCCCAATCCTGCCTCTCCACCATTTTACCTCGCTTTTATCCCGAACCCATCACCCCCCATCTTTCCCGCTCCGAACCATACAATCCCAGTTTAAATACGCTCGCTTCCCACCCTTCGTACACTCCTTCATTACATCGCTTTTGTCCTCTTTCCGTCTCTTCACGGCAATCTGTGCACCTCTACATATGTTCTTGCATTTAACTGCTACCTTTGCAATAGGTTTAAGCGCCATCTGTTTATGAGTGATCCATTAAACTATGATAAATCGTCATTTTAACCTCATTAGATCTTTGAAGCATAAACGATCGAACGAGAAATATTCGTTGTTTTCTAAGTAACTCCTTCATCACTTTATTTTGCTTAACGCTTCTATGCATTTAAAATTCTGCAAAAACGACAAAATACAGAATCGGGGGAGCCATTTTAAAACTTAAGCTTTAATGAGAAGCACTCGCATATTTTCAATTTCGTTCTTCCATTCGTTAAATTGGTTAGTGGCAGAGAGTTCAAATCATCAAATAACCTCAAGTCCTTCACAAACTTGCTTCTTCTGTTTAATTTTCTATCTCTCTAATAATCATAAAGGCAAGTTACTTTCCTCATTTTTACCTTCATCGTCGTTTATTGAGAAATTTTGGTGTTTTCAACTGTTCCCATAACGTTTTTAATAGCACTTCCGGGTTTAGTTTCTTCGACCCTTCTAGAGCTGATATAAATGCATCTTTGGCTTTATCAATGATAACTCTATTGTATTCACTTTCCCGATTCCCTTTTCAGTTATGTTACATAAAAACCGCTTAACATGCTTTCATTATTCTACAGTTGACTCATTACCACCGTACTGCGTTAAAATATAGAGCGTGACTCTGCAATAACGGCGAAACACATTTTTGGAAGAAGTGGAAGAAACATGGATCATCTTGTTAGAGCGAGTCAGAAGCAATTTGCGCAATGGCAGCGCTTGTTCCGATTGGCCGCACTTTCTCATGACTTTGCTCTGTTTCGTGTTTTTTCCTTGGATCGCCTTAACTACCTTGAAAAACTACTTTAAAAGAGCTAAGCATGTAGAGAGCGTTAGATCAAAATCTGAGAATTGACGTTTATTTTTTCCACGGAGGGTGATTTTTATTCCCTCTCCCTTTCCGATCTCAATCGCCGACGCTCTCACCTATTAAAGGATTCGTTCTCCATCCAGGGTGTCGCCATCCCTTCCTTCCTTCCCCATCTCCACACCCCGCAAAGCATCATCGCCCAGCCAGACACATTTATAAGCGAACGAATGCATACTCTCTTTCACAGAAATTTTCCTGCCGCCTTCCATCTGCCATCGGGTCCAACCGGCCTGCCATTACTCCCCGCTCACCTGGGCCCTCTCTCATTCCCACCTCCATCCAAATAGGACCCCCCACCCCTCCTTAATTTCATCCTCTCCCTTTTTAAGGGGCGACGAATTTAATTTTCCCATCCGTAGAAGAGGTAGCCGAGGACGTTGTTAGCGGAGGAATGGTCGTTGCCTTGAAAAAGAGAAAGAGAGAAGGAGATAGGTACGAAGGAAAAGGTGAGAGGGCGGAGGAGAATAACTGGATGGAGGAAGTAGCAGGGAGAGAGAGAGGGTCGTATGCAAATGAAGGGGAAAAGAGGGACGGCGTGGGAGAGGGATGCGGAATTGAAGAGGAGCAGGTGTACGCGTCATGGAGGAAGGGTGAAGAGGGGAAGTAGAGAATGGGAGAGAAGGAAAGAGAGGGAGAGAGGAATGAAAAGGTGGGATGACGAAGAGGAACAGAGAGGGGGGGGGAGTTGAGGAGCAAAAATGAAAATAAAATGAAAGAGGAGAATTGGAGATGGGAAAGAGAGGTTGGAAATATGGCGGGAGGAGGGAAGGATTCTGCGGAGGGAGGAGGTGGAGGGGCGTGGAGGGGGGGTGGGGGAGGGACGGGAACGAGGCCAAGGGGGATGAAGACGGACCGAACGCCGATAGAATACGAGGTGAGAAACGCATTTCGAAATCTTTCAAATGAAATTAGTTAAGAGTTAATTGGGTTGACGGATGAGAAGACGTCTGAAATGAGTTCGCGTATGAGCCAAAGCCGAAAGGCGGCAAAAAATTTTCGAGTTTAAAGTAGGAGGCAGAAAATAATAGTTCGCGATAAATAAGAGTGTAAATTTCTAGAATCCTTTCTTATCATTTAGGCATCCTTAAAATGGAAAACGTCTCTCTGTGAGTTTCATTAAAAACTTGTTGTGCTAATGATCCTCATTCAACAGTTTTATCCTAACACCGCTCAAATATATTTTCAAAGGAAAGTTGTGAACTTTTTACTCTATTTCGACAAATTATTAATGGTAACTAGAAAAATAGTTACAGGGACATAAATAAATAATGCAAAAAATTATTTGCAGTGCAAACGGCTGCAGTTGAACAAATAAGTTCTCGATAATGTCAACGCCGAAATCAAAATTTGCGTCGTGCGTCATGAAGTGGAAAAACACGAAAGAGCGTAAAAATGAGAGACAGATATTTTTTTAATTCGGCAAAAGTGATAAAGCGACAAAGAAATCGAAGATTAAGGAAAGTCCAAGAGAAGAAGCATGGAGTGAAAGTGGAAAGAGGAAGGGGAAGAATAAAAGCAGGTCCATGTTTGAGAGGGAGACAAAATTAAAAGTGTCAAAAGCACGGATTCCTAAACGCCTGAGTTGAAAATTATGCCTTCTCCCCCGGAGGAGGAAATTGGAAAGGTGGCGCAATGGGATCTAACATAAGGGAAAAAATGAACGCGATTTTAAGGAGAAAAAATAAGATCGGGAGAGCGTAGTGAAACATGTCTCCGAAAATGGAAGGAGGGAGACACGCGAAAAGTTTTCCTGCAGTTATTAGGCCATAAGAGCGGACAGTTTTTCAGCTAATAGAATTCTCTACGAGATTGATTTTGAGGAGAGAAGGTTAGAAAAACGAGTTCTCCGCGAAAAATATTTTAAACGTCTAACGGTAATTTCGTCGGATAACGTCGAAACTCATCTAGCAGTTCATGGTAAACAACGTATACCAATAAATGCCTCTTAATTCCATCTATACGCTTTACACGAATTTAAGGGATTTTATGAAAGCATTAAATTCACGTGAGAAATTTTACTTTCGCTCCGCTCAATAAGTTTAATCCATCTTAGGGCCTTTAGCAAAGACAACAAAATGTCAAGATTAATGGACGTCATTAGCGGAAGCGGGTTTTGAGACTACCTGCTACACAAAGCCTTTCTTAAAGGAGGCCATTTTGAAATCTCCGCCTCTCCCCTCCCACCGCCTACGTCACCCGTTCTCAACCCCATTCCATCTTCACTCCCTTCAGGTGTCCCTTCCCGAAAACCTCCCTTTCAAGTCTTTAACCTAATAAACCCTTTAATCTCTTCCGAGCTTAATACCACTACTCAACGTCTTCCTACACTTCTCAAATCCCCCCCCTCCCCTTTCGCATCTCTCCCTCCACTTCCCCTCATCCCAATTCCTCTTTATTCTTTCTGAGAAATCTTCATTCTCGCGAGTCAGAGACCTTCCGTTCGCTCCTTCCCTCCCCTATCCTTCCTCTTTTTTCCTTCCTACATTCTTTCCCCACCTATGCTCCCCGCGGCTCCTCTTCCATCTCCTCATTCCATCCAGAAAACATTCCCTCGCCCTCTCCTCTTCATCCTCCATCTCCCTTTAATTCCTCTCCTAATCGCCTCCAAATTCTTTTCTCCGCCCTCGAATTTCCCCCATCTCCTCCATTTTTTTCCTTCTTCTTCTCTGCATGTTTATCTCTTCCTCCCTTTCTCTTTTTCCCCTTTCATTCCCCTCACTCCCTCGCAAACTCCACTCTCCCCTCCCCCTCCTCCCCCCTCACATATTCCTTTTTACTCCCTCACCCACAACTCTCAGGATCTGGCGTTCAAGGATTTACGTATTTAGCACTGGAATAAAATTAAACGTGTGTGACAGCTTTTCGAGTATCCTGAAAAGAAGGGGTGGGAGAAAGGATAGGGAGGGTAATCGGAGAAAGAAGGAAGCGGGAAGGAAGGGAGAGAGAGGATGAGGGAGTTAAGGAGGGGGGGGGGTAGATAAGAAGGGGGATGAAGAGAGGAGGGGAGAGTAAGTTGAGAGGAGCCAAGATGAAGGTGAGCTAAGAGCGATGTTTTCTAGCGGCACCTCTCCAAGAAAGTGATGCAGCCGGATGGGTGAGAGGGATGAGTGGATGTTTTACACAGAAAGGGAAGAAGCGTTAATTTATTTCACTAGCGGCCTTGAGAGATTCAGCAGACTCGATTCTTTCATTAAACGCCAAGTGATTAGATAAATATGGACAGACTAAATCGACTTCAAGTAAGAGTTGAAATTAACCGAGATCATAAATCCTAATTAGCAGATAAAAATTGTAATGAATTGCACCCTTAAGTGTTATGAACTAAATTTAATTTTCAATCTTGCAAGAATCCTTACTGGTCATTTATTTATGCGTATATGGTGTAAAGTTAAGCTGCAATAATTCTCTTCTGCCAAATTACCACTTTGCTTGGACAACTGAGAATTAGAATGCTGGTCACGGGTATAGTAATTTATTGCCGACTATATTTTATAAAAACACACACTAAATTCCTTCATTTTCAAGGATGTATTGAAACTATCCTTTTATAAAATTGTTACAGCAATATAAAACCGATAGTGTTACTCAAATAGAAATCGTTCGGCTATTCCGACTTCATAGAAATTTGTTTACATATGTAAGAGAAATACGAAGTTCCATTTAAATATGCAAATTAATTTGTATTAAAACATAAATCCTGCATGAAATGAAATCACCAAAGAGGCGGCATTTCATACGAATTTATGCTATTGAAATGTAGTGTCAATGTCTTATAATAGGAAGATCTGCGTTACGATACCGGATAAAGTACAGCAAAAATGCCGGGCAGATGTACGAAAAGAACGTATTGTGGGAGTCCATCAGGTGTAAGAGGGAGGGAGGGAACCGGATAGGCCTCGGAAGTGAAGTGAAAGATCGAACGCAGCGACCTCTTCTCCAGGTGATCGAGCGGCAACCAAAAGGGCGCTCCAAATGACCGCGCGAAAACGTGTTTGTCTGACTGAGATGGGTGGAGAGAAAGCGGAGACTATAGATGGAGATGGAGAATAGATGCAAGGGGAGGATGGTTAACAGATAATCCAGTGGGACGAGAAGCGCAACCCCGCCTCATCCTCTTCATCCAACTTGGTGATGTCCACTGCAATGACCTCCCCCAGAAGACTCACGGAACCATCGACAGACCCGTTAATGAACAATCTGACTGGCAGTAGCCTTCGTAGCATCGAAAAATCTGGATATTTTATTAGTACCTCGATTAAATCTGTTGATTACAAAAATATAAATTATTTAAGGATTACTGAAGAGAATACACTTTAAAGCAATTAAGATGCTTTTCTCTACTGAAATCAAGCAAGCTTTGCGGCGTTTCAGCGTATTCCCAAAAACGGACTATCAACGACGTTCCAGGTCCATTACATTTGTTGGATATGCAACTAGATGCTAACCTAACGCACGTTCAATTTCGTCAGCACCCTTTCCTTTCCCCTTCACCCCCTCCACTATTTCCAAATAACGCCATCGTTTTTACTCCGTAAATATTGGACGTAGGGATGAGGCTTCGTGTCAGGTGTTTCTTTCACATGGCTAGCAGGCATGGGGAGGAGAATGAACGAGAAACCGCCTCTATATTGGATCCAGTGGAAAGGGAGAGGAAGAGAGGGGGGTGGGGAGGTTGAGAGGAAGAGTATTTGGGGAGAGACTGTAAATGGTCCGTCAATCACTCTGCAGGGAGCGCGAGCAGAGCTACGAGATGGGATCGGATGGAAGGAAGACATTGAAAAGCAGAAAACTGATGGCGACGCTTTTAGCGGGCAGCGTCTCGATAATCTCTAGCCGGTAACTGTTGTACGAGAAATCCTCCCCCGCAGTAAACGGACGCACGCTTGAGCAAACTGCTGAGATCGACACCAGTTGCAAAAATGTCCATCCGTCAGAATCGTAATTAAACGCATTTTCATTCCAAGCTAAACTTTTGAAAAGCTATGTTAGATCAGAACCAATCACGTAAAAGTTTGTTGTCTTTAAGAAATGATAAAATGAGTATGTTCAGCTTATTTTCAATGCTGCGACATTTAAAATTATGAGAAAGAGTATAAATTTTGTAAGGTACAGTAACTAAATGCTTAAAATTGGACAAAGTAATCTTTTCTCGAATAAACTACGAACGAAAGACGTTGAAAAATATCCCAAAATCTCTTTTCCTCCAAAACATAATTTGTCAGATAATTGGAGCATTTAATTCAATTAATCAGAAACAGTCTCGAAATAAAAATTAATAAGTATAAATAGACTGGCAGGAATGATCCTTGTTGGCCCCATCAAGCTCTCGGGCCCCTTATTTTCCGCATCGATTAAGGACCACCTAGCTAGAGAGGGTTTCGAGAGATGTTGGCCTTATCGATCGCCGGATTAAATCCCTTTCCTACCAACCCGAAATATTCCTTTTTATTTTCTCCATCTTTATTATCGCCGATGCCAAGAAGCCTGGACTGTCTCGGTCGCCGCTGCGGAGTCTTTCTCAAGAGAATCTCCGTCGCTTCTCTCCGATAGCTCTCCCACTCTCGCCTCCCTCATTCCCATTTCATCCCCCTCCCTCCTACACTCTATCTCACCTATCTCCTCCTCCCCCTCTACAAACACCTCTATCTTTATCATCCCCCCTCCTCCATCCCACGTGTCCGAACAACGCCATCCTCACACGGAGGCGCGTCTATTTTTTCACACCTTAAATCTGCCACTCATCCAGAGGGAGCCGCCCCCGCCTTCTTCCTTCGCACTCCATCTTTCTCCTTCCTCGAGACACAATTAGGTTACCTGCCAGCGGGATAGGCGTCATTAAAATGCCGGCTCAGCCTTAGAATAGCTCTTACCTTCTGGGGGGGGGACCGAAAAGGGTAACGGGTGGGTTTGGATGGGGTGGGGTGGGACGAGTCAGGCACCAAGAGTCCTGTGAATATTTATTAAATTTTAAGGGGGGAGAGATAGAAGGAGAGAAGGAGGAATGATGGCAGAAGAGAGTTTTTCACCTAATTTAGAAGGACAAGGGAATACGTCTCCCCTCCAGAGATCCTTTAAGCTTACTGAAAAAATCTGATGGGACCACACATGACTCTCTCCACATTTGGAGTATAGATATTTAAATTATTATGAATAGCATTATAAGGCAAAATTATTATTAAAGAATACAGTCGTCCTTATTGCCGTAAATTACGTATATTTTGAATGTTTACAGAATTCACCGCTACGTGGTGGTGGCGCTGTATACTGGAAATTACGAAAAAGCAAAATATCTCCGAAATGGACGGTTCTACGAAAATTTGTTTCAAACAAAACTTGGAAGAAATATTATACTCTACAACTTTGGTCCTCATGAAGATTACCAATAACGATGTTTTTAAGGAGATATTTGACCGAAACCGAAAAACCGATTATTTATAAATAATTCCTAAACAATAACTGCTATGGAAAATTGTTTGAAATAAAAGATTTAGGAAATTATATATCCAAACATTTTTTGTAATGGTCAATGCATACAATAATGACGTATTATCGGAGAAATATCGCAGAAACCTAATCGGGTTTCGAATAAACCTCGACTTCCGGTTAACCGTTATTGTCCAAAAACTAATCAGTTCTTTGTGATCATGCTAAAGTGTTATATATGAAATTTGGTGTTAATATGAAAAGTACTTTTTGAGTTAGAGCGCCCACAATCACATACAACCACACAGACACACAGACATAATTCCGTAAATAGTATAAACGTGTTCTAGAGACCTCAAAACGTGTATTTCCGTTGAAATATCGAAGTCAATTTTCTTCTTGATCACAATACTTTCCCATACTACGTATGGTGAAAGTAAAAAAGATTGGAGATGCATGATTTAATTAAACGAGTGGAGAGGGTTTAAAGATTGCGTGTTTCTTAAACCTCTCCGTGTTGCAACATTTAGTAGCAATTGGCGGGCTCGCAACGTCATTGTTGTTAACCGTGGCCCACTTTTCGAAAATGGTGCGCAGGTAGAAATAACAAGCAATAAATGTAGAAAATGTATCACGACGCAGTTCACTCATTATTATTCGAAAGACTGACGTTCTAGTCTCGATTTGCTTCTTTTTTTCGCTGCATTTATGGAATTCAATCAGAAGATTGCGCCTAAAGATTAAACTCATAATTAAAACAAAAATCCATACAAGTTAACTTTTTCTTTGGAATTTGGAATGCATTTATTGAAAAAGTCCATTTCGTCAGCCATCTTTGCCGTTCGGTTTTCCCCAAATTTATAGTTTTCCTAAGAGTGTTTCAAAATATCTCCTACAGACTAAAAGAGCGAAACGAATATGCGAGGTAGGAGAAATTGCGAATGATATAAAACGAATGAAATACGTTCTTTAAGGGAGGCAGGTGAGGCTTAGAGAGGAAGTATGAGACGGAAGGGGTTTTGGATGCGGGTGGTTTGAGGGTTGCCTCCCTCCTCTTGAGAAATGCGAGTGGTGGAAATATATTTCACACCCCATTCTTCCCCCTTGCCCTCCCTCCCCCTTCCCCAAAACGAGAACCACCTATACACCCACACCAGCTTCTTTTTATGAATGTTTAATGGAGCTACCGGGCTGAGGGCGCCCTTGACAAATTTCCATGGGAACCATTCCAGCATTTGCTTGAAAATTGCCACTGTAGGAAACACGATGACACAAGATGAGTAATGTGGTTTAAGGGATTTTCTCCGTCTCTTATATGGAACTTGGGTGAGTCGACAGAATTCTTCGTGATTATGTTTATACCTGACACTATGAACGCTGAAATTTTAGCAATCGATTCTCAAACGATAAGGTTTCTAAATATTTGGATTCGCCATCTGTTATCGATAAGCATTGACGAATCGGTTAATCCCATCCTATTTTCGGTATTGACTCAAGTTTAATAATTATTAATGTAGACATAGTGTTTATAAATTCGGAAATAAATATTTACAAAAGTAAGACAATCGTTTTTCACCCGAACGTGGAGATGGCGCATAATAAAACAAACAAACCCTGAATGAGGCAATATAACTATGCGCTGAAGTGCATCGCTGGCAGGTAACAGGCGTAAGATAGTACTATAGCGACACTGTAGTATGTGTTTTAATTTGTCGCCCGTCCAGAGCACACATTCCCTTTGATCCTTGGTAGCAGCTGCTCGTGGTGGTAGCAAGTGACTCTCGGAGTGCAATCTTGGCCGAGTATCATAATACGCATTCCTTAGAAGAAGGACAGGCGCACGCGAGGGCAGGGTGTTAATGCTCGCGGGGGAAGTTTTTCGGGAAGGACGTGTCGCTCCCTATTATAAGGAAAACATTTTTTTTTAAACTCTGCAGTGTCACGGACGCGATGCAATATGTCTTACTCGTGATCTAAGTCATTTAAACACAACATAAGTTTCCCTTCAAGTTTTCAATATATTTCTGTAGCTGCTTAAGTGACTATCGAAATCAATGGTTTGCTGTATGTAATCATAAGAAGGAAGTTTTGTTCGAAACGATTCATAATCAACATGCAGGGTGGCACTAGAGTATAAAGGGAGGTTGTTAAATTGGTGTCTGACTCTGTATTATATAATTTTGAGTAATTTCACAGTTTGTAAAGATAATAAAATACAGTGGAATAAAATAAAATCCACCGATTTAGAATCTAAATCTATGCTCGTTTCGTTGGCTCATATGGAAAATTATAACTTTGTTATTAAATAAACTCCATGCATCAAGCTAAATGGACATTCATGGCGACAGAAGAAAGAATGTCGAGTTTTCTCCCTATTTCTGCGAGTTTGCGCGCGCTTGCACAGACAACCGCATAAATATTTATGTACATATGTATCTACGTGTGTGTATACATGACTTAATTGCCCGACAAAATAATTTCATAAAAATCGCCATCTGATGTATCCATCGGTCAGAGCCGCATCGCTTCCACGCCCTGAGACGTCCCTTAAGGAATCATCCCCGCCTTCTCCCTTTCTTCCTCCCCCTCCACTCCGAAACACCTCCTCTAACCAACTCTCTCTCCCCCCTGTCTTCCGCCATGTCCAATATCACCTCGTACACACCACCGCACAGATATCGTAAAAAAGAAGAAAAATAATAAACGCGTTACACGATGCTGAAGAGGCAGAATTCTTTTTCCTGTGGAAGCGGAAAGGGTATCGAGTGATAGGCTGGCTTTGGGATGAGGAAGTCAGATAGTTGGAGAGTTTTTAAGAGGGGTCAGAAGATACTCACTAGGAGAAGTGAGGGAGAGAAAGGAGAGGGCGGATGATGAGAGAATGGAAGGGAGAGAGAGAGAGAAAGTCCGAAGGAAGAAGCGAATGGGGCCTTCGGAGGAGGAAAGAGAGAGAGGAGAGAAGGGGACGGCTAACATAAGGTCTTTCCTTAGGGCGGAGAGAAGTGAGTGCGAATAGGAAGGAGGTGGGATTGAGAAGGTGCGAGAGGGAGGAGGAGTGGGTGGGTGGGGGGGGGGGGGAAGGGGACGAGCAGGGAAGATTCGAAGGGAGCTCGCGCGGGGCAAATGCAGGGCGAGGGGCGGAGGGAGGCTTTGCGGCCAGAGGTTTAAGGGGAAGGAGGGAGAGTGGTGTAGGACTTCTCGCTAGGTCGCGCCAGCTGTCGCCTACGATCTCTCGCACCTGCTGATACCACAATTGGTCGCTCACTCTCTGTCGACCCACACCCCCAAAGCGCCCCCACCCTCCCGTTCCCGCAAACCCTCTTCGTGCTCCAGGTTCAGCATCCCTCCAGAAACCCCAGGATCCAGTCCAGGCCGCAGCCCCCCCCCCCCCCCTGCCTTTTCCATCCCCCGCGGCCCCACCCAAAACTGAGGACGGCAGAACTTGCTCGGAAGAGGGAAGGAACTATCCAAATCGGAGGTGTCTGAGTAGGAATATAACCGAAGAGCGTATTGCGAGGAAGTTCTCCCAAATTTTCTAAACATAAAAAGCAGTTAACGTAACCAAGGATCGCGTGTGTCTGTCGAACAATTAAAAATAGTTTTAAAAAAGTGTAAAACAAAAATAGATTACGATGAAAATAGATAGCAAAAGGTAGTTGTGACCATCCGAGTATGGGGTTAATTATAATCCGCCCGTTAAACGAAGCAAATAAGAGCAGGAAAGAAGGATAGAAAAGAGAAACCTGTGTTGTGTGTAAGAGAAAAGGAATTCCTGGAGTAGTTAGTGATAGAACGAGGATTGAAAAGGGGAGGGATGAAAATGCTCGGAGGGAAGAGAAAATCGCATAGAGGTGGCCTATGAGGAGTGAGAGGGGAGGCGGATTAGAAGAGGCGGAGGAAGAAGAAGTGTGAGGCTGCTGCTACGTGTCAACCTCTCGACCTATGCCGCCGGGCCATGCTTCTTCTCCACCGCCGCAATAACTACACTACCACCCGAACTTCCCTCCCTCCCACCTCCTCCTCCCCCATTTCTCTCGAGAGAAGGGATTGAAGAAGGTGCAAGGGAGTTTTGGAGCGGAAAGGAGAAAGATGGATGGAAGGAGGAAGGATGGAAGGGGATTCTGAGGGTTGAAGGTAACCGGGCGCCCAAAACGCGATCCGACCGCAGAAAACCTTCGCTCAATCCTGTCGCTTTCAATATTATAAAAATCACTATAAAATATTCTGTTTATTTTAAGTTTATGTTATCAAATGACTCGTAATACAGAGAACAAGACGAAGTCAACGATGTGCGTACCATGTCTTAAAGCCTAATACTTTCAGATATGAGTCTCATAAATTGACTAAAATGTCGTAAACGAATTAAGATATGGGTTTGAAATCTTGCATGCGTAATAAAAATAGTATGACTCACACTTTATTAAAATTTAACTGCAATCGGAGGAACCGTTTTGGAATTATGAAGCGGAAAAGTGACGCATTCCGTCTCAAAGCTCCAAAAATGGGGTAATTTTTCATTCTCACCCCGAAAACGTGAAGTTTAAAAATACCAAAAAATTCAAAACTCTCATCATTCAACGTAGTATTAAACAAGCTGCACAATGACATGACTCTCATTAGAATCCATGAAGCCGTTTTCGAGATATTTAGCCACAAACTTGAGTCTACCAACTTTTGCCGTCGACAGTAGGGGGCGAGAGGGGCGATAGGTTGTGAGTAGGGTTGCCAACCTCCGGCTTTCGGACCGGAGATTTCCGGGTCATCGCCATAATCTCCGGTCTCCGGCTGAGTAGCACAAATCTCCGGTTCAATTTCGATTGCAGCGGAAAGCCCTTTTTATGACTTTTTTGCGTTTTTAATAAATGATTCGAATTAAGATAGTTTGCACTTTAATTTTCATTGTATTTTGTTTTATACAAAAACTTAAATTGATGATACTCTTACAATTTCCTTAATTAACGATATTAAAAAAATAAACAAAGATTTTTAATCACATGTCCTAAAATCATGAGTGTCTTTCGGAATATTGAATATATTTATCATTTAATTTAATTCCTCTTGAGTTTCTTCTAAAGTATCCAGGTTTCAAGCAAACTATGATTCATGAATATCTTAAAGTAGGCAACCCGTAACAAAATCTCCGGTTCACGAAGATCTAAAAGTTGGCAACCCTAGTTGTGAGAGGGGCGTGAGAGGGATTTCAAAGGACGAAGAGAGGGGCAAAGGAGAGAGAGAGAGAGAGCCCGGCGATTCTGTTTCTTTGCGTTAAGGAGAGATGAAGACCCTAAGGGTTTTAAGCGCGCGTGAGGATGGACTGCGCGAATAGAGAGATGGCGCGATACGAAGGGAAATTGTATGAGAAGGAGAGGGACAATTTCATAAAAAAATATCCTATTCCTGAGGATTAAAGGAGGAATTTAGAATGAATGAATGGAGGCGCGGGACCACGAAGGCGGAATCGTTCTTTCGCCAAAGTAAGAGTTCCGAGACGAAAGGAAGATTCCAGCTAACGTTATAAATATTACACCATATCTATCTAATACATAGCTACCCTTCATATGAAGACGACAGAATTTAAAAAAAAACGCAAAACAAATCTCAGCTAGTCCCACGCGGGTTTTTATGTTATTCGTGACGAAAGTTACCAAGGATGGGACAATTATTTTTAAGTTAACCGAGCAGAAAAAAATCCAAAAGGTGATTCATAAGCGATGAAACGCATTATCGGTTCAGTAGATGCATCGCTATAAACATAATTAAATCAACCCCCTTTAATGGAAAGGAATAAAAATTATTAGATTTTATTTTTTAAAAGGACTATGTATGCAAGAAAAATGATTATCTTAAGCCTTAACGTGTTGGTTTAAATCCCGAATTTTGACGTTCTCGACCAGATTTGATTTTGAGAATTTAAACTTTTCTATACTTTCATTTATAAATATTAATGAAAGAAATGGAAATTTAAGTATACATCCGCTTATTCCGTTTTACGGTGTTATATTTATTGCTGAAAAATATTTTTCTCGATAATATAATTACATACCTGACAAAATTTTCAAAATATATGAAATGCCAGCGAGCAGAGTTCTGCTATCACCTTTTTAAAAATCCACGTATTGTTGCTCATCAAATACTCTCATGTCGCACAAAAAAGTGATTTCGAAGGCTTCCACACAAGTGTGAAAAAGATAATGTCAGCCTCCACCGTGAGGGATTTTCGACTCACCCGCCCTCTGTTGTCTATTCAAACAAACGTCTTTTCCGATGCCCACATACCTACAACAATGAAAGAGTTCTTTCCTGTCGTTACAACTCCTTCTTTCATTTTTCCTTCTCACTGACACTTTTTTGAAATGTATACTTGTCATCTAGTTACAGATCTTCAAGAAGGAAAGGGTTCCAGTGAAGTACCATGCTCGGCTATGCCACAGAATCATCCTTAGTCCAATATTTTCTTCTCCAATAACAGTTTCTGAGATTCAGTTGCTTTTTCCAAAGTGACAGGAAAATTTTTGTTTCGATATGGGAACTTGACATTGATTTCTGTTTATAAAGAGGCTAGAAATGAGTATAGGCAGAGAAGTAAAGCCAAAAGGTTTCATCAAGGTAAACCTATAAGAAATAGACAAAATATATGCTCCAAAGATGAGGAAACGAGTCGAAAACACGGCGTTCCTGTCTAAACGCATTTTGGAGTCTTTCGGAAGTGAATTCACATTTTACGACCTCATTTAGCATCTTTTGGTTTTTTAAGTGTTAAATCTTGCAATCCTAAATAAACATTTAAAATAAAATATTGTTTTAAAAATCACAATCCTGCAAGACTTGGTATAGCGTAAAACATTAATTATCCCAACTAATGCCATTAAAATCAAATTAATCTGATTCGAGGATCATTCCTAATTTGTTATGGCCTAATTTAAATGAAATTAAAGCCTTACTACTTCATTTACATTTTCAAGATTCGTTGGGTTATCCTTAGATGGAATTATTGAAAGTATGTACATACAGATCAAACTAGAGGCGATAGGAATGTTGGAATATGTTATAATTCATCTACTTCTCCGTAGTCGTTTATACTAGAAGAAGATTGAGAAAATTATAATTTCAACCAGCAGTTGATTCATGCCGCGAAAGGTTTCATTTAAGATTCTAATTGCCGTAGTAAACATTCTACGAATTGCAAATCCACGCATGTTACACACTTTTCTGACGTTATACCCATGAATCGAACCGGCAAAAGTGTTGCGATCTGCGTTCCTTCTGGAGAGTCGATACAACACGCGGAGATGAAAAGAACTTGTGGAGGAGAGAGAGAGAGAGAGGGGAAGGAGAGAGAGAGATGTTGTAAGGATATGGGTGTTAGATGAGGGAGCGAGGAGGCTACACTCGAGAGGAGGAAAGGCTGCGAGGAAAGTGATGGATGGAGTATGTTCCTTTAGAGGAGAGACAAGAAGAGGGACATAGAGGAATATTTCTCTCACTTTTCTCTGTTACGGAGTAATACCTACCTCCATTATTTTTCCTTTTGAAAATTTAACTCATTTAAGAAGTACTGGACATTTTGGGATAATTAACACCAAATTATGACTATGAGATGAAATTACATGACGAATATACAAGGCATACAAAATGTTTAATATATTTTACAAAAGGACTGTGCTTTATAAGTAATTTTGATATTCATGATATGGAATAATATTTATATCTTCACCACTCATACTCAGATTAGTGCATATAAAAACTGACATTATGTCCATTACAGGTTAAGCGTCATTGTAAGTTAGCATTGCAATCATAAATGAATCTTAGCAGAGTCGACAGCAAATATTCACGGATATAATCATACAAGTTAGTAAAGATATTACGTCGATAAACACTTCTACGAAATATGTTTTTGCGGCTTTCCGAGAGCGCAAACTCTTTAAAAAAACAATAACAAACGTTGGCCATGAAATAGCTGAGATATGCCTCAATTAAGCACACCTGGGTTAGCATCGGAGTATTTTCAAGCATACGTAAAAAATGATCCTTCTCTCCTGCGCACAATGGATCCAGTCCAAGCGAGGAAATTTTGGCAACGCCTCAGCGGCGGTTCGAGGAAGAAGAGACAAGACAGCGGGTGGGAGAGAGATAGCAGTAAGGGAGAACGGAGATATAGGGGTTTCGAGGGTCATATTATCCTATCCTAGGGTTGCCCAAGACGTTGACACACACACACACACTCTCATCCCACGGACGATTAAAAATACCTCGTTGCCAGAGGGAGGCGCCTTTGCACGCTGCCGCTACACATATCGCGGGTGGGAATTTCATCCTCTCTCTCCTTTCCCCTCCCTTTCTCTTTCTACCTCTCTCTCTCCCTTCCTCTCTCCGTCGGAGATATAAAGAAGGGAGAGACGGATAGTGTACAGGTTTTGCGCGCGGCTCGAGTATCCTTGTGAAGCTCGGATGAGAGGAATGAGCGAAAAAACCACGGCGCGGGCGCCAAGCGTAGAAATAAAAAAAGAGGATCGCGATGCGTTTGAGGAGGAATGGGTGCATTTTCAAAGAACTTTCTCCCTCCCTCCGTAACTCCCACCGCCCAGAATCGGAAACTATTTTCCTAGCGGTAGCGGGCTTCGAAACTCTTTCGCTTTGTCGGAGGAGGATCTTCGGTGGAGGATAGGAGTGAGGAAGAGATAAGGGGGAGGGGAAAAGTCGGGTCGGGGGGTGGGATGGGGTCGGGGATCGTCGATACGCAGACGGAATTTCGACGCGATATCTTCTGAGGGATTACAAGCTTTGTTTTGCGAGGACGCACATACATGCAAGTCAGTCTCTTCGGTTAAGCTTATGTTAGAGGATTTCCAAAGGAGTACAAACGATTTTTCTCGCTGATGTTTTCCGACGGAATGCTTACATACATTATCCTGCCTCACGTGGGTTCCAAATATACGCTTTAGACGATCATAGCGTTCGTCCTTCAATGATGTCTATGGTTCTGTGTCCTTCCTGGAACATAATTTTTAATTTCCTGCCGTTACAATTCATTGAACGCTGAAATATTTACAACGGTGATTAAATAAATACGTACACCTATATAGGAATGGAATATTACGAGAGACGATTCGAAATCACGTCAAAAATACATCACAGTAACTCTTTCTTCCAGAGGTCGCAAACACGTGGTCCGAAGTTTACAACAGTGCAGCCATATCATTACTTTCATTATAATACAATTCATTCCAATGCAATTATATATATAAATTTTTTCAGACATAAGATGAGCCCGATAATTCTCTGTTGAAGTAATTGTATGACAATTTTTTCTTAACGTAAACCATTTTGAAGCGGGTGCTTTTAATTTTCAGCTGAATGCTTGGGGTCATTATTATTACATGCGACCCGCCATGTAAGTTGGAATTGTCATCAATCTATTTTAAAATCATTCATTGGGCTCCCGCGCCGCACTGAATCCGATACATCTGCTTTATTCAAATGGTACACTGGCGGTAATGTTTCGCTGGTGCTCTCAAGCGAAAAGTTGAATAGCTTGGAGCTACGTATATTACGGTAAAACTATATGGCTTATCTATAAAATTACTAAATTTTTCAATAATTTATATTATTTCATATGTAAGATGAATAACCGCATTTATTATACAATTTATTATTGGCAATTTAAATAACCATTGTTCATTTTAAGTTGCAAACATAAAGCGTTTAAAGCTGCAGTGCCGATAAAAAAAGACGACGCTGGGATTCCGTACATGAATACTCTTTTGAGTCTAAAGTCCTTTTGATGTTCCCGATCAGCATTTCTGCACGAAATCCACGAAAGAATTTTCTATCGAAACAAAGACACGATAATACTTCTCCACCACTTTTAACGGGAAGGAAACATTCCTCTCTCCCTCTCCCCCTCTCTCTAGTTTTTTCTCGGATACAGGCAGCCGCACATTTCGAGTGATTCTTCTCTATCTCAAGCCCCTCTATATAACTCATCACCTTTGCCGCTCTCTCTCTCCTAATCTTTCCTCTCTCTCTCTCCTCCTCCTCCACGCCCCTCCGCCTACTCCCATCCCCATGCTCGAAAGAAACAGAGGGCGCACACCTTTACAAGCCCTCCACGCGAGAATGTCGAGGAGTTTTAAAAAAACGGTGGAAGCCTTTTTTTTCCCTATCCAACCCTCCCTCGCTTTCCTTACCACCTTCGTCGACTCGCCTCATCCTCCCATCTCTCTCTCTCTCTCTCAACCTCTCTTTTATCAGTCTTTTCATGCGTCCTTTCGTCTCTCTCCACCATTTCCACCTTTCTGTCTGCCGCTCTTGAAACTCCTTTCTCCCTCCCTCCATCCTCCCTCCCTCCACTCCCTCCCTTCCTCCACTCCACTCCCACCTCCACCTCTCTCAAACCGTAAAGCACCGCTCTCCGTCTCACTCACAATCTTTCCTTTTGGCCCATCTTCTCTCCCTCCTTTTCTTCTCTCTCTCCCAGAGATGTCTCCCCCGCGACCCACTGAAAAAAAGGAGCGTGCGCGCTGCGAAGGAGAGAGGGGGTGAGAGAGCTCGTGGAGGAGGTTCCACGGAGGTGGGCGTGGAGGAGTAGTAAGGAGCGGCGAAGGGGGAGTGAGGGAAAAATATAAAAGCGGAAAGGGAATCGACTCAGGGGGGAAAACACCGCTTCTCTTTGTCCCGAGCGTACCCCACGCCACCCCCTCTAAACATCGAACTCGCCTCCCTGCAGCCGCCTACCCCTCCCCCGCCTCCTCCCCTCCCCAGCCGCACCAATCGCCTCCACTTCACTCCAAATCCCCCGCCGCCACTCACTTTCTTTCTTTCCTCTACTCGCACCCTTCTTCCTTCACCCACCCACCCACCCCTCCCCATCCGCACTTTGCCACCCTCCCCTCTCCGCGTTCTAAAAGCAAACCTCGCCACGAGGTGGATATTGTTAGGAATGAGACGGTGCCTCGGGGACTTCACAATCCAACATGAGCCTTCAAGGCGTATTCCAGGTATCGCTCTTCCCCTTTCACTACCACCTTGCCTCCCCCGCTCTTCCCTCTCTCTCTCTCTCTTTCCGTCTTCACTCTTTATATCCCTCTCCTTTTCCTCTCTTTCTTTCCGCGATCGCTTGGCTACGATTTAAAAGGTAGTGGAGGAGGGGAAGCGCCGACAAATCGAATGGGGATACGAAAGACCAAATGCTTACGGCAGCGAATGTCGGTTTATAAAACGAGTGCGTGGTTTTCCTGTCGCGATGGAAGCAGTGGATATCCGCGCGATTATTCGTTTAGGTGTAACTAATATAAGCAAATTAAATAATAAACAAATTGTACGTCCATTAGCTTTTATTGAACGTATATATTTGACTCTGATGAAAACGAATTTGTTACCGATGAAAACAATAATGCGCATAAGTTCAATATTTTAAACAAAATCGCCGAACAGTTGCGCTATTATAATTTGTTTTGAATTTTAATTTGATTCGCCCTTACGATTATCTTAATAAATAAAAGAGGATGTCTGTCTGACTGTGGCAGCCATAACTCATCAGAGAATAAAGTTAGGAGCTTGAAATTTTGATAGTAGCTTCAGGTTGATCATGGGAGTTGCAGTGCCGAATATAATTCAAATCGGCCTACGGGGTCGTGACCCCGGAGGTCACGGATCGGTCGGTCAAAATTTCACTTTCTTGAGGATATCTCAGCAACTATTGGACCGATTTTCATGAATCCTACACCAATATCAATGTTTTGATGATATACATTTTCTAGCTGGAAATGGACAAAATCAGTCCACTGGGTCGAAAGGTCTTAATGTAATGGCCGGTTCAAATTTTGGTTTTTTTAGTATATCTCAGTAACGAATTGAAATAGGTTTAAAAATATAAATTTTTCATCAGTTATTTCTGTAAAACATAATTTTCGCATTTATGGCATTATTGATGTATAGAAATTTACTAACATTCCATATCTTACGTAAAAATTGTTAATGAATTGTTGTTTATTTCATTGAAATATTTGTTGTTTTTAACTGAATTATATTCTAATCTAACATATAAAGGAGAATGTTTGTAAGTTTGTTCGCTTTGAATGCTTTTAATACGAGATCGATGGTAACGGAGGGGGGAGATGGAGAGAGGGAATTAGAGGGAAGTGGAGAGAGGGAGAGGTAGGGGGAGGGAGGGAGAGGTAGGGGGAGGGAGGGAGAGGTAGGGGAGGGAGGGGGATGAGGGAGGGAGAGAGGGGAGGGAGCGGATGAGGGAGGAGGAGAGGGGAGGGAGCGGATGAGGGAGGGGGAGAGGGGAGGGAGCGGATGAGGGAGGGGGAGAGGGGAGGGAGGGGGATGAGGGAGGGAAGGGAGGGGATAAGGGAAGGAGAGGGTGGAAGGGAGGGGGAGGGAGTTTATACGTTATTTTCGTAAGATTTTCTTCGTTCATTCATCTAAATAGGAAAATGCGGAGCGGTTTTCTTAATTTTTGCTTTATTCGACGGGTATAACTGCGTACTATCTTGTTCTTGGGATGCTTACATGTTACACGGTCGAAGTTTTATATTCTCTAAATCCGTTGAAATTCAACGGGCACTCCTGCTAGTTAATAAATAAATATCGAGATAAACCGGTTTAGAAGATAGTTTAAGTTTAAAATAAGTGTATATATCCTTACAATAGTTTTGTTCTTCATTTATAAACCTGTATTTATATTTAAAACAATTTCGCAATAATGCATTTCCGATTCTAACATTTAATTCAGATACAAAAATGATGTCCAAAGAATTATTCTTAGCAGGGGGCATTAAGCTTCAAACTCCAATAATAATATATTTACACTAACGCCCATGAAATACATATTTAAATGGCTTCGAAATTGTAAAATCATGTACGAACAATGCTATTTTAAATGAGAACAGGAAAGGATGATTTTTTTCTCAACTTCGTGACTATACGGTAAATGCTCTTAATAAGTATTATTGCCTGAACCGGAAAATAACTTTCCTACTTGATTTACCTTATCAATAGGGTACTAAGTAGTTTAAAGTTAATTTACTCCATTAAGGCAGGCAGTAGTTAACTTTTGACGCTCAATCTTCTTTGTCACGTGTATAGCGCATAAGACGAATCTGAGAAAAGAGGTTTACCAGGCAACCAATATTCGGATCCGGTATCTGTTGCCACGGAATGGAATATGGGAGCTCCCCTCCAAGCCCCTTCGTGGTGTTCGCCCCGCAAAATGAAGCTGGGAAGCTTAGAAAGCATCGGACAGATGGAAGGGTAGCTTACGAATACCCTAGGGACTCGAAACGGGTGGAAGGGAGCCAGCCGCCGCCCCCCTTTCACAGGATCCCCCCCTCCCCTTCCATTCGCCACTCCCTTTCCATCGGCACCCCTTCCTACCGAAATCCCCTTTTGCCACTCCCTCTCCCCTTTTCCATCTCTCCACCTGAGTCACCGCACTCGGTCCGTGGACCCTCCCCCTCCTCCATACTCCCCCTACGCCCTATATGGGCTTCCATGTTTGTCATAGATCGTAGTCTAGCGACCGCCACACGCAAGGCTCTCACCAGGAAGCTGGAGGGCAACGAGGGACCAAAAGGAAAACTTTCCGAATACGACGCTGATCCTGAAAACCATTTCCACTTAAACTACGAGAAGAATTTACCAAACTTGAACTGCTGTCAACGTGCTCAAAAATAAACTCCTTTTCACCGCTAAGCTGTAATTATAGCTAACTCGTTTCGTTATCCTTTATTTTTAACCCGTGATAACATTTTCAGACTTTGAAAAAGCGGAATGATTGGTAAAAGCCCGAATTATTAAATATCCTCGACATAGTTTAAGCGATAGCTTCATTGAAATTCTCATGTCGCAAATGTGGCGTTTGATTTTGAATTTCACGCAGTCGTAACTCTCACCGTTACGCCTAACTCGGGATTCGAATCCGTGCCATCCAGAGGGAGAGACACATTCGTCGCAAGATATAAGTCAGAACTCGCAGTGGGCCCTGCAGCGCCTTGTTTCCGCCGCCATGCAGCTAAGAAGGTAGAGAGAGAGAGAGATCCGCCCTCTCGTATTCCATTAAGAACAACAGACGAGCGCCGTCCGTGCCTTTTCGCCTCCTTCAGCTACGTCCACTCCAAACCTCATACACATCCTTCTCCCTTCTTCGTTCCGCCCTCTCTCTCTCACCCCCCCTCCCCCCTCTTTCCTACGTCCGAAGCTTACCCTCCCCCCCCCCCTCCTGCTCCTTCTTCGACGCCTCCATATCTGTCGCCACTAATCACCCAGAGATCGATAGCTCCGCTTCCCCTTGAGAACCGCCTTCCCCCTCCCCCTCTCACCCTCCCCCCTTGCACCCTTCTCATGCCCGCCTCCGCCCTCAGAACGCCGCAAAATCCCTTTCCCTCCATCATCACTCCTACACCTTCCGGCTTTCCCTTCCTCTCCCTTTCTCATTTAGTCGTGTCCTTACTTGGGGTACGCACACTACCATGCTAATGCGAGACAGAAAAAGATGGCGAGAGTGAAAGAGGGAAGAAAAACTTAGAAGGAGAAAAAGTTCATTAAATAGGTGAATCAGGTGGATAGAGGAGGAAGAAGATGTCTTTGAAGAGTGACAAAGAAAGGATCGAGTTCAGGGAGGAGTAGGGTTCGTCTATGGCGGAGGTCGACAACCTTTTCTGTGAATGCTTAGGAGGGCCGTATTGGAAATCAGAGAGCTTCGGCGGGATGGATGAGCGTTTACATCAGAAGTTACCTAGAGATTTTGTGGCCTCCTATTAGTGAAAATCAATTCTAATTAGTTTACTAGCGTTAAAACACCGCCGGAAAAATGGTTTTGAAAGCATAATTTCATTGAAAAAAACATGGAATTGACCGTGTTAAATTTTTCATCGTGACATCGCGGGCCGCATAAAACGTTCTCGGAGGCCGTAGGTTGCCGACTTCTGGACTATGGGAGGGAAAAGTGGCGGGGGAGATAGAGATAATGAAGGGAGCGACGTATTGCTACATGGAAGAAAGTTCCTCGCTTTTTGATGTCCAAAGAAATTGCGATATGTACCAGAGATCATACGTAGAAGGCATTTGGATTGCCCGAGAACACCGAAATATTGCACGCCTTTCTGCACTTGTTCACATTTTCTGCATCATTGTTATTTAATTCAAAATAGTATTGCGTGTGTAACGAATATAAATGAACTGACATCATACGTTACCATTACCAATCAGAATACGGTGAAACCTGAGTTACACGTAACCCAATTATACGTAATACTCCTTTATAAATATTTTTGGTTGGTCCTGGCGAAACGCCATATGGTTACACGTATTAAAATACTGAGTTTTGCGTAACTGACTTATATGTAAACCTCTTTTATACGTAGCGTTCATCCGATCCCGACAGCTACTTTTATCTCGGTTGTAGTATGTATTTACGCTCCATAAGATCTCGTGGTAGATAGATTCTCAGAATACTCCCAGGGCACCGACATAATTGCCATATAGGCGGCATCTGATGGCAGATTGAAACAAAATTTGATACAGAATGGCACATCTCAATTTAAGCGATGTCATAAATCTTCGTCGACTGCCACACCGCATAGGCGCAAAGAGAATTCATACTGTGTAACAAAAAAACTGAATGGGAATTCAAAGGCAAAATAAAATCGCAAGACAATCTATCCTTAAGACTTGATACCTACTCTAGGCAGGAATAACTTATATGACAATGTTGCAAATTCGAGAGTCATTAGCTTCAAAGAAAAAATAGTCGTGCACTTGAAGTGGAATAAACGCTCGGTGTGTCACGCGACGCATTATTTTGTAGCATAATAAAATTGCCGCGTTTTATCGGTCGCGAACATTCTCCTCAGTGGAAGAAGATTTCCGGTGTTCTTTTTCTCCTCAGTGTTTCGCCTTAAGTTTCTTTCACTTCAGTAGTTCACACACTCACGACATGTCTCAAAAAAGAAAAGGAATTACAGTGGAGAATAAAATGAAAATTATAAATGAGGCTGAAGAAAATCCACATATGTCGAAGAAAGAACTGGCTAACAGACTGAAAATTTCATATACGACGCTGTGCACTATTCTGGCGAAATCCGACCAAGTGAGGGAAAACCATGCAAGCGCTGGCCCGAATGCGCATAAAAGAAGACGTGTCCAGGAGGGAAGATATGCTGATCTAGACAAATCTCTATGTGGTTTAAAGAGATGAGGTCAAAAAATATCCCTATAAGCGGCGCCATACTACAGGAAAAGGCAATGAGTTTTGCAGCCAAGATGAATGCGAGGAATTTCAGGCTTCACAAGGATTTAAAGAAAGGCATGGCATCACTGGAGGCATGATTTTGGGGGTCAAGTTCGGTTGACAATGTTTCTGCAGCCTTTTGGAAGGAAAAACAGTTGGGCATGTTTATTGCGGGATATAGACCAACCGATATTTACAATATAGACGAAACAGGCCTTTTCTACAATGGTGAAGCGCTTCGTTTCCCCTTTTGAGGGGCAAGAGGAGATTATGTCGGTGGCAAATCAACTTGAAAGTGCACTGTACCATTTTTCCACGAAAAGAAGGAAACAAAAGACAGTAACAGACTATTTCATTTAAAATAAAATATAATTTGTTTAAAGAGTATTTTTTAAAATCACGTGCTGACTGTGAATGATAAGTGATTGAGAGATTGTGGTTGTGAGAGTGCTAAGTGAGTGAGAGATTGTGGTTGTGAGTTATTTTGTATATTTCTATGTTCAACAAGTTAAATATGTATTAACATTTTTGCTCTATAAATACATCCCTCTCATGCAGTCACAAAATGTCTTGTTTATTCTTCATATGTCGACCTTATTTAAACATGCATTGAGTTATACGTAACTCTGAGTTATACGTATATTTCGTTCGGTCCCTTGAAATACGTACAACTCAGGTTTCACTGTATTTATGTTTTAATTACTACATATATACCGCTGGAAATTTTAAATCTGTTAACATTCCAAATACATGCAAATTTTTCGCCGTGCTTTCTCTCAATTTATTATACTTGAGGAAAACTGAATTGATCGTATAGTCGCAGTAAAGTTACCTTCTTAAGCGAACGTTGGCCATAGACCAGGAATTCGAGAACACCGCTGTACTCTTTGGCAGCCCCTCCACCCTCTTAAAATCGTGTTTCTTAGCGTCAATAATTTAATTTCTACTGTTTCTTTCTTTCTAAGCATACTTAAGAACATTAGAAATAACTCTGACGTTGGTTTGATTTTATTTATGACCATACCAATTTTTGCTTGATATTCTAGGGCAGTGGTGCGCAAACTTTTCAGGCAGCGCCCCCATTTTGATCCACGTAAATGATGGCACCCCCAATTTCAATCGGAAAAAGTTGCTGACATTACATACAAAAATAATCTGACATTAACTCAATAACACGACATAACTGGCGTTTTATTATACGCAAGGGAAGAAAATTTAACACTTCAGAACAAATGACGCACTGGGGTCTTTGCTCATTCTTAACCGAAGTCCACTAAAATCCAAATTTGATAAATTCTTCCCTGTATTTTCTTATTTTACGTTTCTTTAATTGTACAAAGAAGAAACTTCTTTTTCACGTGCCTTCTGTATTATATTTGCAGCAGCAGCACCACGTTTTTCACCACCCTTACTAATCCACTTATCCATACATATTCAGAGGAAAATAATAATAATAGAGTAAATCTAACAAGCGATTGAAGAATACGAACAAATGAAAGTACACTCGACTTCTCACGGAAGAATATATGTGACTGAGGCCGAATCTTCCCTAGGCATTCTATCGGCCTAAGGCTCATGAAGTCGGCAAGCAATTTTACATTTAATGGCGCAAGGGTTATAAGTATTTAGGCCTAATATCCAAGATCCTGGAACGTAACCTAATATTTACCATAATATGTACCAATACCACGCGGAATCGCCGTGCGCGGCCATTGGCCGGAACGTAACCCCCACGTTCGGCCGGGGTCAACTGTACTTATGTTAGTTGTCTAGCTCTACAAAGAATTTATAAGTGCCGGAGCGTAACATTGTTTGACCTGCCAGTTTATCATCGGTCCCGAATACATTCAGGTAAAAACAGGTAGCCTGCGCCAGGCCGGGTAAACTCGCGGCCCTCTTTTAAAAGGAAACAGGGATTCGCGACCCCCATCAAATCGTTCGCGACCCCCGTAAGGGGGCACGCCCTCCAGTTTGCGCGCCACTGTTCTAGGGTACATTCAACTTGGTTCTCGCCACATTGAAAAGTTTGGGAGCTCCAGCTATGAAAAATATGTATTTTGTACCGAAAATTAACCATCATGAAGACAATTTCTAACCGACTCATGAAATGTAATCGCTTCAGTGTCACTCGAAAAAGTTTCCGTCCTATATATTTATAATCTGTGCGCATACTTTGCTCTTCTGACATTTACTCTGCTTAATACGTCAATCAACCAAAACAAAGCACGATATAATGTGAAATAGGAGCTAGTTTTTACAGTTTATGCCTTTTCAGGATAAGTATTTTTGTTAAATTCCATGCATTCGCTAAAGTATCTTATTAAAATAAATTATGATAATGCATCTTAAAACGGGAAGTCTCTTTCTTTTACCTGATTGCGTATTAGTCAGTCTCGACTTAAATATTTTTACTCATTAGAAAGAAATGAATTCGCCGAATCAAAGCGTTGGACAAATCATATCAACGTAGGCGCGACGGAATGTGAATCTTAAAAAAATCGTACCATAAAATAGCACTCAATTGTTTAACAAGGTATCATTAACAAATGAAAGAGCGAATTTTCAGACTCAAATACATTTATTCCGCCTAAGTTGGCGTGGCCGTACATTAAACTAAAGAGAAATCGTAATACGCGTGATCTAGTAAATAAACAAGTGAGGAAAGAATTGCAGAGCAAATTACATAAGACGCTCTTTCTGAGAATACTTAAATAAAAACATTCCACTGCAGACCAACCTATCCTGAAAATTTTGCATCTTTAATAATATTCAATACATTAATTATGTACTAAGTACATTTTTAGACCTGCGTAATTTCACTTTTGTTTCAAAAAATTAATTAACTAATCTCACAGCAATGTATTTTACCATTACAATGTTAATATCACGTAAACATTTCCTCAAAAACAATTGGCATTAAATGACATCGTCAAAATATTTCGTAGAATATAATTTTAGAGCTGTTTAATTTCATTCACTTTCGATTAATAGTACTATACATACTATACTTATTTATATTCGTTGCTGTGAATACGGCCAACAATACGAAAGCCATAATGACCCCGTATAGATAGTTCTTAAGGGGTTTTCTAATATCCTGTTAAAAAGATAAACGGACAGACGGACGGACCCCAATTTTTTTCCATATCTAGTTCGAATATAAAACTGTATATCCTGAAAATTTGGTTTTTGTAGCTTACGTTTTTGAGTTATTTTGTACACGGTCAGACGGAAAGACAGATAGATGAACCGAATACATAAGCTCTTTTTTTATTTAAAAAAGCGCTAAAAACCATCAAGAATCTTAAGAACCATGAAAATGTCATCATCTGTTTATCTGAATTGACTCTTTGAAGATCCACTGGAATTTTGAAAAATATATAATATCACTCGGTAAGAAAATTTTCCCGAGATGTAATTTCTTCTATATTTCTAGGAATAAGAGTCCTCGCCAGTGGCGTACTGATAGCCCCCCCAATGCGGGGGGTCCCGAGATTTAGGGGGGGCCCAATCGTTAAAACAATACTAAGATATCCATAGGGGACCCCATATTATTTGCTGAGGGGGGGGGGGGGGGGGGGGGGGGGCAGATTTTCAGGTACGCCACTGGTCCTCGCTAATTCTCCCGTCTGTCGCATTTCTCTCTCCGCTCGCTATCGTATTAGAGGGAGTCACACACGCGACATATTCTCTCACGAGGAAGGAATAATTTCCTCATTCCGATTCAGACGATGACACCTTCTAACAAAGGGAGCGATGGGAGGGAGTGGGGGGAGGGAGTGGGGGGAGGGAGTGGGGGGAGGGAGTGGGGGGAGGGAGTGGGGGTAGGGAGTGGGGGGAGGGAGTGGGGGGAGGGAGTGGGGGGAGGGAGTGGGGGGAGGGAGTGGGGGGAGGGAGTGGAGGCAGGGAGTGGGGGGAGGGAGTGGAGGCAGGGAGTGGGGGAGAGGGAATGGGGGGAGGGAATGGGGGCAGGGAGTGGGGGAGGGAAAGGGAAGAAAGGTGATGAAAATAAAAACCAGGGCTCTAAGCAGGGGAAATAGAGGTAATCCAATTATGATGAGGAAAGATGTTCCTTTCACAGGCCGGAAAAGGAATGGTGCCGAAGAAATAGTGTGAAACGGGAGATAGGAAAGGAAGGTGAGAGAGAGAGAGAAAGGGTAGCAGATAAAGGAGATTTAGGTGAGCGGAAGGAGTTTATGAGGGCAAGTCAGAGCATTTGACGAGGCTCCCCTTCACTGGAGTAATATATAGCCTCCTTATATATTAGGGATTCATTTGTTGAAAATTTACATTTTGACTTGAGGTATTATGCGCAAGTAAACGATAAACGAATATTTATGAGATCAAAACATTCGCTCAGGTTTTAGCGAAAAATATCATATAGCTTTTTCATTACAGAGATTATTTACGTTTGCTACGATAAAAATCGGTACAACGTACATTGTACAAACTTTCTCATATACTAATGCGTCGCTTAGTTATCTTTAGAAAATAAAAATCGTAGGAGCCTGTTTAGAAAATCCAATTTTTGTTAAAGTTGCCCAAGAATAAACTAGCCTTATATTCATTCATTGAGAAAAATGAAATACGTAGTATTATTGAAGATGTATACTCAAGTAACTATTTATACGAAATTTGATCAAAATCGTTAGAACCGTTTTTGAGAAAATCGGATTGTTGTTAAAAATGCGTAGAATAAACTACTCTTAATTATTGATCAATGTCAACCATTTCTATGTATACTCTGCTCAGTACGATAAAATCCCTAAGTACGAGATTTCATTCATTTTCGTTCTACCGTCCAGGCTCCAGAGACAGTAAGGTCCGTCGCACGCGAGCCACTTTGTGGCAGCCACTATTTGTGGCGTCACAAAAAGTAGCGGACACGGAAATTGTTTTGGCGCACACGGGCGACATAAAGCGGTAGCTTCGTTCAGTTTTGAAATGGATTTCATAGAGACAGCATGTGTATGTGCTCTTGTGACAGAGGGTGGAGGGGGTTGTCAAAAATCGCAAAAATGCTGTGACATCATTTAAGGATGGCCCCATATGCAATACTAGCATAAGTGCCCGTTGAATTTCAACGGGTTTAATGAATCTAAATTTTCGTCAAGCAACATGTAAAAATCGAAAGAATAAAATTGTGCACTGTTTTCACCATCGAATAAAACGACAAATGAAGAAATACAGGCCGCATTTACGTTTCTGGATGAAATATAGTACTTGAGTCAATTCAGTACAACTTCCACTTTACATACTGTAAATTACAAAGTAACTCCTTTTATAATAGATAATGCTACCATTATCATTGTTATACCTCAAATTACTGTTATTGTATATACATCCTTCTGGGAATAAGCGTGCCTTGAGTGCTTCAATACGAGAGAGAGAGAGAGGAAGGAAGGGGAGAGATTGGCGTGTTTTGTGGAAAATAAGTATAATAACGTAAATATAAAAAAATTTAAGTATCAACAGTGTCATTTTAGAAAAATTGGAAATAAAAAGCATTCTTAATTTAAATTCTTTGTAAACCATACGTGTTTACGAATTTATATTGCTATTGTTAATTTCGTAACAATGGCCGAAGTTTGGAAACGAATATAAATTAAAATTCAAGTAAAATTAAAAGGACGTTTAAAACTGTTAACAGGCAATTTTCGAAGAAACAACAGTGGATCTTTTAATTAATTGATTTGTTTTTATAAAAGAAATTTTTGTGCTTATTTAATACATAGTAAGTTCTAAGGCTTGTTATCCATTTAAATCTAATAACAGTGGCTATTATAGTTTAAAGAAAGAACTTTATTTATTCACTTTACAGAATGAATTAATTTTAGGCTAGCATTATCTATTATAAAAGGAGTTACTTTGTAATTTACAGTATGTAAAGTGGAAGTTGTACTGAATTGACTCAAGTACTATATTTCATCCAGAAACGTATTTCTTCATTTGTCGTTTTATTCGATGGTGAAAACAGTGCACAATTTTATTCTTGCGATTTTTACATGTTGCATTGAAGAAAATTTAGATTCATTAAACCCGTTGAAATTCAACGGGCACTTATGCTAGTATTGCATATGGGGCCATCCTTAAATGATGTCACAGCATTTCTGCGATTTTTGACAATCCCCTCCACCCTCTGTCACAAGAGCACATACACATGCTGTCTCTATGAAATCCATTTCAAAACTGAACGAAGCTACCACTTTATGTCGTCCGTGCGCGCCGAAACAATTTCCGTGTCCGCTACTTTTTGTGACGCCACAAACAGTGGCCGCCACAGTGGCTCGTGTGCGACGGCCCTACAGACAGACGACATTGCGAAAACCACTTTTTCGGATTCAGCGACACCTAAAACGTGTATTTCCGTAACAATCTCGAGGTCGAATTTTTTCGCGATAACAATACTTTCTCGATACTTCGTATGAGAAAGTAAAAATGGACAATTTGTCATCGAAGACAAAACCTTGCTACACACTAGTCTGCCGTTTGTAGCGTTGCTTACAACTTAGATGCAGCGGGGAAAGAGATATAAAAGAATCATTAAAACATTACTTTTCGCAGGCAATATTTCTTATTCAATAAATAAATTAAAATACCATTTTTATATTTTTTGATAGTTAATACAGTAAGAATTACAAAATTTGCGATTGATATGAAACATTTTCTTAGTTTAAGTTGGCCTTACGTTTTAAAAAGCTTTAAAAGGAAAATAATTAAAAGTCTGTTACATAAATCATGATATGAACATAGCCAACTGCAAGCTTAACACGATATAAATTAATTTTTTTGAATTGTAAAATTCGGCTCGAAAAATTCTTTAATTGAGGAAAGGAAAGAGTTCTTTTCTGACAACAAGGTTATCAATTGAGTCTATTCCCAATTCGTATTTAGCCCTATAGTCGTTTCACCAGCTAAAGTCTCTTGGCCTTGAACGCCAGTTAGCAGCAGCCAATAGGAGACGGTTTGTTTGGGAAGGTAGCGGGGAGGAACCCAGTCTCACTCCTGCTCTCGAAGAGATCACATCGGGATGCGTTGCCATTAGAAATTGGGTAGTATATCAGCTGAAGGCGAAAATCCGCAAGAGCTGGCAACGCGCACCGGTATCTGCTGTCCAGCACGAAAGTTGAGAGGGGCGATAGAAGGGAAAACGTTCGTGATTGGCTACTTGCTCTAAGTAGGCCAAGATACTTTAGCTGGTGAACCGACTATAACAACCTCATCTCATTGAACAACTTTTGCTGCCAGCCTACTCCCCACGTGAAACTCCTTAATTACAAATACAGCTACAAAACTCACTGATCTCGCCAGACTCCATCACTTCGGTTCGGCCTCCTGCTCTCTTTCCACTCTCTCTTCCTCTCTCTCTCTCTCCCGTACACAGGGTTGCCACCTCAAATTTCTCAATGACCCGAGAGAGAATTCCTAATCTGAGTTCTTTCTCATATGCGAAGAAAGAAAAGTATCTTCCTGGTATACTTAAATGTTTGATACACATTAGTTGATTAGTATCAATAAAAATGCGAGGAACTTATTATTTATTGATCTATTCCACAATACTTCATATACACATGTTGTTGACCCGAAGAATTATATCCTTAACTCGAAGACTAATCTCAAAACCGGAAGAGGTGACAACCGCACACCACTTACGTTCCTTGACTTCCTCAATGCCATTTTGGTGACCTTCAGGTCCGGTACCCTTCCCCTCAACTATAAATACTTAAGCCGAATTGTATAAAACAAAACTCGCAGCAAAACCTAGGAATCCAAGCGTACCTGGCTATTACACTTCCCGCACTTCTTTCCCATATTCCCTCTCTCTCTCTCTCTTTCACCGCTGCCCTGGTTCTTTAAGTCGCCCTTTTTTCCTTCCCGCTCTCATTTCTCTCTGCCTTCCTCCTTCGGTGCAGCACAGCTCCTCTCTCTCTCTCGCATATATATCACGCGACTCAAGTCGACGACAGACATGAAAACAAGAGGCAATTAGTCTCTCCTCTCCTACTCTCTCTCTCTCTCTCTCCCTCTCTCTCTCTCTCTCTTTCGATCCCTCCTTCCTCCTCCTCCTCTCTCCCTTCCTCTTCTCTTTCCCTCCTCCTCTCTCTCTATCATTAGGTCTTTACTTTTCATGTTCTATGCCGATCCACCTCACCTGTGAATCAATATCTTCCATTACATCCTTCCACTCGATTGTTTCCCCGCCCTCTCTCACACACACACACTTCTCCCATCTCTTATCCTCGCTACGCTGTCATCCTCCACGTTGAAGGCAATCATAGAGCGTCCCCCGGAGATCGAATGCCAGCTGCCGCTCCTCCCTCCCGCCTCGTTTCTTTACTCTCGGTGCTTTGGAGTCGAGCCACCTCTCTAAGTGAGCCTCGAGAATGAGCAGGTGCCACCGACGATGAGGTCGCATCACTTCGGAGCCGTATTAATGAGCCTTGCTTATGTGGGAGCAACCGCGTCCAGGTTCCGAAGGAGAGAAGAGTGAGGCGAAGGGCGCGGTAATAGGGTCGTCCTCGCTAATCGTGCACATTTTGGTCGACGATCAAAAGGATTTCTTCCCCGGCTAGCTTGCCAGGTGATTTCGACAACCGGATGACAAAGGTAAATCTGCCATTTTGACGAAGTCGGGTATATTTCGTTGCCCTAAATGGCTTTTAAACCGACAACGATCCATAATCCCATAGGCCTCCCGATGCGATGTGCGGACGGATTCCCTTTCGACGGTCGGACGAACGGAGACTCGCTCTAATACTATGGGAGAAGCCACGATCTCGACACACCCCCTTATATCACAGAATGTACTTGATGATTTGCGCTTTACGTGTCCTGAAATATATGTCACAGTTTTTTAAAATAAGCTCTAAATTTGATTAAGCGAGATTAAATAATAATGAAATTTGGGATATTCCAAAAAGAATGACACATCTCACATTGTGCCTGGAATTAAATTGGATAACTATAATATCTTTATAAAGGCTGGCGAAATCAGTTCATACTTTGGCTACAAATCAGCGGCCATCGGCGGCAATTCCAATATAGAAGGCTACAAATACTTCATTGGGGTTTTACCACGTCTATTTGTTAATGTTGCTCGTTATTGCAAAGGTCCAAGTCCACGGCAGGTGATGAGCCCCGGATATTAGAGCCCGACATTAGTGCAACTACTGTTTCGAGGGGACGTTAACTATAATAATTTATTTTATTTGCTTTCGTCAGTTCTTAAATAAAACACATTTGTCGTCTCACAAAGAACTTGTAAACGCTACCAAAAATATCTACAGAATTAAATACCGCAGAGGCATTGGAATCCGCAGAGTTAGTATTGGGAGGAAAACACGTTAACCATCTCCCTATAACATATCAGATTCATGAATATGCTGGCCTTAAAAAATACGATGTTGATGTAATTTGAAGATTTAAGTGAAGTAAATTATATTGTCGCTGTTTACGCAACAATAATTAATCTCATTTAAACGTACGAGACTTTATCGTGAATCATGATTTGGACTTTTTAAAAGTTAAATTGAGGAATTAAAAAAAGACAGGAAAAGACGATTGTGCAGTCTCAATACTGATCGAAGCGATTTTCCTATTTTTATGAGTTTAATCCACGCGTTTAAATTACGCGATCATCAATTTTGTGTAAAATCAAACTTCAATTTTGGGAGAGAACGATTTCATTTTTATAGAAAAAATGTGTACAGACGTGTTTAACGGTCACGCCTTCACAAAATTAAAACGCTCAACAATTCGTTTCTCTTCACTGCGAGTGAAGAGAGAGAGATGGAGGGGGAGAGAGTCGTTTCTCTTCACTGCGAGTGAAGAGAGAGGGGGGAGGGGGGAGAGAGAGATGATACAGAGGAGAGTGAATGGAAGAGTAAAGCGAGCAGAATGATGAGTGGAACCTGGATGAGATATAGAATGTGAAAGGATTTGGAGGAAGGCCTATAGAAGTTGGGTTGGTTGGTGTGCATGGCCGTGGCAATCTGCCGCCTGAAAGACAAAACGCGGACCCAAAACACGAAACATGATCAGATAGGCGGCTCTAATATGTACTGCCCTTAGAAAAGTGTCACTTGAGGCTGTTGCCTCTCTCAGGCTCCTCTCACGCCACGGTCTTAGATGTATAGGATATATTTTCTAGCGAAGATGTGCTAGATACGTGAAGGCTAAATAGGAGATCAAGTCCATCAAAGACCCTGAAACCAAGTAGAAAATCATTCCACAAAATCTGAAGACGGACTACCAAAAATACACAAAGAGAACGTTCCTTTAAGGCCTACAGTAAGTACCATAGATTCGCCGACGCATAAACTAGCCAGATATCTTGCTACAATACTCCAACCCAAAGTTAAATAGGCCGCTTCATACGTAAGAAATTCTAAGCACTTCCTCAGCCTTATCTACGAGATAAAATTAGAACCAGGGGACATTTTAATTAGTTTTGACGTGGTGTCATTGTTCACCAAGATACCTACAGATAAGACGATAACAATTGTTCAAGAATTTTTTTATCGTAACACTGCCGAATTGACTAAGCAGCAATGGGCTCACCAATAGTAGCCAACCTTTTTTATGGAAAATTTATAAATAACATTATTGGCAACGCTAAGGACAAACCTGCACTCTGGCTGAGATATGTGGACGATACTTTTATAATTTGGACGCACGGACAACAAAAACTGGAAGATTTTTTTGACTTTTTAAACACATGACACCAAAATATCAAAATCACCATGGAAACAGAGAAAGACGGGAAATTACCCTTTTTAGACGTGCTTATTATCAGGAATGAAGACGGGAGAGTGGGACACACTGTGTTCCGGAAAACTACGAATACGAACAGATTCCTACACGCAACTCCCACCATCATCCGAGAAAAAATCAACGCCGTGATGGAAACAATGATCCATCGCTCCATCACATTAAGCGACTCCAACCACCTTCAACCACAATAAAACAATTAAAAAGGATTTTAGAAGCCAACAAATACCAAGAATCCCATATAAATCGGGCGATCACGTGGAAACTAAAGGCGAAACGAGAAGATGGGAGAGAAAGAGAGAAAGAAAAAAGGGCATATCTCCCCAACGTCAAGGGAACAACGGACAAATTGGGACACGTATTAAAGAAATATAACATTACGACAATTTTTCAGCCGATCAACCAAATTAAGAGGACATTAAAAACCACTAAACATAGGACGACACTATAGGTGGAGGGGGTGTATAGGATACCATGCAGGACTTGCGGTCAAGTTTATTTAGGGGAAACAGGGAGAACGATCAGGACACGAGTAGAAGAACACAAAAGAGCCATTAGACTCAAACATGCCGACAAATCATCAGTTGCAGAACACGCCGACGGGGGACAAGAAATGGATTTCGAAAACACAACAATTCTCGCGAAAGAAAAACATTATGGAAAACAGGTAATACGGGAGGCATTAGAAATAAGGAAGCACGGTAAGAATTTCAACAGAGATGAGCAACACTTGGACCCCAGTGATAGTAAACAACATGATAAGACGAATGCCACAACAAAACTCACCTGTAAACCACCCACTCCTCCTCTGCTACCCTAGTATATATGGTGACACCCAGCTAGATCACCCTGAAGACGTCTCCGGCAAAGGAGAGGAAACGGCGTTTAACGTAAAAATTTACGCGGGATAACCCGAAAAACAGATATAACCTCGAGATATATACAGTTTATAAAGTTTCTATTAGTTTCATTTTACCGCCACATTTCTCCGGAAAAGTCAAATTACTACTTCTGAAGAAGCGACGTTATATGTAAGGCAGATTATCTTCAATTCAATGTTAGCAATGGGACGATATTCCGTTGTTATGAATTCACAAAAGATACATTTATCTCACTCGACGACCAAAAAATTTGCACCACTGGAAAATAAAATCTCCGAGAAATCTTAAGCCGGGGTCGGAAACCTTAACGGCGAGTCACATTTGTACTTGCGAATGTTTCGTCATAAGAGTTTACCTCGGATGCCACATAGAGATTCTGGAGAATAATTTAAGCGAAAATGTAGCGTAAACATTTTTAACGCTAAAATTTAAACATACAAAGTTGCATGATCAGCAAGAAATTACTCTAAGACTTTTTTCGTCCCAGCTATGTGGGTTGCAGAAATATTCCCGGGGATGAGGGTGGGCGGAAGGTGACCTGCAGGTCGTAGAATTAGAGCATTGTTGTTCAATAGAGTTTCGAGGTTCGCCAGATTTGTGACCAACGGATCGCCATATTCCCCTAATTTTGCAAAATATTTAATAATAAAAATGTTTCTTTTAAATAGGTTTCAGGTGTTATAGTATCGACTATTACTGTTTACTAGCTGTAGTGCCCGTTGAATTTCAACGGATTTATTGAATATAAAACTTTGACCGTGTAACATGTAAACATCGTAAGATAGTACACAGTTTTAACGGTCGAATAAAGCAAAAATGAAGAAAACCTGTTCGCAATTACCTATTTAGATGAATGAAAGAAGAAAAATCTTGCACTCTGAAAAATAAAAAATTACGTGTAAAATTGGGGGAAAATAATTATTGAATTAAGCACCCCCAAATTTTTTTCGCCATATAGCCTATTACTACAAGAAAATTAGATGATTTTTTTACTAAATAGCGGAAAAAATTCGAACAAAGCTGATTTTGGCAGAGATGCTCAAACTGGCATCTAGTTCAACATACTAAAAGTCCTCAATGATCCGATGTGAGCTTCCGCCGCCATATTGGAAAAATGGCGCCCTAAATCAGTTTTTCGTGAATATCTCGCGAACGGTGGCATCTACGTGAAAATTTAGAATTACAAAGCTGTAGCGAATTAAATTTCCTACAAAAAAGGTCCTATAACTCTTTTTCGTCAGAGTAACCATTCTCCGTCAAAATAGCGAAAAACAAAGCGAACTCAATGAAAACGGCAAGAAACGTGGCGAAATCCGTATGAGTATGTGTTGGTAATGTCTCCGCATCGCTGTTTTTTTTATATATGTGCTTTAATGGTGGAGGGGGTGGTTAGGGGGAATGGTTACTGTCAAACCGGAGGAGGGGGGGGTGCATGACCCCCCCTAAAAAAATTCATTCTTGGAGAAACAAGTGCTGAACGATATACTTCTGATGTTCACATTTACATCTTTTTATACTTATTTCCACACCACCCCACAGTGGTCCGGATGGAGGCAAAACCCGCTCAAAAGTCTGAGAGGCGTCCGATGAGGCTGAATTTTCGTATTTGGGGGTTCTTGGTGTCGCTGAGTCCATTTTTACTGGTTAGAACGATAGGCGTTGGCTTTATCATGCCAGTGGCGAAGTCATATTATGAATTATTAGCTGTTTGGCGTCAAATATGAAACAGGCGGGTTTTGGGGACCTAGGGTTTATGCCGATGGGGTAACTAGAACTTTTCGTTCTCGAGATTACCCTTTATTTTTCATGGATTAAAGTGAAATAGATAGAAGGGGACCAAAATTGATTTAATCTTACGAGATTTAAAAATATAAATTTTCTAATAACATTAATTCACTATACCTGCACTTCAATTACTCCGAGTCTGGGATGTCTGGCTCACTATCATCCGATGAAAGGAAGCTGGAGGAAGAATGAGGAGATACAGGGTCACTAAGCAGGGCAAGAACTTCTGCTGATATACGGCGACTGTCACTTCTCTTGGGAGTCGGCCACAAGGAAGTTAGCAGAGGGTCGGAGGACAAAAGAAGTCTGTGCAGCAGATCATGATTCGTAGCCTCACGCGAAATTTTTCTTGTGTGATTCTCCCTGTATTTCTTAATATCCTTATTTCTGGCCTCCTGGGCATCTTCACTCATCTGTCCAATAGGCAATATAGCGGCTGAAATTATAGCAGAACCATGTCGGAGTATCTTGTGCGCAGTTGCAGGTATATAATACCAGCTATAATGCTCAAGATAGAGTTTTGCTGTGGCAGTGGCATATTCCTGAAATTTTTTAGGATTAACTCCATATCCCGACGGAAGAGCATTTACTATTACACTGCATCGTTCAATCAACGCTTTATTTAGTCCGGTTATACTGGCAGACTTCATTGGATCGCTGAAAAATCGCCTGGCGGTATTTCCGTCATTGGTTGATCCGCTACCTCCTGCCCAAGGCACGTCAATCAATAAACCCATTTCGGTCCTGAATTTCTGTTGAATTTCGCGCATTCTGTTTTCCACACTTGCTTTATCTTCTTTTGTAGTACATCGCCACTTCTTTATGTCCAAACGATAGGATATATGCAAGAGCCATTCCATGAATCTGATTCGTGCATGCAGTGACGATATTCCGAAATATAATGCAGCAATATCAACACACACATCATCCTGGAGTGTACTCACGACATTCATATTCTTGGGTGTGGCCCCACAGATATAGCAGGTCTGCGCGGATGACGTTTCGGATACTGCATTGCACACTTTGCCGTCAACCATGGTCATTTTTAACGTGTACTTCACATAAATCTCTTTGCCGTCAACACATGCTTTAGATGGTTCCAACTGGTCTATCTGGCTCTGTATATAGTCTTTCTCTTGTTTTGTTAATTGAGAACTTTCTTTTGAAAACTGTAGCCTGATAGGTCGGCAATAGCGGGGAGACGATGTTCGTGGATTTTGCCAGATGATGTTTTCTGGGTTGAGGGAAAGTTGAAGAAAGAAAGTTCAAGCGATACTGACTCCACAGACTTGCATCTGATAACTCTGGCGACAACACCACATTGTCGTCGCAGTTGCCATGTCTATCACGAACGGCGCCGCCCGGAACCGCGAGCGTGGAGAAGTGCACGCTATGACATCATAGCGTCGCATCGGTTTATCGCGCTGTATCGACCTCCAAGATTTTTACCATTGTCTAAGAACATCTTAAGTAGTCTTTTAAGCTGGTATTTAGACTGGGGACTCGTGGGGAACGTTTCGTAGGTCTACGATTTCCCGACGTAGTTCATTTTCGAGGACAATCGACACTTGAACGCTTCAAAGAGGGTGGGGGTAAAAGTGAAACTTCGTTTCTGTGTCTCATGTGAAAGAGCAATAAATTCTGCGCAAGATCATATCACACACTCCACATTCCTCACTGCCGATACTGAGAAATACAGCATCTGTTTAGAGGCTTGCGCGGCACCGTGTTTCCACGCAATTAGAAAACCTCGCTTTTCCCCGCTTGCTACCGGATTTACAGACACTTTCGTGGGAAAAATTGTACCTCGCTGGATGATCTGTTCATTTGTGAGTGCTAAAACGTGTGTTTTATGAGGTGCAGACCAACTTCAGGAAATGGCTTTTGAGCGGATTTTGCCTCAATCCGGACCACTGTGCACCCTGGAGGTAAAGTATATGGCGCGTTTTTTAATGTGGTATCCCCAGTAGGCCTAGTCCACAAAATATTGTTCAGCTTATTCCAATCTTAGTCTTTTAACAGCTCTACTGGTCGTTGGTTCATCCTCAGTAGATGTAGAAGGAAATACGTCACTACACTATATTGTATCATCATCGAATACATATGGTTCATTTTCGTCATCGATTTTTGTATCATTTTCGGTATCATAGTCGGTGCTGTTTTCTTCTCCATTATCAGGTGATGTTCGAACGTTCTGCTCCTCTTCTGTTGCTACGACATCATCAACATCTTCCTCTTCTTCCACTACTAACAATAAGTACCTGGCGTTATCACAGGATACTCCACTGCAATTTAGGCAAACATTTGAGCACTTCAATCCGGTTTTTCGGCATCCACAAGCCTGGCGACATCCTTTAGTACAGCTGCAAAAAATACTTTGTAAAATATTATCTGGAGCAGGTGGTTTGGTTAATCGAAGAGGTGAGAAATTAGGTTGGGTATGCCAGCCCCAGTTTTCAGGAAGCATTTTAATGCCACGCCATAACTGAATTTAATGGTAAACGCGATAACTGTGCAGGCGAACATCGTCCTCGGTTGGGAGTAATGGTGAGAGGCTCTTTTTTCCTCGAGCAACTCCTTTTTTGAAGCAGATGAAACGGTGATTATTTAGAGATTGTTTATCTTTATTAGCGCCATATAAAGCAAGAAAAACTAAATTTCCAGCATCAGCAATATCATCGTGAGTAGCTTCTTCGTTTTGGAAAATTTAAGCCGTTTCTCTTACGTCTTCATTTTTTTCTAAAACTTTTGCAAGTGACATTTTGCCTTTACCGAATACAGCACACGTCGAGTTACAGCCGGAGAATGCAGAAGCAAAATATTATTCTTTACATTTACTTTATTTTCCAGACTGTACGATGAATATAAGGTTGTTTGAATTTTACCTCTACCTGGTTTTACAAAGAATATTTCTTTTTCTGGAGGCGCTAAAGCAGTCAGCAAAACAAGGAGATCAACGTCCTCTCCAATAATAGCTGTAACCTCATCAGAACCTGCTGTTTCAATAGCCCTATTAACAATTAGCGTGTCTGCAGCTCCTTCAGCCTGCTTTACGTTAAAACCTTTTTCCGAAAATGTTTTCATAATCATGGAGATAAGATTCGTCTTATTTCGATCATTATACAGAAATTTTTCTTGAGGTATTGTTACATTCGTGTGTTCATCAAACTGGATATCAGGTGCGAAGTTTTTATAAGAGCGACGTGATCTTTCAGTTGCTTTTGTATTGTATACGTTTTCTGAGTAGCCATCAAAAAAGACAATTGATTTACGATTGTAGTTTCTTTCGACATATGAAACGTAATTATTTGCAACCCTAGAATATGTGCTACCTGATGGCCAAATAACGCGATGTAGAAGCCACCCTCCATCTATGATGCAGGTGCAATCATCCGGAACCGTAGGATCACTTTTCAAAAACTGCATAAAACGCTGCTTTGTTGGTTTTTCGCATGCCGTTTTCATCAAAAAGAGACAAGGGGAAAGGAGCAAGTTCATACTGGAAGTAAGAATTCAATTCTTCCTCAGACTTCAAAAATACTGAAATACGCTGAAAAAGGAGCAACGGATCGGCAGTGACAACAGAACCCTGGAATTTAAAAGAATTACTGACCATTGCTAATGTTTGTACTCGGTCTTTACGCGAAAGTTTTACATCAACAAAATTTTTTTCCAACATTCGCCTTCATTGCTTTGCTTCCGATATTGTGAGGATCATAGCAGTTTATTTTTTCGTCACCGACAACTCCACTACTGATTGACATACACTTGCCTAAAACAGGGAAAGGCGAGTTTCTTGAAAGCCATTGATCCACTTTTTGTACATCTGCATCATCTCTATTTGATCGAGAATCTCGCCAGTCCACGTGCTGTTCTGCAGTGCTCGAGTACAACCCACACAAACGCGCCACATACTTTACTTCCAGGGTGGTGTGGAAATAAGTATAAAAAGATGTAAATGTGAACATCAGAAGTATATCGTTCAGCACTTGTTTCTCCAAGAATGAATTTTTTTAGGGGGGGTCATGCACCCCCCCCTCCTCCGGTTTGACAGTAACCATTCCCCCTAACCACCCCCTCCACCATTAAAGCACATATATAAAAAAAACAGCGATGCGGAGACATTACCAACACATACTCATACGGATTTCGCCACGTTTCTTGCCGTTTTCATTGAGTTCGCTTTGTTTTTCGCTATTTTGACGGAGAATGGTTACTCTGACGAAAAAGAGTTATAGGACCTTTTTTGTAGGAAATTTAATTCGCTACAGCTTTGTAATTCTAAATTTTCACGTAGATGCCACCGTTCGCGAGATATTCACGAAAAACTGATTTAGGGCGCCATTTTTCCAATATGGCGGCGGAAGCTCACATCGGATCATTGAGGACTTTTAGTATGTTGAACTAGATGCCAGTTTGAGCATCTCTGCCAAAAATCAGTTTTGTTCGAATTTTTTCCGCTTTTTTTTCTAACTTTCCTGTACTATATGTTATCCGCAGGATAAAATTAGTTACCAATGCGAAGTTTTGTGACGATATCTTCAAAAGTTTGAAAATCACTCTTTATGGAAAACCTAATTATTTAAGTTTCTTACGTAGTTTTAAAAACAGTTTGCTTTGGAGAACTCTATTCCACATCTTGTGTATCTTTCTTCGCAATTTTTATCGCCACGTAGCCTATGTTACCTGCAGGGTAAAATTATATACCTATGCGAGGTTTCGTGACGATTTCTTCAAAGCGAAAACTGTAAGTAAAACCAGCAAGGCCACAATAATCAACAAAAAATAAACGAACAAAGGAACTTACGAAATGATTTAATTTAACGAAAGATAAAAAAGTAAATAGAGAACGTTTAAGAAACACAGAGTGAATATTACCATTAGCTTGATTCTCTCATCCACGAGTTCTGTTACAAGAAAATTGTTTACATCAGCAATACTTTGGAAACAATGAAATCACAATTTGTGGAAAATCTACGTCCAATTATTTAAGTTACTTAGGTAGTTTTAAAAAACCTCTTGCTTTGGAGAGTTTGGAGAACTCTACGACACACGAAAATATCATTAAAAACTATTTATTAGTAATATTTCAATTAAAATAAAGATATTAGATTGTCATGTAAAGAAAGCAAAATCGCACTCAAAAATTGAAAAACGATATTACGTTAAAAATTTTCCAATATAAATGCATTGGACTCTCAACTTCGGAGACAATGGGATTTGTCATGGTAGCTTATAATTGGCATTGTCATAAAACTGATAAAATGCCGTATTTTTCTGATTCCAAACGCATTTTTAAGCTAATTCGATCAAGATTCGGATTCTGTCTTCAATAAAAAATAAACTTTCTTCTTTTCTTCATAGAACCATTCAAGTCTCAAGTTCGTACCATGTTTCTAAATAATTTTAAAATTCAAATGAAAAATAAGCTTCACTCCTCCCTATGTTATTCAAATGAAAAAAGAAAATATTTTTTTAAATTAGACAGGTCAATCAAATCGATATAAAAACCTTACTACACACCCTTACTCGTTATTCCGCTTAAAATGATACCTTTCTCTTGTTTCTACGTGCTTTAGTTACTGCGCCATAAAATTACATACAAACACTATTTTATAGATACGGGTATATATAGATATATAATAGACTCAACCTACGCGGTAGTTACATTCCCTATACTGCCACGTTGTGAGAAAGCACACTGCATTCATTAAATTACGGGAAAAATAGGATTAAGTTCTCATAATTTTGGAAGATGTACAAATTTTGTATGCACAACATGTGAATTAAAACAATAAAAAAATTCGAAGGGTTAATTTAAAAAAATTGAACTTAAAACAATTCCTTACAATAGATCAGTCGCCGCTGGTTTGCGTCCATTTGCCTCTTACTTCCAAGGCGGCGGCCTCGCCTTCGTCTTAGCTGTGGTAAACATAGTTTTTGATAGTTTGTATTGTATTATAACTACACAAGGTGACTGAAGCACATGTTATTTTTCACTGAGTAGACATTTGAGGCGCCCGAGGCAGCGCGCGAAATTAAATTTTGTTTTCTTTCTCGGGCCCTGACGCGTTGGCTGAAAACGGATCACGTTGCAAGAAAATTACCCTACAAATAAAATTATCTACTAATTGGTAGTCTTTACGTTGCATTGCAGAGGTATTATCCTTATTTCTCTGAAATCCTCATGCCATTTTAATAAAGAAAAACATACATGCATGACTGATGAATGGCATCAACTCGCCACAGGTCGATATGTCAAGTGTGTTGAGTGGCGAAGGTGTTGGACAGCGATGGCCTGAAAGATTCCTTCTAGAGCCTTTATTCGAAAATGAACCTCAATTTGACGTTCTCCACAATGTATCCTCGACTATTTGTGACGACATATTCAAATATTACGGTGGACTTTCTTAATTAATAAAGAAAGCGCGACCTTTCTGATTCGACGCGTAGTGCAATCGCAGGCTCTGCGGAGGTGTTGTTGATCAAAGTAACACGATTTTAAAATACTACTTTCGAAAAAGTATTATGACACAAGTATTAAATAGCTAACGATCTTAAATTTGCCAGGCGCCAATTCTCCATCCTGTCTTCTATATTAAGATTAATATTTTGTAATTAATTTACTAACTGCAAATATTAATATGACTGAGGATGTGGATACATTTGTCCTTATATAGTGCTGTCGCGAAAAATATTAATTTACGTAAAAGGTAACTTATTTATTGTATAATTTTTGTTGCAAGACAAATTTCGTATAAAGTTGTGATAGATTATGAAAAATAAAGGATATTAACTTTGTTTTTGCTGAAACGCAACCTCGGCAAGAGTAAGCTTTTAAATGAAATACTGCTTTTTTTCATTATAAAATATCTCCTACTCTCGGAATCAAAATTCTTAGGTTTCAAAAGAAATAAAACTAGCTTATTAAGTGACAGTTATCTTTTTTGCGACCAGAAATTAACGTCCGTTAAGTTCATAGGAAAGCTGAAGCACCACACAAAGTCTCGCATGCGGTCTAGTATGCGTCCATTCGCATCTGCTTGCTTTCCGAGATAAAAATCTCCGCCAGGTAACCTCCCGTCTCTCGCTCTCTCTCTCTTCCTCGACCAACAATCTCACCTTCGGGAAACAATCTTAGTCGCTCGATCGCTCTCCAAATCTCTGAAATCCCATATCGCCAGCAGGTCTCGAATGCGGGTCCATTCGAGACTCGGCGGCTCCTTCCCCCTCTTCACTACCTCGGATAGCACGGTTAACCCCTTCCTTGAACCACTTCCCCTAACCCTTTCATTTAGAATAAAAACCCTCCCTTTCCTCCTCCCCCCCCCCCCCCCAAACCCAATGGCCCTCTTCTCGTTCATTCAGAACACAAAACAAGCTCCATCTACACGCACTCCCCTCTCTCTCTCTCTCGCCCGCCCCTTTCCACTCGGTTCTCATGACGCTCCCTCCCGTCCAACTGGAAGCAGCAATCCCTTCTATCCGCGCACTTCCTCTCCGCCTCCGTGCACCACCCCACTCTCTCCCCCTTTCATCCCTCCCGCATCATCGCCTTATATCCATCCCGCTATATTTCTTTAAATAAAAAAAGGTGCATTCCCATCTCCGCGTGTTAAAAAAACTCAAACTAGCGATCTTGATACATATATGTGTACCTTTTAAATTTTAAGAAGCGTAAGTATTATCTAGTAACTCTCCTAAAAGGAAAAACATTTCTGACGCATGCTTATTCCATGTGAAAATGGATAGCATTTCCAAAATTATCATGACTTCATTTGATGCGAAGGATTTGATCTCTCAGAGTCCATGTTTGGCCTTTACGGCTACCTTATGACATAGGAACATTCGGCTTCTCTGCCCCACTTTATTGTATCAACCTAAATCAACTCGCCTGCTTCTTTTTATGAATAAAAATGAAATTCAGGAAAAGAGATAGCGAAATACTAAAGGGATATTTAAAATCAGAAAGTGGTTACATTTCCAAGTTATAAAGTTTATGTCGGTATGATATGACGATAAGGGGATAAGATTACAAAAAATTAAATGGCCTCACGCAGAAAAATATTCACAAATTGTAACCAATTATAACGGTAACCTTTTAACTAAAAATACAGAACATTCTCTAAGCCGTTTCCTGCCTGCCTTCTAATACACACAAACGAAAGAAACGCCTTAGATCTCATTCTCGGAATATTTGCGTTTTTTGATGGCTTCTTATCGACCCTCGGTCTACGCTCCTGATCCACAGATGAGAATTTTCTCGGTTAGCCACTCAATTACAGCGAGCGTCTTGTGGGATGAAGAAGTCCCTTTCGGGAAGCTAGTACTCCTCTCGACGCTTGCAACAGTCTAGTGCAGGGACCTTTTCTATATGGCGGGCCACATTCGTTGCTGGGAATGTTTCGTAGGGCCGCATTGGAAATCACGAGAGCTCCGGCGGGCAGGATGGGCGTTTAAATCAGAAGTTAATACCAGGAGATTTTGTGGTCTCATATTACTGAAAATCAATTCTTATTAGTTTACTAGCGTAAAAATTCCACCCGAAAAGGTTTTGAGACCATAATTTCATTGAAAAATGTGGAATTGACTATAAAATGCTCTCGGGGGCCGCATGAGGTCCGAGAGCCGTAGGTTGCCGACCACTGGTCTAGTGCATTGGTTCTCAACCTTTTACCTCCATTGGGCACTGAACATACTATTCTGGGATATGGAGGCGGGCACAAGCATAGAAAAATTATTAGAAATCACGAGAAATGACGCAATGAGTTATGTAATTTAATATATTTAACAAATACTATTTTTGGTTAATGCTTGAAACAATTAAGTTCTGTGAAAAGAAAACAAACTGATTTTAATACTTTTTCTACCAGAGGAGGGAGAGAAGTTCGAGTTGAGGAAGTTGGATGGAAATAAACGGTTCATAGTAGAGAGCATATCAAAACCGTCATAGCATCGGCAAACAGAATTCAAGGGCTTTCCTCTAGAGTCCTGCGGGGATGCCCCTCGAACGTGAAGGAAATCGCATACTTTTCCCGTAGTGGAATAGTGTTGCGCCGTCTGGGACCCTTTCGAGGAGGGCCTAACTAGGGAGCTCGAAATGGTTCAGCGTAGAGCGGCTAGATTCGTAAAAGGAGAATATCGGTATGATGCGAGTGTATCAGAGATATTGAGGGATCTGAAATGGCAGACGTTGAAGAGTAGAAGAATTGAATACAAAAGGAAACTATTTGAAAAATTCGAAAGTTCCGAATTCGTTGAAGACGTGCGCGGCATAGTCGTCCCCATCGGTGTTAGTGAACGTAATGTTAGATCACAGTGCAGGAGAAAATATGACGAAACAATCGCTAGAACAGAGAAATACTATAGATCCTTTTTCCCAGACGCGATAAGACAGTCCAACAGAGGAATTAGTTAGAGTTCACTTGGTGTTGTGACACCCCCTGCCAAACGCTTCTGGTGGCTTGTAGGGTATTGATGTAAATGTAAATGTTAGGATATCTCGTCACAGGCGACAGGACGTCTGGTCACTGTTCTGGTAGTAACGATTATTTTCATGAAGCAAATGAGTTATTGCTAGTGTTCGTTACGGCATTAGCAAAGTTTTCGGCAGCATTGCAAGCGAAAATATTAGTAACGAAATTTTCAAGAAATATTAGTAACGAAATTTTCAAGACATTCATTATTGGATAAGGGATTATGAACATCTTCGTGTGTGCAGAGAAAAGCGGACACCAGTGTGCCCGCGGGAACGACGTTGAGAACCTCTGGTCTAGTGCCTCCTCCTACCTTCTCTCTTTCTTGCTCTCCCTCTGGAAACGCATCTCCTAGCGCGTATGAATCCCTGCAGCCCAAAACACCTGGCAAACAGCTGAGAGCTGAAGGGGAATGGGGAGGTGGGGGGGGGGGAGAAAGGGGGCGCTCGTGAATAGTGCTTGGGGAAGTGGAGGGAGAGGAGCGACTGTGAAGGAGAGTGGAGAGTGGAGGGAGGGAGAATGGTTAGTGGAGGGAGCGTGGAGGGGAAGCGCTGAAGTAGTTTGTATGGGCGACGACGTTGTATTGCGGTGATTGGAGTTTCGTACCTGGCAAAACAATGCGGAGAGACTCTCTTAAAGAAGGAAAGGAGAATTCATAATTCGGTGGAGAGACTTTTCAAACCAAAGTGGGGTGCTTGCATTTCTCCTCTTGAGCTGAAAATATATTTAGCAGCGTTCAATTTTTTCGCCTATATTAATGAGAAGTGAATATTATCGTAACGAAATAGGTACATTTAAAATAAATACGATAAATACTTTAAAATGCTGGTTTATTTGCCGTCAATACAATACAAAAATAAACGTTTAATCACTTTAATGTGATTCGACTTGATAACTTCTGTTTCTAGATTTGAATTTAAAAAATCACGACATAAACATTGCATTCTACGAATGATAACGACTAACATTTCTATATCGGTTGTACAGCGCTCTGTTTTATCACCTGATATAAGACTGACTTTCGCATTAAAAGATTGCATTTCTCCAATATAATCGTATTTGTACAATGGCGTTTGTATATTAAAACAGTTAATTCCTATGTTCTTCTTATTTCCAATTAACACTAACCAACCATAACGCCAGCAACGTCTACTTTTGGTATTTCATGGTTAAACATAGCCTAGAAACTGCCAAAGAGCAACAAACCAAGTTTCACTCAAAGGATAGAAATCACAGAAACAACAATCGTCACCTAAACTACGGTCGTTACCTGACAACCAAACAAGAGAGGGTCGGGGGACAATTGGCGCGTGAGGTGAGCCGAGAGGGATATTCGGCAAGGGACGAGGATGCACGGTTAGAGGTGGGGTAGTAAGCACTCCTCCATTCCCCTCCAACCCTTTCACTCTATCGTACCTATCACCCCCCACCCCCAATCTCCGCCCCTTTCGACCCATCCCAGAAACCCTTGTTTATGCTTCCATGCCAACTGTCCCTTTGTCAAAGGCGAGTTCCTTGTCCAAACGGCAGAGGCCGAGTTCCTTGTCCAAACGGCAGAGGCGCACCAAATCAATCCGGGGATCCGAGTCCCGCGCATGGTCAGCCCCATTCTTCATATCAAAACCCCCTCCCCCCTGCCCTGCCCCGCCCTGCTCCACCCCACCACCGCATCACTAAAACTTCCCCCCCCAACCTACACTTCGTGTTTCGCCTAGCAGCAGCGCACGCGCGATCTAAGTTCACGTTTACCCATCCACGCGTCCCATCACCCTCGGAGGAGAGCACGCCGCAACACGCACGTGACAATATCACGCGGCGGTGGCGCATCCCAGCATCCCTTCGAGAGAATAATAATAATAACACACGTTGAGAATTTCTCTCTCTGTCCCTCTACTAACGCGTGTCTCATGCAAAAGATTGGGAACAAAAGGAAAAATCGCGAGTTATAAACGGTTTGGAGATGGGTGAGGTCAGCGTGGGAGAAATCGATAAAAGAACGGAGCCAGCTGTTAGCCTACCCAACGCGAAACGAACCTACTACATCGAGTCCATTTTCACATCTGCGCTCGTGTCTGTGCGTGCGTGTGTGTGTTGTGTATGTGTGTGTGCGTGCATTTATATGGAAAGACTCGAAGACGGCGGCGAGACGCGGCGGGCTGTATTTCTGTGAGCTTCGAACGCTCGATAAGTCATATTTATAAAAATATTCCTAAATGATGAAGTTTACTGGAAATTATCCAATAACGGGTAAAGATTAGGTCAGTAAATGTGTTCCGTTCATCTTACACTAAGTCTCTGATTGAAGCACTTTATTCCTGAAACATCGGACTGTTCCTAATTTATCTACGAATTCCTGGCATATTTTCATGAAAAGAAACTGGCAAAAACATCGTTATGATGTTTAGCACAGTTTTTTCAGGTGTTGTTTTTCGGCGTGTTATGAGTTGCTTCAATTATATTTCATGATCAACATGAATATTAAAAAAAAGAAATATGAAATTATAAATATATCCATGTCCATTGATTTCAAAAGTAAAATTTGGTGTACACTGACAAACCACGTCTCTCCAATGGTCATAAGAAGTTTGGAAAACCCCATTTCGGCTACAGAACAGCCATCATCAGTGGCGATATATATATATATTTATATAGCAATTTTCGTAAATTATTTTTTAAGAATCTACTATCGGTTAATCGCCACTGCTGACGGCTGATCTGTAGCTGTAATGGGTATCTTCTTTTCCAATCTTACTAACACATAACAAATTCCCAACACACTTTATTTACTATCACCAGATATGAATCAATAAGAAAACATTAAAATCCGAAGATAGGGTAAACACAGTTTTATAAGAACGAATAAGCTGTGATTGCACGTGGTGATAGATAAAGTTAAATAATGTATGCCGTCTGTCAGCATTTATGCTCAGCCGGGATTATTTTTTAAATGTTACTCTGTCTCACTTGCTTTGATAATTTTCTAAATATAGAATACCTCTAGAGGTAAACGACGTTAACCACCGAAAAATTTATTCAATAGCCCACAGAACTCTGCTCTTATATACAATTTAGGCGCGCGTCCTATTTCCTTCGTCGCAAAACCCCCTTACTCTGATTATGCTGAATGAATGACACTGATGAGATTTGTTCGTTTCCCATAACCAAAGCGTCCAAATCGAATCGTCGGAGCGACAAAACGGCCATCCCAGCCTCGTCGAAGAGCGAGACAACGATCGATTGGATTTGCCGAGATCTCCAAAAAGAGCATTCAAATACCAAAACTACCACCGTTAATACGAGCGCGATATTTAAAAATCGTGAATGCACGTCTAATTGTAAGAAAATTGTTTTCCTGAAACTAATACAAATTCACGCGATTCCTGATGTCTCATTTTCCACTTCTCTGTCGCTCTCTCTCTCTCTCTCTCTCTCTCTCTCTCTCCTTCCCTCTCTCTCCCTCTCTCTCTCCCTCTCTCCCTCTCTCCCTCCCTCTCTCTCCCCTTCTCCCTCCCCTTCTCCCTCTCTCTCTCTCTCTCCCTCTCTCTCTCCCTCTCCCTCTCCCCCTCTCTCTCTCCCTCTCCCTCTCTCCCTCTCTCTCTCTCCCCTTCTCCCTCCCCTTCTCCCTCTCTCTCCCTCTCTCTCTCTCCCTCTCCCTCTCTCTCCCTCTCTCTCTCTCCCTCTCTCTCTCTCCCTCTCTCTCTCTCCCTCTCTCTCTCTCCCTCTCTCTCTCTCCCTCTCTCTCTCTCCCTCTCTCTCTCTCCCTCTCTCTCTCTCCCTCTCTCTCTCTCCCTCTCTCTCTCTCCCTCTCTCCCTCTCCCTCTCTCCTCTCTCTCTCTCTCTCTCCCTCTCTCTCTCTCTCTCTCTCTCCCTCTCTCTCTCCCTCTCTCTCTCCCTCCTCTCTCTCCCTCCCTCCCCCTCTCTCTCTCGTTCCATATTAAGATCTCATATGGACAAAGGCAGACATTAGCGGGATTAGAGAGCGGAGTTTGCACAAGGGAGTCAACAGTCCCCCATCACTCATCCAACGATTCGGAATTAGACACGCAGTCTTGAGCGAGGGCAGCGAAATTAGTATTTGCCCCGTAACGAAAGGAAATCGGTTTTGGACCCCATTGTTGCACGGAATCCCCTCAACGGGGTCTTTTCGATCGAAGGGAGCTTGCAGATGTAGATGAAATCGGGTCGTTTATAAACCGCCTCCACCTCTCCCCTTTCAACCGCCTTTACTCTTCTCTTCTACGTGCCCCCTCTCCGTAACATACTCCCGATGACTGCTCCCCCCTCCCTTTACCTTTTCCCTTCCATAGGTTGCAAAAAAAACTTCTCATTGTAGTCGAAACCCTTCATGTCGAACGTGCACTCCTTTCGCCTTTTTAGTGGAGGGGGTGAAATTGGGAAATAGTGGATGGGAGGGGGTGGGAAAGAGAGGATTTGGGGAGGAGGATACATTCGCACCTCAGACGGTGGTCGTGGCCGCTGTAATGTAACGGTAAAACGAGCGATATCTCGAGGTGGCAGATTACTTCCATTTGGGCGGCTCCGACCTCCCTAATTCCACTTAACCTTTACAGCACCCATTTTTACATTTACAGACGGTCGACCCAGCGGGGTGAGCCTTGATACGAGAAATACTGTTGAGCAGGGGGGAGGTGGGTGGACCCTCGCATATTTCTCCCAAACTTTAAGAGACATCCTAACCAGCGCCTTAACATGAAATATGCTGCTTAACGCGTCAATCTAATTTTATCGCATACAACTTTTTATTCAAGTTAAACAATCTCGAGTATAGTTTTATTCGAGTTTTCGTCTGTATAAAAGAATATTTTAGTTAAAGTAAAATTTATTACAAATTTATCCACCAGAATAATTCAGTGTATTACTAGTTTTAAGCTATTAGAAATTGAAGAAAAAGGCTGTTAAATAAATATACAAACGGAAGAAATCAAAAAAACATAACTTGAATTAGTTAATCAAGTTACACACAGAGTCGCAGTTAGCCTCAAACTTCAGCCTTTTGCAATAATTCACGATTGGAACACCACCTATAGAACTACACTTAAACATACTCAAGGGTCGGTAAACAACGATACGCTCGTGCCTCACTGCAAAAACTGATATCGAGAGATATCTGTATTATTTGATTTATGCATTCCACTTGCCCTTAATTTTTGAACAATTATAAAAATCACCTCCATAGCTCGATAAAAAAAATTCCAACCGTAAGTTCAAAATTTATATAGGCTCAACATTTATCTCTTGATTCAATAAAATAAAAATAGCACTGAGGCAAGATTCAGCGTTCGACTTTAGAACAGGGTTGTTAAACGAAACCGAACCTACTGAAAAGGAACGGTTCCAGATAGGTTTCGGTTCAAGGAACGGTTCACAAGAACCAAACCGAAAAAGAAACCAAAGTCGTGGAACGAAAGTGGAACCGGAACGAAAGTGGAACGAAATGTCGATGGAACGAAACTGAACCGTTCCGGATCGGGTTCGCACATGAAATAGTTTCGTTCCGGCTCCTTCTACTTTGGTTCCAGCTTTGGTTCCAGCCAGTTTTCAATGGTTCTTACTCGAGTCTAACGGCGAGAGGAGAGGGCGAGGAGGGAATGCGAGAGGGGAGGTCGGGGATAGGAGGGGGATCTTAGTTCCTAATATAACCACCGGGAAGATGTAGAGTGCGCAGTGAGTAGTGAACGCCGACCTCGTACGGAGTTGTTTTTCTCGCTGACGGAAAATGGGTGTTCGCGGAAAAATCGCCATATCATTACCACATTCAATGCCGCCGTCGACGGTTGCTACCGCGCGCAGACGACCGGCGTCGACGCGTAGTCGACGCATCTCCCGCTCCGTAATAACTGTACCATTAAGCGACGGCTTCGCACATTGGCTCCTCGTAGGAAGCCGGCTCCTCAGTTTAGTTTTTGTCAGTTTGCTCATCGGTTAGTTTGTATTTAGTGCGAATTTTTCCGGAAAAACGATATTTTAAAAAATAGTGAAATTTCGGTTGGCCATTGGGGATGAATCTAAAAAACCAAGAAGATATTGTGTTAAAATGGCTTACATTAGAAGAATAAAATTAAGCCTAATTAAGCCCCTAAGGCGCCATGATTTGCGGGCTTCTAGTCTATGCGAGACCTCGCTCTCTTCTCCGCCCCACGACCAGAATAATGGTGCAGTTTGCTTGGAACGAAACTACTGAACGTATCTCCCAATAACTCTCAACTTGAACCCGAACCCATTCAAGAAAAGGAACCGTTCCGGAACGAAATATTTCGTTCCGACTAAACAATTTCGTTCCGGAACGGAACTAAACCCATCACGGAACATATAGCTTCGTTACGAACCGAAACTAAAGGGCAAGAGAAAAGATATAGTTTCGTTCCGAACCGAAACTATTCTTTGGGTTCGGTTTCGTTTAACAACCCTGCTTTAGAAGGGCCAAAGATCGAGCGGTTGGAGAGAGAGGTCCCTGCACTTAACCCTCCAGTACACATTCGATCCTCGATGAAATAGGCGCAAGTCAAGAGGAAATCACACCGGGAAAATATCTTTGAGCGAGAATGGCAACAGGAGAATCACGTACTACCTCTTAGACCACGGGTTCCCAACATGGTGCTCGCGAGAACCGATGTACTCTTCGGAAGCTCGCAACATCGAAAAGGTTGGGAATTCCTTTCTTAGACAAACCATTTAACTGGTCATAAACCACGTGAATCCAACTCTGCCTTGTCATGATCACCATCATGGTACTCAGGGTCGCGCCGGCATATGGGTGCAAGAGGTGCATCGCACCCGGGCGGAAACATATTAGGGGAGGCAATTCACGGGCGTAAGCAAGAATATATCTTAATTTTGTGTTTTTACAAACATACAGACGTCATTTACATTCCGCTGTGTTTGTAAACTCATGTGATAGACCGCCTTCTATAATAAAGTACTTTTACGTAATATATCGAGATGATTCGTATTCGAGAAAGTTTGCGCAATGCGTTTTGCACAATTTATTTCTTAAATTAAATACAACTTTTAAACAAAAATAGAAAAAATCTGGTCCAGGGTGCTTTTATAAGTCCGTGAGTGGCGGCATAAACTGCTGGCACCCGGTCGGTAAATATGCCCGGCGGAGCCTGTTCATACTATATAATAACTCATTCTGTCACGCTATACGGAGTTAAATTGGAGAAAAAGAAAAACTCCATTTGAATAACATCGCTAAAACGTATGGTCGAATTAGTCCACAAATCGTTCGCCCTCATGGCAACCCACATTGTTGCTTTTTCTCGAAATTCCGTAATCCTAATGGGACTGGAATTGATAGTTATTAATTAACTAGTGTAATTGCCCGTCAAATATGACGGGTAGGCGTGAATTAAGTATTACGTTAAAATAAAATAAAAATTAATGACACCAACTTTTACGTGCACTAAAACTTAAAAATCCTATATATAATTTATGAAGTGTCCGTCCGTCCGCCTGTCCGTCCGTCCCCCCCTCTATCTCGAAAACCGCTTGCCGTAGAGATTTGCATTAAACTCCGTTTTGTTTCTACAGGCCAGGAGGTCCCTAGAAAACTATTCTCAATTTCCTAAAGTCCCGGGTTCGATTCCAGGAGATAATTATATGTTCCCATAAGTTTACACGGGATTTTCGAGTTTTCAGAGTGCAAGGTTTTTTTCCTTCATTCGTTAAAATACGTAAATATGGACCGATTTTCTCCGTTTTTGATTTATTCGACGGCTAAAACTCTATATTATCTTATTCTTTCAATGTTTGTACCCTAAGCGGTGGAAAGGTTCGGAAATACACAATTGTTTTCGAAATTTTGCCGATTTTTTGTTCTCCTTCGGGACGTTGCCAAGTCGACATTAATTGTTGCCTCTGATTCAATTACCATCGATTAAACGTTCATATTGACGTAAAAATGGAATCCTTAAGTTAGTAAGATCATTATACGCTACATTTTTGCTTTAATTAAAGTTTTATTGTTATAAATATAACAATGGATGAATTCATTAAGATAATGATTTAACTCGAGAACATTCAGTAAGATTATTTTCTGTGACTAGGACGCGTTTATCGTAGATTGTGGTAGAAAAGCATATTTATTTTTTTAAATACTGTATCTGAGTATTCAACATTTTGGAAATACCAAATGTTTTTGTTTACGTGACTGAAGCGACCAAGAATCACCCTGTCAGTGGAAATACGCGTAAGACTCTGCCATTTCATTAGGAAGGCTTTGGTGAGGAGGAATCTTCCTAAACCCCGGTAAGTTTATACTCCGCATCATTCTACTATCAATTGTTTCAGCGCTTACTTTTTTAATACTTTCGCCTGGCTTAAATGGATAAATAATAATTTTTTGTGGCGTCGCTTTTACAGGAGTTATGTTTTGTGATTGATTAAGTGGATGACATTTCCTGTAAATTACAGAAAGTTCACATCTTTCTTTTCCCAATATTTGCTTTCTTTGAGGTGTTAAGACCCAGTTTGACTCCCGGTCTTAGCAGTTCCATTCTTCAGTTTCCTCATTTCACATCATTACAGTTTATGCCTGTCGCGTAAGAATCTTCCGAGCACTAATTATTTCAATTTAATTACTGTGCCGCATCAATTTACTCTATACCATAACTTATAAAATACAGATTTCTGATTACCTACGGATAACATTTTTTTAAATATGCGCACACTGCCTTTCCCTCAGTGAGATTCTAACACGCAAACCTTACATCGGGAGTCAAATATCTAAGTATCCTATACTGTGTAAATTCATTGCTAGAGTAAAATATGAATTATTAACATCAACTTATTTTACAAACTTATTATTTTTTTATGAATCAATTTAAAATTAAACGCGCAAATTTTGCGCGGGCTCAGCTAGTTAATATAAAACCCACATAATCGAATGTTCCAGAAAGTAATAATAGTCATGGACATATAAAATGATGTTATAACACGATTTTATCACAGTTTTGGCACATTCATTACGCATTAGAATCGAGCCAACAATAGACTTTAACAATTGCAATTGCCATGGCGATGAATTGAATAAATGCGTAAAAATTACGAAAAAATAGTCATTAAACATAATTTTCGGTTTTTTTCGAATGAGATTTGAATTTCTACGATAGGGAAATTCATTTCCATAGTCTTCTCGGTCTAACTGATAATCCTGCGTCGATATATCATTTTAAGATATTTTAAAATGCTAAAGAAAAAAGGCTTTCTAGCATCGTTTCAGCTCTGCCCATTTTATTCAAATGGAAAAAAGATATGCTCCTAGAGTCAAACCCAGGACTACTATGTAAATGGCGAGCAGTTTAAAATTGAAAAGTTGAATAGTCAAGTGATTCTTGAAAGTTTGATCGAAAAAGGTTGAAAAAAGTTTTAGTTATGGCGGTTTTCTTTTTCACCCATCTAACACCATATAGCAACCAAGCGTTACACCGTCCGCACACACACACTTACCAAGAGAATTATATATGTTGATAAATTTATAATTATTGATGAAGTTTCAATTATGACGAAAGATGCATTGCGATGCATTAATGATCTTCTGAAAGAAACAATGCAAGACAACAGGAATTTTGGAGGCAAGGTTTTGATTGTGGTTGATCATTTCAGACAAACACTACCAGTTATTCCGAAAAGGATCGGAATAGAGATTTTGGAAGCTTGCATAAACAACAGTCCATTTAGGAGATGTTTTTATACTAATCGAATTAAGACAAAATGTGCGAGCAGGTCACTATCGATTAGAACAGGGGTTCCCAACCTGGGGCACATGTTCCCCCAAGGGGTACGTGAGCCAAATCAAGGGGTACGTGAGATATTTGATAAATAAAAAAATTGTACATGTTCAAAAACTCAAAAGAGCTTTGAAAATTGCTATGCCTCTGTTTCCTACCTCTATTCCTCATCAAAACTTATTAAATTCATTATTATTTTACTTTCGGACATTTGGATTTGTTTTCGGCTTTTTAAAATATGTTTGTAGTTCTAAACCGTCTGAGCTGATTTTTATTGAAATGACGGGCACAGAGATAATCAGTCGTCATTTTTTCCACATTCAAATTTGGGTTTCGAGCAACATCAGCCCATTTTTGATATCTATAAAGTTAATCGAAATATGAAGTATCACTTGTTGGATTTAAAGTTATGTAACTAATATGTCAATACAATACGAGGAAAAACTTAAATTGATAAACTGCATTTATTGGTAACATGTCTCAACCATTACTTGCCTTATTTTGGCAAGAGGAAATCGAAAATATTCCATTTGAAGTCTTTTACCTGTGTATTTTCCTGTATACACATACATGGAAAACTGTAAAATTTACGTCGTCTAAAAAAATTGAGAAGGGGTACGTAAGGCCTTACTCTAAAGCCTAAAGCCTAAACCGAAAAAGGTTGGGAACCACTGGATTAGAATATAACAACTGGTTGCTGAACGATGGCAATGGAACTTCAAATGATGCACCAGATTTGGGAGTTCATACAAGGAAAATACCACTTGAAATGGTAGTGGACGAATCGATTATTAAGGAAATTTATGGAGAACAGATTGACATTTTTAACCCCAATTCCCTTTCTAGAAAAGTAATCTTATAAACGAAGAACAGTTATGTTATGGATCCCAACAATGAACTACAGTAAAACCCCGCTATACGTTACCCCGCTATACGTTGTTTCGCATATACGTCGCCAATCAATTAAGGAACATGTTTCGTTATAAGTTGTGTCACTTAGCATACACGTCGTTTGTGAATGCTAAAAGCAAAATTTCAGAAATTCCAATTGCGATGCAAAAATTATAACTATAACAATAAAAACCCTCTATTCGGCTTTTAATTTGATGTTTATTATTATTTATATGAATAAATTTAATTTCGTGTTTATCAATTCGTGTAAAACCATACTCAGAATAAAAACATTTGCTGGCCATGTGTTTGAGAGATTACGATGGGTTGGGTGGTTCACAAGATACACAGAGGATAAAAGGGAATATCCCAATTTCAATGACGATGTGTAAAAACCTATTTCTGAGCGACAGTCAGCTATAAGAGAGCTTTGTGAACAGTTGTGTCTAACATTTTGTGTGTCCTTTCATCCCGGTTTACGTTTGCGTTGATATCTCATGTGATATTGGATATACTTTATATATAAATCTGCATGAAAAGTACTCTAAAGTGCGTATCAGTGTACGTGTAAGTAAAGAAACAATTTTTGTGCTCCATCACACTATAGACAATTATTTTCGGTGATTTCTGAATTTATTATTGCAATTGGTTGCTCGTTGTTATGATTAAATGTATATTAAACCCTAGTAGCAATGAGTGGTAAACACATAGTGGTAACATAGTATGTCTAATGTACTGTATTGATATGTATTATTTGGGAAACAAATGTGTCACAAAATATCTGCCAGGAACGTAACCACTACTATTATCATAGTTCTTATGGTAACCTTTGTTTCGCTATACGTTGTTTCGTTAAAAGTCGCATTTTTCAGGAACGCATCTCCGACGTACAGCGGGGTATTACTGTGTTGAATTTGATTCCTGATGATTCACGAACATATTATAGTGCTGATTCGATATCATCAGAAGGTGGAGGGTATTCGAGAGATTTTAAATTCTCTATATCATTCTGGAATGCCTGTTCACTAATTAACTTTGAAAGTTGGATGGATCATTATGCTATTGAGAACTTTAAAAGCGAAGAAAGGATTATGTAACGTCACTCTCATGATTGTTAAACAATTACACGAACATTTTGTTGATGCAGAAATTTTAACTGGATCGAACCAAGGAGGCAAGGTAATAATTATTCCAAGAATCGCTCTTTCGCCAAGTGACAGTCAGTTACCGATTCGCTTGAAAAGACGTCGGCTTTCGATCACTCCAGCATTTGCGATTAGAATTAGTAAGATCCACGGTCAAAATTTTGATCATGTAAGATTATTTCATTCGGAACCTGTATTCAGTCATGGTCAACTTTACGTCGCACATTCGAGACGCACTGCAAAGGACAATATGAAAATTAAAATAATAAATTCAATAATGCAAGGTAATTTACGAAACAATGATGAACTATTCACTGCCAATGTATAAGAAAATTTTACAAATGTGATATGAAATGTGAATTTCGAAAACTTCCTTAGTTTTTTCATGTACCCGTCAAAAATGACGGGTGCTATGCTAGTTTGTTAATATAATGTGAGAGTCAAAACATTATTTTACCTAAATGGTCAATGAATGCATATTTTGACGATTTGGCGAGATTACACAACGACCGAAACGATTCTTCAAAAGGAGCAATTGTCGCGACGTTGAAAGAAAAATTAGGAGATTTTTTTCCTTCTTATAACTTTCATAAGTGATCTTTTAAAAGTTTAAACTTTAAAGTAATTTTCGTTTTAAAGCATAACACTATTCAAATAAAACTGTAATGATGTTTCAAAGTGAAAGACTCTCCCAACCTCTTTGCCCCTTCCCTTGTTCCCCTTCTCCTAATACCTCCTGCCCCAAGAATCCTAGGATCCTTCCATCTACTCCCTCCCTCCCTCCCTCCCTCCCATCCCCCTCCTGCCCGCCCGCTCCTCCTCACCAACTTCAAACTCAAGGTGGCCTGGCACCTTTCCAAAATGGGCTATTTCCCGCCCTAATCTGCACCCAAAACACCGACATAGCAGACCACATTATTAATATTCGGAAAAAACATATATACATATACATAACGAGTTTCTCCATTGCCCATTCCAGAACCTGAAAAAAAAACGATAAAATAAAACAGAAGCGATGAAAGGAGACTTTGGCGTGAGTGAGGACGTGGTCCATAAATAAGAGTAGACCACCCACGAAGATAAAGGTGGAGCGCTAATGAAAGAGGCACCTATGGAGTGGGAGGCTATGCGTGGGAGGGAAGGAGGAATGGCGTGACGCGTGGGAGGAATGAGGGAGGATCGCCTGGTTTGTGGGGGAATCGCATGAAGATGCAGGGCGCGAACGAACATGCAGGGGAAGGAAAACGCATGATGAGACAATGTCAGCGGGAATTTCCTAATTTTTCGATCGATAAATTACGGAATTTTGAGGCATGTCCCTGTTAATTACGAGTTACTGCAATAAATTAAGGTATAATGTACCGTAAACATTATCCGTGCTTAAGGTATGATTTTTTTAACTTTGAGAAAAAGAAATTACCAGATGTAACATCGTAAAATCTCGCCTCAACGAATTCCGTTATAACGAAAACTTTATCATAACGAAAACTCTTCTAAGCTTCGGTCGACTTCGCATTCTAAACATACTTTGCGATCTTCACTTTTATATCTTTGTATATTGAAGTTTTATTAGTTATGCTATAAACTTAAAATTAATATTTACCTCCAGTGAGTTAGAAATTGTAGCTATTTATTCGAAAAAATATCATAAATCTTTATTTAAATGAATAATCGGTCTTTTTTGTTTCCCTTTTACCAATGTTCGTTAGAACGAATTTTCAGCACGATGAAATGATTTGACGCATCCCCGAGAACGGGATTTTACCGCATAATATTTAATGAATACAGAAAGGGTGGTAACTTTAAAATTTTCAGATGCAAAATCGTGAAATGTTTAACAGACGTGTTAACCTCCAAGTAATCGCCAAAAATCTGTGGCAAAGTAACAGAAAAGAATGCATTTGTCAATTTGGAAAGGGCGTTTAGTGTCTTCAGATCTCTCAGCCTCTCTCTCTATATATCGTTCCGACGGTCCAGCTCGTCCACCCGCCTCTGGAATAGAATGCGCCGGGGAAACCCCGAAACAAACGTCCGAGCGAAGGTGTATTTTGGTTCCCATCTCCGAGATCTCTCTCTCCCCCACCCCCTCCTACTCTCTCTCCCTCCCTCCCCTTCAAAATCTCTCCCTCCCCCTTCTCTCATCCCACTCCTCACCCTCAATCTCCATTTTATTATCTCCTCTCTCCGGTGTTGGAGGTATTGAGTGGGCTGCGATGCCTGACATACCCTATCTACCGGAAGTTGCATCAAATCAGACAGAATTAGTAATGTATTCTTTTCATCGCCATACAGGTATAATAGAATTCGCGAAAGATTCGTATTAATCGATTATACTTACCACAATGAAATTTGAGGACAATTTCAATTAAATTTAGGTAAATAACTATTTAGGTGTTAATGCGATCAAACGTCGTCGTGAAAATGGTGACTGCATCGAAAGAATTAAAAAAATGAATAAATAAGGGGCCTAAACGTGGGGCCGAATGTCCTTGACTTTTTACGGATGCTATTCTCTCTAAATAAGCACTTGAATTAAGAGAATTGTATCAGTCTTTAGGTGCAGTGATGGAAGAAAGTTTACTGGGATTTACACAGAAAAATAATAAGCCATATATACCTAATTGTTCGAATGAAGGAGATGTACGGGATAGCAATGGGCAATACGACATTACCTGCAATCGCTCCTGTTGGACAGTAAATTTGCGCTAATTTTTCCATCAGAACTAATCGGAGAAGGCGATTGATAGTAACTCAAGAAGAGGTTTATCGTAAGAGAATGAAGAGTACAGAAATTTGAAAATGGAAACACTAAGGGAGAGAGGAATAAAGGGTGAATTGAGGGAAGATGTCGAAAGAGAATGGTCATTCCATGAGAAGGACATGTTGAAAGAGAGAAAATGAGCGAGAGAGAGATGTGCAGAAGAGGACCAGTGTGGGGGGGGGGGGGGAAGAGGAGGGGGTGGTTATACCGCTGGAGCCGAGCCACTCAAGACTATAAATAGTAGGCGAAGAGGTGGAGGAGGAGGTGTTTGAGAGGAGGTGTGAGGATGATGCGGGAAAGCAGGCAGGGAAGGAGAGGGGAGGGGAGGGGGGGGGGGTGAGGAGGAGGTGATGGAAGTCCGAGGACCAAGCGAGGAGGTGGCTGTGAGGAGATGAAGAGGAACAGATGAGGAAGAACGGGGGGGGGGGGAGGAAAGAGCGCAAGAATATGGGGAATCCCTCCCGTCATGGGGGAGGCAGGCTGGAGGAGGGGAGGATTCCGAACAGCAAAATTGACCCCTATTTACTCAATGAATTTCCCAATTTCTTCGCCGATGTTATTGAATCTAAAATAGGGAGGGCTGAAGGATGCGGGAAATTACAAACCTTTAGCGTGAAAAGTGGCAATTACAGTTAAAAGTTATCTTACAATTAGATTTTTGAGATATTTAGGGAGGACGTTACTACGCGAGTGAATATGGAATTTCATCTTAAATAATTGGACGGTCAGTTTTAGCATTTCTGGAAACTCAACGTAGTTATTGCAGTAATTCAAGGCCTACAGAATCTGTGCATTACATAAAATGGGCGATATGATTAATATACTATTGCACTTTATGAAGCACATGCCAAGGAAAAAAACAAAAATATCATACTCATCTTAAAGCATAATACACAAAAAAAACATTTTGTTTTTGCATTTTATCATGAAAGAAATCAAAATAAAATTAGTATTCAGTAGAAATTTAATTATCAAGTAAGTTCAACAGTAAACATTTTTTTTAAAACGCTCCTAAGTAAGCTAGTATTTCATTGAAAGCATCACTGCGTGCAATTAAAGATATATTTGGAGAATAAATTTGACCGTTTCTTCAAAAAATATGTTTATCGGATAAACTTTGACCCACAAAAATCAGTTTTTCAGTGAATTATTGTGTCACGCCGACAATATCAAATGAATTGTGCCACTGGCAAATTTAATAGTTAAATTATATAATATGGATGACTTATTAGTATTTTTGTCGTAATAGGGTAAAAACTTGTATGATAAAAAGGCCTTTGAATAAGTGGGGCAAAGCAATCTCCACTTGGGGTTACTTTGGCCGACTCGTTATTTCCTCATATAAGACAGTGGAAATGATGAGGAGAAGTATTGTTAAACTACAGGAAGTAAAGGTTAATAAACGCTATGGAAAATTAAGATTGAAAATTTGTACTTTTGTTCCTTTAAACAGACAAAAATGCACGTTTCTTCAGATTATTATTTTAGGCGAAAAAAATAATTTCAAATGAAACAAAACATTTTGAAATGAAATAAATGAAAGATTAACATAGGTATCCAGTATAAGAGACGTAGGTAAGTAGAAATTGAAAATTTTTTGGCTCATTGCTCAAGTCCTTTTACTTGAAAATAAGTCTAGCCTCTGACTGAAACTTTTTTTGGTGGCTTGATTTTTCGTTTTATATTTTTCCAATGGTAAAACAATATGTGTTTTTGTTCTGGCCAAACCCAATATTTATTCCCTCTGCCACTTGTGTGCATACAATCCACTTTCATTCCTTGTTCTTCTAACGACACAATAACACCTGAATACTCCTGTGACTGCCATGAAACACAAAGAAAATTACCAACATGAAGTGAATTCTTAAGGTCATCCGATGGTTCTTGAAGATCCTCTTCATTTCCTGTTCTGATTTTGCTAGGCTTTCGAAATCTTCTGGGCCGTTGACGTGAACGAAGCAATACTAAAATAATCTGCATCCTCAGATGAAACCTCCGATTAAGATTGTCTCTTTCTTGGCCTGCCTCTTTTGCCTGCACGTTTTTCATGTTTGGATGTTCCAGCTTCTCCAACATCTTGCTAACAGATACTTTGTCTAAGGGGGACGTTTAGTTTCTTCCAGCGTGTTGTTTTTGGACACACTTAACTCTTCATGTTTTTCATGCAGTCGATGCATGAATGCATCACCAACCTGATATCAAGTTCTGGGCAGTACATGGCTCTAATTCTTCTAAAGCTGCTTTCAAAAGAGCTGGAAATTGGTATTTTGGTAAAGTTTGGAAGCGTTTTCCGGCAGCCGACTCTTCCCATTTGGTTAAAACGTTTCGCCATGTTGTCTTAATAGGGCGAAAATAAGCCACGTCAAGTGACTGGGTAATGTGTGTAAAATTTGGTGGTAAGCATACAAATTCTATTTCATTTTCTTGGCAAAGCCTTAGAACGCTTACGGAAATGTGGGAACTTAGATTGTCCCTCACCACCACCTTTTTATCATTCTGCTTTTTCAGGCGAGGGAGCAAATGTGTTTTAAACCAATCCTCAAAAATGTTAGCATCAAACCATCCATGTCTGCTTCTATTCTATCGAGCTCCTGTAAGCCCATTTTCACACCATGTTGTCCAAAGATGCATCGATTTCTAGACGACGCATGGTGGAATGCTTTCGCGGCGGCATTACCGCAGAACGTGACTGAAATGCTACTTTTACTTGGATTCTCGCAGCCTCTCGTACAAATACAGCGATTGCGGCCAGGATCATCGCTTAAGTTTGTTTCATCGTAGTTCCACAGGTGTGACAATTTTGCTGAAATTGTGCATATATTCATTAATGGTGGCGGCATTTAATGCTGCTCGTGTTCTCATGATATTTGCTGCGTGTCGCAAAATTAGGTCGGAATGCCTTTAAAAAAAAAGCTTGGCCCAATCTGGGCCGTTGTAGGAGATAGGGTGGACTCTACCGGCATCTTGTACTCTAGAGTCCACGGTACCTGCAGGCAGGGTGAACTCTAGAGTCCACCGTGCCCAAACAATACCCCAGATAAAACATACTCTGCCAGTTAACACGGACTCTATGTCTTTAAATCAATGTTTTCACATATCTCTAAATAAATATTTTGAAGAGTGTGTCTGTTCCGTATAAAGTCATACTTCGCGATAACCTACAGTTTTGCATAAACTATCCTGCTGCTTAAACTAGTCGAATGCGCTATTTTTCACACCGAAATATGCTGGGTGAAAGGTTGAAATAATTATTTTTGTTTTCCATTTGAATATCATGTGAATGCCTCGAATTCATAGTGCAGGACTTTTTATTAGCTTTTTTGAAGGTGATAGAATTAAGCTATCTACGCGAAGTGTGTACCATCCTACAAAGAAACGAGTAAAGTTTTTTATCCATGTGAAAGGATTTCGAATTTAATTCTAAATCTCTCGAAAATTGTTTAATTTCGGAGTTGTTAAATGAAAATTGATTTTCGCATATATCTTATTTGAAACGGAATTATTCCAAGGAATCAAACTTGGGATACTTTTTCGAAAATTTAGATTTTTCCCCACCCTGATGGAAATTTGGGAGAAAGTAGCAGTTGGAAAATCTATCCGTTATATCCGAAGTCCGTTCTATCGAGGTCCGATATACCGATGGTTCACTGTACATTCATTCTCTTTGCAGAAGAATATATGCAACTATTTTAAGTTTAAGATATATTTGTCTCACTTTGAAGATTTCGGTATGATAACATAATTTTGAAGTATCTTTATTCCCTTCATTTCTGACGGGCTATATACTAGTACATATAAATATAATGACTTGGATACCGAATCCCAGAAATAAAACGATACATTGCTTCATTATTAACCGGTCCCTAGCTAATTGGACAAGGAAAGTTAACGACCAAATATGTGTTTTTACCTTCTTATATACAAAGTATGTTGAGAAAGTATTGTAATCGCGAAGAAATTCGGCAACGATATTTTGACGGAAATATACGTTTTATGTGTAGCTGAGTCCGAAAAAGTTGTTTTCGCAATTCTTCAATAATACCAAATAGTTCATATTTCTGAAAATATGATATAAGGCTAGTTTATTCTAGGCAACTTGAACAATAATTTGATTTTCTCAAAAACGGCTCGAACGATTTTGAAAACAATTCGTAGTTACTTGAGTATACGTATGCAATAATAATACATATTTCATTTTTCTCAATGAATGAATATAAGGCTAGTTTACTATTGGGCAACTTGAACAAAATTTGAATTTTCTAAAAACCGACTGATACGATTTTCATTTTCTGAAGATAACTATACGACGCATTAATATATGAGAAAGTTTGTACTATGTATGTTGTACCGATTTTTTGCATTGATTTAAGAAACGAATGACACCGGGTACAATTGCTATTTATGAATTAAACTAAAATCTTTAGGTGAAAATAAAAAAGTTTAAGGATTAAGTTTTTCACTTTTCATAAGTAGCGTTGAGTTTTTTATGGGCAAAGGCCTATAAAAAATCCCAACTGAGCGTTGCTATTAGTTATCCCCTGTTTCGCCCATCGCTTTCAGATTTCTAGCACATCTAAAAGTACCAAAACATTTATATCCTCCTGTATCCTATACAGAAGAGGAGTCCATATATGTTATAGATAGTAATCCATAAAATTCTGTTAGTTTTCCTTGGAGATGAATTTTTCGCGGCGGTGAATTGCTGGTGATAAATTTTCCGGCGTTGAGTTGATAGCGTTGAATCTTCCGCATACCATCATTTATATACCAGAGAATTTAAAAGTCATTTAAATTTGATTGCATGATTTAGCCTATATGTTTGGAATGAAAGTATTTTTCTTACCTATTTTAAAAGTAACATTTAATCGAATTAAGTACTTAAGTATCAGTTGAGCAATTCCAATCATTCATCCATCAGTCGTGTTATAATCATTCAATCATCCAATTTCATTTGAAACCAAAATGTTAGTAAGAAAATGCTTCATGGTCTATGCTGTGATTTTCCATAAATATACTGACGAAATTGTCAATAAGTAATTGTAAATTGGTAGTCAAGATGTATGGTATGATATGTACATCAATATATGACAATTAAAAATTTATTTAAACATAGAGTACATCTTACCTGCCAAGGGTCTCAGGTAGCGTGGACTCTTAGAGTCCAAATCACCTGCCAGAGTACGCTATGCCTGGGCTTGTGTTTATGCATGCCGAACTCTAAGAGTACACGCTACAGCCAGGTACGATGTACTCTAGAGTACGTGGTACCTAGGTAAGGCGTACTCTAAGAGTCTGTCTTGCCTAGAGTACACCTTACCTGCCACACCGGGCAGGTTTTGCTTGAAACAGACCACGATGCGGCCCTGCTTCTCTGAATAAGCCTTGATTATAAATCTTAGGTTCAATTCATCAATAGGAAAGCCAAAGACCGACAGCCGTACAATATGTTCCACAAAAGAAGTTTCATCTGCTTCTATGAAAACAGTTTGGCTACCAGGTTTCTTCATGAATTTTCCCTTCAGCTTACTTTTTATGGCGCTCCTAGGGATTTTGTAGCGCTTTTCCGCTTGCCTTTGACTCAACTGCCCACTCCGAATAAGTTGCAAGCACTCTTCAAGTTGGCCAGGGATGTAATCTGTGTAGCCTCTACTCCTTGGGGCTCTTACGTAATCCCTTTTCATTTTGCAGCTCAATTATGCAACAGACAAACATCACAAATACATAAAAACAAGTCTGCATGCCCTTGTACAATAATCCATCGATGATTTGTGATATAGGAGGGGACTTAAAAAGCAGCTAGACAGTAATATGCAAGGGCTACTTTGACCCATACGTGTTCTGGGCCAAAGTAACCCCATATCACGTGTCAACAGCACATTTTCTAAGCATTGCATAATTTACCGCAAAATGAATAGGAATATTGAAAATTGCCTATGGATCACACATTCCAATAAGTTTAGGCTTCAAAATGTGCCGTTAACGAAAATTTTCAATTGACCGTATCAAGTGCAGAACAGAAATTTTGACGAGCTGAAATTCATGTGGATTATCGTGCGCAGCTACTCAACGACACTGCCACCTACCGGAGCTTCAGAAATTCACTTCGCCATGCTAGCGACATGTTGACAGTTCCTACTTTGTTGTCAGAGACCTCGCAGTGTTACATTCGTTGAATAAGTGAACTAAAACCAATATTAGACTTTTTTCTCAAGTGGGCCAAAGTAACCTACCGCTGGATCAAAGTTTACTAGTGATTCCTTCATATAATCCTTCTGTTTGATGATCGAACAGCAAAATTTTGACTTATTAATTATCTATGAAATAATAAAGCCTACCTCACAAATGTACAAAAATACCAAAATATTCTAAATCGCGTTATATGAAACTCACTTTGATGTATAGGGAGCGGTGCGTGAGAGGAAGAGGAAAGAGGAAGACACACACAACTCCCAATTACACAGGTCGACTTCCAAAGGACGCAATCTCATCTAAGCTGACGTTTGGTTTGGTAAAATTTCTAAAAGAAGTTGGCCCACAAAGTGATTTTTGAGAAACAAACTCCAACGAATCATAAGATCCAATCACGCAATGGGCAAACGAGTCTTCCTGCGATTATCGAATGCGCAAAATGAGTTTGTCACATCCTGAATTGATTTTTGTATTTCACGTCAATTTTATTTGCAAATAGCGATCGCGTCTCTGGAATTTGTTAACATAATTTGTCACGACATATTAGCTAATAATCTCATCTCGAGGGGAACCTGGAATTTATTCAAAAATTAAGTTACTGATGCCTAAATATTTCTCATGTGTTACTACTGAAGTTCTCTCCTCAGTTTCACAATCAAAATGCTGTCTTGTGCTGATTAAGTAAAATAATTAAGTAACATCGTGTTCCATAATATACATATATGTAATATCGGTTGGTTAAAAGAATTAAAGTTAATTAATTCGTCGTACCCAATCCACTTCCTATGTACAAAATGTTCCATGCACACAAAAGGAAATTCGCTTTCGTTGACAGCACACAAGAAACAATGCAAGAAATCCTGCGATAAAAATGCACTGGAAAGGAAATATTTGGACTATATCATAACTTATTTTTAAAAACCATATTATTATGACAAATATTTTAAGAGATGTCAGGGAATTTCAAAAAAGAAAAACTCCTTAACCTTTTACGGCTAAGGAGTTTTTCTTTTTTGGAATACCTATCCCGCCGTAATCCCCAACCCCCCCTTTCATTGATATCACGGAAGATTCGTATTTTTTGTTTCCAGTAAAATGGCGTTTGTGATTGGTTATATGATTCGTTTGTTTCATTTTCTTATTGTCTTTCATAGGAAATTTCATGTAAACGCGTTCGTTGGAAGCCGAGAACGAATATACGTACGGACGGACGGACCATTGTAAACGAAATGCGCCCATAAGACTATATGATTACGAGAAACCCTGTTATGTGACAACAGTTATTCAGAATCAATCACAACAATTAATTTCTCTCGATTAACTCAGGCAAAAACATTTACGTTGCTTTGGAAATGCCAATAAATGAATGTCAGCAAAAGAAAATTTTAGGGTTGCTGCTAGGAAACGTTGATGTCTAGAGCAACTTTTAAGTATTGCTGCAATCATATTCATTACACTGCATGGAGATAGTCAAGTGCTGAACACATTACATTTTTTGCTACTGCGTTTCTAACCGTGGCTTAAGCGTCATAGGTTAGAATCGAAACTCAAAAGTTGGTCAATCGGGGCCGAAGGCTCACAAGGACCTAGGAGTTAAGGACCTTTGGGCCAGAAATCTATCGATCTCTAAAATTCGCCATCGTGTGTTCCCACTCTCCGTAGTTCTTCTTCTAACATTTAAAAGTTTATTATCTCTCTCTGATCATAGATCATTCAATGATATTAAATTCTTAAAAACACTGCAACCAGCGCTGTTTCCTCTTCGCACCCCCCCTCCCAAATCCCTCGACCCAACCTCTCCAGAGTAATCCGTGCCTCCGATTTTAAGCCGAAATGCAATTTGCGTCCCTTGACTCTTTCTTGGAGAATACCTTTAATCAGTCTCAATTACTTTAAGACCCATTACTCCACAGTTACATTTTCAAATTCCCGCCACTCCAACCTCCTGTAACTCCATACTAAGGCGTTCACTTTCTTTTTCATCATAGATATTTTTTTCCATCCTATCCTTTCTATTTTTCTTCTAGTGCGTTCTCTCTTGTCTTTTAATGTTACGTTTATTTTACATAATTTGTATTTATCTCTTTGTTATTGTTTTTATGACTCCATTGTCGCTATTATGGTTCTTTATATTTGCGGCTCTTTGATTTTTATATTTAGTTGTTGTTCTTGTTGTACAACTTAAAATTCCTGAGAGCTGTTTTTGGACTGCTTTAATAAATAACTAAATAAAGACGTTCCTCAAAGTAATACTTGGCTTTTTCGACCCGAGTAAGCCAAATGTAAAGGCGGGGAAAAGTTCATATATCCTGTAACACAATGCAGCTTAAAACCCCGAGAGGAAATCAGCAGTAAATAATTTCTATTTTACACTGATTAAAAATCTGTCATTCTCATAAGGTGACGTGCGAGCTGGACCTCTGTTAAATAGATATTACCTCGTGGATTGTATCTAAGGCAGAGGTGGGGAAACTAGGGCCCGCGGGTCGCATGCGGCCCACAAGAGAGTATAATGAAGCACACGATGATGACCAAGAGATCCTTAAATTTTAGAATACAAAAATTTCATAAATTTTAATTCAAATTATGATAATAAAACATTGCAATTTTAACTCTAAATACAGAATTGCATTTCACTTGTGTGGTATCTAAGAATCTCCAATTAAATTCCGATTGAAATTCTAATCCGACCCTCCGAAGCATTGGCTGCGTCCAATGCGGCCCTCCGAAGGGTTCGCGATACGACCCGTTATCAAAAAAAGATTTCCCACTTCTGATTTAAGAACTTCCTTCCATGAAAAAATAAAGATCAGACTCGTTCTTTCCGAAAATGTAAGGACAAGTAAGCCGAATGGACCATTCTTCAATTTCAACAACCCTTTGGTTGCCTCCGGTTCTTTATTTAGCCCTAAGGAGAACTTCTAATCGAAATTATACATTAGCAGGGGAAACCACTACCTCCAAAAGTAATCCGTGCCTCCGATTTTAAGCCAAAATGCAATTTGCGCCCCCTAGCTCTTTCCTGGAGAATACCTTGAATCAGCCTCAATTACTTTACGACTCAACTTGAATGATCAATTCAGGACCCAAGAAATCTTACAAGCACACAAACCTTTATTTACACATCGCATCAACGCAGCAGGATAAAATAATTCACGCCAGCATGCGGACTTTTTATTTTTTCGTCCTAATGAATGACAGAAATATCGGCAATTAAAACTTTCAAAATTTGACTTAATTTTTCTTTTAAAATGAGTGGGTTATTCTCCGAAAGTCTTTCACAAAGAAGGAATGTTGAAGAGAACATCTTTGATGAAATGTTAAATTTACTTTGTTGACATTTGTTATTACAATTTCATCATTTCATTAGATTGTACTTTATAGTGCTATGGGTATTCACGATTTGCATTAATATGCACATATACGTATGTATAATGAAAATAGTCATTCCGTATAGCTTAGGAAAAAAAAGCGGAAACCAAGAACAGATTTTAATAAAGGATTATAAGGCGTAACGCGAAGTCTATCATAGAGAGGGGGTTACTTGGGAGCAGGGCGAGGATGGGCGGAAAGGTGAGTGTTGAGGAGGGGTGCGGAGGGGAGATGTTCTCGAACCCCCACCTAAACCTACGCTCTGTTTGGGAAGGGCACTCCACTCACCCTATAAGAACAAAAGCCAACACGATTTGCAAACTGATTTCCTGAGACCCCCGCCATGAGATCGATCGCGGTAACGGATAGTTCGTGAGATATGGAGAAAAGGGTCGAAGGGGAGATGGAGAAAGAGAGAGAGAGACGGGGATTAAGGAGGAAATGGGAAAGGGAGGTGGTGTGTAGAGGAAGAAGGGACAGGTAATTGTGTGGCCGCAAGGAGAGGAGGCAGAAAGGGAGAGGCAGGAAGAAGAGGAGTGGGAAAGGATGGAAACAAAAGCAGAGAAGGAAATCGCAGAGGTGATGGACGGAAAGAAAGGAGGACGCGAAGAAAATGGACTCGTGGGACGCAACCGGACATTCGGACGGACGGAAAGGGAAAATGGCTACGTAGAGAAAGGACGAAATTAGTTTCAGAAAGGTTCGCCGCAAGAACGGCCTTGCGGTTAGAAGGAGGACGCACACACACAAATCTATCGCAAATCTCCAAACAGCCAACGTATCTTTCTCCGAATTCTCCTAAGCCTTAGAACCGTGGCGAGCATCTCTCTCGAAGGAAGTACGTACGTGAAATGCAGCGCTCGAAGGATTTGTACAGGAAGATCCTGGAGCAGTGTATTCGGCGGGGATAAGAGCGGCCGCAGGGACCACCGTTGGGCTAATTCCTCTTCGCTCGCAGTCCCGCGAGTGACCGCTCAATCGGAACGGATCGTGTGAGCCCACGGCGTGGGCGAAGTAATCCTCCCTTTTCCCCTCTTCCATTCCTCCTCTGCCGGACGATCGAGGGACCCAACCCCCAAAAAACCCTCTCGCCTGGGCCCTTCGTCGGCCGCAAACCGCACCCAACGAGGCCTTCCGATCCGAGAGGATCGTTCTCGTTATTCATTGCGCGAACGCCCGTTTCTCATCCCTTCTATTAAAGTGCCAACTCTTGGTTCCAACGGCCCGCAAGAGCAGGGCAGAGAGCGTTTCCAGCAACAATGAGTTGATTAAGAAATGGATTACCTTTCTTAGCTGATACGAAGTTTGTCTTGGTAATTCGAGACGCGAGTGGAGATTATGTATATTTATCAGTGTTCTCTTGAGTCAGAATCGTTATGTCATTTTATTGGAAAAGTTTATTTGATAAAAACGAAAAATTTCAAATCTTCACCTTTGTTCCTAGAGCTGCTTAAACAATCAACGTTAACGTCACTAATGATATTTATTTGATACTATTCCGTAGATTAACATTAATTAAACTACGTAGACGTAAGTACGTTTTCCGTTCGTCACTATTTGGCAGAAAAAATTATTCGGTGCATCACCTTCGATATGGAAACAATACACGACGTGCTTAGGGCAGTTTAAGTTCCAATTCCTAATGGCTAGAGAGTATATTTATATCCATGCATATTTGAGAGCTTTATTTGAGATGGAGTGAAGAATTCTATGAAATGTAAGGTAAGCTTGTTCATTTGGTCACAAATTCATAGTGGGTTTGTGTCTCTATTGCAACCTGCTTTAAAACACAAATTAAAAATTTCCTACACATATCTCCTGTCTATTAGGTTGAGAAAAGAAAACGCTACTGAAATCAAACTGAAGACCTTATCACATACAATGATACATTTGTAACATCTGTGGGATCACATCGGGTAAGAAACTCAGTAGCATCCACAAACACATTTACTTAACGAATGAACAGAGAGCCACATATCTGCAAAGGGAATCTTACTATTTTTATTTTAGTTTAATATGGCGCACCAGGAATATAAATTTCCACATATATTTTATTTTCCTAAAAACTGCTTTACTAAGTAAACTTCAAAATAAAATATTGCCATGGGACCAGGAAGGTATCTGAATTCACTATTGAAAATTACGAAATATTATAGAGTAATCATTACTATTAATGATTCAAACTAAAATTTTTAATTTATATTCTAAAACTCGCCAAAAAACTTCGCAAACAACTTTTTCTATGTCAGGCGGGATATATGATAGGTCATGCACGGGTTATGTTAAATAACGTCATTTCTATGTCATTACTAAAATCAATAAAGCAAAAAAATAGTTTAAATGCATTACCTTGGCCTTTCCTCTGATTTATCATCATGCTTTTGATGGGGTTCTTTCTTGTTCGATAATGATGGGTTTGTTTACCTACCTATAAAATGAAGAGAAATAAAATTAATATGACGTATATTAACTAAATATTATAACAACAGTTTAACTTTAAATTTTAATAGTATTCAAATAAACAATTATATAAATACAACAAATCATAATAGAAAATTTTTCCTTTTCTATATTTTTATTACTTTGACAATTGTTCTTTTAAACAACGTACATTTTAACTTAATTTAAAGAAAAGTTAGTGATGACAAAAATGTGTCAAATTTTCGCATTACGATATATTAAATATAAATCGAAACCAATGTTTATAAATGGGTCAAAATTTTAATAAAAATCAATAATGTCCGTTCGTGAGTCTGTTGTTAGGCAGTAACTAAGGTTACCCTGTGTACCAAGATAGACCCGGAAATAAAAATAAAACTGCACGTAAGATATTGAATCAGAGAAGCGATTCGAATTTAAGCTTCCCGGTATCGGCAGAGTTAGGACTCAACGCGTAGGATAACCCCCAACCAGACCTTCCTCATTACTGGCCAACAGTGTGCGAGAGGAGTGAATTCCCCCGAAAGCATTGATCAACACCCCCAACAGGCGCCCCACCCCCCCAACCCCACCCCCAGGCACTTCCTCCTGCAATCAGACCGGACGAGAGAGAGGTCTTCTTCCCTCGTGCCCTCCTCGCCTCCTTCACTTCCATCTCTCTCCCTCTCTCTACTCCTATCTCTTCCACCTTATACGTCCCTAACACATCCACGAACCACCTCACATTCGAAGCCGCAAAACCTCCTCCCCCCCCCCCCCCCCCACTCCTTCCCCGCCACGCCCCTCCTCGCTTTACGGCTTTTAATCCATCCCCATGGCCTTCCCTGCCCCCGATCCATCTCCCCGCCGCTCTCCCAACCCAACACCACCCACCACACCCACCCCTTATCACCTTTCTACTCGAGTTACGTCGATCGCTAGAATGTAATGCGCACGGCATGAAGAAGGAAGGGGTCAGAGGGAGGGAAAGAGGGAAGGGGGTGCGAGAGGGAAGGCAGAGAGAAAAGGCTTACCCTGGGGGGAGAGAGGGTTCAAAACGTTCCTAAGGTTCCCAGTGAGGGTGGAAATTATGATGAAAGGAGTGGGTGGAAAAGTGAATGGGAGAGATAAAGGTGAGGAGAGTGAGAGAGAGAAGAAACAACGGGAAGGAGGAGGACAGACGTGTGCTTGTGTATGATCGAGTGTGCTCGGAATGTACGCCAGAGGGTTCGGCGTCGCCCATCCGCATTCCCTTCGAAGATTTCCACTAAACTCGACCGAGCGTGGTTTCCATGTTCTCAGGTGTTTGGGTGAATTGGCGGTGAACAGTCTCGCTGAAACCTCCTCATCGACTTCCCACTTTCATCCAGTCTTTCTCTCATACAGTATTAATATTATCTTGAGGCGTAGGCCAACGTGCCTTTGTCAGAAACAGGTGATTTTTTTCACATTACATGCCATCGACAACGCAGGGTACCATTTTATATAAAATTGATGCGTACGGGTGCTATGCTTCATATAACTGTTTAATGTTCGTGATGATCGTATCGAGAAGATATGGATTATCGACTTGATTATTCAACACCGAATAAAATCACTTGTTATTATCTATTTTATCATTCTATTCAATAAATTATGAAAAACTTAAATGAAAAAGATGCAAGGAGGTTGTGTTTTTTAAATAAAATCTTGATTCATCCTCCCAAGTTAAAAACTAAGCCAGCAATAATTGAATTCTGTTAATGCTTAAACATCATCGGCGACATCCACTTGACTAACGAAATGAAGCAAGGAAAACTCGTCGCATTTTTAATTATCCTAGGAGACATAAATACAAATTTATTTTTAAACGACTTTCACCGCCAATTATAACGTACTAACTTACTCTCTCACAATCTCCCACACCCATCTTCCACTCCTTAAAGTATCTTTTCCGTACTTATCCCTCTCGCAGAATATCGCCTAACCCTTTTATGATCCTTTTCAACCACCGCCGCTGCGCCCAAGCTTCCCGCACCCTCCATCTCTCGCTTCGCTCTTAAAGTTCCCCTCGCCGCCCCGGGCCAGCCCCTCCCTCTCAGCCAGCCCCTCTCCCAGAATCAGCCCCTCCCCTGTGTAACGGGAGACCCCCGAGTGGTACCTGACAACCACTGCCTCGGTCGCCCCCACGAAAGAATTATTAAATTTTTTCTCTTTCCCCATCCCAGACTCTCTCTCTCTCTCCTCACCTCTCCCACGCTATATTTTTTCCATTTTCCACCCAAAGTGAGACAAGACCCCTTCATTCTCCATCTCCCTCTCTTTTTCCTAGAGGAGTTTCGGGAGAGGTTTTTAACAAAAAAGGCACGTGCCTCGGTCCCTTCGGAAGTCGCGGCGGAAGGAGAGCGACCCAGGTGAGGAGGAAGAGAAGAGGGAATAGAGGAGGTAGTTGGCGGAGAGAGAAGGAGAGAGAGAGGAAAGGGAGAGAAGTGTGTGTGTGTGTGTGTGTGAGAGAGAGAGAGAGGGAAAAAAGAAGTGAAAAAGTGCCGTCACCTGCCGCGGACGAGGCGGTTTTTTTCCTGAAGATTGGGATGGGAGGGGAAAGAGGAGGAGGGGAAAGAGGAGGAAGGGAAAGAGGAGGAAGGGAAAGAGGGGGAGGGGAAAGAGGAAGAGGGGAAAGAGGAAGAGGGGAAAGAGGAGGAAGGGAAAGAGGAGGAGGGGAAAGAGGAGAGTGAAAAAGACCACTTTAATATATCACGCGAGGAAATTCCGAAGATGGAAAAGGAGAGATTGAGGTGGCAGAAAAAATGTTTGTTCCAAGCGAATGGATATGTTTTGGGAGCATGTTATTATCAACAGTAAAGATGTTCCCGATTTCGCTTTTTTGGTACTAATTGTGCGTAGATCATGCCGGATCTTTCCAGAAATTCTAAAGCAAAAGAGCGACTTTATAATTAATTTTAATAGATTCACTATCGATCACCAGGAAACTTAATTTTAACGCAAGAGAGCAACCACAAAAATTATAGTAAAGCACAGTTAATTAAATATTATCTTCTATTATCTTAAGCATTTACGAATTAAAATATAAATGTTAATTTCAAAGTCCGTAGTAAAAATAAACATTATTACATCATTCGAAGATTGGGAAATCTCTTAAACCAGACGAACGTTTTATTGAGAAAGTGTTTGGAATTTCGAAATTTTTTATTTATAAAATTATAAGCCACTTTTATAACTGAATGCATAGACTCATCGACTGTTCAACATACACGCCTTGTGTATTTACATAGTGGTGAGCGCTGTGAATTCGGGTGACCCCTACGCGACGGCCTCTTCGCCGAATCTTCGCGGCGTTTTCCTTAATCCTTCTAGATAAAGATAACTCGCTCGCGCTGTTCAGCATATCTCTTTTCTACCTTCGCGCCAAGTGCTACGAGAGGTAGATATGACATGCAAGCGGACGAATTGTGGAAGAATGAGTTGGTAGTTTCAAGGAAAGCAGCTTGTGATACAATATATATACATGGTGTGTCTTAATTACATACCTTAAATATAAGCATCGTATTCTACACCTACAGGCAAGCAAAAAAGTTCATATAAACATATGGTCGCAACCGCTTCGTTAGCGAGATGTGGCAGCAGGAAGCACGAGGAAAGGAAAGTAGACAGATAACGTAGTTTTGGATCAGACGTTTATTAGCTGTGAACAGAACGGCATTTGGTCAGTTACACATGATTTACAAAAGATGTTCAAACTGTCCACCATTACAGTCAATACACAACTGAGTCCTGTTGCGCCAAGAATTCCTGGCTCGCTGAAGGACGGCAGGCATTTCGCGTATTGTCGTCCCAGCACTTCAAAGACATTCCATAGCTCGTCACGCGTATTACATCGGTGGGCATAAACGATGCTCTTTAGATGGCCCCACAAGTAAAAGTCGGCAGGAGTGAGATCGGGTGATCGCGGAGGCCAAACAACTGGTCCGTTTCGACCTGGGTAGTGACTGACCAAATTCCGCTTGACATCGCAAGCAGAATGGGCAGGAGCCCCATCATGCAATACCCAAATTGTCTGCCGCATTCCCAAGGGTATGTCGTCTAGTAGTTGCGGTAATTGTCGAGATAGAAACTGTAAACAGGAGGACCCTGATAATCGAGGCGGTAGCTCATAGGGACCTTGAAATGTATGTGGATTTTCATCAGCCCATGTGTGCTGGTTACGACTATTCAAAATCCTATTCTTTGTGAAGCATCCATCCATCACCAAAACTTGGCTGAGAAAGTTCGGATATGCTGCATCCTGCTGCAGTAGCCATTCGCAGAATGCTCTTCGACGCTCATAATCCAGCGGCCGTTGCAGAGCTTGAACACGCTATACATGGAATGGATGCAACAATTAATCATGCAACACCACTGTTCGCTGGGAAATCTGGTGACGAGCAGCCAACCGCCTGGTACTAGACCAGGAGACCGTTCAACGGAATGCAGAACATCCTCTTCCACATCGGTGCTGCTGCGACTTCGTGGGCCACCAGCGGTTGTCATAATGGGCCGCATACGACCTGTTTCTCTCAGACGACGTTCCACGGCAATGAATGTCGTTGCAGATACCTTTCGGCGTAAAGACGTGCAGCGATTGCACTGTCACGCTCTGCTTCTCCGTAGAGCAGTATCATATCTGTTAATTCGTCTAATGAATAGTCCGCATTATGCACCATTCTTCGATACGTAACGTGTCTACCAGAACAGTAACTCTGTGTGACTGGATGATTGCTTTCTCCGTGTCACGGCACTGCCTCGCTGTTGCCATTGTTGCCGACAAAGCACGAGAGGGGAAGGGAAAGTATTAGAAGGGGAAACGATCGAGTTTTTAAATAATATTGCCATATCTAGCTAACGAAGCGGTTGCGACCATATGTTTATATGAACTTTTCTGTTTGTCTGTAGGTGTAGAACACGATGCTTATATTTAAGGTATGTAATTAAGACTCACCCTGTATATATACGAGGTCTGATCAAAAAGTTCTAAGACACAATGTATTACAAAAGAAGCGTTGAAGGTAATGGGCGAAAATACTAAGTCGGCATAGACAATGACTCATTACATGCAGGAGTGATGCCGCTTCCCTCTTCACCAAACCAGTTCTGAGCAGAGCATTGCCAAGTTGAGACATATTTTTGCCCTCAGTCGCAGTCTTAATGGATACAAAAGAAGAACAACGTGTGTGCATCAAGTTTTGCGTGAAGAACGGGAAAAACGGAGCAGAAATTCCCGAATGCTAAGAACTGTTTATGGCAATGCTTGTTTAAGCAAGCCAGTTGTTTGTCAATGGATAAACCGTTTCCAACATGATCGAGAATCTGTTGAAGGCGACCCACGTTCAGGCCATCCGTCAACTTCACGCAGTGAGGAAATGGTTGCTAAAGTGAATGAAAAAATTAATTCTGATCGACGGTTAACCATTAGAGAAATCGCCAATGAAGAGGTTTTAATTCGATTAAGGGAAAAAGTCCGGAGAAAATATCCCCAGCTTTTTCAAAATGAATAGTTTCTCCACCATGACACACTGCCCTTTCCATTCAAGAGTTTTTGGCCCAAAAAATATTCCTGTAGTACCCCACCATTCATACTCACCTGATCTTACCCCTTTGATTTTTTCTATTCCCTAAAATGAAAAAGAAGCTAAAAGGACAAAGATTTGAGGACATTCCAACCATCCAACAGAATGTGACATCGTAACTCGGCAACCTCAAAGTTGAAGAGTTCCAGCGATGCTTCCAGAAGTGGCAGAAACATTGGGACACCTGTATATCAATGGGGGGAGACTACTTTGAAGGGGACAGCTAGTAAAAATGTTTTATGTAATTTATTTTCTTTTTTGTAAATAAAGTCTTACAATTAGAAGTTTTTGATCAGACCTCGTGTGTGTGTATACACACACACACACACTAATTAATGTGTACTTGCATTCTGCAAGCATTTTTACATTTTAGCATTTTTTATATTTCGAATTACACCGCTTCCCGGTTATAACGCCGTCGGTTATACCACGGAATCTGATATACAGCGGAGCGGGTCTTCCTCCCTATTTCTTGAAAAGAAACTCCTGTCGTTTTTTAGTATGTACTAAAGTAAAAACAAAATATACTGATGTTTTAAGGAATCGATTAAATAAATTTCTTCTACACACTCTATATTGTTTTTTTTATTTGAATTTAGTCGTTTGTAGCAAATATAGAAATGAAAAAAATGAAGTCATGTCCTCGGTTATACCGCGGTTGTCTTATAACGCGGGTTGCAGATCCTCCACCGTTACCCCGCGTTATAACCGGGGAGCGGTGTATTCCCAATCTATTTTGTACAAAATCATATAACCGTGTCAAATTTCAAATTTGTAGCTCATTTAGAAGTGCCTTATAATTTTAATCCTCGTATGGGGAAATAATGGGGCAAGACAGCACCTACGATTTCCAATTTTTACAATATCAGAATTCTTCCTTTTGTTGTAACTAAAAACCGATAATTCTGATAAATTTAAAGTTTGTATCTCATTAAGGAGTGCATTATAATTTTCACAAACGTATGGGGCAGAAATGGAGCAAAACCGCCCCTAAAAATAGGATTTTCTGCAAGATTTTATTTTATCTTCGGTTGCAATGAACTTTCTATAATCGTGCCCAATTTAAAGACTCTAGGACATATGGAGCTGAGTCATCTTTTTTGTTCTCGTATTGAGCAATACTGGGGCAAAACAGCCCCAAAAGTGGGGATTATATCAGTATCGGATTTCCCTCATTAGTCGAAGTTTAACATTAATGGCATTAAAGTATAAGCCTCTGATTCCTATTAAAAGCTTACCCATATGAAAACATTAAGCCTGTTGCCAAGGAAGCCGATTGTTAGATACAGAAAAATTTCCACTTTTTTCCGATAAGACAAGACAGAATTCAAATCCGAGTAGAATTGGCGTAAATTAATAGTTTTTATCGGGAAAAAGTGGTAATTTTTCTTGGTCTAATAATAGGCTTCCTAGGCAACAGGCTTAATGTTTTCATATGGGTAAGTTTTTAATGGGAATCAGAGGCATATATTTTAATGCCTTTAATGTTAAACTATGCCTAATGAAGGAAATCCGATATTGTAATAATCCCCATTTTTGGGGCTGTTTTGCCACAGTATTGCTCCATACGAGAACAAAAATGATGAGGCAGCTCCATATGACCTAGAGACTTGAAATTTGGCCTGATTATAAAAATTTCGCTGCAACCGAAGATAAAAATAAAACACTGTGAAAATTCCAAATTTTAAGGGAGTTTTTACCCCATATATGCCCTATACCAGTGTGAAAATAATACGGCAATTCTTAATTATATAGAAACATGAAATTTGGCAGAATTATGGGTTCTTAGACAGAAAGAAGAAAGGCTATATCCTAAAAATTCGATATCTTAGCGACTGTATTGTCACATTATTGCCCTATGCGACGAATAAAATTATAAGGCACTTCTAAATGAGATACAAAGTTGAAATTTGATACGGTTATATGAATTTGTATAAAATTGACTGGGAATAATTTGAAATTATAAAAATGCTAAACTTTTAAAATCAAGCAAACATTAACTACTGTATGTATATATATATATATATATATATATATATATATATATATATCATGTGTAACAATTGTCTATATATTATAGTATCATGTGTAAGAAGCGTCTATATATTATAGATATAGGAGGATACAAAATTATGAGGCACTTCCAGATTTTCTATAAACTTGAAATTTGGTAGGTATATACGTTCTTCGTCACACCCGAAGGAAAAAATCCAAAACTGGCGAAATTCCTATTTTGAGGGGCTATTTTGGCCCTTTTTTTGCCCTATTTTTGGACCCTAAGAAAACACGTAATTTGATGTAGAGGTTTTTATATTTGCATTTTAAAAGTATTTACCATCAAGAGGCGAACTCGAGACTTAAACAATCAGATAGGATATAAATTGTAGTTTCTTATTTTTGAAGACAGAATTCAAATCCTAGTAGAATTAGCGTAAATTTATAGTTTTTATCGGAAAAAAGTGGTAATTTTTCCGGGTGGCAAAAATAACCTTCCTAGGCAACCAGCTTAATGCTTTTGTTGAGATGACTCAAATCTCGCGGTCTCAATACGCGGGTTATATATTGATTCCCGGAGTACTTCCGGTATGTTTGGTTTCCCTTTCTTACGTAGTAGTTTTCGTCACACCAGTCTTCCTGTCGCAATCGCGTTGATAGCACGTATTTCCTTGTCAATCTATATCGAAGTGAATCCTGTCCATCAGTTAATACTGGACTTATATAATATAATAAACTGAATTCTCATTATCTGTGTCAAGTTTATTTAAACCTTCTTAACAGGTTATGGGCCCAGATACGTTTAAAAAGGATCGCGAGTGAAAATGTGTTTGAAGTTGAGATCGTGCCACGAGGTGATGCAAATGTCCGTCACGAATGTGAATTCTGCCCGTGTCGATGTGCTGTCAAAAGTGAATTCTGACACGTGGAGGATGCAAGTAGAAGCGTTATCGATAAAAAATGACGCGTGGGGATATGTGAGTCGCGAAACTCCGTTGCCACCGGAGGCGACCGGCGATGGTGCGTCGACGGCGGATGCCCGACGACAGGCCTGGTTTGTTGCTGACAAGAAGGCCAGATCCGATTTAATATTGTCCATCAGAGCTTAAACAGATTCGTGGCTGCGAGACATCCCGCGAGGTGTGGCTCAAGCTCGAATCTATCTACGCGTCGAAGGGACCTGCGAGGAAGGCGAACTCTTAAAACAGTTGACGCTGCAACGCATGCAGGAGGGCGACGACGTGAGAGACCACATGAAAAAATTCTTTGATGCGGTGGACAAGCTGGCAGCCATGAATGTAAAGGTGAACGCAGACCTTCTTGCAATTATGCTCTTGAATAATTTTCCAGGGAGCTATGAAAATTTTAAGTGTGCGATCGAATCGCGAGAAAAACTCCCCACCCCGAAGAACTCAAAGTGAAGATTCTGGAAGAGAGCGATGCGAAGAAGCAAGCAAGTGTCCTCGATAGCGCTGGGGCGATGTCAGCGAGTCGGCAAAGATGGAGGTCTATGAGATCGAGGCAAGAAAAGAATGAAGGGAAGGAGTCTGAAAAAGGAAAATTCAAATTCCGATGCTATCGTTGTCATAAGACCGGACATAAAGCGGTGGAATGCAGCGAAAGGAAGAGTGGCGAGAAGTCGCATTCGCAATCGCAAGGGAAGGCCAAGCTCGTCGAAAACAGCGCGGATGACACTTATTCTGCGTATGGCGCGCAGGTATCCAATGCTGAGGAAGCGAGTGACGATGTGAGATGCAACTCTGTGAATCATGCATGGATTTTGGACAGAGGGTGTACTTCTCACTTGTGTGGCGATAGGGAATGCTTCGAGTGGATTAATTCGTTGGCTCAGGGCAAACTGAACCTTGCTAACACGTCATCAACAAACGTGAAGGGAAAGGGAGCTGTGAGAATCTCTGCAGTCAACGAGAGAAGTGGAAGGTTAGTTGAGTTCCGAGATACTCTGTATGTGCCCGATCTAAGGACTAACCTAGTTTCAGTGGCAAAAATCAAAGTCGTGACGTTCCGAGACAAAGTTGCTGTTGTTACCAACCAGGACGGAGAGGTCACATTAACGGCTGACCGCAAAGGTGATTTATATTACGTCCGAGAAGAGGCTAATGTGGCGACGTCGCAGCAACGGTCAGAGATGCTAAAATGGCATGAACGTTTGGGTCATCTAACGCCAAGGACGTAATGAAGGTGATACGGGTTGGTGCGGTGGACGGAGTCAATGTCGGAAGAAACAATGATATTTCCTGGTGCGAGATATGTCTACAAGGAAAAATGACCTCCACACCATTCCCAAAGGGAAGGAAGCCCTGCTCAGAAAAGCTGAAGATCGTGTTTTCGGACGTTGTGGGACCGATGCGGAAGGAGTGTTCAGGAGGGGCTAGATTCCTTGTGACCTTCATTGACGATAGTACAAGGTGGTGTGAGGTGTACCTGCTTAAGCAAAAGAGCGGTTCTTGACGCGTTTAAAGTCTACAAAAACTACGTCGAGAAGCAGACTGGAAGACGTATCAAATGTTTGCAGTCCGATAATGGACGTGAGTATTGTAATGCAGAGTTTGACAATTTCCTCATGCAGGAAGACATCGAGAGAAGGCTCACTGTTGCACATACACCACAACAAAATGGTGTAGCAGAGCGCATGAATCGGACGCTTCTCGAGATGGCCAGGTGCATGGTGTTGCAGTCGGGATTACCGAGGTCGTTCTGGTCAGAGGCAGTGACGACGGCGTGCTACATCAGCAATCGTTGTCCAACAAGTAGTCTTGGGGGAAAGATTCCCTACGAGAAGTGGACTGGGGAGCCACCGAAGCTGGACCACCTCAGTACATTTGGGTCAAAGGTATTCGTCCTCGACAAGGTCCCCAACAAAGACAAGTTTGCAAACCGTTCCAGAGAGGGTACTTTCGTCGGATATCCACGAGAGTCAAAAGGATATCGAGTCTGGATTCCATCAGAGAGGAAGATCGTGGTCGCGCGAGACATAAAGTTCCTCGAAAATGCTGATGACGACAAGAACGGCGAGGACATTGCAGAGCCAGTAGTCGAGCACCAGCATTCCTCAGATAAGGATCCAGAGCAGGATGACAATCCTAGGTATGTGAAGATTGACATCAATTTGAATGCTGATTTTGTGCAGGGGAAGGCGCAGCCCGATCCACAACCTGGATCGAATGTGACCCGAAGAGGACGAGGCAGACCGACACTCGTTCGGACCGGGAGACGTGGACGGCCCAGAAAGCAATACACGTCAGTGGAGGACAGCGAGTCTGTAGAACTGGAAGTTTCTGATGAGATTCCAAACGGACTGGACGATGAGGGATTCGCTGGAGTAGCTGAGGTCTCGATCAACGAGGCGAAGTCTAGCGACGTCTGGGATGAATGGAAGGACCCGGAGCTGGCGGTGCTGGTGGATTCGGAGGACCGGGAGCTGGTGGCGCTAGAGGTTCCGGAGGATCCGGAACCGGTGGTTTCGGAGGACGGCCGGCAGATGACAGCCAAGGTGGCGTCGGAGGCAGCCAAGGTTGTGTCGGAGGCAGCCAAGGAGGCGTTATATCTTTGCAGCCTTCTCAAGGAGCTGGGGCTCCATTCCAAGGTCGACATCATGATTTACATCGACAATCAGGGGGCACAGCATCTGGCGAATGATCCAGTTTTCCATTCACGCACGAAGCATATTGATATTAGATATCATTTCATTCGTGAGGCGACAAGTTCAAGTGAAATTAAACTGAAGTATTTGTCAACTGATCATATGATTGCAGATGTTCTAACCAAAGCTTTACGTGGTCAAAACATGTAAAGTGTATCTTTGGTCTAGGAATTCAACCGGTGAATCGTATGAGTGAAAACCGCGCGTCTTGAGGGGGGTTGTTGAGATGATTCAAATCTCGCGGTCTCAATACGCGGGTTATATATTGACTAGCATAAGTGCCCGTTGAATTTCAACGGGTTTAATGAATCTAAATTTTCGTCAATGCAACATGTAAAAATCGGAATAAAATTGTGCACTCTTTTAACCATCGAATATTACTATATTATATGTCTGTTTTAATTAATTAACTAAAATCTCACAGAAATTCCTTGTGAATAAAATAGTACCTATCTTTCTACTAAAATAGCCATTGTTATTAGTTTTAAATTGTTATATCATTAGGATTTCAATTTCATTAAATAAGCAGAATTCCGGTTCCAAAAAATTGGTTCAATCTTCAATTGCCTCTGATAATAATTTAAGTAGATTTTGGAATATAATGTACCTCAATATCGTTTATCGTCTGCTCAGCACTCTTGCCTTCTCATTTTCCGAAACAACCACTTTCACCAGTTTTAAATGGATTTCAAACTTACAATTAGTTAGAAGAGAACTTGATTCAATTCAATTAAAATAAGCACATAACAAACTTCTTATTCAAAAGAAAATCCTTTTATAATATGCAATGTTATCCTAGAATTCATTCATTCTGAAAAGTGAATAAAAGTACCATGTACATATATTTCTTTGAACTAAAATAGCCACTCTTAACAGATTTTAATGGATTAATGCATTAGAATTTCGATTTCATGAAATAAGCAGAATCCCGGTAACAAAAAAATTTGTTCAACCTTCAATTGCCTCTGATAATACTTTAAATAGATTTTGGAATAAAATGTACCTTAATATCGTTTAGCGTCCGCTCACCACTCTGGACTTCTCAGTTTCGGAAACAACAACTTTCAATAGTTTTAAATTGATTTTTGCTTTGAAATGGTACTTTCCTGTTAACGGGAATACCTCAAAAAATAAACACGTATTGTTGTGATATGTTGTGATATTTTGTTTGTTAACAATGCGTAACAAATCTCGTTAAGATATTTACGTTGATCCCTTAATGATGAATTTGTGGAGCTTGCCAAGGAGTGAAGAAGAAGCTGTATCTTTGCTTCAAGACCATGGTATTTTATCTAAAGGACCAATGTGCAAGAAGGGCCATATTATGAAACTTTACTTCTGAGACAGAATATTTTAGAAATGCAACGCGAAAGCCTGTCAGCAGAAGCATTCATGTGGCGACAACATAACAAAGAAATCGACATATTTCTAGCTATTTTAAATGCCATAAAGACATATTGGCCCCCTAGTAACATAAATTTAGATTGTATTAGTAATTATGTTGCTTTTATTAATATATAAGTTTCAAAAAAATGTTATTTTAAGTAATTCCCCCGTTGTTACGCATTGTTAACAAACAAATACGTCGTAACATATCACAACAATACGTGTTTATTTTTTGAGGTATTCCCGTTAACAGGAAAGTATTCAAAATACTTGAGTCAATTCAGTAGAACTTCCACTTTAGATACTGTAAATTCCAAAGTAACTCATTTTATAATAGATAATGCTAACCTAAAATTAATTCATTCTGTAAAGTGAATAAATAAAGTTCTTTCTTTAAACTATAATAGCCACTGTTATTAGATTTAAATGGATTATAAGCCTTAGAACTTACTCTGTAATAAATAAGCACCAAAATTCCTTTTATAAAAACAAATCAATTCATTAAAAGATCCACTGTTGTTTCTTCGAAAATTTCCTGTTAGGAGTTTTAAATGTCCTTTTAATTTTAATTCAATTTTAATTTATAGTCGTTTTCAAACTTCGGCCATTGTTAAGAAATTAATTCGAGGAATAACAATATAAATTCGTAAGCACGTATGGTTTACAAAGAATTTAATTTAAGAATGCTTTTTATTTCCAATTTTTCTAAAATGACGCTGTTGATACTTAAAATTTTTTATAATTACGATAATGTACTTATTTTCCTCAAAACGCGCCAATCACTCCCCTTCCTTCCTCTCTCTCTCTCGTATTGAAGCTAACAATGATAATGGTCGACATAGCAACATCACGTTAAAATGGCGAGATTTCCACAAAATATGGAAATAAAACGTTTAACATGGAATATTTCGAACTGTGGGTGAAAAAAGACGAAAGGAGTAAGAAACGCTATAAATGTTTCTTCAAAATGGTTCAAATCCGAAGGTCGTCCGTCAATTTCTTCTAATTTAAATTTCCAAATGAATAAAAGCCTGCACGTCGAAAAATCGCGTTTTACATGTTAAGTAATGGGAAATGGAAATGCCTCTCTTGGAGACGAACCAAGGAATTTTTCGCGATTTAAATTTGTCATTCTCTGCAGAAGTGTTAATAAAGCATCTCTACCAAATTTCGAGTTTCTATCATTATTATTTCTCGAGTTATTAGCTTTTGCATAGCGTGACCAACCAAACAACGGATGACGGCTATTATTATATAAAATTCCCGGAGTACTTCCGGTATGTTTGGTTTCCCTTTCTTACGTAGTAGTTTTCGTCACACCAGTCTTCCTGTCGCCATCGCGTTGATAGCACGTATTTCCTTGTCAATCTATATCGAAGTGAATCTTGTCCATCAGTTAATACTGGACTTATATAATATAATAAACTGAATACTCATTTTCTGTGCCAAGTTTATTTAAACCTACTTAACAGCCTTCATATGGGTAAGCTTTTAATGGGAATAAGAGGTTTAAATTTTAATGCCATTAATGTTAAACTATGATTAATGAAGGAAATCCGATATTGATATAATCCTCATTTTTGGGTCTGTTTTGCCCCATTTTTGCCCCATACGAAAAGAGAAAAGACAAGGCAGCTCCATATGACCAAAAGACTTGAAATTTGGCACGATTGTAGAAATTTCGGCGCACCGAAGATAAAATAAATATTGCAGAAATTCCAGTTTTTAGTAGTGTTTTTTCCCGATTTCACTCCATACGTGTGCGATTTTATAAGACACTTATTAATTAGATACAAACTTGAAATTTGGCAGAATTATGGATTTTCAGTTAAACAGATGGAATAAATCCGATACATTAAAATTCGAAATCTTATGGCTGTTTTGCCATATTAATGCCCTCTGCGACGAATAAAATTATAAGGCACCTCTAAATGAGCTAGAAACTTGAAATTTGGTACGGCTACATGATTTTCTACAAACACTGTTGGGAATAATCTGAAATTGTAGAAATGTTAAATTTAAAAATGCTTGCAGAATCCAAGCAAATATTTCCTAGTACATCTATAGATAGTTACGTATCCTATATCCTATATATATTAAAAGCTCAGATCATACAGAGGAGGATATAGGATACTAGTGAAGGTGTGCTTGCATTCTGCAAGCATATTCTCTCACCCTAAAGTAAAGAGTATGAGCTGACAAATAATTTTTAAACGCAACAGTTTGCACCTTCTCGCCGGTTTACGTTTTATTCCTTATTGTCAATATTGGGGTATAATCAACCCCTAAAATATATAATTTTAATAATTTAAAGGTTTTCATTATTCGTTATGAATACCCCACATTTGTGCAAAATATCATCGGCGTAGCACCTCTAGAAGTGCATTTATATAAATTGAATTGTTTCAATTTTATGAATTTTCAACAGCCACAATAATAAATGTTTCAAAAATTTTCAACTTTAGTTACTACCGGAGCAACATTCCCTAACATGTTTAACAATTTCAGCTTCCTGCACCTTCAGAAGGTACATAAGCATAAGTCAATTTTTTAAGATTTGAGAAATTATTATGACCGAATGAATAAAAAATTTCAACATTCTATTATCCCGTTTTCATCATTCGGCAAATTCTACCAGTAGGAAACATTTCAGCTTCATAGCACATATAGAAGTAGCTTAACCATAAAATGTTAGTAAAAGAGTTTATAATATTTACCGGCCAAGAAAATATATATTGTTGAAATTTTGCAATTATTCTTGCGATTATTTTTTCAGTTCACTAAGGTATTAAATTTCGGCTCTCCACCTATTGTAGTTTGGGCCAGACATCAGTATCCTCCTATATATCATTCTATAAGCACTCTTCTCACAGAGGAGGATATACTATACTAGTGAATGTGTGCTTGATTCTGCAAGTATTTTCTCTCACCTTAAAGCAAAAATAAAAGCCAAAAAATACTTTCAACGCATAAGTTTGCATCTCGGCTCCGAATTACGTGATTTTCTGTTTTGAAAATATTAGGGTAAGAACAACCCCTAAAATTTATAATAATAAAACATTTCTAGGTTTTTAGCATTTGTTACGGATACCTCACATTTATGTAAAATTTCATGAATGTAGCACCTCTAGAAGTGTATTTATATGAATTTCATTGTTTATAATTTTGAATTTTAACAATCACAATATAAAACTTCTTTGAAATTTTCAATCTAATTTACCACCGGAACATTATTTCCTAACTAAATTGCAACAACGTTTCTTTTCTTGGCCGGTAAAAATTAGAAACAATTTTACTAACATTTCATAGTTTAGATACTTCCAAATAAGCTATGAAGCTGAAATTGTTTTCTACATGTAGAATTTGCCAAATAATGAAAACGGGATTATAGAAATTTGAAAATTTTTATTCGTTCGAACGTAATAAATTATCAAATGTTAAACAAATTCACTAATGTTTATGTACTTTAGTTAGAGCCGGGAGGCTGAATATTTTAACCAAGTTAGGAAATAAGGTTCCGGTGAAAATAACATTTGAAATTTCATGAAAGTTTTATATTGCGGCTGTTAAAAATTCATAAAATATAAATGATGAAATTCCTATTGATGCACTTCTGGAGGTGCTACATTCATGAAAATTTGCAGAAATGTGAGGTATTCCTAAGAAATGCATTCTGCAAGCATTTACTCTCACCTTAAAGTGAAAATATAAGCCGAAAAATAATTTTCAATGCTTAAAGTTGCATCTCGGCTCCGAATTACGTGTTATTCTGTTTTGTAAATATTGGGGTAAAAACAACCCCTAAAATTTATAATTATAAAACATTTATAGGTTTTATCATTTGTTACGAATACCTCACATTTATGCGAAATTTCGTCAATGTTGCACCTCTAGAAGTGCATTGATATGAATTTCATTGTTTAAATGTTATTAATTTTTAACAGCCACATAAACAAATATTTCCAATATATTCAATGTTATTTACCACCGGGACATTATTTCCAAACTGTGTTAAAATTTTTAGCTTCATGGATCTAGAGAAAGTACATAAACATTAGTCAATTTGTTAAACATTTGAGAATTTATTACGGCCGAACGAATAAATATTTTCAAATTTCTATATTGCCGTTTTCATTATTTGGCGAATTCTACAGGTAGAAATAATTTCAGCTTGATAACTCATTTAGAAATGCCTAAACCATGAAATGTTAGTAAATTAGTTTATAATTTTTAGCGGCCAAAATAATGCACATTGTTGTAATTTCGCAAATATTCCTCCGATTATTTTTCTTTATTCACCTCGGTATTAAATTTCAGCTCTCCAACTATAGTAGTTTGGGCCAGACATTAGTATCCTCCTATATCCTATATCGTATATCCTATATCGTATATCGTATCATTCTATAAGCACTCTTCTTACAGAGGAGGATATACGATATACGATATAGGATTTACGATATAGGATATAGGAGGATACTAATGTCTGGTCCAAACTACAATAGCTGGAGAGCTGGAATTTAATACATAGGTGAACCGAGAAAAATAATCGGAGGAATAATTGGAAAATTGCAACAATGTTTAATTTCTTGGCCGGTAAAAATTATAAACAATTTTACGAACATTTCATGGTTTAGGTATTTCTAAATGCGCTATCAAGCTGAAATTTTTTCTATCTGGAGAATTCGCCAAATAATGAAAACGGGAATATAAAATTTGAAAATTTTTATTCGTTCGGCGGCAATTAATTCTCAAATGTTTAACAAATTGACTACTGTTTATGTACTTTCCGTAGATCCAGGAAGCTGAAAATTTTAACAGGGTTAGGAAATAATGTCCCGGTGGTAAATAACATTGACAATTTTATAAATATTTATTGCTGTGGCTGTAAAAAATTAAAAGATTTAAACAATGAAATTCATATAAATGCACTCTTAGAGGTGCTGCATGGATGAAATTTCGCAAAATGTGACGTATTCGTAACAAATGATAAAAACCTATAAATGTATTATAATTATAAATTCTAGGGGTTGTTTTTACCCCAATATTTTCGAAACAGAAGAACACGAATTCAGAGTCGAGATGCGAACTTATGCATTGAAAGTAATTTTTAGGTTTTTATTTTTAATTTCAGGTGAGAGAAAATGATTGCAGAATGCAAGCACACATTTACTTGTATCATTCTATAATCACTCTTCTTACAGAGGAGAATATTTCGAAAATATTGGGGTAGAAACAACCCCTAAAATTTATAATTATAATACATTTATAGGCTTTTATCAATTGTAACGAATACCTCACATTTATGCGGAATTTCATCAATGCAGCACCTCTAAGAGTGCATTTATATGAATTTCATTGTTTAAATTTTTTAATTTTTTACAGCCACAGCAATAAATATTTCTAAAATTTTCATTGTTATTTACCACCGGGACATTATTTCCTAACCGTGTTAAAATTTTCAGCTTCCTGGATCTAGAGAATGTACAGTCATTTCCAAAAGTCAAGCGACACGGCTCGGTCACGCCACACATAGGCCGGAGCTGAAAGTTCCGAGTATGTTGGTATCCATTGCTTGAGGGGAAGCAGGAGAGGGGAATGATAGGGAGGGGTGGAAGAATGAGGAGGTGGGTTTCGAAGCCTGGGTAGGCTTGCAGGGAGAAACGAACGGAATCAGAGCCGGTGAGACAAACGCCATTCAACAGTGCGAGAGCATCCAACCCAACTCGGAAAAAAGGACTGTCTGAGAGGTTGCCTTCGCATGCCAAGGGTAACAAGAAAACCTCCGAGAGAATGAGGCGTGTAAACGGTTCGAAGAGAGGGGAACATGAATAATATACCGCGTCTAGAAAGCACTTGCGGAAAAGATGCAATATTTTCATCTTTGTGAGCGTTATTAATGCGAAATGCTAGGCTGCACTTCACTTCGGAAAGCGTAAAAAATCATCAATGGGTCAAGGGCAAAAATTATATAATACTCCATAAATTAGGATAAAAAAAATGAGAGATGTTGATTTAGTGGAGATCCTGAAAGAGCATCTTCTGCCTATGTCAGACAGATAGTGCCAGATGGGGAAGACGTGGTAGTAATACAAGATAATTAATTCATCGTTAGATACGACCGGTGTAACTCGACAATTTTTTTGACCAGAACTGGATTATCAATGTTCTGCCCTGGCCAGCTCGCTTGCCGGATATGAATCCCATTGAGAACTTATGGGGTATAATGGTGAATGAGTGGACGGAAGGAAAGTTGAGGAGGGCAGCCGCTCTTGAAGAGAATGTTATGGAACTCTGGGGCTCAATCGGACGACGGCCACAAATATGTGAAAATTTAGTACGGTTCATTAACCGTCGAATGCAAGGAGTGATCGACTCAGGCTGAGACTTCACTAAATACTAAAATAAAACACTAAATAATCTTTCGTTTTCATTGCCTATTAAATGCTGCTAGAATAAAATTTTTATTCGAAAATTTAAATAAAGTCAATATAAAATGTATCCACTATCTGTGAGAAAAGTGCTACATGTGATAAATTGCCATTTATTAGAGTTTTGGTAAAACTGATTGGATAAAGGATGTAAATATTTCCTAATGTTCTCCCGAAAAAGCAATTTTCGTGATGACAATTTCTTGACGCTTGAGTGATACAGTACGGTGGAATAAAAATTTTATTCCGGCGAGCGAGCTGGCCAGGGCAGAACTTTGATATTCCAGTTCTGGTCAAAAAAATTGTCGAGTTACACCGGCCGTAACTAACGACGAATTATCTTGTATTACTACCACGTCTTCGCCGTCTGGCACTATCAGTCAGACATAAGGCAGAAGATGCTCTTTCAGGATCTCCACTAAATCAACAGCTCTCATTTTTGTTATCCTAATTTATGGAGTATTATATAATTTTTGCCCTTGACCCATTGATGATTTTTTACGCTTTCCGAAGTGAAGTGCAGCCTAGCATTTCGCATTAATAACGCTCACAAAGATGAAAATATTGCATCTTTTCCGAAAGTGCTTTCTAGCCGCGGCATATTAATTTATGTTTCCCTATCCCGTTGTAAGACATCATTGCGGACTTCGAACCGTTTACACGCCTCCTTCTCTCTGAGATTTTCTTGTGACCCTTGGCATGCGAAGGAAACCTCTGAGAGGGTCCTTTTTTCCGAGTTGGATTTGATGCCCTCGCACCGTTGAATGGGCTTTGTCTCATAGGCTCTGATTCCGTTCCATTCTTCCAGCACGCCAGCCCTGGCTTCGAAACTCACCTCCTCAATCTTTCCTCCCCTCCCTATCATTCCCCTCTCCTGCTACCCCTCAAGCAATGGGTACCAACATACTCGGAACTTTCAGCTCCGGACTATGTGTGGCGTGACCGAGCCATGTCGCTTGACTTTTGGAAATGAGTGTACATAAACATTAGTCAATTTTTTAAACATTTGAGAATTTATTACGGCCGAACGAATAAAAATTTTCAAATTTCTATATTCCCGTTTTCATTATTTGGCGAATTCCACAGGTAGAAAAAATTTCAGCTTGATAGCCCATTCAGAAATACCTAAACCATGAAATGCTAGTAAAATAGTTTATAATTTTTACCGGCCAAGAAATTAAACATTGTCGCAATCTTCCAATTATTCCTCCGATTATTTTTCTCGGTTCACCTATGTATTAAATTCCAGCTCTCCAGCTATTGCATTTGGGTCAGACATTAGTATCTTCCTATATCCTATATATCATTCTATCAGCACTTTTCTTACAGAGGAGGATATACGATATAGGATACAAGTAAATGTGTGCTTGCATTCTGCAAGCATTTTCTCTAACCATAAAGTAAAAATAGATGCCAAAAATAATTTTCAATGCGTAAGTTCGCATCTCGTCTCCGAATTACGTTTTTCTGTTTTGAAAATATTGGGGTATAAACAAATCCTAATATTTATAATTATAAAACATTTATAGGTTTTCAGCTTTTGTTACGAATACCTCACATTTATGCGATATTTCATCAATGTACACTTCTAGAAGTGCATTTATATGAATTTCATTGTTTAAATTTTTTGAATTTTTAACAGCCTCAACAACAAGTATTTCTAGAATTTTCAATGTTATTTATCACCGGAACATTATTTCCTAACTCTGTTTAAATTTTAAGCATCCTGGATCAAGAATACGTTCATGAACATTAGACAAGTTGTTAAACATTTGATAATTTATTACGGCCGAACGAATAAAAATTTTCAAATTTATATATTCGCGTTTTCATTATTTGGCGAATTCTACAGGTGGAAAGAATTTCAGGTTCATAGCGCATTTAGAAATACCTAAACCATGAAATGTTAGTAAAATAGTTTATAATTTTTACCGGCCAAGAAAATAAACATTGTCGCAATTTTCCAATTATTCCCCCGATAATTTTTCTCATTTCACCTATGTATTAAATTCCAGCTCTCCAGCTATTGTAGTTTGGGCCAGACATTTGTATCCTCCTATATCCTCCTCGTATATCCTATTTCCTATCATTCTATAAGCACTCTTCTTACAGAGGAGGATATACGATACTACTATCGGTTCCAAAAGTATGTATACCCGAGTTTGAGGCAAAGTAGATTGTTAACAGCTCGCCCGATTACAATGTATTTTACACCAAAGTTTAGTTTTTTTCAATCTGCGTTGAACGACCATAAAGTGATATTTTAAAGATTTTTTTATAATTGTGATTTTGAGGTGAGAACAAAAAAAATGCCCTTTTTTCGGCCATCAAGACCCGATACCTAATTTTAGTGCCTTCTAAAACCTAAACGAATGGTCCGATTCTTAGCGAATGTTAAATAAATATAGAACCCACATATCTAAATGAACATGTAAAATTTCAAATCCGTATCTTTGTTTTATGAAGAGCTGTTATTAATTTTGTAAAGTAACTATTTCTCCGCAACCAGAGGTGCGAGAAAGACGCGCGTCATGCCGTCGTCTTTGTCTCAGCGCTGTTAGTATGATCGCCGTATTGTCTTAAATGTAAGTAGCGTTATTTATTTTATGTCGATTTTTATTTGAGTTTCATTTTAAGAAGCAGTTAACGCTGCGGTGGGCGGGTGCGAACGCCTTCCTGGCGTCACTTTCACCGTGGTCGCAGCGCGCGTTGTTGCCATCCTAACAGTATGATGTAACGAACAAAAACAATATTATTTTAATGTATTATCCAGATTGCTACTATCGTGCTTTTCTTATGAGGGCTTTGGATATCCATTGGCAGCTTTAAAAATGGGTTTCTATATTTCTGTATTTTTTATATTTTAATTTATGATTTTTAAAAATTTTTATAATTTTTCCACACACCGAAAGAGGACTGAATGCATTTTAGTAAAGGTGTTAACTCCCCGCATTGCAATCCGGCCCACGGACGAGTCCTTCCCATTCGCGAAGTAATGCTGCCAGTTCCCAGTACGGCTAGATCTTGACATGACAATAAATATAACGTGAGGGGAAAACATAAAAAGATTTCTAATGTACCTTCGCTTTCAAACATGGCCACCTATAAGTTGCTGCAACTCACCGCATAATATTTGGTTCGAAGTAGTGGAAGATTCAGTTCATAAAAAGAAAAAAAATCTGATGTGGCCAACACATGACTTTCTCCATATTCGGGGTACAGATATTTAAATTATTATGAATAGCATTATAAAGCAAAAGTATTATTTCGTATCGTAAAAGAATACAGTCGTCCTTATTGCCGTAAATTAGGCATATTTTGAATATGTTTACAGAATTCACCGCTACGTGGTGGTGGCGCTGTTTATTGGTATTAAGATAAAGCGAAATATATCCGAAATGGATGGTTCTACGAAAATTAGTTTCAAACAAAACTTGGAATAAATATTATTCTCTACAACTTTGGTCCTCACGAAGATTACAAATAACGACGTCTGTAAGGAGATATTGGACGGAAACCGAAAACAACGATTATTTATAAATAATTCCTAAACAATAACTGATATGGAAAATTGTTTCAAATAAAAGTTGTAGGAAATTATTTCTCTATAACGTTTTTATAGAGTTGTATATAAAGTAATGATGTTTCAACGGAGAAATATCGCAAAAACCGAATCGGGTTTCGAATAAACCTCGACTTCCGGTTAACCGGTATTGGCCAAAAACTAATCCGTTCTTTGTGCTCATGCTAACGTGTTGTATATGAAATTTGGTATTAATATGACAAGTTCGTTTTGAGTTAGATCGCCCAAAATCTCATCCATCCATCCACCCATCCACACACACACACAGACATAATTCCGAAAATAGTCTAATCGTGTTCTAGGGGCCTCAAAACGTGTATTTCCGCTGTAATCTCGAAGTCGATTATTTTCGTGATCACAGTACTTTTCCCATACTACGTATGGAGAAAATAAAAACCATTTTTTATTAAACGTAAAAATTACAAAGTAGCGAGATTATACGGACTGACTTTTTTATCCAAGTACCTTGAAAAAAATCGCTATATCTTAGAATACAAAACGGAGAGAATTGCTAAAATTTCTATGAATATTGTTTGATGTTATTTAAAAACGCTTCCCTGCAAATGTCGAAAATGAGCACCACATTGCTGATTGTCTGACGCGATTTTTTAACGTTCTCCAATAAAAAAATCGCCCTGTATAATACGAACATATAGCCTTTCGAATATTCTCTGTAATAAAAACGTTCTGTAAGGAACGCAAGATGGCCGACAGCGAAATTTAATTAGACCACTTGAAAATATGTTTTGTCAGTTAGCTAATACTGAACGTATTCTATCACAATATAATTTTGGTAGTTGTTAATATTCGAGTGGCACATTTATTTGTTAATATAAATATCATACCTACCTATTATTTTCCCTACGTTATATATGTATACATATAATTATTTCCCTGTCTTTGCACACCGACAATTATATGTAGCATTGACGAGAACAAGGTGGGAGAAGAATATCAGAATTTTAAAGCCGAAAATGAAAACCAAAGGCATTTACTAAACGACTACAGAATCTTCGCTAGAAATGTTGTATATGACGAAATATTTCATAGGTAATAGTGTGCTATTAATTATTTTAAATGCAAATATTTATAATCAATCTATCTGTAATTCTTTCGTTGATATTTCTACGGGAATTACACTAGTTTTATAAGAGAAGTACTAACAGGTGTTTTTAATAAATCCATGAACAGAGAATGTGACTAGAGGGCAAACATGAAGTAACATTCCTTAATCAACAAGGAAGAAAAGAATGATGACTGTTCACAAAAGGGGTGAGACAGATTACAATAAAGATTAAAGGTAAATGATACGAGCCACTTCCGAGAGGTTGGTGAATTGATGAAAAAAATCGGTACAACATACATTGTACAAACTTTCTCATATACTAATGCGTCGTTTAGTAATCTTTAGAAAATGAAAATCGTATGAGCCTGTTTTTAGGTGATCGAATTTTTGTTAAAGTTGCCCAAGAATAAACTAGCCTTATATTCATTCATTTAGAAAAATAAAATACGTAGTATTATTGTAGATGTATACTCAAGTAACTGTACGAAATTTGATGAAAATCGTTAGAGCCGTAATTGAGAAAATCGAATTATTGTTAAAGTTGCCTAGAATAAACTAGCCTTATATTCATTTGTTGAGAAATATGAACTATACAGTATTATTGTAGACGTAAACTCGAGTAACTGTACGAAATTTGATCAAAATCGTTAGAGCCGTTTTCGAGAAAATCGGATTGTTGTTAAAAATGCGTAGAATAAACTACTCTTAATTATTGATCAATGTCAACCATTTCTATGTATACTGTGCTCAGTATGATAAAATGCCCAAGTACGAGATTTCATTCATTTTCGTCCTACCGTCTAAGCTCCAGAGCCAGTAACAGACAGACAGACGGCATTGCGAAAACTACTTTCTCGGATTCAGCGACACCTAAAACGTGCATTTCCGTAAAAATCACAAGGTCGAATTTTTCCGCGAAAACAATACTTTCTCGATACTTCGTATGAGAAAGTAAAAAACTCCGAGAAAAATCATAAAATACATTATAGTACATAGTATGTAAATTCTTTTTAGTCTTTTTAGATTGGTACTTTCCAGTATTCTGTGACCGCTAAACACTATCATTTGCAAGAGCTGCAATTTTTAAGGACACCTGGACAATATGTGGTCGGTGAATTTTCCGTAAGCCTCGGCGGGCGTCACAGCGAAACTTGGCGGGCGACATGGCGCTCGCGGGCACCGCGTTGGGAAGCCCTTGTTTAAGGCCTGGTAGGAGGCATTCTACTCATCCAGATTTTATCACACTTTTGCAAAACTAAGAACTCAAAACGACGCCTGTTTAATAGCGTAAGCGAACATATTTTTAGGATGATCGAATATACATTTAGGTCCATTAAATACGATTCATAGGTACCTAGTCCAACGTTCACTCTCCTTCCGTCTTTTCTCCATGATAAACTCTCTCCCTTACCATATTGACCCCTTCTTGTTGACACGTAACTCTTTTGTCCAAGCTGGTTTGACGCATCTCTCAACTATACAATAGTGTCTTACCTTGTTGAGTGTATTTAATCTGTTTTGTTTAAATTTTATTTATTGACCTGTTGTAAAGCCCACTGTAAATTGGCATTCTTTGCTGTATGTGGACTAATCTTTAATAAATAAATAAATAAATAAATACCTCGAAGAAGCTTAAACCGGAACTGGTATTTGTGGGCAATAACCTAAGCTATTTTGAAAGATTGCTCGGGATAAAAGCTACTGATGGCTTTTAATGCGCGTATCTTTTTGATCAGAATATTTGCATCAATGGGATTGCGATGATGAAGAACAGATCGCTTAATGGCTTCGAATTTCCCATTGAAATGTGACACATCTAACTTCGACGAAAATATAAATTTCTACACTACATTATAATTCCCATCCATTGAATAAAGGGATCTAATCCACAGCACCATGATAACGTTTACCAATTAAATGAAGTCATGCAACTACATAATTACACTTTAGGAGAATTTAGATGAAATGACCTCTTACCTTTGATGATTCCAACGGCGTACGAATCTGGCAACTTCTGCTCACAAACACTTTTCCAGTAGGCACTAAGGTCCGCTGATGAGGTCCTAGATTATGAATTTATCCTCAGGAATACAAAAATCGGTCACTTCCGAAAAAGGTGTACTTTATTGGCACTATAGAGAAAGAACACAGCCGTCCGTCAATGAAGGCAATGTTTGACTGACGGGCTAAGATGGCGGCAAAAAAAAAACGCTCGCGGCGCATGTGCGAAGGTTGATTTTCAGTAGGTAGATTACTTGAAACAGAACCAACCCAGAAAACGGGCCCCAGCCATGGTGACATACCAGATAAAATGTTCCTATTCCATTTCAGGAACGCGACGAGAGGCACATAGGAACTATTCCACAAGCTCTGGCCAAAAAGGGCCGGGAAATCGAGGCTCCTGGAGAAAGGCAGGTTCAACCTTTACGTATTCCAGGAGACCACCTATCGCGGCAGAATTAAGAGGGCGTTTTGAGGCCCCTACTTTCGGTATGATGTCTGTGTGTGTATATGTGCGTGTGCGTGCTTTTGACTCTTTAACCGAGGACAGGACCGTTCCAAGGTATTAGCCTCCTCAGGCGAACCTCCAACCTTCCCCCTCATCCTGCTCTCACTACCAACCTTCGTCCCCCTCCCCTTCTCATTACCAACTTTCGAAAACGAGTGACGCGCATTAGCTAGAATAAATTTATACTTTCAACAGTCATGTATAACAGTGGCTCTATGTCAGTGGTGTCCAATACGCTCATCACATGTGGCGTATCGACTATTGACGTGATGTGAATTGATTCTCTGCTTACTCTACTAAAGTAGTTGCCCCTTATTATTATCACTGTTAATTCTTATCATCCGGTTATTGTAATCAAACGCGGAATTCATAAAACAGATCTAATTTTTAAAAATTTGCCGTTTAATGCTGTCAGCTGCTTGCTATAATGTTTAAATGTTACCCAGTATGATCACATAAAGTGAAACACATTGTACTAAATTGTAATAATGTAGTAGTTGTAGGAAAAGAATGTAAAATCTCATATTTTTTAAAATAGTAATTATAAAATATATTGTATCATTCTAACGCTCTCGTATAAAGTCCTATATATATATATATATATATATATATATATATATATATATATATATATATATCCCTTCCAACTGCCTCAGTTCACTGCCTCAAAGTCGGCGGAAGGGTGTAAACGGAGGCTAAAGGGCGAAGAACAGTGGTGTCCTTGGACACCGGTAGGTTCAACCATGCTGTGAAGTCTTTCTGCAATATCTCCGGCCAAAGTGAAAGAGGTACTCACCAACCCGCTCTGGGCCAGCGTGGTGTTTTAAGGCCCACAATCCCCCCATGACATGTACACCCATAAAAAACGGCCCTCATTCTCCGGAGGCTGGATTGCCTCTGACCGTGGCAGTGGTCAGGAACAAGGCAGGAAGGCAGAGGGTGCTAAGAATCCCCGGAGGTTAAACGCCCACTGCCACTCTTTCTCATCCTTACCCAATTCCTTTAACCTCAACCTAACTACCTTTAACTGCCGGACTTTGTCCAGTGAAGATAAACTTCAAGAGCTCCAAGAACAACTGGAGAAGATCAAGTGGGACATTTTAGGACTTAGTGAGGTTAGAAGAAAAGGTGAAGGCCTATTGGAGTTGAAGAGTGGAGATATTTTTTATTACAGGGGAACTGACACAGGAAGAACAGGAGGTGTTGGATTCATCATCAACAAAAAATTGAAGAATAATATCGTGGAAATGGAAAGTTCATCCGAGCGGGCAGCTAGACTAGTGCTTCAAATAAATAAAAGATATCAACTTCAAATAGTCCAAGTTTATGCGCCAACGTCATCATACTCGGATGAGGAAGTGGAAGATTTTTACCAAGAAGTTGGAGAACTGCACGACAAAGGAAGCTGCCATCTAAAAGTGGTCATGGGTGATTTCAATGCCAAGGTAGGAGAACAAAAGGAAGACGACAGCGCAGTTGGAAAATGGGGCTATGGAGACAGAAATGAACGAGGGGACCGCCTTGTAGACTTTGCTGAATGTACTAGTCTATATATAATGAACACTTTCTTCAAAAAGAATCCCAATAGAAAATGGACCTGGAAAGGACCCAATGGTACCAAAAACGAAATTGACTACATACTAGTAAATAAGAAGCAATTGGCTGAAGACTGTTCCGTCCTCAACCAGTTTAAAACTGGAAGCGACCATCGCTTGGTAAGATGCAGAATAAAATTCAACTCAAAGTTAGAAAGACAGAAGCTTATAAAGAAGAAGCCTAATTGTAAGTCTATTATCAACACGCAGGTGCTAAAAGAACGAAAAGAAGAATTTCAGCTCCAACTGAAAAATCGATTCAGTGCACTGGAAGACCAAGAAGTTGAATCCCAATTTATAGAGATACTCAAGGAAACTGCTGAAGAAATAGGCGGAACAGTTAAAACAAAGCCAGAGAAAAAGTTGACTGAAAAAACAAGACTGCTGATGGAAAAAAGAAGGAAAATGTTAATTACTAATGATCCTAAAGAAATGATCCATTTTGCAGAACTAAACAAAACTATAAGGAAGTGCATCAAGGAAGATGTGAAAAAATATAATTATGAACTAATCGAGAAAGCCATAGAAAACAATAGAAGTTACAAGAAAATGAAGCAACATCTCTCGATCGGAAAGAGACAGCTGGTGGCCTTGATGCTAGAAGACGGCTCCATAACCCATAGTAGGAAACTGATCCTGAAACGGGTACAAGAATTTTACACCAAGCTGTATGAGGATCCTCTAGGAAATGATGAAGTAAATGATGATGGAAACATGCCCACCGAAGAGGTCCCAGGTATCCTTCCGGAAGAGGTGAGACACGCAATCAGAAGTATGAAGAATGGAAAAGCATCCGGAATGGATGGTATCACAGCGGAAGTATTCAAAGCAATGGGGAATCATACGGAAACAATTCTCGCTAAGATTTTTAATTCCTGTCTGAGGAAGAAAAAGATACCAGAAACATGGAACCACGCATGTATTATCCTTCTGCACAAGAAAGGTTCCAAAGAAGACTTGAATAACTACAGACCGATCAGCCTACTCCCAACAGTCTACAAAATATTCACCAAAATACTCACTATGCGCCTCCAAAACCATCTTGATGCTGCCCAACCCAGAGAGCAAGCTGGATTTCGCAGTGGGTATAGCACGATGGACCACATCCAAGTCGTGAGAGAGGTAATCAGTCGGACCAACGAGTATGAATTACCTCTATGTATGTGCTTTATCGACTACGAGAAAGCATTCGACTCTGTCCGAACTTCGTCGGTGTTACGTGCACTAAAGAAACAAGGAGTAGAAGAAACGTACATAACCTTGATCAAGAATATCTACGAAAATGCGACAACATCTGTCCAGCTGCATGAAGAGACGAGTGCCTTTAAGGCCGAAAAGGGAGTGAGACAAGGAGATACTATGTCCCCTAAGTTATTTACAGCAGCTCTAGAGGAAGTATTCAAAAGGCTAGACTGGGAGGAAAAAGGCATAAAGGTAAATGGAGAATATCTGAGTCACCTGCGCTTTGCAGATGATATCATACTGTTCGCAGGAAGCCCAGAAGAGCTCCTTAGAAGAACTGAAGAGCTTGAGCAAGCAAGCCGAGAAGCTGGACTTAAGATGAATCTTAATAAAACAAAGGTTATGTACAACTCCTTCACAAATTCTGAGAAGATACATATCAACGGAGCAGAACTTGGAGAAGTAACCAGCTATGTTTACTTAGGTCAACTCATCACTACTGATGGTTCGCTTCTTGGAGAAATCAACCGGAGAGTGAAGATGGCATGGAGTGCTTTTGGCAAGAATGCGAACATCTTTAAATCAAATATTCCAGTCTTCCTAAAAAGGAGACTGTATGACCAATGTGTTCTGCCAGTTCTGACATATGGTTGTGAAACATGGACCATGAATGCCAGAATGATACAGCGCCTGCAAACAACACAGAGGGGCATGGAGAGATGCATGTTAGGGATCACCCGAAGAGACCGCAAAAGGAACGACTGGGTAAGAAAGAAGACGGGAGTCTGTGACGTGATTAGAAGAGTGAAGGTGTTAAAATGGCAGTGGGCGGGCCACATTGCTAGAAGAAATGACCAGCGTTGGACGTCCAGTGTCATCGAATGGATCCCAAGAAACATCAAGAGACCAAAAAGAAGACCGAAAGACAGATGGGACAGAGAGCTTGTTAAGTTCTTGGGGCAAACTTGGAGGAGGGAGGCAGTTGACAGGGAAAACTGGAAGAGTCTGGGGGAGGCCTTCGTCCGTCAGTGGACTGAAAAAGGCTGATGATGATGATGATGATGATATATATATATATATATATATATATATATAACATTGCATTTTGTATAATGTGGCAAAAACAGTACTGCATTTTTCACAATTGTGGCAAGCATGACAATTATATTGGACACCACTGCTATAGACCAGGGGTCGGTAGCCTATGGCACGCGTGCTAAAAGTTACACGCGAGATGATTTTGAATGGTAAGCGAAAGAATAAATGACAAAGAAGATAAATAAGTCATATTATATATATATTTATTACAAGTATTTATAACTGACGTTATATTTTACAGTAAGAATAATTATTCATCTATAAATTCTGCTTGTAATTCTGTAATACTGTTTTTATATAAATCATGTGCCTTCCGTCTCGTGTTCCCTATCGCCGCCTGGGAGGGAGTAACAAGAATACCAAGTAATTGGCTTATAAAAGTATAGTGAGACCAATACTTGAGTATTCTACGAATGTATGGGTTCCCTGCGAAACTACGTATGTAAATAAAATAGAAAAGGTCCAAAGAAAAGCTGCACGATATGTTCTGAACAAATTCAAAAGATAATTCAGTTATACTAAAATTTATTACTGGCACGCGGGGCCATATATTGAAGTGAATTTGGAACGCCATTTGTGCAACCCCTTCTCTACTATAGACCTTTCATTTCTCACTGTAGAAGCCAGGTCGCTTACTTATGTGCGAGAAATTAATTCACATTATTGTCTCCACCCTAATAATTCTGCCGCGATAGGTGGTCTCCTGGTATACGTAAAGGTTGAACCTGCCTTTCTCCAGGAGCCTCGATTTCCCGGCCCTTTTTGGCCAGAGCTTGTGGAATAGTTCCTATGTGCCTCTCGTCGCGTTCCTGAAATGGAATAGGAACATTTTATCTGGTATGTCAACATGGCTGGGGCCCGTTTTCTGGGTTGGTTCTGTTTCAAGTAATCTACCTACTGAAAATCAACCTTCGCACATGCGCCGCGAGCGTTTTATTTTTGCCGCCATCTTAGCCCGTCAGTCAAACATTGCCTTCATTGACGGACGGCTGTGTTCTTTCTCTATAGTGCCAATAAAGTACACCTTTTTCGGAAGTGACCGATTTTTGTATTCCTGAGGATAAATTCATAATCTAGGACCTCATCAGCGGACCTTAGTGCCTACTGGAAAAGTGTTTGTGAGCAGAAGTTGCCAGATTCGTACGCCGTTGGAATCATCAAAGGTAAGAGGTCATTTCATCTAAATTCTCCTAAAGTGTAATTATGTAGTTGCATGACTTCATTTAATTGGTAAACGTTATCATGGTGCTGTGGATTAGATCCCTTTATTCAATGGATGGGAATTATAATGTAGTGTAGAAATTTATATTTTCGTCGAAGTTAGATGTGTCACATTTCAATGGGAAATTCGAAGCCATTAAGCGATCTGTTCTTCATCATCGCAATCCCATTGATGCAAATATTCTGATCAAAAAGATACGCGCATTAAAAGCCATCAGTAGCTTTTATCCCGAGCAATCTTTCAAAATAGCTTAGGTTATTGCCCACAAATACCAGTTCCGGTTTAAGTTTCTTCGAGGTACCTATGAATCGTATTTAATGGACCTAAATGTATATTCGATCATCCTAAAAATATGTTCACTTACGCTATTAAACAGGCGTCGTTTTGAGAATTGGATACAAGTAAATGTGTGCTTGCATTCTGCAAGCATTTTCTCTAACCTTAAAGTAAAAATAAAACCCAAAAATTACTTTCGATGCATAAGTTCGCATCTCGGCTCCGAATTACGTGTTCTTCTGTTTCGAAAATATTGGGGTAGAAACCACCCCTAAAATTTATAATTATAATACATTTATAGGTTTTTAGCATTTCATGGGAATACCTCACTTTTATGCAAATTTCATGTATATAGCACCTCTAGAAGTACATTTATGAGAATTACATTGTTTAAAATTTATGAATTTTTAACAGCCACAATATAAAACTTTCATGAAATTTCAAATGTTATTTTCCACCGGAACATTATTTCCTAACTTGGTTAAAAATTTCAGCTTCCTGGCTCTAATTGAAGTACATAAACATTAGTCAATTTGTTAAACATTTGAGAATTTATTACGGCCGAACGAATAAAAATTTTCAAATTTCTATATTCCCGTTTTCATTATTTGGCAAATTCTACAGGTAGAAAAAATTTCAGCTCGATAGCACATTTGGAAATACCTAAACCACGAAATGTTAGTAAAATGGTTTATAATTTTTAGCGGCAAAAATAATGCACATTGTTACAATTTTGCAATTATTACTCCGGGTATTTTACTTTATTCACCTCGGTATTAAATTTCAGCTCTCCAGCTATTGTAGTTTGGGCCAGACATTAGTATCCTCCTATATCCTATATATATCCTATATCGTACTAGTGACGTGTGCTTGCATTCTGCAAGCATTTTCTCTCACCTGAAAGTAAAAATAAAAGCCGAAAAATTACTTTCAATGCATAAGTTCGCATCTCGGTTCCGAATTACATGTTTATCTGTTTCGATAATATTGGGGTAAAAACAACCCCTAAAATTTATAATTATAATACGTTTATAGGTTTTTATCATTTGTTGCGAATACCCCACATTTATGCGAAATTTCATCCATGCAGCACCTCTAAGAGTGCATTTACATGAATTTCATTGTTAAATTTTTTAATTTTTAACAGCCACAGCAATAAATATTTCTAAAATTTTCGATGTTATTTACCACCGGAACATTATCTGCTAACCCTGTTGAAATTTTCAGCTTCCTGGATCTACAGAATGTACATAAACATTAGTCCATATTTTAAACATTTGAGAATTTATTACGGCCGAACGAATAAAAATTATCAAATTTCTATATTCCCGTTTTCATGATTTGGCGAATTTTACAGGTAGAAAAAATGTCAGCTTGATATCGCATTTAGAAATACCTAAACCATGATATGTTAGTAAATTGGTTTATAAATTTTAGCGGCCAAAATAATGCACATTGTTGCAACTTTGCAATTTTTCCTCTCGTTTTATTTTTTTATTCACCTCTGTATTAAATTCCATCTCTCCATCTATTATAGTTTGGGCCTGACATTAGTATCCTCCTATATATCATTCTATATCGACTCTTCTTACTGACGATATAGGAGATAGGATATCGGATACTAGTGATCTTGTGCTTGCATTCAGCAAGCTTTTTCTCTCACCTGAAAGTAAAAACGAAAGCCTAAAAATTTCTTTCACTGCATAAGCTCGCATCTCGGCTCCGAATTACGTGTTTTTCTGTTTCGAAAATATTGGGGTAAAAACAGCCCCTAGAATTTATAATTATAATACATTTATAGGTTTTTATCATATGTTACGAATACCTCACATTTATACGAAATGTCATCCATGCAGCACCTCTAAGTGTGCATTTATATGAATTTCATTGTTTAAATTTCTTAATTTTTAACAGCCACAGCAATAAATATTTCTAAAATTTTCAATGTCATTTACCACCGGGACATTATTTCCTGACCCTGCTAGAATTTTCAGCTTCCTCGATCTACAGAAAGTACATAAACATTAGTCAATTTTTTAAACATTTGAGAATTTATTACGGCCGATAAATAAAAATTTTCAAATTTCTATATTCCCGTTTTCATTATTTGGTGAATTCTACAGGTAGAAAAAATTTCATCTTGATAGCGCCTTTAGAAATACGTAACCCATGAAATGTTAGTAAAATTGTTTATAATTTTTACCGGCCAAGTAAATAAACATTGTCGCAATTTTCCAATTATTCCTCCGATTTTTTTTCTCGGTTCACCTATGTATTAAATTCCAGCTCACCAAGTATTGTAGTTTAGGCCAGACATTAGTATCCTCCAATATATATATATATATATCATTCTATAAGCATCATTCTATAAGCACTCTTCTTACAGAGGAGGATATATATAGGATAATATATAGGATATATCTGTATCAACTGTGAATAACTGGCTAAGTCGATTTTTACTACTTTTCAGGAGACCGGTATTTAAGTTTGAACAGCTCCCCAAAATCTAATTTCCGATTCCCATGATCGATTTTATGACGTTATTTATTACTTTTACTTGTATTTCTCGACTTGTCCACTTATTCACAACATAGAGGACCTCAATGCGTTTCATAAAATGCACTTATCCGAAAATCACAAAATTCAGACTTAGCCACTTATTCACAGTTGATGCAGATATATAGGATATAGGAGGATACTAATGTCTGGCCCAAACTACAATAGTTGGTGAGCTGGAATTTAATACATAGGTGAACCGAGAAAAATAATCGGAAGAATAATTGGAAAATTGCAGCTATGTTTAATTTCTTGGCCGGTAAAAATTATAAACTATTTTACTAACATTTCATGGTTTAGGTATTTCTAAATGCGCTATCAAGCTGAAATTTTTTCGACATTTAGAATTCGCCAAATAATGAAAACGCGAATATAGAAAATTGAAATTTTTTATTCGTTCAGCCGTAATAAATTCTCAAATGTTTAAACAATTGAATAATGTTCATGTACTTTCTCTTGATCCAGGATGCTTAAAATTTTAACAGAGTTAGGCAATAATGTTCCGGTGATAAATAACATTGAAAATTCTAGAAATCTTATTGTTGAGGGTGTTAAAAATTAACAAAATATCTAAACAATGAAATTCATATAAATGCACTTCTAGAGGTGCTACATTGATGAAATTTCGCATAAATGTGAGGTATTCGTAACAAATGATAAAAACCCATAAATGTTTTATAATTATAAATTTTAGGGGTTGTTATACCCCAATATTTTCAAAACAGAAAAACACGTAATTCAGAGCCGAGATGCAACTTTAAGCATTGAAAATTATTTTTCTGCTTTTATTTCTACTTTAGGGTGATAGAAAATGCTTGCAGAATGCAAGCACACATTTACTTGTATCGTATATCCTCCTCTGTAAGAAGAGTGCTTATAGAATGATATATAGTTATAGGAGGATACTAATGTCTGACCGAACTACAATAGCTGGGGAGCTGAAATTTAATAGATAGGTGAACCGAAGAAATTATTCGGAGGAATAATTGCAAAATTGCATGAATGTTTATTTTCTTGGCCGGTAAAAATTATAAACTATTTTACTAACATTTCATGGTTTAGGTATTTCTAAATGTGTTATAAAGCTGAAATTTTTTCTACCTGTAGAATTCGCCAAATAATGAAAACGAAAATGTAGAAATTTGAAAATATTTATTCGTTCGGCCGTAATAAATTCCCAAATGTTTAAAAATTAGACTAATGCTTATGTACTTTCTTAAGACTCAGGAATATGCAAATTTTAACAGAGCTAGGAAATAATGTTTTTTGGCAAATAACAGAAAATTTTAGAAACATTTATTGCTGTGGCTGTTAAAAATTAACAAAATTTAAACGATGAAATTCTTATAAATGCACTTCTAGAGTTGCTATATATATGAAATTTTGCATAAATGTGAGGTATTCCTAAGAAATGCAGAAAACCTATAAATGTTTTGTAATTATAAATTTTAGGGGTTGTTTATACCCGAAAATTTTCAAAACAGAAAAACGTAATTCGGAGCCGAGATGGGAACTTATGCATTAAAAGTTATTTTTCGACTTTTATTTTCACTTTAAGGGGAGAGAAAATGCTTGCAGAATGCAAGCACACCATCACTAGTATCCTATCCTTGTCATTCTATAAGCACTCTTCTTACAGAGGAGGATATAGGGCGGTAGAAAATCCTCGCAGAATGTAAGCACATTTACTTGTATCGTGTCATTCTATATCGACTCTTCTTACAGAGGATATATATAGGAGGATACTAATGTCTGGCCCAAACTACAATAGATGGAGAGCTGCAATTTTCAGAAATTGTAGATGGCATGGAGAAACCGCCAGTAAAATTGAGATCTCATACCTAGGTGTCATGGGTTCGACTCCAGAAATTCATAAATTTCCATTTTTTCCCATAAGAAAAGCATTGAGGCATATTTGAAAATTAATTTATGGCACTTTCCGGCAAGGTAGAGAATTCAAACTTGGAGGGTTGTTAGATACCCAGGAGATCTATGGGGTTCAGTTATCGCTTTAACCGCAGGTCTCCTGGGTTCGACTCCGGATGACCCGGTATATCTCCCATAAGAAAGCATGGAAAAAAAGAATTCCTTCATATAGACGAAACAAAGAGGAATAAATAAATGATATTATCAGAGTTTGTGGATGTCATGAGTATATCTCGATAGTATTTGAGAACTCCAGCGTAGGTATCACCGGTTCGATTCCAGTTAGCCTCAAATTTGAGATAATTTCCCAAAAGGAAAGCATTGAAATAGGTGCAGGGCTCTTTTGCATTTAGAATTTTTTGCAGCTTTTAGTCTTTTTTATTAAACGAGAGAAAATGCTTACAGAATGCAAGCACACATTCACCTGCAACCTATATCCTCTGTAAGAGTCGATATAGAATGATAAATAGGATATATATAGGATTGAAATAGGTGCAGGGCTCTTTTGCATTTCGAATTTTTTGTCGGTTTTTAGTCTTTTTTATTAAATGAGAGAAAATGCTTGCAGAATGCAAGCACACATTCACTTGTCATTCTATAAGCACTCTTCTTACAGAGGAGGATATAGGAGGATACTAATGTCTGGCCCAAACTACAATAGATGGACAGCTGCGATTTTCAGTAGTTGTAGATGGTATGGAGAAACCGCCAGAAAAATTGAGATCTCATACCTAGATGTCATGGGTTCGACTCCAGAAATTCATAAATTTCCATTTTTTCCCATAAGAAAAGCATTGCGGCTTATTTGAAAATTAATTTATGGCACTTTCCGATAAGGTAGATAATTCAAACTTGGAGGGTTGTTAGATACCCAGGAGATCTATATGGAACCGTTATCACTTTAACCGCAAGTATCCTGGGTTCGACTCCGCATGACCCGGTATATCTCCCATAAGAAAGCATGGAAAAAATGTATTCCTTCATATAGACGAAACAAAGAGGAACAAATAAATGATATTATCAGAGTTTGTGGATGTCATGAGTATATCTCGATAGTATTTGAGAACTCCTGCGTAGGTATCACCGGTTCGATTCCAGTTAGCCTCAAATTTGAGATAATTTCCCAAAAGGAAAGCATTGAAATAGGTGCAGGGCTCTCTTGCATTTAGAATTTTTTGCAGCTTTTAGTCTTTTTTATTAAACGAGAGAAAATGCTTACAGAATGCAAGCACACATTCACTTGTATCCTATATCCTCTGTAAGAGTCGATATAGAATGATAAATAGGATATATATAGGATATAGGAGGATACTAATGTCTGGCCCAAACTACTATAGTTGGAGAGCTGAAATTTAATACCGAGGTGAACAAAGAAAAATAATCGGAGGAATAATTGCGAAATTACAACAAAGTGCAATATTTTGACCGCTAAAAATTATAAACTAATTTACTAACATTTCATGGTTTAGGCATTTCGAAATGAGTTATCAAGCTGAAATTTTTTCTACCTGTAGAATTCGCCAAATCATGAGAACGGGAATATAGAAATTTGAAAATATTTATTCGTTCGGCCGTAATAAATTCTCAAATGTTTAAGAAATTGACTAATGTTTATGTACTTTCTGTAGATCCAGGAAGCTAAAAATTTTAACAGAGTTTGGAAATAATGTCCCGGTCCTAAATAACATTTAATATTTTGGAAATATTTGTTGCTGTGGTTGTTAATAATTAAAAAAATTAAAAAAATGAAATATATATAAATGCACTTCTATAGGTGCTATATACATGAAATTTTGCATAAATGTGAGGAATTCCAAAGAAATGCTAAAAACTTATAAATGTTTTATAATTATAAATTTTAGGGGTTTTTTATACCTCAATATTTTCAAAAGAGAATAAAACGTAACTCGGAGCCGAGAAGCGAACTTACGCGTTGAAAATTATTTTTCGGCTTTTATTTTTAATTTACGGTAAGTGAAAATGCTTGCAGAATGCGAGCACACATTTACTTGTATCCTATATCCTCTGTAAGATGAGTCGATATAGAAGATATATAGGATATATATAGGATATAGTACGATACTAATGCCTGGCCCAAACTATAATAGTTTAAGAGCTGGAATTTAATACGGAGGTGAATACAAGAAAATAATCGGAGGAAAAATTGCAAAATTGCAACAATGTGCAATATTTTGGCCGCTTAAAACTATAAACCATTTTACTAACATTTCATGGATTTGTTATTTCTAAATGTGCTTTCAAGCTGAAATTTTTTCTACCTATAGAATTCGGCAAATAATGAAAACGGAAATATAGAAATTTGAAAATTTTTATTCGTTTGGCAGGAATAAATTCTCAAATGTATAAACAATTGATTAATGTTTATGTACTTTAACTAGAGAGAGGAAGCGGAAAATTTTAACCAAGTTAGCAAATAATCTTCCGGTAGAATACAACATTTGAAATTTCATGATAGTTTTATATTGTGGCTGTTAAAAATTCATAAATTTTAAACAATGAAATTCTTATAAATGCACTTCTAGAGGTGCTACATTGATGAAAATTTGCATAAATGTGAGGTATTCCTAAGAAATGCTAAAAACATATAAAGGTTTTATAATTATAAATTTTAGGGGTTGTTATACCCCAATATTTTCAAAACAGAAAAACACGTAATTCGGAGCCGAGATGTGAAGTTATGCATTGCAAATTATTTTTCGCCTTTTATTTTCACTTTAAGGTGAGAGAAAATGCTTGCAGAATGCAAGCACACATTTATTTGTATCCAATATAGGTATATCCTATATATCATTCTATAAGCACTCTTCTTACGGGGGAGGATATACGATATACGATATAGGATACAAGTAAATGCGTTCTTGCATTCTGTAAGGCATTTTCTATCACCTTAAAGTGAAAATAAAAGCCGAAATATAATTTTCGATGCATAAGGTCACATATCGGCTCCAAATTACGTGTTTTTCTCCTTTTAAATTTTGGGGTAAAAACAACCCCAAAAATTTATAATTATAAAACTTTTATAGGTTTTCAGCATCTGTTGCGAATACCTCACATTTATGCAAGATTTCATGAATGTAGCACCTATAGAAGTGCATTTATATGAACTTCATTGTTTAAATTTTAATAATTTTTAACAGCCACAACAATATATATTTCTAAAAATTTCTATGTTATTTGCCAAAAAACATTATTTCCTAGCTCTGTTAAAATTTGCATATTCCTGAGTCTTAAGAAAGTACATAAGCATTAGTCTAATTTTTAAACATTTTAGAATTTATTACGGCCGAACGAATAAAAATTTTCAAATTTCTATATTCCCGTTTTCATTATTTGGCGAATTCTACAGATAGAAAAAATTTCTGCTTGATAGCACATTTAGAAATACCTAAACCATGAAATGTTAGTAAAATTGTTTATAATGTTTAGCGGCCAAAATAATGTACATTGTTGCAATTTTGCAATTTTTCCTCCGATTGTTTTTCTTTATTCAACTCAGTATTAAATTCCAGCTCACCAACTATTGTAGTTTGGGCCAGACATTAGTATCCTCCTATATATATATATCCTATCTCCCATATCCTCTGTAAGAAGAGTCGATATAGAATGATAGGAGGATACTACTATCTGGCCCAAACTACAATAGTTGGAGAGCTGGAATTTAATACATAGGTGAACCGAGAAAAATAATCGGAGGAATAATTGGAAAATTGCGACAATGTTTAATTTCCTGGCCGGTAAAAATTATAAACTATTTTACTAACATTTCATGGTTTAGGTATTTCTAAATGCGCTATCAAGCTGAAATTTTTTCGACATTTAGAATTCGCCAAATAATGAAAACGCGAATATAGAAATTTGAAAATTTTTATTCGTTCGGCCGTAATAAATTCTCAAATGTTTAACCAATTGACTAACGTTCATGTACTTTCTCTTGATCCAGGATGCTTAAAATTTTAACAGAGTTAGGAAATAATGTTCCGGTGATAAATAACATTGAAAATTCTAGAAATCTTATTGTTGAGGGTGTTAAAAATTAACAAAATATCTAAACAATGAAATTCATATAAATGCACTTCTAGAGGTGCTACATTGATGAAATTTCGTACAAATGTGAGGTATTCGTAACAAATGATGAAAACCTATAAATGTTTTATAATTATAAATTTTAGGGGTTGTTTTTACCCCTACATTTTCAAAACAGAAAAACAAGTAATTCGGAGGGGAGATGCAACTTTAAGCATTGAAAATTATTTTTCAGCTTTTATTTTTACTTTAGGGCGGTAGAAAATCCTTGCAGAATCCAAGCACATTTACTTGTATCGTCTCATTCTTTATCGACTCTTCTTACAGAGGATATATATAGGGGGATACTAATGTCTGGCCCAAACTACAATAGATGGACAGCTGCAATTTTCAGTAATTGTAGATGGCATGGAGAAACCGCCAAAAATTGAGATCTCATACCTAGGTGTCATGGGTTCGACTCCATAAATTCCTAAATTTCTATTTTTTCCCATAAGAAAAGCATTGCGGCTTATTTGAAAATAAATTTATGGCACTTTCCGATAAGGTAGAGAATTCAAACTTGGAGGGTTGTTAGATACCCAGGAGATCTATAGGGAACCGTTATCACTTTAACCGCAAGTGACCTGGGTTCGACTTCGGATGACCCGGTATATCTCCCATAAGAAAGCATGGATAAAATGAATTCCTTCATATAGACCAAACAAAGAGGAATAAATAAATGATATTTTCAGGGTTTGTAGATGTCATGAGTATATCTCCATAGCATTTGACAACTCCTGCGTAGGTGTCACCGGTTCGATTCCAGTTAGCCTCAAATTTGAGATAATTTCCCAAAAGGAAAGCATTGAAATAGGTGCAGGGCTCTTTTGCGTTACCAGGTGGTAAATAACGTTGAATATTTTGGAAATATTAATAGCTGTGTCTGTTAAAAATTAATAACTTTTAAACAATGAAATTAATATAAAAGCACTTCTAGAGGTGCTACATTGATGAAATTTCGCATAAATGTGAGGTATTCGTAACAAATTTTAAAACCTATACATTTTTTATAATTATAAATTTTAGGGGTGGTTTTTTCCCCAATATTTTTAAAACAGAAGAACACGTAATTCGGAGCCAAGATGCAACCTTAAGTTTTGAAATTATTTTCCAGCTTTTACTTTTACTTTAAAGTGAGAGAAAATGCTTGCAGAATGCAAGCGCAATTAACTAGTATTCTAAATCCTCTGTAGGAAGAGTCGCTATAAAATGATATATAGGATATATGAGGATACTAATGTCTGGCCCAAAATACAGTTGTTGGAGGGCTGCAATTTAAACATAAGTGAATCTAAAAAAATAATCGGAGGAATAATTGCAAAATTGCAACAATGTATATTTTCTTGGCCGTTAAAAATTATAAACCTTTTTACTAACATTTCATGGTTTAGCTATTTCTACATGTGCTATGAAGCTGAAATTTTTTCTATTGATAGAATTTGCGAAATAATGAAAAGTTGATTATATTTCAGAATTTTAATTTTTCGGTCGTAATAAATTCCTAAATTTTAAACAAATTGACTATTGTTTATGTACTTTCGGTATAGCCAGGAAGCTGAAAATTTTGACAAAGTTAGGAAATAATGTTTCGGTGGTAAATAACATTGAAAATTTCACAAAGTTTTATATTGTGGCTGTTAAAAATTCATAAAATTTAAAAGTGCTATATCGATAAAATTTGGAAAAATGTGAGGTATTCCTAAGAAATGCTCAAATCCTATAAATGTTTTATAATTATACATTTTAGGGGATGTTTATGCCCCAATATTGACCATAAGGAAAGACACGTACATCGACAAGAAGGTGTAATACTGTTGCTTTTAAAGAGTATTTTTTGGCTCATACTCTTTGCTTTAGGGTGGGAGAAAATGGTTGCAGAATGCAAGCACACCTTAACTAGTATCCTAAATCCTCCTCTGTAAGATCTGAGCTTATGGTATAGATATATAGGATGATAGTAATGTCTGGCCCAAACTAAAATATTTGGAGAGCTGAAATTTAATTCATACGTGAATCGAAGAAAATAATCGGATGAATAATTGCAAAATTGCAACAATGTATATTTTCTTCGCCGGTAAAAATTATAAACTCTTTTACTAATATTTCATCGTTTAGCTACTTCTAAATTCGCTATAAAGCTGAAATTTTTTCTATTGGTAGAATTACCCAAGTAATGAAAACAGGATTATAGAAATTTGAAAATTGTTGTTCGTTAGGCCTTAATAAATTCTCAAATATTTAAAAAATTGACTAATGCTCATGTACTTTCTGAAGGTGCAGGAAGCTGAAAATTTTATACAAGGTAGGGAATGATGCTATGGCAGTAACTAACATTGAAAATTTTGGAAATATTTATTATTGCGACTGTTGAAAATTCATAAATTTTAAACAATTCAATTTATATAAACGTACTTCTAGAGGTCCTACAGCGATGATATTTTGCACATATGTGAGGTATTCGTAACTAATGACGAAAACTTAAAAAATATTATAAATATAAATTTTAGGGGTTGTTTTTATCCCAATATTGACAATAAGGAATAAAACGTAAACCGGCGAGAAGGTGCAAACTGTTGCGTTTAAAAATTATTTGTTGGCTTATACTCTTTCCTTTAGGGTGAGAGAAAATGCTTGCAGAATGCAAGCACACTCTCACTAGTACATATATATCCTATCTCCTATATACTCCTCTGTAAGAAGAGTGCCTATAGTATATTACTAGTTAATGTGTTCTTGCATTCTGCCAGCATATTCTCTCACCTTATTATAAAGAATAAGAGCAGACGTAGTAATTTTGAAAGCAAGAGTTTGCACCTTTGCGCTGATTTACGTTTTTCTTTATGGACAATTTTGGAATAAAAACATCACCTAAAACTTATAATTATAACATTTTTATAGGTTTTCGTCATTCACTTCCAATACCTCACATTTCTGCAAAGTTTCTTCGATGTACCACCTCTAGAAGTGCATTAATATAAATTTAATTATTGAAAATATGAGTTTTTAACAGCCACAAAATATACTTTATTATAATGGTCAATGTTATTTACCGCTGGAACACTATTCTAAAAACTTTCAGCTCCTTAACTCTACTGAAAGTGCATATACATTACTCCATTTGTTTAAAATGTATGAATTTTTAACGTCCGAATAAATAAACATTTTCAAATTTCTATATTCCCGTGTTTCTTATTTGGTAAATTCTACCGTTAGAAAAAATTTCAGCATTGTAGTACATTTAAAAGTATCTAAACCATGAAATGTTTCTTTAAATGTTTATAATATGTGCTTGCATTCTGCAAGTAATTTCAAATTTTAGAATTTTTCAATTTAGAATTATAACCCTGTCGATTTTGAACAAAATCATGTAACCGTGTGAATTTTCTAGTTTGTAGCTCATATAGAAGTGCCTTATAATTTTATTCCTCCTATGGGGCGATAAAGGGGTAAAACAGCCATAAGATTACGAGTTTCTACAATATCAGATTTTGTCTTTTTGTGGTAACGAAAAACCCATAATTCTGCCAAATTTGAAGTTTGTATCTCATTTAGAGGTGCCTTATAACTTTCACACTTGTATGGGCAGAAATGGGGCAAAACCGCCCCTAAAAATTGGATGTATTGCAACAATAATTTATTTTAACTTCGGTTGCAACGAAATTTATATAATCGTGGCAAATTTCAAATCTCTAGGTCATATGCAGCCGTTTCGCCTTTTTTGTTCTCGTATGGGGCAATACTGCAGCAAAACAGCCTCAAAGATGAGGATTATATATATATCGGTTTTCCTTCATTAGTCGTAGTTTAACATTAATGGCATTAAAATGTAAGCCTCTGATTCCCATTAAAAGCTTACCCATATGAAAGGATTAAGTTTGTTGCCTAGGCAACCTATTGTTGGATCCAGAAAAGTTACCTTTTTTTCCGATAAAAACTATGAATTTATGCTAATTCTACTCGGATTGGAATTCTGTCTTTAAAAAATAAGAAACTACTATTTATCCTATCCGAGATTTTAAGTCTCGAGTTCGTCTCTTGACGGTAAATAATTTTAAAATGCAAATATAAAAACCTGTACGCCAATTTACGTGTTGTCTTATGGGGCAAAAATGGGGAGAAAAAGGGCCAAAATAGTCCCTCAAAATTGGAATTTTGTAAGTTTTGGATTTTTTCCTTCGGGTGTGACCAAAAACCTATAATCCTACCAAATTTCAAGTTTCTTGCACATTTGGAAGTGCTTGATAATTTTGTAGGATTATAGGATTTTTGTCACCACCGAAGAAAAAATCCAAACTAGCAACATTCCTATTTGAGGGGCTATTTCGGCCCCTTTTTGCCCCATTTTTGCCCAATAAGATAACATGTAAATCGGTGTAGAAGTTCATATATTTTTATTTTAAAATTATTTACCGTCAAGAGGCGAACTCGAGACTTTAAATATCGGATAGGATATAAATTTTAGTTTCTTATTTTTTAAGACAGAATTCAAATATGAGTAGAATTAACGTACATTTACAGTTTTTATCGGAAAAAAGTGGTAATTTTTCTGGGTGGCAACAACAGACTGCCTAGGCAACGAGCTCAAAGCTTTCATATGGGTAAGCTTTTAATGGGAATCAGAGGCTCATTGTTAGATTTTAATGCCATTAATATTAAATACCACAAATGAAGGAAAACTAATATTAACATAATCCTCCTTTTTGGGACTGATTCGCCCCAGTACTGCTCCATGTGAGTGCAAAAAAGTTGAGGCTGCTGCATATGACCTAGAGACTTGAAAAATAGAATATAGAAATTTCGTTGTAACAGAAGATAAAATAAAATACTATAAAAATTACAATTTTTAGGGGCGGTTTTGCCCGATTTCTGTCCAATACGAGTTTGAAAATTATAAGGCACTTCTTAATGAGATACAAACTTCAAATTTGGCAGAATCGTGGGTTTATAGTTAAACAGAAGGAAAAAATCTGATGTTGTAAAAATTCAAAATCTTAGGGGCTGTTTTCCCCATTATTGCCCGATACGAGTATTCAAATTATAAAGCACTTCTAAATGAGCGGCTAACTTGAAATTTGACACGGTTATATGATTTTGAATAAAATTGATTGGAAATAATTCGAATTTGTAAGAATACTAAAATTTAGGAAACCTTGCAGAATGCAAGCACACCTTTGCTCACGGTTTCTTAACCTATGGGTCGCGACCGAAATTTGGGTCGCCAAGCTATTTTGAGTGGGTCGCGAAACATTTTCCACTATTTCATTATTCTACTTACTAAGTACACTACTTCGAAAAGTGTATTGAAAGTTAGATACTACTATTTTTTAAAAATTTAGTCACTACAAACCATCTTCGGCTAGCGTCGGCTCGGCCGTCGTGTTATTAAAGAAGTATAGAATATTCACGCAATTATCAGAATCAGTGTCTTTTCGAGTTTGCGGCAGACAGTGCGTACGTTTCGAATACGTTTTTGTAATATTTGTCTTGTGAATGAACAATGATATACGTTACACGTGTTAACCTTATTTTTATATATTAAACTTAAATATAACCCCAAAAATGGCAAAAACATCAATACAAAGAACAGTTTTTAGACCTAGGTTTCACATACATTATTAAACGTGGAGTAGTCAAACCACAGTGTGCGATTTGTTGTGAAGTGCTTTGTAATGAGTCATTGAAGCAAAGTAAACTTAAAAGACATTTTGAAGCGAAACACAACGCTTTTGTAGGAAAAGAACGGTTTTTTTAAACAAAAGAACAACAGATTAAACGACAGCGGCTGGATGCTCCAAACAACAGCTTTATATATTGTGTGCAACAAGCTACATTGGCTTCTTATTATGTTGCTTGGCAGATTGCAAAGCAGAAGAAGCCACATACCATTGGGGACAACCTTGTGAAACCGGCAGCTATTGACATGTTGCGTATCACCCGCGGAGATGAAGTTGCTAAGAAATTTCAACATTGCAACATTGTCAAGTGATACAGTTCGTGGACGTATTAACGACATGTCGAAAGACATTAAACAACAAGTAATTGCAGCTATAAAAACAAGCGGGGTATTTAGTATTCAGCTGGATGAATCTACTGATGTAGGTAAAGATGCTCAACTCATGGCTTATGTACGATATCCAGGCGTAAAAGATATGGAAGAGGACATTTTATTTTGCAGGCCGTTTTCCACCACAACAACTGGAGAAGATATTTTTCAAATGGTAGATTCATTTTTTAATGAAGAAGGATTGAACTGGAATGAATGCTTCAGTGTATGCACCGATGTTGCACCGGAAATGCTTGAGCTCGTCAAGGTTTTTGTGCCAGAGTAAAGGAAATTAATCTGCAGGTTAAAAATTTTCACTGCTTCCTACATAAAGAAAATCTTGCTACAAAGAGTCTGTCGCCAGAGTTGGAGACCGTGATGATTTAGATTTTATAAAAACGAGGTCTCCCAAGAGTAGAATCTTTAGCCAGATATACTCTGATTTTGGCTCTGAATATGAACATTTACTATATTATTCTGAGGCCAGGAGGTTGTCTTGAGGAAAATACCTTCAGCAAATTATAGCATTACGCAATGAGGAAATTGTTTTAACCGAAAAAATCACCCTCTGTTTTCAAGATTCTCAGATTCGAAGTGGATGCTACAAGTAGCCTATCTTTCATATATATTTACCGAAATCAACGACCTAAATATCTCTATGCAAGGCCATGATCAGACACTTATTGAGTTAACTGAGAAGATAACTGGTTTCAAAGGAAAACTGAAGTTGTGGAAGAGGAAAGTGGAGGATAGGAAAGTTGCATCGTTCCCGACTCTGAATCTACTTATTGAAGACGAAAATGTTAATTTCACCGAATATCATTGTGGGACATTTAGGAAAACTGATAATAGAATTCGATCGCTACATTCCAGCAGGGGATATCGCGAAATACAACTGGGTGCGCATCCCATTTAATTTTGAAACGAATGATTTGAATGATGATTTTATAAATATTACTAATTTGCAGGAGCAACTTATCGAAGTACAAAGTGACGAGAGACTTCGTTACAATTTCAGTAAAAATACCGAGTCCTTGAGTGCATTCTGGTTGAATGTGAAAAAGGAAAAACCAATCCTGGGAAGTGAAGCACTTTACTACTACATATCCCTCAGACACCAAAGAAAGCTTCACTCCAAATTTAAACGGATCAATAACTGTAAGTCACAGGAGGAAGTAATTTCAATTTCACTTAAGTACAGAGATTGTCGGACTAAGTAAGACCAAAAAGGTTATAGGCAAAGCACTAACGGATTTAAAGAAAAAGACTCTTAGGGAACATCTAAGTGAAAATCCCAAATGCTTTTGGTCATATGTTAGCGAATTTCAAGGTCGACGCCCAACCGTAGTCCCGTTAATAAATGACCAAGGAGAGGTAGTTAGCGATAGCACAGATAAAGGAAATTTGTTAAACTTATTTTTTCAGAGCGTATTTACTACCGAAGACGTGAGAGCGAAGGTCGTGGCGCCCGAACCAGGCAAGGAAAAAATGAACGATATAGTCATATTAGCGAAAGGGATAGCTCATCAGCTTAAAAATATCAAGTCAAATAAATCTCCGGGTCCAGAAGAGATACAGCTAGAGTATTCAAAGAGTTAGCACTGGAAATAGTTTTCAGTAAGCCAGTTAGTCATGCCGTTGTACCTAAGGAATGGAAATTAGCCGTTACACAAAGGTGGGGAAAAAGACGACAGAGAAAATTACAGGCCAATTTCGCTTACCTCCCTATCTTGCAAGGTTCTCGAGCACATTGTCGTTAGCTCCGTGATGGACTTCTTAGAGAGTCAGAACTTGCTAAGTAAGAATCAGCATGGCTTCAGGAAGACGAGATCTTATGAAATACAGCTCGCTCTGTTCGTTCACGATATACTAAGATCAAGAGACCGTAAGACTCAGTTAGATGCGGTTTTCCTCGACTTCAAGAAGGCTTTCGATAAAGTTCCGCACAGTAAGTAAGTGAAGAAATTAAATGACTGTGGAATTAATCGAAAGATAATCGAGTGGATCGGGGACTTTCTTAATGAGCGTGAACAAATAGTAGTTATAGATGGATTTAAATCAGATTCAGTCAGCGTAGACTCAGGCGTTCCACAGGGAAGTGTAATCGGCCCCCTACTATTCCTTTTATATATAAACGACTTAGATAAGGTTATTAAAAGTAAAATCAAGTTATTCGCGGATGATACAGTAGTTTACAGAGAGATTAACAGTCCTAATGATCAATTATTACTTTCTGACGACTTAAATGCAATTCTCGAGTGGTGTAAAGAGTGGCAGTTACAATTGAACATAGGAAAGTGTTCCTTTATGACATTCTCGGGAAACAAAAACACTGACACGGCGAATTACACTGTTGAAGGCGTCCAGCTAAAACTAGCCGATTCCGTCAAATACTTAGGCGATGCTTTAACAAGCAACCTCTCATGGGATATGCACATACGAAATATATGCGGGAAGGCTAAACAGAAACAAGGATTCATCAAACGCATAGTAGGTAAAAGTGAGGAAAAAGTCAAAGAGACATGTTACTTCTGGTTAGTAAGACCGCTATTAGAGTACGCGTCGAGCATATGGGATCCGTACGTGAAAGGATCAATCTCAGAGTTAGAAAGAGTGCAGCGAAAAGCCGCTAGATCCGTCAAAAATTGTTACGATAGAAACAAAAGTGTTACACGCTTGATACAGGACGTAGGATGGGAATCACTAGCTGAGCGCCGATCACGCTCTAGGTTAAAACTTCTTGAAAGATTTAGAACGCATATATTCTCCAGCGATGTCGAAGAAATAATAAGAGCGCCAACTTACATTGGTAGAATGGACCATCCTCGTAAAATAAGAGAGATAGCCTGTAGGACTGAGAGGTATAAAGGCTCGTTTTTCCCTAGAACGACAGCTGAGCAGAACATAAGTTACGAAAAGAAATCAGCCGGCGTAGAGTGATACTATTATTATGCGCTTTCCCTTGGTGCTATTGCACCCCGTGCCACACACCATTGCGGTGGCTTGCAGGGTGAACTGTAGATGTAGATAGATATAGATATCTGTGCGAATCAGGTTTTTCAGCCCTCACAATTACAAAAACAAAGTTACGAAACCGATTACAGCCATAGCATGACTTACGATGCAGCCTTTCAAACATAAAACCGCGATTTGAAGAACTTTCGAAACTTGTAGAAAGTCAAGGTTCACATTAACATGCACAAGATTATAATTTTTTTTACAGAAATTTCGTAGGATTATAGGTTTTTGGTCACAACCGAAGGAAAAAATCCGAAACTGTCGAAATTACTATTTTGAAGGGCTATTTTGGCCCCTTTTTGCCCCATTTTTTGCCCATAAGAAAACATGTAAATTGGTGTAGAGGTTTTTATATTTGCATTTTAAAATTACTTCCCGTCAAGATACAAACTCGAGACTTAAACTGTCGGATAGGATATAAATTGTCGTTTCTTATTTTTGAAGACGGAATGCAAATCCGAGTAGAATTAGCGTAATTTTATGGTTTTTATCGCAAAAAATTGCTAATTTTTCTGGGTCTAACAATAGGTTTCCTTGGTAACAAGCTCTATCCTTTCATATGGGTAAGCTTTTAATGGGAATCAGAGGCTTATATTTTAATGCTGTTAATGTTAAACTACACCTAATGAAGGAAATCCGATATTGATATAATCCTCATTTTTGGGGCTATTTTGCCCCATTATTGCCCCATTCGAGAACAAAAAAGGCGATGCAACTGCATAGGACCCAGAGACTTGAAATTTGGCACGGTTATAGAAATTACATTGCAACCTAAGATAAAATTACAAAATTACAAAAATTCTCATTTTTAAAGGGCGGTTTTGCCCCTTTTCGGCCCCATGCGAGAACAAAAAATGCGAAAAAATTTCAAGTTTCTGGCACATCTGGAAGTGCCTCATAATTTTGTATCCTCCTATATATATGATATATATATATATATATATATATATATATATATATATATATATATCATGTGTAAGAAGCATCTATATATTATAGATATCATGTGTAAGAAGCATCTTTATATTATAGATATCATGTGTAAGAAGCATCTATATATTATAGATATCATATATATAGGAGGATACAAAATTATTAGCCACTTCCAGATGTGCTGGAAACTTGAAATTTGGTAACAATATAGCTTTTTAGTCACAACTAAAGGAAAAAATCCGAAACTGGAAAAATTCCTATTCTGAGGGGCTATTTTGGCCCCTTTTTGCCCCATTTTTTGCCCATAAGAAAACGTAAATTGATGTAGAGGTTTTTATATTTGCATTTTAAAATTACTTCCCGTCAGGATACGAACTCGGGACTTCAACTATTGGATAGAATATGAATTGTAGTTTCTTATTTTTGAAGACAGAATTCAAATGCGAGTAGAATTAGCGTAATTTTATAGTTTTTATCTCAAAAAATTGCTAATTCTTCTGGGTCTAACAATATGCATCCTTGGTAACAAGCTCTTTCCTTTCATATGGGTAAGCTTTTAACGGGAATCAGAGGCTTATATTATAATGCTGTTAATGTTAAACTACACCTAATGAAGGAAATCTTATATTGATATAATCCTCATTTTTGGGGGTTTTGCCCCATTATTGCCCCATATTAGAACAAAAAAGGCAAGGCAGCTGCATAAGTCCTAGAGACTTGAAATTTGGCATGATTATAGAAATTACATTGCAACTTAAGATAAAATTATAACATCGGAAAAAAATTCCAATTTTGAAGGGGCGATTTTGCCCCTATTCGGTCCCATACGAGTGTGAAAATTATAAGGCACTTCTCATTGAGATACAAACTTGAAATTTGGCAGAATTATGGGTTTTTACTTACAACAGTAGGAAAGAATCTGATATTGTAAAAATTCAAAATCCTATTAGCTGTTTTGCCCCATTATTGCCACATACGAGTATTCAAAATGTATGGCACTTCAAAATGATCTTCTAACTTGAAATTTGAGACGGTTAAATGGTTTCGTAAAAAATCGATGGTAAATAATTTAAATATGTGAAAATAGTAAAATTTAGAAAACCTTGCAGAATGCAAGCACATATTAACATAGCATAGAGTAATGGACAGGAAAAATAGAAATTTACAATATCTTAAGTTATTGGCCATTAAAAATTATAAACATTGAAAAAACATTTCATGGTTTATGTACTTCTAAATGTTCTACAATGCTGAAATTTTTCTGACAGTAAAATTTACCAAATAACGATACGGGAATTATAGAAACTTGAAAACGTTTATTTATTCGGCCGTGAAAAATTCATAAATGTTAAAAAAAATTGAATAATCTTTATATACCTTCGTATGAACTAGAAAGCTGAAAATTAAGGAATTCTGTTTCAGTTACATTTAGATTTGAAAATTTTTAGATAATTTTACTATTGTGGCTGTTGAAAATTCATAAAGTTTGAACAATGAAATTTATATAAATGCAATTATAGAGGTGCTACATAGATGAAAGTTTGCGGAAAAGTGAAGTATTTGCAACAAATGATGAAAACCTATAAAATTTTTACAATTATAAATTTTAGGGGTTGCTTTTTTCCAATATAAAGAAAAACACCTAAATAGGCGCAGAGGTGCAAACTTTTGTGTTAAAAATTATTTGTCTGCACTTACTCTATATATTAAGGTTAGAGAAAATGCTTGCAGAATGCAAGCACATATAAACTAGTATATCTATCTATACATATATATAAAGTAAGGTGTTTGTATGTATGTATGTATGTATGTTCTGCTAAGGCTCAGAAACTACAACACGCAGAAAAAAGAGGAAGGTGTCATATTAACCGTTATCATGTGTACGGTGGTGTAGTAAGGTTTTTAAACCAATTCGGTGTACTATTTAATTATAATAAAATATTTTCGTTTATATGGGATTTCCATTTAAAATTTTTTCGTAAATTTCTCGAATTTTTAACTCCTTACATATATATCGCAGACATATGCTCTCGCAGACTTTTTTGTGGTAAATTATCTCCTCTTTTGGAATAATTTTTTAAAAGAGGGGCTTACAGATCAAATAAGACGAATTGAAGGGAAAATCTTATTTTCATTATTGCTCAGCATTTGGATATACTTAGCAACCGATGTAAACAAATTACGTTTGAACTATAAACATGTCGTAAACGTAGAATAGTTGATGAAATACTCATTTAATATCTTCTGATTTGATTGTATGTTTTTCTTTCATTATCTATGGCCTTCTATACACAGGTTAATTCTGCGAATAAACATTAGTGAACTGTTTCTTTTTCTGTAATCGTGTCATTCGCATTATAGGTATGTTTGGATATAAGTTAAATTGTTTTTATATGCCTTTGGTCTTATTTTATTTCATATTTTGTTTAAGTGAAAATTACTGAAGATATATGATTAAATTACTACGTTTAAGTTTTTGTGTTTTGTTTTATCAGTTTATCAATAAAAACTGAATTGAGCATTTCATGCTAACATGCAAGTTTTTTCCCATGCTCATCCATTTTGTGTTTCAATGATAATTAGATACTTTTTTGTAATATATAGGTAATATCGTTTTGAATTAAAAGAGTTTTATCAATTGGAAATAAGGTTCACTGTTGAATAATTGTTATTTTAATACGAGAGCTAAATTAGATTAACATTTTGAACACGTAACGCAGTGAATTTCGAAAGATTTTATTTGAATAATACTTTTGTTGAATTTTATTATGTCTTCTGAACTAAAATTAAGAATTCGTGTCTGCGGTTCCACGGGTAAAATGTAAACACTACCGATACACTCACGTAATTAATTACGTTAGAAAAGTAAAACATTTTACTACATTATTTAAAATCGAATTCGTATATCTCAATCTATTATTCAATTAATTACGATGGAAAACACAATTAAGATCAATAATTTTATATCTATTTAGAGTAATAATAGGTATTCTTATTTAGGTTCTCCTGTTATTATGTTGACATAAAAACTCATATTCCGCGTAATCAATATTTACTCATCACTACGACACGCTATTTTGTGATTGTTGGTTGTTTATTTAGCAACTGAATAGAAAGCGTCAGTCGCCATCGTCAGATACATTGAGCTTTAGGAGATTTTTCGTTGGTTGGTTTTGGTTAGTTTGTTGTTTTCATTTGCTTTCGTTTCGTGTCCATTTTTTGTGTTCTTTGTTTGTTTTCTTTGTTTTCGTTCTTAGTTGTTCATTTTGCAGTCTATGCTTATATTCTTTGGTTGTGCTCTTGATTTTTGTCCCTTGATTACCTATTTGTCGGTTTACACCTTTTATGCCGGCTGTTGGTTAGAGTTTAATTCATTTCTTTTTTGTTGGTGGTTTTTACATTGAACTTATATTCTTTGGTTGTACTCTTAATTTATGTTCCACGATTATTTATTTGTCGGTTTACATCCTTTTCTACCGGGTATTGGTTAGCGTTTAATTCATTTCTTTTTTCATGGTGGTTTTTGTAGTTTTCGTATTGGTTCGTTTCGTGTTCTTTCCACTTTATTTCAAGACTCCTAATGTAGTTTACAGAAAGGAGAGGAGAAGTTTTAGTATGTATCATTTTCTCAAGCTGTCTTCTAAGCGGGAAAAAGTATAACTATTTGCACTCCGAAATGCACCCGGGCGAAGCCGGGTACGAAAAGCTAGTATATATATATTACCAAGACGAAGTGCTTAATACCATAGAAGTTACTAATAAAAACGTATTTCGTCAGGAATGCCTTTGAAATTTTCAAATAAAATTTTTACGAACAAATATTTAATTATCAAACTAGATTAAGCAACAATAAATACATCAATCATGGTTGTTGTCCGTTGTCAATAGACTTATCCAGCTCGAAGTTATTTTATATTCTCTCGCTCCCGCATTTCTTTGATTCCTCCAATCTCCACTCGTTTTCCTCCCACTTTCAGTTGGACATCAGGCCTCCATTTATTCTGCAGCCGTAAAAATCGGATCCACGTGGAAACGGGTGTGTAACCATCCTCTCTGTTGAAATTCAACCATGTTTTTGTCATTTCGAAGCCCTTTCTTATCGTCATCAGGAAGTAAGTCGACTGTTTTGTGACGACATCTTCAGAAGGTTATTTTTGTGCTCCTGTTCAGACGGAGCGTGTTCTGCGATTGCACACAGTTTCGTTTTTCCTCGACTTCCGATTTTATTGTAATCAATGTAAATAAATAATAGGTCTCATTTGTCCGAAATATGATTTTCTGCAGCCGTACTAAACCCGCATACGACTACCGATCGAGTGGAAAGAAAGCAATCATTTGCTCTGGGAGGGAACACCTGAGACTTTAGTTTTGAGTTCTACAATTATATGGAGTTTCTTTAACACCCTCCTTTCTGCGATGAAGGATACATAAGGTAAAATAAGTTGCCGGTTTTATATGTTATAACTTTCCCCTTATTCCCTCATCGCACCCTCGATTATTTCCTTATGGTAGCCATTATTCTGAAGCACTAAGAGGAGATGGTATTCCCCTACAGCTGAAGATGCCCTGTCGGCGACAGTCTTCACTCTATGGAACGGGATCTTGATGAGGAGAGCCTGTCGCAGCGGGTGGTGGCCGTTAAGCTATCGATCCGTATGGGGCATCCTAAGATACAGCGCGTAGCCTTTAGATCCATCTGACTTCCTTGATATCAATACGTCGGGAAATGGTAGTTGCCCATTGTCTTCTGCTTCCATTTTGAATTGTAAGGCAGGGTAACGCCCATTGGTGTGCTGAAAGAATTTATTCAGCTTTTCCTTCCAATGTGGTCAAATTCCACAGAAAGTACGAACGCTTCTAACAAAAACTTTGGTACGGGTTATCTTTTGAGTAAACAGTGTGTTTGGCGAATTACTTAACTCGCCATAACAATAAGATAACCGATCCAATGTTGAAGGAATCGCACTTACTCATTTGAAAAGTAAATCGGAAATCATTTCTGTTTTTAAGGAAAATCAACTACACAGACATACTGTTACAAGTTGTTTTAATAAGGCATGCGAGAGGGATTTTTTATCACTTCAATTCACCGAATTTTCAGATGCTACGTAAATATTACAGCGATGAATTTCACCTAAAATCCAGCGCTGACCATCATCTTAGTGCCCCCTACATTCATGTCAAATTTGGTCGGAATCGGTTGAGAAATGTGGGCGTGCATAAAGGAGCAGACAGACAATTGACCGCCATTTTTAATCAAGCGGACAGACTTAGTGCCCCCGTACAAATTTGGTTAGAATCGGTTGATTGTGGGTGTGCATAAAAGAACGGGCAGACAGAGAGACTTACTAAAATATAGTGGTGAAGATATACGCGTATTTAAGAACGCATGAATCCAACACTTCACATTTCGAATTTAAGCAAATGCATATGCATGAATAAAGTACGTACAGTTATGTCGCGCCATGTTGAGATTAATAATATCCTACATACTTGATGCGTGAGTAACCTTGCTTCAGATCATCGATTACATGGAGCAAAACGAAAGATAAATGAGCCTCTGCGAGAGCGCCTGAGGTGAGGAGACGAATTAAGAAGGGAAAGACCAGCTGACGGACGGCTCTTCGGGCTTTATTGTGCATCTCCTTCAATCTCTGCGTAAGCCTACGTCGACCAGCTCCAATAGATAACATCGTACACTTATTTGTAACAAGAATGTATGCGTGACGAAATGGAGGAACCAAACGCTCAAAGGGAAATTGTGTTAAACGAGCCACAGCCAACCTAAGGAATGTATTTTCTCACCTGGTAGCCTAGGAGCAGAGGACGAAACTAAAGTTCACATACACCATTAGATATTACAGAGGTTCCTTCGCTATGCACATTGGTGAATTCTGGCTCCTTATCAAGCTCTGTTTAGCCACCCCTCTATTAAGGGAAAGAGAGATAAAGAGAAGGAAATGGGAAGGGAGATGCGACCGTTGTGCATTATGCGGCCGACTCTCCTTAATAAGGCTCTCGCGGAGAAGGAAGAGTGAGCGGTAGTTGGAAAAAGTCGCAGTCTCTCCGTCTTATCTGGTTCCCTAAAGGTGATTCTGCATTAAGGCCTAACTCTCATGGTCTCACATAAAAACTGCGAAATTATTCCAATGTCTTCCATTAGAAATAACGATATGTCTCCCTTTCTGTAGATTCAGACGGCACCTGCGCACAAAATAACACACACAGAAACAAAAACATTCGCATCTCCTTCCACAAAGCAGCTCTCTTTCTGAGAGTCTTTGAATTAAAAGTCATTCCATCGAAATTACTTTAAATTATATAATTTAGCAAAATAAAATCTAAAAAATGTCATTAATTTCGTCAATTCATCGAATTAACTTAAAAATATGCATTTTAATAAAAATAATCGCTTCATTTTGTAGTAAAAAGAACAATTAATTTTAAATTTTATAAAACCTTTGTTAGAATATTTATTTGATTAAAGTTTTTAAGCGTTCAAGACATTTATGAAATAAAAAAGAGTTCGGTACTAACTATGAAGATAAGAGCGTTTAAATTATTTGCCGACATATACAAGTCATAAATTTTACCAAAATTTTAAGAAATATGGCATTTTAATGGCTTAAATCTTTAAAAAATTACGATAAAACTAATTCTGGAAAGGTATCTATACGCTTTCAATGAAAATTATCATTCTCGATAAACCGCAATCACTTAATAAACAGAGCAGCATTAATACTTCCATCAAATTCTCATCTCCGTCGAAAATTTAACGTCCAAGAGACTTTAAAGAAAAAAGGAAGAAGAAGCTCTCTGTCTCATTATATCTCGGGGTCTATTTCCAGAGGCAGGTAGCGTGAAATGAAGGCAGCGGCGGGCGAGGAGGAAGAGGAGCGCCTGCGAATCCACTTCCCTGCAACACGCGGAGGTGTCGCGCAAGCCTCTAAGAAGAAGAAGGGCGGGGCCGAAGACGAAAAGGAAGAGTATAAGTTTTGCGCAATGAAACCCCCCCTCTCTCTCGTCGGTATGGCTTCTTCTCATTTCTTCGAGAAGAAGCAAACTGTAGAGCGAGAGAAGAAGGAAGGAGGGAGGTTGGAGAGTGAGGTTAAGCGATAGCAGAGAGAGAGGAGGAAAAAATACACGAAGACTACGAGCGTTCAATATTCAGCGGTGTGCGACGATAACGTAAAGAGAGTATTACGTGAGGAAAATTATTCCCTAGAGAGCAAGTGGTGAGAGGACGGTAGAAGGGGAGGAGGAGGAGGGTAGAAGGGGAGGAGGAAAGGAGGGAGCAGAAGGGGGAAGATGGTGGCTTGGGAGATGCGTAGCAAGGATGAAAGGAGGTGGAATTCCCCTTTTTGAATATCTGCGTGACAATCTCCATTGGAGTTTCTGTTTTCTCTCTCTCTCTTTTCCTGGTGGGAAGGTGGGCTTTTCCTCGCGCCGGTTAGAGCGTGGCAAGAATATGGGGAATTGGCTGAGGAAGGAAGGACGATGAAGGAGCAAAATAAAGGAGGGTGCGTGCCTCTCTGTGGCGGAGAGGAGATTGTGGGGAATGAAGGAGGAGAGAGAGGGAGCTGGGGGAGGGGAGTGGGATAGAGAAGGAGGGGGTGGGGGATAGAGAGGGAAGGTCAGAGGACCCCGTGAGATTAAAGGGACGAGGGTGTGGAGGAGGGGGTGCACGCAGAGTAAATGGTGATGAAAAGGGAATTGGACGAGAGAGGATAAAAGGGGTTAGTATTGGAAGGAGAGAAAACAGTGAGGACGAGAAAAGAGGAAAGAAAGACAGAGGTACGATTGTTAAGACATCGACGTGCGTGCGTGCGTGCTTGCTTTTCACACGCAGTCATCCGCTGTCGCTGGCGAGGATATTATTCATTCGAAAAGAGTTTGCATTCCCAGACCGTGATAGCCTGTAAATGCACGCACGCTGTGTGTAACCGTTAAGACACAAGGTATGATTTGTTTGTCCAATACAGTTTAATTTGTAAAAGAATAAATTTTGTAGCTCGCTCTCAAAATAACACAACGGCAAATCACGGTTTCCTTCCCTATACAAATATTTAAAACAATAACAAATTCGATGTGAGAGAATCATCATTTTTCCAAAGCACGCACAAACTATTCTCGAGCAGGAGAGATTAAAATTTATAATCAAATGTTGATGCGTTGGCGTGTATCTCAAATAAAAAAATATGAGGCGAGGTGTCGCCATTACGTGAAAGCCAAATTATTCAAATGATAATTTCTTCAATTTTCTAGTCGGAGAATAAAATGAAGCGCGACAAACATTCGCGCGCAATGTGCGATCGCGTCAAAAAAAGCCCTCATCGCCTCTTTCTCTCTCTCTCCATCATTTCTCTCGGTTTGGAAGGTGACGCCAACACATTTTCGTTTGGGGAATCAGAGCAGTGAAAGCATTCATCCGCAGCCCCGAAACATATTTCAAATTTTAATTCCCGTAATTTATGCCAGCGAAGTATGAGATGACAATTTCCATTAGCAAATTTTCATGCTTTCCATAATGTCCTCTCGACGGCTGATTAAAAAGAATTGCCTAAATAACCTTTCCCGCACACAATCTCCTAAATTGGTCGTCGTTCTCCCCCCACTCCCACATTCCCCTTCATCTCCCTCTCGCGTCACACTCCGCAATTACCATCAATGTCCCCGCGCACTTCGCCGCGGCCGTAAAAATTACTCAATTTTTATTATGTCGTTCCCTTTCGAAACGGTCGCCCTTAAGAAAACGGGATTAGTTTCCTTTTCAACGGTATTCCTCGTTAAAGTAGCCATATCGCGAGATACAAAATACCGTTAGCGGAAATACCTAACTGAGAAACGTCGAAATTTTGGAACTAAAACTTTATCCTAGTGAATTTATGAAATCGATAACAACGGAAAATTAAATCTATAATATATTTTGAAGCGTGTGTTTGTGTTTGTTAATGGAACTACTCCTAAACGATAAGACCTAGAATAACCAAATTTGGTACGATTCTTCCTTACATCATAACTTAGTGAATGGTCAAGGTTTTTTTTTCTGCTCGTCACTTTGATTCGAAATGGCGAACGTTTTAATTATCAAACGTCACGTATTTTGCATCCTGCAACTGAAATACAGGGATGAGTGTAGACTACTTTGAATTTGCATTTTAAAATTACTTAAAATTACGGTACGAACTTGAGACTTCGATACTTTTTTGCGGGAAAGAACAAAGTTTATTTTTATTGAAGACAGATTCCGAATTCTGGTCGAATTCGCATAGAAATATGGTTAGAATCAATAAAATACGTGATTTTATCAGTTTTATTACAATACCCATTATAAGCTACCATGACAACTCCCACTGTCGCCGAAATTGAGAGTTCAGTGCATTTATATGGGAGAGAGAGATGGAGAGAGAGGAGGGAGGGGGAAAGTACCTAATTTTATTTACGTTTTCATTATAATTAATTAAATAAACAACATTTGAACAAGAATAGCAGTACATAATGTATTATTTGTCGCTCTGGAATATTGTTTATTACAAAAATGTTGAAGATATGTAATCTCTTCTTACTTATCAATATAAAAGCTTTAAATTAACAAATTGTTATATAAAAATTTACAATTCTTTACGTTTTTGTTATAATTAGTTAAATAAAATTTGAAGAACCAAAGCAGTAAATAAGAACGTAGTATTTATCGTTCTGGAATATTGATTTTTACAAAAGTGTAGAAGGTATGTAATCTCTTCTTACTTATTAATATAAAAACTTTAAATTAACAAATTGTTATATGAAAATATACAATTCCTTACGTTTTTGTTATAATTAATTAAATAAAATTTGAACAAAAAACGGATTGTTACAAGCAAATATGATTAATTGTTAAAAAAAGCTAATTGTAATTTTAAAAGTATCTACTATATATTTTAAAGAGTTTGTATGTTGTGCTGTAGTAGCTTCACTAAATCCGTTGAAATTCAAATGGAAATTCTGCTAGTTAATAATAATTTTCATGATTAATGAATTATTTTTTGCTTAAATTATCAAGTTACATCCTATATATAATTTTGGAAGTGTCCGTCCCCCCCCCTCCTGTATCTCAGAAGCCGTTCGTCGTAGAGATATGCGGTGAACTGCGTTTTGTTTCCACAAGATAGAAGGTCCCTAGAAAGCTATTTTAATTTTCATAAAGTAGGGGTTCGAATCCAGGAGACAATTTATATGTTCCCATAAGTTTACACGGGATTTTTGATTTTTCAGAGTGCAAGGTTTTTTTCCTTCATACGTTAAAATATGTAAATATGGACCGATTTTCTATGTTTTTACTTTATTCGACGGCTAATACTCTATACTATGTTGTTTTTGGAATGTTTACATGTTATACGATCCAGATTTTCAGATATACGCAATTGTTTTAGAATTTTTATGGATATTTCGTACTCTTTCCGGGCGTTGCTAAGGCGACCGTCATTGTTGCTTCCGATAAAATTAATACCAATTAAACCTTCAAATAGGTGAAATAAAAGCGTTATTCGCTTCGCACTTTTGTTTAAGAATCGAAATTAATGATGAATAGCAACATAAATATTTACGGATAATTATTCTGTTGACTTCCCCAGACTTCGTATGGGAAGCCGATTTAATCAAAGCAGTTGAATCTTCCCAATCTTCCTTTCATCTTTGAATACTAGAATATTATCTCTTTGTAAGTAGAACTATTATTATATTATACATCTATAATGTTTATTAACGCAAATAGACTCACGCATAAATTTAAAATTAAATGAGAATAGGGACATTCGTTATTTTTTAACACATTACAAGGTTATCTTCTCTTCATTGATAATCAAATTAACCGGTTGCATTTATTCTTATATAAAAAAGAAAGGACATATTATTCAATAATAAGAAGCAAAGAAAATTATAAACAAATGTTCGTGATCAATTACTGTGTAGCATTAATATCCTCTCTAATATGACTTAAAATGCAGATTTCTGACCGACTTATGGGATATTCTCCCGAATGGATGTGGAAAAGAGACGGAAGACTTAACACACAAGCTCTTAAACAGAGCTAGATAGGTATGCTCTATTTTTACCACCAATCTCACGGGTGTGAACCGGACAGCGGTAAGGGGCAGAGCCCCTTTACTTAAAGAAACCTCTAGCGGAAGGAATTGAATTGAACTATATGATCATACGACTTGATTGCATAGTCCGATAATATAAGTTAATAAAAAGAATACTTCAAACTTTAGTATACGTATAAAATTAAATATTTAAGGATAATTATTCAGTTAACTGCGTATGGGAAGCGTTTCCAACGATTTATTCAAAGCGGGTGAATCTTCATTTCATCGTTTGAATGCTGGAATCTAACATTTTAGTAAGTAGAACCATTATATTATACATCTATAATGCTTATTAACGCAAATGGTCTTATGCATAAATTTCAAATTAGATGAGAATAGGGACATACGTTATTATTTTGACACATTACGTGGTTATCTTCTCTTCACTGAGATAATGGAAATGGAACAATATACCTCTGTGGAGTAGTCTTATCCATTGTTTACATTCCTCTATAACCTGATCTTACCATTTCAATTACCCTTTTATTTTCCACTTGAATTCCAGTATTACATGCATTAAACGTTTAAATTGAACTACTTCGAACTGTAGGCTGAAAATGATGAACAGAATAAGAAATATTATAATGTTTTATTCAAAATGATTCATAACCGAAGATTGTAGGTTAATACTTTATTATATTTATCCCAAAAAAATGAAAGCCTGCAGATCGAGAATTCCATTTTTAAAATGTAGATTTCTGACTGACTTCCCATAATAAATTGTCAATACGCACACACAGCCGTGCCCTCAGCGAGATTTGAACCCGCGAACCTTACCAATACCCGGAAAATACATTAGTATAATTAAATGTGAATTATTGAGACCAACTTTTTTTACACACTCCTTAACTTTTTTATAAATTAATTGTCAAAAAACGCGCAAATATTGCGCGGGTTCAGCTAGTATTTATTAAGAAGAGATCGCTTCTTATAAACACAAAAACTTATTTTAATGAATTTGATGCATTTATTTCGTATCTAATTAAGTAATTGGTAATACAACAGGGAAGATGCAGAGAGTCGTTTCCTAAATTTGGGATGAGTTTCAAAAAGTTCGCCCTCCAAAGCAAATGACGATAGAATCCATCATAATGACGTTCAGGAAGAAAATTTCTATGCGAATATAAGTAGAACTAAAAAAACCGGCATTCCAGAAGGACGTTTTTAAACCAACATGTTGAAGATCTGTGCTTCGTTAACTTGATGGCTCGTTACTGCATGGGCGTCAGGTTCGCACCTGCAAAAGAATTCCGTTTCACAGTTTGGAGAGGGGAAGAGGAAAATTCCCAACAGCCGAAGCCATTCTGCAAAAGCGTCACTTGATTCCATCGGTCAACCGTAAAACCTATCCATCCCCTTTCCAAACCCCCTCGGCTGCGAACACGAGGGAAGAGCGACACTCAACCCCCCTAGCGGGGACCAAACGTAACGAGGGCCCGAGAGAAGCCACGAAGGCGCAGCACCCACATGCCCCTCCCCCTCCCTGCGCCCGCACCCTCGCACCACGCAAGCACCGAAGCCACACCGCCATCGACGGCCTGCCGCCCACCGCAGCGACGTAATGAAAAGGCGGGCATGCCATGAGGGAGTTCCCTCCTTCGCAACTCCCTCCCCCTACCTCCTCCCCCTCTCTCCAGCGTCGCCTCATCAAATCCTCCCTTCCTCCTCTCTCCCTAGCCTCCAATGTACATTTTTCTCTCCCGGCCCCTCCACATTTTACGCGCTCACTGAACTGTCAATTAAGATGGAATTTATAACCCTGGTTACTCCGCTTACAGACAACTCACCTTCCCTCGGATCACGATTCAAGCCATGGTTAGGAGGGGGAGAGTAGATTGGGAGGACAAGGTGTGGAGGGAATGGAAAGGGCCAGATGAGAAGGAAAATTGAAAGCAAGGAAGCGAGATGAAGAGAAGGCGAGGAAAGAGAAAGAATATCGAGTACCTACGGGGAAAAGGGGAGAGAGAAGGGAAGGAGAGCGATAGACATTCCGTCGCATCCGGCGATTTGCGGAAAAGAAAGAAAGATGAAAAATACGACCAAAACAGTTGTGCAGGAATGGGCTGGAACATTTCTAAGAATACAATAGAGAATAAAAAATCGGTACAACATACATTGCAGAAACTTTCTCATACGTATATTAATGCGTCGTTTATTTGTCTTTAGAAAATGAAAAACCTATCACCCGGTTTTTAGAAAATCCAATTTTTGTTAAAGTTGCCCAAGAATAAACTAGCCTTATACCCATTCATTGAGAAAATCGTTCTAGCCGTTTTTGAGAAAATCAAATTATTGTTAATGCTGCCTAGAATAAACTAGCCTTATATTCATTTTTTGAGAAATATGAACTATACATTGTTATTGAAGACAGAAACTCAAGTAACTGTACGAAATTTGATCAAAATCGTTTTAGCCGTTTTCGAGAAAATCGAATTATTGTTAAAGTTGCCTAGAATAAACTACTCTTAATTATTGATCAATGTCAACCATTTCTATGTACACTCTGCTCAGTATGATAAAATGCCTAAGTACGAGATTTCATTCATTTTCGCTCTACCATCTAGGCTCCAGAGCCAGTAACAGACAGACAGACAAACTTACAGACAGACAGACAGACGGCATTGCAAAAACCACTTTTTCGGATTACGTAAAAATCTCGAGGTCGAATTTTTTCGCGATAACAATACTTTCTCGATACTTCGTATGAGAAAGTAAAAATAAAGACCTCAACATTTAAAATATACCTATAATTAAAAATTTTTTGCACATTTACAGAACAATAAAAAGTTATTTCATGCGAGAGAAAAAAATGTTGTAAGAAGAATTCAAGTAGGTAGTTCATTCACCTGCTGCGAAGTAAAAAAAAACATTTATAGTAGACGAGATGTAAGTTGGCTTCTGAGGAAGTGGAGGGCGGGAACATTAGAAGGGTACTTTTCAGGCTTGGGCTTATCAGAGCCTTGCGACGTTGCCATACTATGCCTAAGTAGCGTCGCTTCGTTTTCTCATCCAGTAGCCTTTGGGTTGCGGGCGTGGACTGTAAGCGTAAATCCGACAACGTAGCTCCCCCTCTACTTTGTGGGCGTAAACTTCTGGGAGGCCAACTTATTTCTCGTGAAGTGTAGTTTCGCGTATAATAAACCGAACGTATTATTTGACAATATTTGAGAAATAAAACGACGGGGGAAATGGAAAGAAAAGGATAGAAAGAGAAGGAAAAGAGAGGCGAGAGGGTGTGCATAAGGAGTGGAGGTGGCGAAAGTGGAGGAAGAGGAGGAGGAAAAAACGGAGAATGTGATGAAGGTGGGGAAGAAGAATGGGATTTGGAGATAGGAGGGGAGGAAGAAAGAGAAGGAAAGGTCTAAAGAAAGAGGAAGCCAATTATCGAAAGACGTGGGAGAGGAATGAGACGGCGCCTTGAATTAAGATAAAACGCGCGGAATTGAATGTTTCCGATTGGGAGTCGAAGTAATGTTTTTTGGGATCCACCACATTCACAGTGAAATTCGCCATCGAAATGGTTGATGATTTAGAGAAAATAATCGGATAATAAGAGGAATTGGGAGGAAATACGGGAAGGATGCGAGTGGAAAGGAAAAAAAAAGATGGGGAAAATAACTCGAGAATAAAGAAGGGCGATGGATTCGTGTGTGTGCGTGCGTGCGTGTGTGTGTGTGTGTGTGGAGGGAATGTAGTGGAGGGCGAGAGAGGGAGTGAAGATGGACGCTAGGGATTGCGCTTAGAATTCTGAACCCTGCATTTAATATCTCCCATTAACCCCCTCCCCAGTTGCCATCCCATCCTACACAAATTCCTCCAATCAGCAGCCGGCGTCTCAGTCCAGCGAATATCCACACTCCAGCAGAGCAAACTACATAGTATAGCGATCGGTGAGCGATGACAATTACGGAGGACACTTAAGAGGATGAAAGAAAGAATGGAGAGGGAGAAGAGGAACGGGCGATGGAGAAGGGGAGACGGGAAGAAGAGAAGGAGGGAGGTGGAAGGAAGGAGAGGAAAAGAAGGATAAGAAGAATGAGAGGAATGAGAAAATCTTGAATTAGCAATGCATATATATTCTCTAGCAAAATTTAGTCTATTTTAAATTTCGTAAACGTGTGCACCGATTTCATACTCATGAAAAGAAAAGCAACACGGTGAGCGCATTAAGTGCTCTAACAAATCGCGGATGCTGCATTTTCGAGTGCTACAATTATTTTACTTGTCCAAAGTGTCATTTATTTAGGCAGTGCAGTTTTCCACTGAGTTCTGAAATAACTTTAATGTATTCAAATAAGGCACAATATGCAATGAGTGAAATATGAAAATTCACATTTTCCTCCATTACTTCAAAAAAAATCAACAACTTCATTCATTGAAAAAAAACTGGATGAAATCTCTCTCGACATTTTTTATTATCGATCAAAAGTTAAAGAGTTCGGTGTATCTTCATCGACATTTTCATGTAAATTAATTTTTTATGTTAACCTCAAACATTTAAACCACAATGTGCATTCCTGCCTGATTATTTAGAAAATAAAACTAAATACAGAAAAAAGCTAAAGATGTTTTTTCTTACGAACTTCCTGAAAAAGATTAAAATCTGATGTGGCCAACACATGACTTTCTCCATATTTGGGGTATAGATATTTAAATTATTATGAATAGCATTACGAGGCAAAATTATTATTTCGTGTTGTAAAAGAATACAGTCGTCCTTATTGCCGTAAATTAGGTATATTTTGAATATGTTTAAAGAATTCACCGCTACATGGTGGTGGCACTGTATACTGGAAATTTACAAATAAGCAAAATATCTTCGAAATGGATGGTTCTACGACAATTTGCTTCAAACAAAAGTTGGAAGAAATATTATTCTCTACAACTTTGGTCCTCACGAAGATTACCAATAACGATGTTTTTAAGGAGATATTTGACGGAAACCGAAAAAACCTATTATTAATAAATAATTCCTAAACAATAACTGCTATGGAAAATTGTTTCAAATAGAAGTTGAGGGAAATAACATTCTCTGTAACATTTGTATAAAATTGTATATACAATAATGATGTTTTAACGGAGAAATATTGCAAAAACCGAATCGGGTTTCGAATAAACCTCGACTTCCCGTTAACCGGTATTGTCCAAAAACTAATCACTTCTTTGTGTTCATGCTAAAGTGTTATATTTGAAATTTGGTATTAATATGACAAGTACTTTTTGAGTTAGAGCGCCCACAATCACATACACACACACAGACATCATTCCGAAAATAGTCTGAACGTGTTCTAGAGACCTCAAAACGTGTATTTCCGCTGAAATCTGGAAGTCGGTTTTTTTTCGTGATCACAATACTTTCCCGTTACTACGTATGGAGAAAGTAAAAATGAAATATATGTTCGAGAAATACAAAGGAAAAACGGACAAAATGCTTAATGTTATAGATAAAAAGTGACTAGGAATAGGTATTTCCAATCGACGTTGTCCGCCAGGCGGCAGGTTGATCGAGGGGAATAAAAACATGAGCGCCTGAATCCTCAAAATGCCAACCCTAAAATAAAATCCGAGTTCTGGATGAGATATTGTCACCCTTCTGCCTTTCAAGTCTTCTTCTACCCCTCTCTTTTTTCTACAACCCTCTCCGCAGAAAAACGAGTAATGTCTTTCTGCTCGGCCACAGGTTCAAATTTGAGGCGGTTATCTCCTACGGAAGAGATAAGGTAGCGAGTGAGTGTAGCCCATGAAATGTAGTGTTATGACGCAGGTGGAGCAAAAGTGGGATCGAAGAAAAAGGAGAGAAATGTCGGCTGTAAGTAGGAGTGAGTGAGTCAAGAAATAGCTACGTAGGTGGATAGGGGTAGAGAGAAAGCGTGGGAAATAGAGAGAAGTAATGGGAGAGAGTGAAAGAAAGTGAGAGATGTAATGAGAAGGAAGGGGGATTCGATGACGTGAAAGCGTGGAAATGTAGGAGGCGCGCATGACACGATCGGTGTTATTCATTTGTCCTCGATGGCGAGTCGTCGTCGGTTATAGCTTTGGGTGGGCGGACGGGGAGTCGGTCGAAATTAGCGACCTCTCCTCATTAAGGAAGTTTGCCGCGTAAAAGGACTGATGGAAGATTAATGGATGGCTAAATTTGCGTATTTACCTTTCATCTTTGATTGAGAAATAGGAGCGCCAGTTACGACTGCGTTTTCATTTCGGAAAAATTATGAGCTTTTCTTTGAAAGGACATTTCTGCTTCCATTCCAAAGCCTTTTGCTTTCCATTTAAGATTTTATTTTCGCCAGAAATATCAATTTTGAAATTTAAAAAGAAGAAATTATTCACGGCTCACCAAGAAATATTTCAACTCCAAAAGAACGTTAGTGTAACTACTGTAATCGCTAAATAAAATATGATCGTTAGTATGTTATTTGATTTTTTAAGCAATTATATTCCAAAAGTCAATTTGTCATTATTTAAATGCTAAATCACAAAACAAAGTTAAATAATGAGTCGTTAACGCGTTAAAAATATGTTTGCTTGTCCTACAAGAAATTCTTGTTATAATTAAGCAACATGTAATTCCATATAAACAACCGTTTCAATTAATCCTTTATATATGATTTATCCCATGAGCTGCAAAATATCAGCTACAGTTAAGAATAAAAATTTGAAATGTGATGTGGTCTGTTCTATTGGATGATTAAAGAGAGAAATAAATCAGAAGCTACGAATTGCTTTATGTCTCCGTAATTACATATTTCTACGCAAGGATTGATGCATTGCAAGAGACCTCCATACAAAATATCTCCGAAATTTTTCACATATCAAAATATTTTTCAAATAAAACTTGTAGAAATAGTAAATAAGAGTATTACTTTTCCTATATATATGTTTACTGTAGGAGTAGCCGTTATCAAAAAAATCTGATGTGGCCAACACATGACTTTCTCCATATTTGGGGTATAGATATTTAAATTATTATGAGTAGCATTATAAGGCAAAATTATTATTTCGTATCGTAAAAGAAGACACGTCGTTGCCGTATATTACGTATATTTTGAATGTTTACAGAATTCACCGCTACATGGTGTTGGCGCTGTAGGCTGGTATTAAGAAAAAGCGAAATATATCCGAAATGGACGGTTCTACGAAAATTAGTTTCAAACAAAACTTGGAAGAAATATTATTCTCTACAACTTTGGTCCTTACGAAGATTACCAATAACGATGTTGTTAAGGAGATATTTAACGGAAACCGAAAAACCGGTTATTTATAAATAACTCCTAAACAATATCTCCTATAGAAAATTGTTTCAAATGAAAACAGTGGGAAATTACATTCTCTATAACTTTTGTTTAGAATTGTATATACAATAATGACGTTTTAACCAAGAAATATCGCAAAAACCGAATCGGGTTTCGAATAAACCGCGACTTCCGGTTATCCGTTATTGTCCAAAAACTAATCAGTTCTTTGAGCTCATGTTAAAGTGTTATATATGAAGTTTGGTAACGATATGGTGTGTATGTTTTGAGTTAGAGCGCCCACACTAACATACACACACACATACACACACACACAGACATCATTCCGAAAATAGTCTAAACGTGTTCTAGGGACCTCAAAACATGTATTTCCGTTGAAATCTCGAAGTCGATTTTTTTCATGAATACAATACTTTCCCATTACTACGTATGGAGAAAGTAAAAAGCATACAAGAAAGTCTTACAATTAGTTGGAGTTGAAATTACAATTAGAAAATCCATAGATGATTACTTCATCATTGTTGCTAACATAAACAATTTAAAAAAATAAGTTTAATTTACTTACGTGCGCATAAAATATTTTTAAATAGGAATAAAATGGGGTATTTATGTCGAAGAAAAGAACTTTAAAACATTATTTCCCTTACGTACAGGTACACCATTTCTTTCAAATACTCCATTGCACGAAACGCGCCCATTTGTGATACGCTGTACACTTTCCTAACTTGTTTCATTTTTGAAACTGAGGTACTCGATGTATAAGTGTAAATATACACAAGGAAAGCATTTTTGAAAATTAATGTCAGCTTCGCATAGATAAAATAATTAGTAAACCCAATATCATAATACAATATCATGATACAAGAGCACCTCTCAAAATGTTCCCTAATCATAAAAAATATCTCAAGCATATTTTTGACGCCAGCATCGAATATCGATAAGTATCATCATCATAGGTAGTCTGTCCGTTGACAGGTCCGTGATTATTCTAGGTTAAACTTGGTTCTCCATATACTCCTATTTTCCGCAGTTCTCTTCATGTCTTGATAGCTCTCTTTCCCTACTAGCTACTAGCTGAAACCTTTTCCTACCTCTTTCTCTTTTTCCATCCAGTTTTCCTTCTATACTGCGTTTCCAGAGATCGTCGGGTGAGGCGTGTCTACGGTTAGACTTGCAGGGTGAGGGGGAGAAAGTGTCAGCCAATGAGAGGTCTTAAATTTCCCACGCCTTTCAAAAATTCTTGACGAGCGCTGTTGACACGATTGCTCTCAGAACTTCACTCGTCCACAGCTGCTGTTGAAATGAGCGAAATTCGAAATGTGGCAACATTGGGTCGTAGCCTAAGCGAAATAACCCGAATGCGGACGGAATACTGCGAATCTGACCCGTACGACTTCGGGAAACGCACTATAGCACTTCTTTAATCATGCACTCTCTCCTCAGGTAATGCCCAATCCAGTTCGCCTTCCTCTTTCTGATAGTCTGTATAATCGTTCGCTTCTCTCCTATTCTTCGTAGTACTTCCTCGTTCTTCACCCTATCTGTCCATTTTATCTTCAACATTCTTCTTCATGTCCACATTTCGAAGCTTTCCAAGTATTTAATATCATTTTTCCTTAGCGTTCTGCTCCGTACAAAGCTATACTCCATACATAGCATTTTATCAACCTCTTGCGGATTTCCTGCTTTATATTTCCCGTTAGCAGGAGTTTCTTTCTCCTGAAAGCGGTTTTTTCTTGTTTTATTCTAGTCCTGATTTCATCTGTACATTTTGCTTCTCTCGTTATGATGCTTCCAAGGTATTTATAATCTGAAATTTGTTCTAATGGCTTTCCTCCAATACTTATGTTCAAATTTTCTTCTTCGATAAGTATATAGACCCATAAAAAGGACGCTATGCCGAAGACATGAAATACAGGTCTTGTTAATCGAGGGACTAAGGATAATCTGACTCGGAAGGGCGTGGGAAAGATGGCGATCGCGAAGGCAACGCCATACGCTTTGGTACGCAATTATCATAAATTCGATGGTTTCGAAATATGGCCATCATCACCACCGTTGAATAGTTACGGGGCGTGTTCCTCTCTTGTTTTTCTCTCCAACGAAGCCGCCCTCGTAACTCACTTTCCTCCCCTCCCCTCCGCCCCACCCCCCCCCCCCCCACCCCCCCCACCCATTCGCTACGTTCCGAATCCGTAGTGCATCACCGGTACGGATTCAGAGTCCGAGCCCTTCCATCGTTTTCCGTTCTCATTTTTATTCCCGTAATGCCGCCTGTTGATTTTTTTATCTCCTCCCACGCCTTTTATGCCTCTTCCCTCTCTCGCCCTCTCGAAAACCCCATTTTTACCCCCTCCTCTCCCCGCCTCTCTCTCCGCCTCCCCCACATCCGAAACACCGACCTCTCGACGGGGCGAGCCATACATTTCGTGCTGTCGGGAGGCCTCCCCGGGTACAATCGCGAATCACATACGCACCGACAAACAAAACCGTGTCCGTCCACCGATTTCTGCCTCCCCCCTCTCCACCTTCATCTCTTTCCACCTCACCATCTCTCTCTCTCTCTGCTCCATCTGCCTCCAACCGCTCGTTTCCCGTATTCCCATCGTCCGCGCGTGCCCACCGAGCACGGGAATGCCGATGCTGGGTTGCCAAGTATTTCGTTCGCCGTAAATCTCTCAGCAAAGCACGCACATGAGCGTCGGTCGAAGTGGGAGGGAGGGGGACGTCACGGGGCGAGCAATAGGGATCAGTCGGAGAAAGGAGTCCCCGAGTGGATATAGAGAGGCAATGCGGTGGGAGTTTGAGTGGAGGGGCGTCCAGGTGCCGTTTGAGGAGCGGAGGGCGACACGCGTGCTTCCCAGGAAGGTTTGTGTTCCAAGAGGCGTCTGTGAGGGTTTTATGTTTCACTCGCAGAAATCACCCAAGTCGTAGCCCATTGGAATTTAATTAGCTTGCGTATTTTTATAAATAAAAATGACCGGATCCAACCGAGGATAGCGCAACTCGAGGGCGTGCAGAGACGAGACTGTCCAGTCCATAACGATTGGGTGTTTATCGACCGCGCGAGGGCGACTACCCATTGGCCTATTCTATTGCAATTATCGAGATCAACTCCACTCTACTCGTTTTCTGCAATTTAACTGCCAGTATTCCTCGCAACCCCAGGTTCTCCCTGATAACTATTATTTCCCCCTTTTAAATTTCAATGTCACGGTTAAAAACGCGAATCAACTTTCCAAATAAAATTCTTCTATAAAGTTTTATGTGAACAATATTTGCAGTAACGAGACTTCTTTATTTATAATCACATTCAAGTTGCCTAACATTCGATTCATGGATTCTTTGAATAAGAAGAATAATTCGCGTGAAAGATTTGCGCCCAGGAGTTGTGGCGATTCCTCCCGGCGCACGAGCAATAACCTCGCTATAAAGAGCGAGTGAGCGGAATTAGTGGAACAAGGGCCCTCCCGCTTCTTTAGCTCTTCCTCCCAGTCCTCCTCCTCCTCCTCTTCAGACCGATAATCATTGACCGACCAACCAGAGAACATTCCTTCCTCTTCTATAGTTGTACTCCTGAAAAAATAACCCTTTTCTTAATAAAAATAAAACTCAATGGAATTCCATAGAAAGCGTACGGAGGCGGAAATTTTTCGGCAAAATCCACTCAAAAACGAACGACTTTCGAGAACCCTCCTCTCCGGGAGAACGAAATTAAAAGAAATTTCCGACATATTGTTCGTCGGTGTGCGTCCCGTTTCCCTCTCTCGTCCTCACTATTCTTTCATTTTTGTCACAGTGGAAAAACCGCTCCGACAGCCGCCGCACAGTGTCATCCTTGCCCCGCTAAGTATTCTTCGGATCAAATGATTCTCAATACCTTTGTGTGCGTGGTATGGAGAGCGATGGTGAACCCTCGGAAAATAAAAAAGGGAGGCGGGGAAAGAAGCAGGACAGGGAAGAAGGGAGGGAGGGAATCACGGGAGCCATAACGCTCTTTGTGCTAATGCAGCCCACTCAAAAATAAAATAAAAAGGGAGGGTGGAGTGGAGAAAAATGGTCGGGAAATCGTTAAGGCACGAGAGTCGGAGGGAGAATAGGTGAGGATGGGAGGAGAGCGGGAGAGAGAGGAAGGTAAGGGAAAGAGAAGTGAGGAGGTGGAGTTGGTTTATTGATTATCTGTCTTCATTTGTTCTCTCAACTCCATAAGCAGAATTGAGAAGGGGGGGGGGGATGAGACGAATGGAGGTAAAAAGGAAGGAAGTACCAGAAAAAGACGAAGAGGAAGAGGGGGAGTTACAGTGACTAGGAAATAACTTGACGGCGAGGGAAAGAAAGCTCGCGAGCTAGGCGACTACTCGAGGAGGAATAATCGCGGAAATGTCTTTAGTCTGGCACGGACTACCTCGCCGGAGGAGAATGTGGCCTTTAGCCTTGTGCCTCATTTGCAATATAGATAAAAAAAATGACAGGCCTTAGGGCATCATCGTAAGGAATTACTACAATTTATTCGACTGACAATTTAACTCTAATTTGCACAAAAATATTAATTTAAAAAACGAGGAATTTTATTTGAATTTTACAGCAAACAAATGCGTAAAATAGGCATATAATGACAGACGATCTTTGAACGTAAAACGGATAATCAGTTGGCAGCGATGACATTGTGATTTTAAATATCTTAGTGTATGTGTGTATACGTATACTAGTATGTGTGCGTATGTGTGCGTGCGTGCGCATATATGCGTGTCAAATACACGCAAGGAATATAACTGAAGGGTGTTGAAATATAAGACTCTGTAGCTCGACGGATGAAGAAAGATAAATTTGAATATATTAATCGTATAAATAGAATAAGAGTAATTACACAATAAATGCGAAACAATTCCCGTTACGAAAGATTGATAGTGAGCGTGTGTCAAGGGAAGCGGAACCATAAAAAAATCGGATAAAGATGAAAAAGGCAGTACGGGAAAGAGAAAAATGAAAAAAAGGGGAGCGGATGTAATTAAGCAGGAGAAGGGGGAGAGAGAGAGATGGGGGGGAGGGAGGGAGGGAGGAGAGGGAGGAAGAATATAAGGGACATTCGGAGGTGCTCAAGAGGAAGAGAACGGCGCGGCGCAAAAAGGTAGAAGGAAGGAGGGAGGGAGGGAAGAAGAGGAGGAGGAGGAGAGAGAGAGAGCGGCATTAATCTCGCAGAGGGGAGAGGAGGAAGAGGAGGAGGAGTACATAGATTCTCCAAAAGCCCCGTCTTGATAGGTGCATAACTTTTCATTGCGGGCCCTTGAAAATAAAATGCAAAATAAAATGAGGATGGGCGGGGAAGCGAGAGAGAGAAGGAAGAGTCGGAAAGAGCCGTAAGTCGCCGTTAGGAAAAGGAGGAGGTTGGGGAAGAGGGAGAAGTGGGCGTCCTTAGCAATTCGCAAGGAGCTCGCCGTCGTTCTGTATCGCGGCGCTCTCCACCCTCGCCTTCCCATCGCTCTCCCTCCCCTCCCCTCCCCCCTTCCGATCCCACCCACCCCTCCAACAGGAGCCCTAAACGGGCCTCCCGCCTGCAGTAATTACTCCCAAGTTCCATTACAATAATGGAATGCTGGAACGACTAACTCATAGGGGCACGTGGGATGAGGGCGCGGGGTAGAAGAGGAAGGGCGGGTGCGGCCCGGATGAAGGGAGTCAGGAAAGAGGGCGGGATGCGGCGGTGGCGAGAGGAGGAGGGTCAGGGATGTGAGGGGGGAGGGGGGGGGGGCGAGGTCGGAAGGAAGATAAAGAGTTAAGGGAATCGACGAAGAAGGGGAAGGAGGGGAAGAGTCTCGGAATGCGAGAGGACGGAGAAGTTAAAGGGCGAGAGGGGCAGAAAAAAGAAGGGAGGAAGACAGGAAGGAGGGAAGCGGAGGTAGAGAAAGGAACCAAAGAGTCTTAGCGAAAGTACGAAACGAGGGGTGAAGAAGGGAAAATAGGTGAGGGAGAGAATGGGGCTGAAGGGCGGGGGCAAGAGAAGAAGCGAGAGGAGGGGCAAGGGTGGAAATGAACAGTCGTCGCGAGGAAGGAGGGGAGGGGGGGAGAGGGGGAGCGGAGGAGGAATTCCACGTTAGATAAGAGAAGTGGTTATGAGGTTGAGAACGGTTAGGCGAGTGGGCGGAAAGGGGCGCGTTCAGGGACTTTATAAGGGGAACGCGGGATGGCAAGGTGTTATGGCACGAAGGGGTCTTCGGAGGAGTAAAGGGGGAAGGGTTGCAGATGTGGAGAGGGGGCGAAAAGGAAGGCGGATAAGGGCAGAGAAAGAGAGGGGAGGAAGGGTTAGGTACTTAAGGGAAGGACAGATAAAAGCTATACGCGGAGGAGAATTTCTGGGAGAGGAAATGTAAGATTGGAGTGAATAAAGGAACGAGAGTCTCGGACGTGAGGAGGGAGAGGGCGACGTACCTGCTAGGACAGGGAGGGAGGGAGTGTGGAAGGGCACATTCGAAGAGGAGGTGACTTTCGGCGCAAGCGGTGAGAAGGTGGCTGGAGAAGAGGGAGTGAAATTTCCACGCAGCCATGGGATAGTCGCATAACTGAGCTAGCTCCTCCACTTTCCTGGTGATTACCATTTGTAGGGAACCGTCCCATAAGAACGCCATTACCTTTTCCGCCGAAGTCGATGAAAGGAAAGGCTCGGAGATGTCTCTTCCTCTTCGGCACAAAAAGAACCTCTTATCGACACGCGCTCGCACGCACGCAAGTACAAACGCACGCGCGCACACACCTCCGACCTAAAACGAGGGAGAAAAAGGGATTCCCTTCTGGTTCTCTCTAACCACCCATATCACGTCGCGGATCTGCGTCTGAATGCCATCGCCTCTCTCATAAGTGCTCTAAGAAAAGGGAACTAATTGTCTCGCTAATAATTTCCTCCTTGCTAAACCAATTAATCATCAGCTGCGTTGAATAAGTTGCTGAAAAGGCACTCGCGTCTTACTCGCGAAGAAATGTATAATGCTATGTAAAATTCCCGTTGAGATAGGTGCGCATCAATTAGGCGATCCTAGAACCATAGCCATTCATATTTACGATGTCGCTTGTAGTATGGGAAATTAAAACTCTAAAATAAAAAGATACGCATTAATTTAATGATGATTTACTCAAATACAAAATATGAATACTCTTAACAGTGCGCCGTTCATCTCAAATCGTGACAAATAAACGTATAATTCAGAGAATCATTTCATGAAAATCACAGAAGCAGGGTGAGTGCCTCTTAGGTTGCATAGGATAGTCCCACGATAAGGCGATCAAAAATCGGAGCGGCAAAACAGGATATTCGCCATCGGTGGATTCAGCTTAACACGACTATTCGTCGGTCACGCCTCTTCTATTTCCCTCTCGCCATCTCAGGCGTCTTTAATTTCCATCCCGGCGTGGCAGGTAAGGTGTACTCTAGGCAAGACAGACTCTTAGAGTACGCCTTACCTAGGTACCTAGGAGTACATCGTACCTGGCTGTAGCGTGTACTCTTAGAGTTCGGCATGACTAAACACAAGCCCAGGCATAGCGTACTCTGGCAGATAATTTGGACTCTTAGAGTCCACGCTACCTGAGACCCTTGGTAGGCAAGATGTACTCCGTTTAAATAAATTTTTAATTGTCATATATTGATGTACATATCATACCATACGGACGGACGAAGAGACGGAGCGAAAGACGGACGGAGGTACGGACGGACAAGCGAACAGACGGACATGCGAACAGACGGACAGACGGACGGAGGGACAGACAGATAGGCGTCATTGCGAGAACCATTTTTTCGGACTCAGTTACAGCTAAAACGTTTATTTCCGTCAAAATCTCGAGATCGAATTTTTTCGCGATTACAATACTTTCTCAATATACTTTGTATATGAGAAAGTAAAAAATCGGTACAACATACATTGTACAACGTTTCTCATATAATAATGCGTAGTTTAGTTGTCTTTATAAAATGGAAATCGTGTCAGCCGGTTTTTAGAAAATCCAGTCTTTGTTAATATTGCCCAAGAATAAAGCCTTATATTCATTTTTTGAGAAATATGAAGTATGTACTATTATTATAGACGTATACTCAAGTAATGGTAAGAAATTTGATCAAAATCTTTATAGCAGTTTTTGAGAAAATCAAATTATTGTTAATGCTGCCTAGAATAAACTAGTCTTATATTAATTTTTTTGAAGAATATGAACTATTTGGTATTACTGAAGACGTAAACTCAAGTAACTGTACGAAATTTGATCAAAATCGTTAAGAGCCGTTTTTGAGGAAATCAAATTGTTAAAAATGCGTATAATAAACTTTCCTTAATTATTGAGAAATGTCAACCATTTCTTCATAGCTTCTACTATGTATGATAAAACGCGTAAGTACGACATTTCATTCATTTTTGCTTTACCGTTTAGGCCCTAGAGCCAATAACAGTCAGATGGACAGACAGACTGACAATTTTTCGGACTCAGCTACACCTAAAACGTATATTTCCGTCAAAATATCGTGGCCGAATTTCTTCGCGATTACAATACTTTCTCAACATACTTTGTATATAAGAAGGTAAAAACACATATTTGGTCGTTAACTTTCCTTGTCCAATTAGCTAGGGACCGGTTTAGAAATGAAGCAATGTATCGTATTATTTCTGGGATTCGGTATCCACGTCATTATATTTATATGTACTAGTATATAGCCCGTCAGAAATGAAGGGAATAAAGATACTTCAAAATTATGTTATCATACCGAAATCTCCAAAGTGAGACAAATATATCTTAAACTTAAAATAGTTGCATATATTCTTCTGCAAAGAGAATGAATGTACAGTGAACCATCGGTATATCGGACCTCGATAGAACGGACTTCGGATATAACGGATAGATTTTCCAACTGCTACTTTCTCCCAAATTTCCACCAGGGTGGGGAAAAATCTAAATTTTCGAAAAAGTATCCCAAGTTTGATTCCTTGGAATAATTCCGTTTCAAATAAGATATATGCGAAAATCAATTTTCATTTAACAACTCCGAAATTAAACAATTTTCGAGAGATTTAGAATTAAATTCGAAATCCTTTCACATGGATAAAAAACTTTACTCGTTTCTTTGTAGGATGGTATACACTTCGCGTAGATAGCTTAATTCTATCACCTTCAAAAAAGCTAATAAAAAGTCCTGCTCTGTGAATTCGGTGTGAAAAATAGCGCATTTGACTAGTTTAAGCAGCAGGATAGTTTATGCAAAATTAACTGTAGGTTATCGCGAAGTATGACTTTATACAGAACAAAAACACTCTTCAAAATAATTATGTAGAGATATGTGAAAACATTGATTTAAAGTGATACAGTCCGTGTTAACTGGCAGAGTACGTTTTACCTGGCGTATTGTTTGGGCACGGAGTCTGGACTCTGGAGTCCACCCTGCCTGCAGGTACCGTGGACTCTTAGAGTACAAGATGCCGGTGGAGTCCACCCTACCTCCTACACCGGCACCTTCTTCGGAGCTAATCAAGTTTGGTGACTGGGTGCCGATTCACAGTGTCCTTAGAATATTACACATCCAACCATTCCCACTAAAGTCCCTCTCACTTCGGGGCTGCTACCGAAGGAGATTAAAGTACATTTGTTGTAGGGCCCGGAGGGCGAAAGAAGAGGGTGGGGGCGGAAGAAGAGGGTGGGGGCGGAAGAAGAGGGTGGAGGGGGAGGGAGGCGAGGGAAGGGAAGGAGACGCCCTTGATGACGACGGTGATAATGGCGGTGGAGATGCGATTACACATCGGCGGTTCCCTGAGGTGTGTATAAGAGGAGGAGAGAGAGGAAGGAAGAGAGGGAATTGGATGGAGAGAGGGAGGGGGGGGGCGGGAGAGAGAAAATGAAAGGATGCAGGAGGTGGCTGAGGGATTGGAGAGAGAGAAAAGATAGTTTTTGGTGAGGACAGAGGAGATAAAGAGGAAGGATAAGGAGTAAAAAGGTGGCATCCCTCCGATAAGGAGTGGATGAATAAACCGCCCGTAAAAGTGCTTAAAATCACCGAAATGATGGGATCAAAGAAGGGAATCGTCCCGCGCCGAAAGCTGAAATTTTGTAACACAGATTTTTCTTTCTTCCACTATTCCACCATTTTATTATTGTCTTGCTTCATGTGCAGCATTGCACGATTTTTAAAGGTAGACTGATTCTGAGTATTATTAACGACTTCATTTCATTTTCACATTCCACACTATTTAAAATTATATATTTATAAAATATATACATACGCAAATATGAGGGACAACTAGGTGTTGCAGAAAGCTCAATGGACATTTACCGTTTGGAGTTCCGAAAGAGGAATCGGAGAGATAAGCGTGAAACGGCTCTCCCTGGCTCAAGAAGAATATTAGTCGAAAGCTTCCGACATTCGTCTCCGGCGCCCTCTGCGGCACTCTTAACTGTAAGTGTCCACTGGGATTCCTAGTTATCACACATATCTCATTTTACCTTCCTTCAGGTGAGTGCGTGCGTATATTGACACACGTCATTTTAATTCAGTAAAAATTGCCCTAACTTCTTCCACAAGGTGATATATCGAGGTTTAATGCTTAAGCACGGAGGTGTGTGACCATAGACAAAAATTAACCAATTAATTTAGCAGCAGAAGAGAAATCCAGTTAATTATGCACCACTTCCGTGGTTTATCGGTAAATGATATTTATCAGTCGTTAGAGATATTTCTCTGATATCAGAAATCCGCAATGTTTTGAAAATATACTTACTACTACGACTGAACTTCAGACGCGCTTACACGTTTGAAAACAGCCAACGCCGATTTCCTTTTGAGAATTCTAAAAGAAAGAAGAGCGGGAGGATTCGTTGGCGCCTAGTAACCAAGGTAAGCCGATGTGGACGAGTGGGATGGGTGCAGAGATAAAAGGGAATTCATAGTGGCGGGGGTTGGGGGGAGGTATTACTCCCTTTGGGGGCGATAATGGCTCTTTGACGATGACTCACTGGGAACGAAAGCGGTCGTAAACGCGCTTAAAAGTCGCTTAAAACGGAAGAAAGCGGGCGGTTATCATAAAGGGTCCACGCGTATAGAATTTGATTACCGGAACGGCTTATAGGACGCCTTTCTCAGACGACGAGGGGCGCGCAGGTAGAGCATCGCAAGCGAACATGTCGAGACGAGTAAATTGGAAAAACCCTACGCTTACGCGGAGATTTTTAAACGGTCGAAAGATGGATTTTTATGGCCAAATCATATTCTAGCGGCATTTTGATTGATTTATAGATCAAAATTACCCATAGAAAAATGCATGGCGCAAAATAAAAACTGCAATAGATTTACTTTGAGCTCGACTGTTGCAGTAGCTATTAGCTAGGTGCATTTATTGAATAATAATGAGATTCAAAGAGATATGAAATGATACGCTCGTATAGGAATCACATGAATAATTTCGGCCAAATAATATTATTGGAGGAATTAAAGGTCTTGCACAATGAGAATATATTTCGTAGATTTCGTAGAGAATTTTTAGAAAAAATTATATACAAGGTACATTTTATTTATACATTCTAGCAAATTGTTTAAAGAAAAATAAACAGCTTCCTTTAAATAAAGTTATCAAGCTTTTCCCATTTCGCGACATCCTACCAGAATAGTTTTTATATACGGACCACCAAAAATCACATTTACGTAATTAAATTCGGTTTACAAGCGCAATCCGTTTTGGGTCGCGGGTGCAGCATCTTATTCACCGAGTATTAATTCTTTTTAAAATCAATTTTAATTCAATTTCTCATATTGAGTTACTCTTAACGTTGCCGCGAAGAAGCACCGAGAGTCGATCAGAGGACTCTAGCCTCGAGGGAAGCAAGGAAAGCAATGGGAGGAGGGATGGGAGAAGAAGAGGGAGGGAGGGGGAGGTAAAGAGATGTAGAAGGAGAAGGGGGAGGGAGTGGACGGAGGGGAAGGTAAAGAGATGGAGCAGAGGGAGGGAGTGGGAGGAGGGGGGAGGGGGAGATGGGGGCAGAGCGATTGATAACCCAGTCCCAAAGGCACTTGCTGCTTAAGGGATGACGACGCGGGGAATAACAAGAGAGAGAATCGACATATCCTCCTTCCCACAGAGCTCGTCGCCGTCTCGCCCCACCCTTCCAAATAAAAGAGAAATTTCTCGGAATCCCTCGTGCGTCGTTTTAGAGGCACTAGAAAAGAGACAAACTACAATCTGATAGACCAAGGGAGGAGACGCAGCGAAGCAGCCCCCTCCCCACCTGCGGCTGCTTTAAATGCACAAATTAATCCCCGAGGGGGAGGGGCGGGAGAAGGGTTGGGGGAGAAGGGGAGACGGCCGGGGGGGGAAGAGGGAGAGTGAAGGTAAAAATTAAGTCGGCTAGTAAAGGGAAAGAATATTTCTATTTCAAAAGAACGCGGGTCCCCCGACAAGAGAAAAAAATGAAACAGGAAAGAGGTGGGCAGGGAGGGGGAGAAGCGTGTGGGCGAAATAAAAATAAAAGCGAAAGAAGAAGAGGAAACAAAGGAGAGTCGAAATCAGTTGCGAAAAGAAGAGCGAGAAAGAGAGTGGGAGGATTGCATGAATATAAATAGGAGAAAAATATACTCGAAAAAAGGAAATGGAAGAAACGTAAAATTAACAGGTCCGGCGTCGGGAAGAATCGCAAGTATTTGAAAGTCGCAAGGTGCGAAGGTAGAGAAGCAAAAGAAAATAACGTGAGCAAAAATAAGCAAGGAAAAGCGAATGAGAAGAGGAAGTGAGTGAAGGCGAATATAAGAGAGTAAGTAGAGGAAGTAATTAGAGGAAGTAATGGAAGAGAGGTAGAGTGAATTGAAAGGAAGCAGCAGGTGAATGAGAGACAGCTTAGAGATAATGATTGCCACGGAATAAAAAATTAGATCAATTTATCTATTAAAAATAAAGGGACATAAAAAGGCATTAAAAATACTCTTCGGAACCAAAGCAGCCGACTTAATATAGTCACATAAAGTGGTCATTACTCGGTAATAGAGGAGCTTAGAGTAGAGATCGGGGAGTCCAGCGTTCAACAGGATGCCGGAATTCTATTAGAGAAATTTAAAAAACAGATAAAGTATATGTGCCCACAAAATAAGGCCGTGCAAGAAAATATATTGCGCTTTCACCTCGATAAAAGCAGCAGAATCGGAAGCGTTGAAACTTATATTAAAACAAATACGTATCCCACGAGAAAGATAGAATGGCTACGTATGCGTTTGGGCGGATTACAAAAAGAATGAAATTACATTTAATCTGGCGAGCAGAGGAGGAGGGAGGGGAGAGGGTGAGAGGAGGGAGGAGAAGAGGATCGGGCATAAGCACTAAGAGAGAGAGTAGGCGGCGTAACAAGCGGTCGAGGAGAGTATGGGGAGGAAGGGGAGGAGGGGTGGGTGAGGGTTAGGGAGGAGAGAAGAAGAAAGGGAGTGAAGTTGAGGGATGCCCAACTCGGCCGACGCCACCAGAACGAGTATTGATTTTAAATTGCGGTCTTTCTACTTCTCTCTCTCTCTCTCTCTCTCTCTCTCTCCGACCCATCTTCCCGCACCAACCGCCCTCTTGCCCCACCCCACTGCCACCACCAAGCCAGAAAGGCCACCCCGCCTCCTTTTTCGCCCGCTTCCCGATTTCACCTGTCCGAACCGACCAATGGGGAATGAGGGCTCCGAGGGGGTGGGCCTTTAAGGGGCAGCCAGAAGAGGATGATATGGAGAGGGCGATTTAGTGCGAGTCCTGCGACGCTCGGCCCTAAAAGGATGTGAGAGCATCCAACAGATCGAAGCAGTAACCATTTGGGAGACAATGGCCCGCGCTATAAACACTCGACACCCCAACACACTCGGCCAGAAGTGTTGCGTTTTGACTCCCGTTAAAGATGGGAAGCTTTGTTGTTACTGAAATAGGTTCACAGGCACATACAATTGAAAATTCTTTTCTTATATTATGGCTATAACTTGATTGATTTTCTTTTAAATATGGAATGTTCTAAGCAAATGGCAACTTTAATACAGAAATATTTTTACAAATTACCAGATAAAGCTTCTCCGATATTTCACTCCTCCATTTACTTATAAATATCTCCTAAGTGATATAGCTGCGCGTAATCATATTTCTGATGGTCAACTACTTTTGTTGGATTGTTGATAAGTAATTAATATTGAATCGAAGCAAAATTCTCTAGATTTCAATAAACTACTGAGAAGCACCTCTTTTCCGCGTGCTTTTAAAAAGAAAGCCATTCTTCTCGCGTGAGCACATCTCAGATAAACGAAGCAAAGGCTGCGCGATAACTAATATTCGATATGCTTCAAAACTTAAAAGAATAGTAAAATATAACCAGTTCACCCTTTCCATCAGACACACCATTGCGAGCAAGGGGAAAAAGAGAGAGAGAGAGATTATAAGGCGAGGGAACAAGCGTCCAACCACGGGACTTAAATGCGATTGGAGCTGCCTTTCCAGTTTCCTCCACGCCGCCCACAGACAAAGAACCAGACGGAGGACTTTGGCATATATCTTCCGAGCTAAACTTAACTCCAATGAAAAATCACACCCACTTTCATTCCACACTAAAAGGGATACAAAATCACACGACTCGATCCTTTGTTTATAAAATTAAGTGAGGTAAAGAAGAAGGAGTGCGTAGCAGATTGGATGCTTTAGGGCGAGGGAGCGAGGGGGTTGAGGTATAACAAGGGGTTAGAAGATGAAGCGAGAGAGATAGAGATGGGTGTGAAATGTAGCAGACTGGGAGGGGAAGGTAGGGAGGAGAAGAATGGAGAAAGACGAGAGATAGGATTGAGTGGATCATGTGAATAACAGACGAAGAGATGGGAGCGAATAAGAACGAACTGAGAGACCTTTACATTTCATGGCATTTACAGGTGGTATACCGAGGTATACGCAGGTACCGTTTTCCCCGAAGGTATAGTTATTTATATATATATACACACACACACAGCGTGTCTCAAAAAGGTGTACACACGTTTTAGGAAAGAAAAGCAACACATAACAACCCTCAGAAATAAATTTATTTGGCGTGTACAAAAGCAATAGCTTGTGCCACATGGTGAACTATCGCATATGTTCAAATTGACCACCGTTTGCTCCTAGGCTCTGTTGACATCAGCAAACAACTGACTGACAAACCTTCACCAAGGTAACTGCTGGAATAGATTCACACGACTGTTCAATTTCATTCATTAGTTCTTGAAGTGTAGCTGGTTTTCTACTGCACACTACATCCTTCAAGTAGTCTCACAAGTAAAAGTCGAGTGGAGTTAAATCAGATGAACGTAGGGAATACTCGACACTTCCTCATCGGCCTATCCAACGATGGCAAATGATTATCAAGATAGGTCCTGACATAACGATAATAATGTTGGGTTGCCCCGTCTTGTTGGTAGAAAACTTCCTCATCTCCATACAGCTGAAGAATGGCAGGCACAATGGATACATCAAGCATGTCGTCATACCTAGCGCCAGTAACTGTCTCTTCAAACAAGTACGGTCCCACAATACCCCTGGATGACACACCACACCTGATAAATTCACTGCCTTCTCTACGTGAATGTTCGGATTTTCAGGGGACCAATAGACGCAATTATGTCGGTTCACTGTACCATTGAGCTTGAATTTTGCCTCATCCGACCAAACAATCATGTCCAAACACCATGCATCCTCATCCACCTTCATTTCGAAACCATTCACAAAACTCAGCTCGCCGCAGCGATATCGTCTTCAGTCATCTCTTCAGTCGTCTCCCAGATCGTTGCTTGCAGACATTTTGCATAGTGCCCTACGTCTCAAATTTATCACGAATTCTTGAAATTGTTCTTCGTGTTGGGGGTTCCGTAGCAAATTCACGTCTCTTTGCGCTTCACACACATTTTAGAATTTACAATACGTACTATGTGCTTTAAAATTGCTTTTCGTTGTTCGAACGTTAAATGTCCATCCGCCATGTTATTTACGCTTTGCATTATGGTTCTCATTTCCTTCCTTTTTATGACTAACGCCAACTGTTATGTGTATACCGCACTAAATAGAGGCAAACTAAATTTTGTTTGCGTATAACTACCTGATTAGATATTTATTATAATAATGTGTGCACAACTTTTTGAGACACCCTGTATATATCAGTGTCTAATGGAATTCGCGGTAAAGGAATTATAAATATAATACAGAAAAATAGTCGCAGAGCCAAAGGATGTAGCACAGGTATGGGAAGAGTACATTAAGGAACTATACAGCAAGCAGGCAGGATCGGCACAAATAGAACTGGAAGAAGAATTTTCAACATTGGAGGAATGATTTAAGAGCAGTGAAATACGCGGATGATCAAGTACTTCTAGCAAGAAAGGAAACGGAACTCCATAAAATGATAAATAGACTAGTGATAACAGGTAGAAAAGACGGTATGGAAACAAACAGAAAAATTCAAGGTCATGCGAATATCGAGTAAAGAAGAAGAAAATTTGAATATAAATATTGGAGGAAAGCCATTAGAACAAGTTTCAGATTATAAATACCTTGGAAGCATCATAACGAGAGAAGCAAAATGTACAGATGAAATCAGGACTAGAATAACAAAAGCAAAAGCCACTTTCAGGAGAAAGAAACTCCTGCTAACGGGAAATATAAAGCAGGAAATCCGCAAGAGGTTGATAAAATGCTATGTATGGAGTATAGCTTTGTACGGAGCAGAAACATGGACGCTAAGGAAAAATGATATTAAATACTTGGACAGCTTCGAAATGTGGACATGGAGAAGAATGCTGAAGATAAAATGGACAGATAGGGTGAAAAACGAGGAAGTACTACGAAGAATAGGAGAGGAGCGAACGATTATACAGACTGTCAGAAAGAGGAAGGCGAACATCTAATCATGACGCCCAGGCATACCGACCTCTTAAAAGTTTTTGGGACGGAATTTTATTGAAAGCAGTTATGACTACTCGTAGGAAATATCAATATAACCTCAGCGTAATTATAATAAGTTAGATATATGCTTGGTATTGCGGCATTGGTTTTAAAGTACCACGTAAACTTCTGAGAACTATAAAAAAAATGACTCTTAGCTAATAGTTCCTAAATTTAAATAAGTAATAATGGATGTAATTCAGAATATAATTGGATCTGTATTGCGTCAATTTGGTTCAACTCGAAGATGCAGGACAAATTTTGTGAGTATGCTACGGAGGACACATATGGTGATGGTCCTAGTTAGTCGACATAAGCCGAAATATCTAAACATGCATTAACCATTAAGTTTATGGTGCAATGTCTGTGTTAAAGAGACACACAAGCGAAGGAAAAGGGTCAAAGTTATCCGCACGTAAACTAATCAATTTCTCAACTTGCCCCATTCCATATTAATTATTAGCCCTATGGTTAATCAATGAAGATGAATGGAGGAATTTGTATGGTTATTAGGAGGTTCCTCCACTCATATTGCTGAAGGTTCTATTTTGTATTTGTGACTTCTATGTCCATAGTACATATTTCAGTTCGTCCATTCTAATGGTTATGTAGCTCTGCGATTGTTTCTTAACGAAAGTTCATTTGTTTTTTCAATGTAAAGATTATTGAAAGTGTTTAAAAATTAGTCGCAAGTGTAATTGTCGATAATTATTCTTGAGGGCGCTGATGTTGAGAGCAATCATATTCATTTCTCTGTATGGAGAAATTTATGTGCTGGATACGTCAGATTTTTTATATAATTGTGCATTATTTATTCGATTTAAATAAATCTCTACCACTGTTAGAATAGAAATAAGTTACAGTTTGGGCACTAGCGATTATTTTATCACACCAACCACTTGGATATTTTTAGACACACATCCAATAGAAATTTAGTAGAGGAACATTACAATGAAGCAACACAAAATAGTTGATTACTTTTATGGGGTTCATTCAAACAAATCGAATAAGCGTAGTTGAGAAACGGACCGAACTGCAGTTCATCTACGTGGAAATCAGGGAGTCATTTCTGGCAAACCGCGCGTAGCGAGTGGAGAAGGAAAGTTAGCAGAGAGTGAGAGGGAGAGGAGAGAGTGGGAGGAGAGAGGGAGAGGAGAGAGTGGGAGGAGAGAGGGAGAGGAGAGAGGGAGAGGAGAGAGGGAGAGGAGAGAGGGAGAGGAGAGAGGGAGAGGAGAGAGGGAGAGGGAGAGGAGAGAGGGAGAGGAGAGAGTGGGAGGAGAGAGTGGGAGGAGAGAGGGAGAGGAGAGAGGAGAGAGTGGGAGGAGAGAGGGAGAGGAGAGAGTGGGAGGAGAGAGGGAGAGGAGAGGAGAGAGGGAGAGGAGAGAGGGAGAGGAGAGAGTGGGAGGAGAGAGGGAGAGGAGAGAGTGGGAGGAGAGAGGGAGAGGAGAGAGGGAGAGGAGAGAGGGAGAGGGGAGAGGAGAGAGGAGAGAGTGGGAGGAGAGAGTGGGAGGAGAGAGGAGAGAGGGAGAGGAGAGAGGGAGAGGAGAGAGGGAGAGGAGAGAGGGAGAGGAGAGGGAGAGGAGAGAGGGAGAGGGGAGAGGGAGAGGGAGAGGAGAGAGTGGGAGGAGAGAGGGAGAGGAGAGAGGCAGAGGAGAGAGTGGGAGGAGAGAGGGAGAGGAGAGAGGGAGAGGAGAGAGGAGAGAGTGGGAGGAGAGAGGGAGAGGAGAGAGTGGGAGGAGAGAGGGAGAGGAGAGGAGAGAGGGAGAGGAGAGAGGGAGAGGAGAGAGTGGGAGGAGAGAGGGAGAGGAGAGAGTGGGAGGAGAGAGGGAGAGGAGAGAGGGAGAGGAGAGAGGGAGAGGGGAGAGGGGAGAGGAGAGAGGAGAGAGGAGAGAGGAGAGAGGAGAGAGGAGAGAGGAGAGAGGAGAGAGTGGGAGGAGAGAGTGGGAGGAGAGAGGAGAGAGGGAGAGGAGAGAGGGAGAGGAGAGAGGGAGAGGAGAGGGAGAGGAGAGAGGGAGAGGGGAGAGGGAGAGGGAGAGGAGAGAGTGGGAGGAGAGAGGGAGAGGAGAGAGGCAGAGGAGAGAGTGGGAGGAGAGAGGGAGAGGAGAGAGGGAGAGGAGAGAGGGAGAGGAGAGAGGGAGAGGAGAGAGGGAGAGGAGAGAGGGAGAGGAGAGAGGGAGAGGAGAGAGGGAGAGGAGAGAGGGAGAGGGGAGAGGGAGAGGGGAGAGGGAGAGGAGAGAGGCAGAGGAGAGAGTGGGAGGAGAGAGTGGGAGGAGAGAGGGAGAGGAGAGAGCGAGAGGAGAGAGGAGAGAGTGGGAGGAGAGAGGGAGAGGAGAGAGTGGGAGGAGAGAGGGAGAGGAGAGAGGGAGAGGAGAGAGGGAGAGGGGAGAGGAGAGAGGAGAGAGGAGAGAGTGGGAGGAGAGAGTGGGAGGAGAGAGGAGAGAGGGAGAGGAGAGAGGGAGAGGAGAGAGGGAGAGGAGAGAGGGAGAGGAGAGGGAGAGGAGAGAGGGAGAGGGGAGAGGGAGAGGGAGAGGAGAGAGTGGGAGGAGAGAGGGAGAGGAGAGAGGCAGAGGAGAGAGTGGGAGGAGAGAGGGAGAGGGGAGAGGGAGAGGAGAGAGGCAGAGGAGAGAGTGGGAGGAGAGAGTGGGAGGAGAGAGGGAGAGGAGAGAGGGAGAGGAGAGAGTGGGAGGAGAGAGGAAGAGGAGAGAGTGGGAGGAGAGAGGGAGAGGAGAGGAGAGAGGGAGAGGAGAGAGGGAGAGGAGAGAGTGGGAGGAGAGAGGGAGATGAGAGAGTGGGAGGAGAGAGGAGAGGAGAGGGAGAGGAGAGAGGGAGAGAGGAGGAAGGGGGAGAGGGGAGAGGAGAGAGGAGAGAGGAGAGAGGAGAGGAGAGAGGAGAGAGTGGGAGGAGAGAGTGGGAGGAGAGAGGAGAGAGGGAGAGGAGAGAGGGAGAGGAGAGAGGGAGAGGAGAGGGAGAGGAGAGAGGGAGAGGGGAGAGGGAGAGGGAGAGGAGAGAGTGGGAGGAGAGAGGGAGAGGAGAGAGGCAGAGGAGAGAGTGGGAGGAGAGAGGGAGAGGAGAGAGGGAGAGGAGAGAGGGAGAGGAGAGAGGGAGAGGAGAGAGGGAGAGGAGAGAGGGAGAGGAGAGAGGGAGAGGAGAGAGGGAGAGGAGAGAGGGAGAGGAGAGAGGGAGAGGAGAGAGGGAGAGGAGAGAGGGAGAGGAGAGAGGGAGAGGGGAGAGGGAGAGGGGAGAGGGAGAGGAGAGAGGCAGAGGAGAGAGTGGGAGGAGAGAGTGGGAGGAGAGAGGGAGAGGGAGAGAGCGAGAGAGAGAGGAGAGAGTGGGAGGAGAGAGGGAGAGGAGAGAGTGGGAGGAGAGAGGGAGAGGAGAGAGTGGGAGGAGAGAGGGAGAGGGAGAGAGGGAGAGGAGAGAGGGAGAGAGGAGAGAGGAGAGGAGAGGGAGAGAGGAGAGAGTGGGAGGAGAGAGTGGGAGGGAGAGAGGAGAGGGAGGAGAGAGGGAGGAGAGAGGGAGAGGAGAGAGGGAGAGGAGAGAGGGGAGAGGAGAGGGAGAGGAGAGAGGGAGAGGGGAGAGGAGAGGGAGGGAGAGAGTGGGAGAGGAGGGAGGGAGAGAGGCAGAGGAGAGAGTGGGAGGAGAGAGGGAGAGGGGAGAGGGAGAGGAGAGAGGCAGAGGAGAGAGTGGGAGGAGAGAGGGAGAGGAGAGAGGGAGAGGAGAGAGTGGGAGGAGAGAGGAAGAGGAGAGGGAGAGGAGAGAGAGGGAGAGGAGAGAGGGAGAGGAGAGAGGGAGAGGAGAGAGGGAGAGGAGAGAGGGAGGAGAGAGGAGAGGAGAGGGAGAGGAGAGAGGGAGAGGAGAGAGGGAGAGGAGAGAGGGAGAGGGGAGAGGGAGAGGGGAGAGGGAGAGGAGAGAGGCAGAGGAGAGAGTGGGAGGAGAGAGTGGGAGGAGAGAGGGAGAGGAGAGAGCGAGAGGAGAGGAGAGAGTGGGAGGAGAGAGGGAGAGGAGAGAGTGGGAGGAGAGAGGGAGAGGAGAGAGTGGGAGGAGAGAGGGAGAGGAGAGAGGGAGAGGAGAGAGGGAGAGGGGAGAGGAGAGAGGAGAGAGGAGAGAGGAGAGAGTGGGAGGAGAGAGTGGGAGGAGAGAGGAGAGAGGGAGAGGAGAGAGGGAAGAGGAGAGAGGGAGAGGAGAGAGGGAGAGGAGAGAGGGAGAGGAGAGAGGGAGAGGAGAGGAGAGAGGAGAGAGGGAGAGGGGAGAGGGAGAGGGAGAGGAGAGAGTGGGAGGAGAGAGGGAGAGGAGAGAGGCAGAGGAGAGAGTGGGAGGAGAGAGGGAGAGACGGAGAGGAGAGAGGCAGAGGGAGAGAGTGGGAGGAGAGTGGGAGGAGAGAGGGAGAGGAGAGAGGGAGAGGAGAGAGTGGGAGGAGAGAGGGAGAGAGAGAGAGTGGGAGGAGAGAGGGAGAGGAGAGGAGAGAGGGAGAGGAGAGAGGGAGAGGAGAGAGTGGGAGGAGAGAGGGAGAGGAGAGAGTGGGAGGAGAGAGGGAGAGGAGAGAGGGAGAGGAGAGAGGGAGAGGGGAGAGGAGAGAGGAGAGAGGAGAGAGGAGAGAGTGGGAGGAGAGAGTGGGAGGAGAGAGGAGAGAGGGAGAGGAGAGAGGGAGAGGAGAGAGGGAGAGGAGAGAGGGAGAGGAGAGAGGGAGAGGAGAGAGGGAGAGGAGAGGGAGAGGAGAGAGGGAGAGGGGAGAGGGAGAGGGAGAGGAGAGAGTGGGAGGAGAGAGGGAGAGGAGAGAGGCAGAGGAGAGAGGGAGAGGAGAGAGGGAGAGGAGAGGGAGAGGAGAGAGGGAGAGGAGGAGGGAGAGGAGAGAGGGAGAGGAGAGAGGAGAGGAGAGAGTGGGAGGAGAGAGGCAGAGGAGAGAGTGGGAGGAGAGAGGGAGAGGAGAGAGGGAGAGGAGAGGGAGAGGAGAGGGAGAGGAGAGAGGAGAGAGTGGGAGGAGAGAGGGAGAGGAGAGAGTGGGAGGAGAGAGGGAGAGGAGAGGGAGAGAGGAGGAAGGGGGAGAGGGATGGAAATGTGAAAACGAGAGACGAAGGATGAGGGAAGTGCGCGTGTAGAGTAACAAAAGGGGTAAGGAAAAAGTGATAAGATGAGTGAAGTGGGAGGAAGAGGAGGGTTAAGGGAGATGGAATGGAGGGAGGCCAGGTGGCGCTGGCGTCACTACCTAGGCGACAGCGAGATCTCCAAGACTCTTTATGTCCGTCCGTCGCGGATATGCTTTGAAGCTTTTGACGCGTTTGGATTCTTTTTTGTTCTATTTTGAGTGAATAGACGTGAAGAAGCGAAAGGTCCCTTGCCACTACGCGCGCCTCTATGCGTCAACAGTCACTCCCTTTCTCTTCATCTCAAAATGCTCCATCCTAAATTCGCGATAAAAAGTTCTTTCCTGTTTTGAAGGGATATTTGTTCTACAGGTGTATAATTATATTCCTTTTTATGTTACATCCGTATTAATTTTAATACTCAAGCTAAATTTTGCGTAGAATTGTGACGTCTTTCTGACGAGATACACAGAAAATTCATTTCTACGCAAATGTTGGAATTTAATATACAAACAATGACTGTAAAACCGACGAAAATAATAATAATTAAGATAAAATAATTTCATTTTTTGTATTGGATAAATATTAGTTGAATTTTAAAATGGAAAAATTAACAAACATTAGTATCATAAATAAGACAACTTATCTGCTAAAATGACTTGCTGGTAACTAAATCTTTCGCCATTTTATATTATACATCTTCAGCCCTCGACAATCCGGTATAAAATTGCACGCGTCAAAAGATGACTTTTTTATAAGTATCGCTAATGACAAAACGATTGATAACTTTTGCTCATTAAATGATTGGGAAGATATTTCTTGTAGGAGTTGCAAAGCAACTAAATCCCAGGTATGAATGTATCAAATCTTTTTTCAAATTGTTTCTGTTGCAAATATCGGTAATAAGAAATGAGGTTTCACTTTCAAGACTGTTTCGCTATTTTTCTTTAATCTATGAAACGTTATGTTCAGCACTCACAAATTCTATTAGCAATATCGACTTAAGTATTTATATAATTGATCTCCTTATAGTCTGCCGATGCCGATGCAAGAGCTACATGCATATTTGGATGTAACAGTGAAAGGAGATGAAATAATAATATGTATAAAAAATTAATATTTATAGCTAAGTTATTATTTAAAAAATAAAATTAATAGAACGTTCATTTATTTTAATTTTAAAATAATCGAGCAGTGTTATAAAATCGCAATAAAAATGGTTCTCCGTTTCCTCTCGTTTCATCATTTCACGAAATCAAGTGCGATTTTTTAAGAATATCAAGGGTATATCGCATCACCGCCATGGTTTGAATCACATTTATCTTTGCACTGCACAACATGCTGACAATTGTTAGAGATAAAAAAACTCTAATAAATTTATTTAATTCATTTGTTTCAGATTGCATCATTAGACGTTTTTTCGTCCATATTAACTTCTGTAAAGTTAGGTCGTCTTATAATCGGGTATATAAGGTATAAAGGATCACTGTAACCGTGCCTTATTAATTCTTTTAACTAATCCATTTCTGCAAATAATTTAGCAAATAAGTGCAATAATAATAATTCTCTAACTCAGCTCAGATAGCAGTAGGCATTTATATTGCTCACTGATAAAAAAACAAAAAAATGTTTTGGTTTCTAAAATATTATTTATGTTTGATAAAGCTTTTTTTAAATAATTACGTTAGAATTAAAATTACACATTGTTCTTCTACTATGTAGGTAGTTATAAAAAATTTCGAACTCGTATCTAAAGTCTTAACTTCATGAAATCGTAACCTTCCTCCGTCAGCTCCAAGGACACGTGTCTGCATCCAAAACCTCATGATCTTTGGGTCCTAACAGGAAGGAATTTTTAAACCCTTGATGAAGAGATTATACATATTATGGAGTCGTTTTTCATTTGTTCAAGTACGCTAAAGGCTCGACGAATTAAAATATATACCTATACTAGCGTAAGTTATCTACCAACTGATTTTGAATGTAAACTTGTGTTATTTCATTCAAGCTGGTCATGTCCAAAATATTTCGACGAAAAACTTCGAAAATTTTATTTTATATACCGTCAATAACCTGAATTGTTGTAAATGAACTTAATAATTTAGGTCAAATGGATTTTTATAATCATACGTGATGAAATTATCGTGAAATGATTTTCCTGGTGGTTTTTACTATTTGTAAGTAACAAGAGAAGTAACACTGCAAAAATTTGATAATAGGGGCTCAATAAAAAATATAGCAATTGAATATTTCAAATTTCAATTTTAACCCCTACATCAAATTCTGGTTAGTGATGATCAATATTTTCATCTTCATGAGTATGAAAATTTACAGGTATTAAAAATATTATAAGTTATTAAGGCGAACCCAAAGGCGAATGAAAGCGGAAGTAACTTAAGTGTAGAGGCACTTGGGGAAAAATCGAAACACATTCTGGGAGACATTCCTCGCCACCGTCTTTTCTTTCGGATCGAGTGCGTCCATCCGACCGGTCACCTTGCCTCTTTTTCCCTTGAAGAAAACGTTCTTCTACGATCCCACCCCTCAACCACACATCCGTCCCCTCACCACAAGTAGACGCTGACCGGAGCGGAGAGGGAAGGTCTGCTAAGAGCGACCTCCCATTAGAGGAGTGGGGTGGGGTGGGGGTGGAGTTAAAAAGAATTGATCGGAGGGGGAGAGCAGCAGACACAGCGGGAGGAGCTACTCTCGGGAGAGGCTGCTGGGACAGTTGTTAAGATGTAGGCTGAGGAGGATGGAGGAGGGCGGGGTAATGGACCAAGGAGGAGTTTCCGGGTGGAGAGAGAATGGAAGAGCGAGCGTTGAGAGGGAAGATGGCGAAGTAGATGAGGAGGGGGTGAGTATTCTCCCGAGGTGATGAAGGGCAGGAAACGGTGTCTCAAGACGGTTGAAAGGGTTGGCGGTGACACTTGGAGGAAGATAGGCCTCTCTCTACTAGGGGGAGCCCCAGAGACAAAAGCGCGGAATCCGAGTACCTTTTGCAAAGAAAATCTGATTGTATTTGATGGAACGCATGTAACCGATTGAGTTGATTACTTTCGATGGCTGATGAGAGCAAAGTGACTTCGCTGAGTAAGGACTTGTCAGTTTACTTAAAGAATCATCGAATAATAAATTCGAATACGTTCGGTTTTTGCTCAGGATTTCACATTTGTACACACCTCGCGTTTAAGAGATGCTTTTTAATAATATTCTCCATATTTGGGGTAGAGATATTTCAATTATTGTGAATAGCATTATGAGGCAAAATTATTATTTCGTGTCGTAAAAGAATACAGTCGTCCTTATTGCCGTAAATTACGTATATTTTGAATGTATACAGAATTCACCGCTACATGGTGGTGGCGCTCTATACTGAAAATTAAGAAAAAGCATAATATCTCCGAAATGGATAATTCTACGAAAATTTGTTTCAAACAAAACTTGGAAGAAATATTATTCTCTACAACTTTGGTCCTCACGAATATTACCAATAACGACGTTTTTAAGGAGGTATTTGACGGAAACCGAAAAAACCTATTAATAAATAATTCCTAAACAATAACTGCTATAGAAATTTGTTTCAAATAAAAGTTGTAGGAAATTACATTCTCTATAACATTTGTATAGAATTCTATATACAACAATGATGTTTTAACGGAGAAATATTGCAAAAACCGAATCGGGTTTCGAATAAACCTCGACTTCCCGTTAACCAGTATTGTCCAAAAACTAATCACTTCTTTGTGTTCATGCTAAAGTGTTATATTTGAAATTTGGTATTAATATGACAAGTACTTCTTGAGTTAAGAGCGCCCACAATCACATACATCCACACACAAACACACACACAGACATCATTCCGAAAATAGTCTAAACGTGTTCTAGAGACCTCAAAACGTGTATTTCCGCTGAAATCTGGAAGTCGGTTTCTTTTCGTGATCACAATACTTTCCCATTACTACGTATGGAGAAAGTAGAAACTAGTTAACCGGAAATGGTGGGTTACAGAATGGATAGCCAAACGCAAGAAATACACTAATTTAAATCTTTTAAATGAAATCATTTATTTTTCAATTATTTTTGAAAATTATTTCTCAAAGTATTGATTTTCTTTTTGACATCTTCCACAGTCGCTTCACATTTTAATGTCGTAAAAATTACCAGGAGTTTATCATAAGCAACACTCCTTTGTCTTTTTACTTTCTTCATAAGTAGTAATGGGAAAGTATTGCGTTCACGAAAAAAATCGACTTCGAGAGTTCAACGGAAATACACGTTTTGAGGTCCCTAGAACACGTTTAGACTATTTTCGGAATTTTCGTGTGAGTGCGCGTGTGAAAGCAAGTGTGAGTGTGCGTGTGAGTGTGCGTGCGTGAACGTGCGCGTGTGTGTGTGAGTGGGTGTGTGTGCGCGTATGTAAGTGATTGTGGGCGCTCTAACTCAAAAAGTACTTGCCATATCGATACCAAACTTCATATATAACACTTTAGCATGAGCACAAAGAACCGATTAGTTTTTGGACAATAACGGTTAACCGAAAGTCTAGGTTTATTCGAACCCCGATTCGGTTTTTGCGATATTTCTCCGTTAAAACATCATAATTGTATATACAATTCTACACAACGGTTACAGAGAATGTAATTTCCTACAACTTCTATTTGAAACAATTTTCCATAGTAGTTATTGTTTAGGAATTATTTATAAATAATCGGTTTTTCGTTTTCAGTCAAATATCTCCTTAAAAACATCGTTATTGGTAATCTTCGTGATGACCAAAGTTGTGGAGAATAATATTTCTTCCTAGTTTTGTTTGAAACAAATTTTCGTAGAACCATCCACTTCGGAGATATTTTGCTTTTTCTAGTATACAGCGCCACACCATGTAACGGTGAATTCTGTAAACATTCGAAATATACCTAATTTATGGAAATAAGGACGACTGTATTCTTTTGCGATAGGAAATAATAATTATGCCTTATAATGCTACAGATAATAATTTAAATATCTATACCCCAAATATGAAGAAAGTCATGTGTTGGCCACATCAGATTTTTTAGCTTAGTCTTTACTGCGAACATCCTACAACTCTGGTAATTCTCTATATGCTGAGATAGAATCTTGCAATATGTCATGCTCACTGATCTTTTGACTGTCTACCATGGTTAAGGCAGCGATACTGAAACCAGGCTGTCAGTCATCACCTCGCACCCTCAGTATTCACGTCAGTCTCCCCAACACTCGCAATCTATACTGACGGACGGCTGGATTTCAAATTATCCAAACATCCATCAATATCATTTTATCGCACTGTCAATACATCAGTATGAAGCTGACACGGACAGTAATACTGTCAATATTCAAAATACTGACAGTAATATTGATCGTATGAGGGCCGCTTTAGAGAAAATGTTAAGGAGTTTTCTAAACCTTGCACAAGGGGTTCCCAACCTTTTTCATGTGACGAACATCAAATTGTATCCAAGAATATAAAGCTAACACCACTATATTTATGAAAAAAATGGGAATGATCATAAATTAAATCAAACCAACATCTAAGTTTTTCTTAATGATAATGAATACTTTTATAATGAAATCAACCGAGAGCATATTAAAGTATTGATTCTAAGGAATGAGATATTGAGCACCGTAGAAGAGGCTGTCAAAGAGCACCATCAGTCTTCCAAAGACCTCGGCGGTGCTTCCGAGCACCAGGTTGGGAATCCCTGCTTTACACCGTAATTCTCGAGTACTCAAATCTCAGCTACAATAAACACCATGGACATGATCGCGCCATCTAACGGCGACAGTTTTCGAAAGTAGCCACCGAGGTCGAGATAGGGAAGCCCTTCTCTGGTGATGGGGAGGAGGGGGGGAGGGGAGATAGCTTAGAAGGAAGGTCGTTAGCCTCGCCTTCTTCGACCCTCCCCTTCACCCGCCACGGCGCCATATATCCTTCAACCGTGCCCCTTCCAATAAGAAGTTCCTTTCGGCCGATCAGAATGCGGTGTTCCTTTTTGAGGCATCTCCCGGCCGTTGACACTCGCACTAGCCCCGCTATTCACTCTGAAGGAGCAGTATTCAACCGGAAATGCACGTGCCCAAAGACCAGTTGATCCCAACATTTTCAAAGCTATACAGAATTCCGCTACACACCTCCACCTTCAAACAAGGTTGTATATTTTTGTATACGTGTATCACAAAGTTTCGAGGCATTTATTTTTTCCTTCTGCATCATCAATTTTTATGGAAAACGTAACTGCCCTGATTATACATTAACATGTCGTAAGTCCTAATCGTTGATTTATTTGTTTAACAATTATATTGGCGGCACGCTAAACAATGAACCGCGGCACCCCAGCGTGCCGTGAAAGCCACTGACCAAGAGATTCAAAGTTTACAAGTTTAAACAGAAAAGTATTTTTCTAAATACATCAATAACCATGACTAACTAGGATGCGAGTCTAGATAATTTCATCATTCTATGTCAAAACTAATTTTAAATATAACAAGATCACGAGGGTTTCAAATCGTTCGATTGGATATGTAAACTAGAAAGTTTGATTACCACTTTCCTTAAGTGCATTGCATTAACCCTTTTAAATTTTAAATCCCCCGATGGTCTCTCCTGGCCGAGGTTTTCAATAAATTCGTTGTAGGCGTTGTTTTATTAATTCATCATACAAAAAATCCTAACGTTCGATGATTGAAATACAAACTAACATGCAGTAAATGAATTGTGCTATAAAATTATCATTTTTAGTCTATTTTTTAAATAAATCTTTTTAAAATTAAGTTATTGACCAATAATTAGGATAAATATAAAGTGATATGGATAAATATACGGAATAACTAAGATACATATAAGCAATAATTGGGATAAGTGTAAGCAATATGAAGATGGAAACTGAAGTTTCATTAAACGACCAAGATAAATACCACTGGCCATGATCGACCCGAGGGATTTTGGCGCCCCCGACGGGATAACGCTCTACCACCTCCCTCCGTAAATGTTTGTTGAGATGATTACGAAGTACATGTTAATTTATTCATCGCTCTGTAAAGATTATGGATAAAGAAAAAACACAGCCTGCTCGGAGATATAAATCGGCAAACAAAATTTATTTTCTTGCAAGTAATGCATATATGTATGGTCGGAATATCACCCTCAAGATTTTGGCGCCCGGTTCGCCGGCCGTGCCACTTTGACATCCTTGTAAGATATACGTAGTCCTGCGTATAACTCTTTGATAAATGCGGAAGGAAAAACATGCAAAATGTTGATTTTCCTTCAAGATAATAGGTGTCAATACATCGAATGCACTTTTATCGGCAATTGAGTGCATCGAGAATTTAAGAAAAACAGCAAACATCAATGCACGAAAAAGTTACTTTTCTTAAAAATACGAGTGTAATTATTGTGAATGACGATGACCCTAGTTGTAGTCCGTCGATCCCTTCTGCAATCACTTTATTCCTCTCAAGCTGAAGTGATCCCCAAAAAACAAACGCCTGCAAATTAAAGTGGCATTTAGGTAAAAACAAAGCAAGTGGCAACAGAGGGCGAAAGGGAATGAAATAAATCGCAGAATAACCTGGAATTCCGGTTCTACGGCAGGAGTGGAGAGGCAGGTTGGGAGAAGGACAGGACGGACAGGAAAGGAAAGATACAAGAGCGGCATGTGATTTGTCGGGAGAGAAATAAGAAGAGAGAGAGAAGGTGAGAGAGCAGGAGGGGGGGGGGCGGTAGGGAGGGAGGGAGGTCGAATTCCCTTTCTGCTCCATCCACCCACCAGTGTTTTCCTGGCGCTTAGCAGAAGCACGTCTGAAGCGTCTGAAAGACGGGCCGACAAGATGTTGCAAGGAACAGGGAGGGATGTGAAGGTGTAGTAGAGGAGGAGCGTGAAGGAGGAGTAGAGGCGGAGGGAGGGAGGAGACGTAGCTGAGGAGAGGGAAAAGAATCGAGAACTCAGGGCACGTCAAGCGGAAAGAACGAAGACGAACCAGAGAGAGGATAGTATGGGGGCGAGGCGGATAGAAAGAGGAGTTTTGGGGCGGAGGAGGTGGATAGCGCTGAAGAAATAAGTGTTGGCGTCCGGAGGGAGGACGGAGGGAATGCGAGAGGTGTTCCGAAAGCGGGAGGTGAGAGCGAAGAGTGGAAGTCCTCCGAGGATGGAGTAAACATGGGAACGAGAAGGCTGGGGCAGTGACGGTAGAATGGGGCAGCGGCGGCGGTCGAATGGGGTAGGGTATAGAAGAGGAGGCGGAAGAGCCGTCGTGAGAGGTGAGTGAGGTGAAGGGTGAGAGAGGGCCTCCGTGAAAAGCGAAAAGAGAGCATCTTCTCCGACTTCCGGCCGCCTCATCCACACACGGGAGAATGTTGCCTCCTCCCCGACTCCTTCCGAAACTCCAAACCGCACCTCCCCCCTCCCCATCCACCCCCCTCCCCTCCACCCCCTCCCCCCTCTCCCCATCTTTCCGAAAAGCGAACTCCGCTGCATAATGCCAAAGGTGTACTATCTCATGGGGATACAAAAGTGCCAAGGCCTACTTGGCGCCTCCCCCTCCCGCCCACTCGCTCGTTCCGTTGCGAGGAAGGTTGATGGTTCCCTTAAATACGAAAGGGCCGCCTCGCTCCCCCCCCTCCCACTCCCCCCCCCCCCCTCCCACTCTCCCCTCCCGCCTTCTATCGTTCCCTTTGATCGAGAGCCAAACTCGCGGCGATCGTGGCAGTTGACCGGCGCCAATTCATTTCCCTAAAATACGCTGTCGTGAGGAGATGATGGAATAGTTTCCGGAACAACCATCTCTAAATAGACTATTAGAGAAATAACCCACCCTAAATACGCAACGGCACATTTCTTATTAAAAATCACAGTATTACGGGCCGAGTCTCGATTAAAATTTGTATGTGCTGTTAAATTACATTTAAAATAAAAACAAAGGAATGACTGGGAACATTTTATAGTGCTTTTAGTGGACACAAATACAGTAGTACCTCGATAACCGTCGCCATCGATAATCGTTGTTTCGATCAACCGTCGTTTGTCGCCAAATGGTACCAAAAAAATGAAATAGTAGTTCCGTCGCCATTTTTAATGAAGCAGACAAACGAATAAGATGACGATTGCACTGTGACTGAGAAAGATTCCTATCGCAGTGGCGGGCAACCTATTTTGCAAGGTGGGTAGCATTGGTGGTAGTGAACCCTTCGGTGGGCCGCATTGGAAGTGGACAATGGATTATAGTTAATTCGTAAGTTACCTAGAGATTCATAGGCACCATATGCGTGGAAATCAAGTTATAATTAGCTTTTTAGGGATAACATTTCAATACTACAAATCGTAATCTTAGAAATATCTTTGAGAAAAAAATCAAAAACAGCATTAAAAAACCTGATGTGGCCAACACATGACTTTCTCCATATTTGGGGTATAGATATTTAAATTATGATGAATAGCATTATGAGGCAAAATTATTATTTCGTATCATAAAAGAATATAGTCGTCCTTATTGCCGTAAATTAGGAATATTTTGAATATGTTTACAGAATTCACCGCTACATGGTGGTGGCGCTCTATACTGAAAATTAAGAAAAAGCATAATATCTCCGAAATGGATAATTCCACGAAAATTTGTTTCAAACAAAACTTGGAAGAAATATTATTCTCTACAACTTTGGTCCTCACGAAGATTACCAATAACGACGTTTTTAAGGAGGTATTTGACGGAAACCGAAAAAACCTATTAATAAATAATTCCTAAACAATAACTGCTATAGAAAATTGTTTCAAATAAAAGTTGTAGGAAATTACATTCTCTATAACATTTGTATAGAATTGTATATACAACAATGATGTTTTAACGGAGAAATATTGCAAAAACCGAATCGTGTTCCGAATAAACCTCGGCTTTCGTTTAACCGTTATTGTCCAAAAACTAATCACTTCTTTGTGTTCATGCTAAAGTGTTATATTTGAAATTTGGTATTAATATGACAAGTACTTCTTGAGTTAGAGCGCCCACAATCACATACATCCACAGAAACACACACACAGACATCATTCCGAAAATAGTCTAAACGTGTTCTAGAGACCTCAAAACGTGTATTTCCGTTGAAATCTCGAAGTCGGTTTTTTTTCGTGATCACAATACTTTCCCATTACTACGTATGGAGAAAGTAAAAACATAATTGAATGTAAAATTGCGACTGGTAGTAACAAAGGAAATTCATATTGCTACCAAGAACTGACGTTACAAAGTCAGAATGCGAATTACCATTCGAAATGAAACGAATACAATTTCCTATAACACTGTCGTTTGCAATGACAATAAATAAGAGTCAGGGGCAAACTTTTGACTATGTAGGACTGTTGCTCAAAAATCAAATATTTGCCCATGGGCAACTTTACGTCGGTTTATCAATAGTACGACGACAGGATCGCCTAAGAATACTGTCCAGCAAAGAAGACAAAATGAAAAATATTCTTATTACAGATGTAATTACATGATTTTTTAAAATTAAATATTTATTAACTATTTTTAATATGATTTTTATTTTGTCTAAACCTTAGATTGAGAGTGCATTATAAAGCTAGGCAAATGGTGCATATAGGTCGCTAGTATTTGGATAAAACAGATCAAAGTAAACAGAAAAAGTATCTGCTCTCTCTCATTAATGAATACTGTAGAAAGTATATTTACACAATGTATAATAATGTGAAAGTTATTAAATCTAAGTAATTAACAAATATCAGATACAGCAAAAATAGTACATATATTTAGTTAATTACAAAAAGTTTTTCTTGATATTTTGAACTGCATCTTTAATAGGTTCCATGTTAAATGGGTTATCTGCTTATATTGAAACATTTGAAAATAGTTCCTTAGGAATAATTTAGGAATGTTGACGTTGATCCATAACAGTTCTAAGGCTTATTACTTTCTGGAGCATCCGGGTATGTGGAATTTATATTAATTTTTTACGTTTTACTGCACATAAAAGTTGGTGTAATTAATTTTTATTTTATTTTAACGTAATACTTAATTCACGAATACCAGTCATATTTGACGGGCAATTACACTTGTCATATAAATAAAAGCCTCATTGTGTAGCAAACGTTGTGTGTAATGCTTTTTGAAGCTTAATATCTCGCAAACGACTGAACCTAATTTGATGACATCTTTAGGATAGCATTATGATATAATAAAAAAACGTTTCAATGTATCGAACTCGAGATCGATGGCTCGGGTTCGACTCCAGGGGATATTTTCCATTTTCGATAAGGTAACACGTAAAGATGGATATTTCGACGCGCAGGCTTTCATTCTTTTTTAGATTAAAATTAGAAAGAATTAACCTACAATCCTCGGATAAAAACAATTTTGAAGAGAACATTATACAGTTTCTTATTCTTTCCATCTTTTCCCGCTTACATTTCGAAATCGCTCTATTTAAACGTTTACTTAACCATAGGCGTACCCAGGATCTTTGTTTAGGGGGGGCCCAAAATGTTGAGCACAGATTTTCATATTTCAATACTTATTTTTTATATATACATATATTTTTTATATGTACACACATGAAACTCATTGGTATAGAGCTTGAAAACGAAAGCTTTTAATAAAACATTTCATAACCTGTGGGGAAATAAATTTTAATTTTAAAATTACATTTAAACCATTACGGTGAAAGAAAATATGGTACTAACATATAAAATAACAAAAAAACATGAATCATGAATTTCAAATATGATATCATATTTCAAACATACATATGTATTAATTTAGTTCACAAAAATATCAAAAATAAATCTTTTAACTGTTTAATACAATTACAATTTTATATCTAATCTTCTGTCTTTTTTTTGAAATTCATCTAAAATTTCTTTGGGAAACAGTTCCATTTCCCTGTAAATGTTTAGGAGCGCTAAACCATTTAGTCTTTCCTGTCCCATGGAATTACGTAAATAGGTTTTCACCCTTCTTAAGGTTGAAAATGTTCTCTCTGGTGTGCAGGTTGAAACAGGTAGAGTTTCAAATGTTTTTAATAAATAATAAATATTAGGATATATATCCTGATTGCATTGCATTAATGCTTCTATTGCATTTTTCGGAGGTATCCTGTTTTCGTATCGTTTGTGCCAAAGCCTTAGTTCACTCACTAAAACTGAGTCATTCACATTTACAGAATAAAATTTAGCAAGAGTCGAGAGACTACAGTCATGTAATGTTGAGGTACATCCTTTTGGAAGGAGGCACATGAAGGATTTTAAGATATTTTTATGAGCCAAGAATCTCGCCTCTAATTGTGTCACAAGAGAGTCTAAAAATGGAATAAAAATAGATCGCCTATAATAAGCTTCTGCCGACTCACTAGGAATATTATTCCTATTTTTCTGAAATTTAGAGTCTTGGAAGCGCAATATCTCCACCGTAGTCTCGTACTTTATCTGTAGCCTCTTTGAAAATAACTTCAAAGTTTGAATCAACGTTTTCTCGGATACTTTTTAGAGCCGATGCTACATCCTCAACGAGGTCTATTATTGAAATTAAGTCAATATTCTCAGTTTGCAACACCCTACTTAACGGAAGTGTATAACTATACAGTTTTTTAATACTATACAAAGATACCAAGAATTTTGTCTGTGATATTGCGTTCTGAAGAATTTGTGCCGTAGCTGAAGTATCTTTGTCATTCCAAACCCTTATTTCTTCGTGCGCTAAATAAATTCCATCTAAAATTTCCACCATTACCATGACGGAATCATGACGCTCTATCCATCTAGTTTGACACATCTGTTTCAATCGAAGATGCCTAGAATTTGGATTACATTCTCTAATCTTTTGTGTTAAGACATTCATCCGCTTTGAAGTGTTCAAAAATGCGTGTGTTTTTTCTATAATTCCCAAGCAATTCCGTATATCTTGGTTGTTTGAGCTGTTTCCAATGGCTAAATTCAAACAATGCGAGGCGCAATGTACATATAATGCTTGTGGATGCTGTCGTTGTATCTGTGCCTGAACGCCTTCAAATTTACCACTCATGGAAGCAGCACCATCATATCCTTGACCCCGAAGGTACGATATGTCAATACCAAATTTTAGTAAACTTTCTATAATTGTATAAGCCAAACCCTTTCCACTAGTGTCGATAACCGGAATGAATTGTAAAAATTTCTCGCAAACTCGTATTTCCTTATCAACGTACCGCACGCATAATGTTACTTGCTCAGTTGTTGAAATGTCGGTTGTTTCATCTGCTAAAATAGCAAAACACTTGGCATCATTAACTTCTTTAAGAATTTTTTGCAGAATTAAATCATTACAAATGCCTATTATTTGGTTTTCAATGTTGGCGCTTAAATAAGTACTTTTTCGCCCACACTGTTTAAAATGTTTTTTCAAATCGGTATCGCCAGCTTCTAGCCTTGCTCTGAGAATTGCACGAAAATTTCCTTCATTTTTCTCGGGTTTTTGATCGATATTAAATTCTCCAGAATCCTCGTGACCTCGTAGTGCAATACCTTGCTGCCCACATAATATTATTGTCTTTATAATGGGTTCCAAGCATTTTCTATTCTCAAAAGCTTGTGTAATTCTCACTGTATCGAGCTGTTTGTCAATAGGTAGTCTTTTGTTAATGAGTATGTCATGTATATTTTCATAGGAGCATAATGAATTCAAATGATATGAAGCTTTTCCGTGAGTTTCAAACGTTTCCACTGCGTGTTTCCATTTATTGTACCCGCTGGATGCGAGTTGACCTAAAGGTTGGCATTTACTTTTACCAATTTCTTTTGGCGCGAATAAGCAACAATATTTACAAAAGCATTTGTCTAGTTTTGAATAAGCAAGCCACTCATATTTGTGCAACCATTGCAATTTTCTTTTCTTTCCACTTCTTTCAGTCACATATGGAAATGAAAAACGATCATCTGGCTTCCACAAATTCTTTATAAAATCCACTTTTTCCCCATTACTAATTACGCTCCTGTAATTCGCGATATCCGATTTAATCAGTGTTCCAGTAGTGTTATTCGATGCAGTCTGCAATTTTTCAACTTCCTCGGGTGATTCTGATTGGATTATTCTGTTTTCCAATTTTGGATTTTTGGTTAAATAAATAAATACGTGCTTACGAATTTATATTGTTATTCCTCGAATTAATTTCGTAACAATGACCGAAGTTTGGAAACGAATATAAATTAAAATTCAGTTAAAATTAAAAGGACATTTAAAACTGTTAACAGGAAATTTTCGAAGAAACAACAGTGGATCTTTTAATGAATTGATTTGTTTTTATAAAAGGAATTTTGGTGCTTATTTATTACAGAGTAAGTTCTAAGGCTTATAATCCATTGAAATCTAACAACAGTGACTATTATAGTTTAAAGAAAGAACTTTATTTATTCACTTTACAGAATGAATTCATTTTAGGTTAGCATTGTCTATTATAAAATGAGTTACTTTGGAATTTACAGTATCTAAAGTGGAAGTTCTACTGAATTGACTCAAGTATTTTGAATACTTTCCTGTTAACGGGAATACCTCAAAAAATAAACACGTATTGATGTCATATGTTACGACGTATTTGTTTGCTAACAATGCGTAACAACGGGGGAATTACTTAAAAATCACATTTTTTAAACCTATTTTTATTAATAAAAGCAACATAATTACTAATACAATCTAAATTTATGTTACTAGGGGGCCAATATGTCTTTATGGAATTTAAAATAGCTAGAAATATGTCGATTTCTTTGTTATGTTGTCGCCACATGAATGCTTCTGCTGACAGGCTTTCGCGTTGCATTTCTAAAATATTCTGTCTCAGAAGTAAAGTTTCATAATATGGCCCTTCTTGCACATTGGTCCTTTAGATAAAATACCATGGTCTTGAAGCAAAGATACAGCTTCTTCTTCACTCCTTGGCAAGCTCCACAAATTCATCATTAAGGGATCAACGTAAATATCTTAACGAGATTTGTTACGCATTGTTAACAAACAAAATATCACAACAATACGTGTTTATTTTTTGAAGTATTCCCGTTAACAGGAAAGTACCATTTCAAAGTAAAAATCAATTTAAAACTATTAGAAGTTGTTTCGGAAACCATCGGAAACTGAGAAGTCCAGAGTGGTGTGCGGACGCTAAACGATATTAAGGTACATTTTATTCCAATATCTATTTAAAGTATTATAAGAGGCAATTGAAGATTGAACAAATTTTCTTGTTACCGGAATTCTGCTTATTTCATGAAATTGAAATGCTAATGCATTAATCCATTAAAATCTGTTAAGAGTGGCTATTTTAGTTCAAAGAAATATATGTACATGGTACTTTTATTCACTTTTCAGAATGAATGATTTCTAGGTTTGCCGAATATTCTACTTAAAAAACATTACAATATAATGCACCTCATTTTCGAATTTTAAGTGATCCCCTTCCATTATATACTTTTTATCTATGAAAAATGTATTTTAGCATTGAATAATTGGAACACAAATTGAGATTCGCTGCGCAAAAAATGGGAATTTTAAAAATTTCTGATGGTAAAGCCAGGGACGTAACTATGGTTTTTGCGGCCCACACGCAAGTTATGTTTTAGGAGCCCCCATTTATATAAAAATATATGAAATTATTATACCGTTTTGATTTTTATCGATATTTTTTCACCTTTCAATTCCAAAAATACCTTGAGACTTCTATAATTCTAACGTTATAAGGATAGGACAAAACAACTCCAAACACTTGAGATGGGTATATTCGTCTTCATTTCCAGCGGTGAAATCTTTCATTTCAATAAGGATATTACTATGTTCTTCGAATACCTTACGGCAGATTACGGGAAAAATTCGAAGTATTTTTGTGGGACGCCAAATACCTTGGAGGCCCCACGCACTGTGTGGGCCTGCGCCCCCCAAGTTACGCGCCTGGTTAAAGCGTCATTCCAAAAGAAATTTTCTTAAAAAGAAAATAGTAGAAGCTTTTAAGAATTAAGTTGTGAAGCAATACGAAATATTGTTATATCGTATACTTACGAAGTAAACACTTTCGGCCGTATTCAGAGGTTTCTTAGTCAGCTACTAAGGTCCACTAAGTCCCCTTAGAAGCGCACTACTACATACGCCATATTCAGAGCGTCCTACTAGGGGTGATTTGCTTAGTCATTGAGTATGGTAGTCAGCCTTAGTCACACGCCACGCTAAACAAGCTCCCGCGGTGTTTAAGCGCGTGACTAGTGTGTCTTCCGCTCCAGCTTGCGAAGTGTAGTGAAAGCCGTAGTTGAATTTGAGTCTTTTTTAGGTATAATATTGTTACTTTATTTAGTTTGTTATTAAGTAATTTCTATATGAGAGTTTTATATTTCTCTGTAGTTCATTATTTCGTCAAATTAGTTTAATTTCGTTTTATAGTAGAGTAGGGTACGTAATTTATTGTTACATTATTTCTTTTAAACGTCAGTTATTGTATTCTTATTTTAGTTATTCCGCGTTTTATCATTTTAGCTATTTTCATTATTTACGTTTCTACTTTGTTTTCATTTTAATGGCCAACGAAGTTTGTACGTATTGCGTAGAGTTTTTGTGTAGTCGTTATTTGGTATAATCACGTAGATCATGGTGCTTCAATAGTTGTTAGTATATTTCTATAGGAGTGTTTTATATTTATGTGTAGTTCATTATTTCGTCAAAATAGTTTAATTTCGTTTGATAGTAGAGTAGGGTACGTAATTTTTATTGTTTCATTCCTTCTTATAAAGGTTAGTTATTGTATTCGTAGTTTATTTATTCCGAGGTTTATCAATTTAGTTATTCAGTTGTATTCATTATTCACTTTTCTACTTTGTTTTCATTGTAATAGCCAACGAAGTTTTTACGTATTGCTTAGAGTTGTTGCGTAGTCGTTTTTTGTTATAATCACGTAGTGCATGTTACTTCAGCAGTTGTTAGTATATTTCTAGTTGTTGTGATATTAATAGGCGTATTGTAGTTTTGCATTTAATAATATTGTATATGGCCGGGTCAGATTTTGAGGACTATGAAGAAGCGCTGGAGGTGATGGAATTAGAGGACTTTAGATGTAATCGCGGCAGGAGAGTATACCTGGAGCGTCAGGATCCCTTCGGGAAATATTCCGATAGGCTTTTCAGGAGGAAATACAGATTTTACAAAGCTGGAGTGGAAAAAATTTGCCATCGAATTGGAAATAATCCTTACCCGTTTTGCTTCCATGTCAGTGTCTAAAGCTAAACTAACAAATCGAAATAACGTAACACTAATATGACTAAACCTAACCACTTAACCTACAAAACTACCTAAAGTAAATATTAATTACGAAAACTAGCTTAATTGAAATGTAACTTACGTAATAGAACAACTGATATTACTACACCTAACCAATTAACCTACAAAACTAGCTAAAGTAAATATTAATGACGAAAACTAGCCTAATTGCAATGTAACTTACGTAATATAACAACTAATATTACTACACCTACCAATTAACCTACAAAACTACGCTTACACTAATTTAAATACGATAAAGGAAAAAAGATTAGGGAATTTCTAACACGCAACCGCACAAAAGCCCAACAACAGGAGGAGTGAAGTTGGCCGCGGCTTGCCGACCTCGAGGTATCGATTACTGCGCATGCGCAGTAGGTGTTTCACAATGTTGCCAAGCGTTGCATTTCCCCTTGTCCAGCTTAGTGATGCTTGGTGGAGCTCTGCGTTAGTGGACCTTAGTCAACTCTCGTTAGTCGCTCGACTGGGACTCTGAATACAACTTTTTAGTAGCTCTTTGTTACTCTCTTAGTAGGTGATTATGAAGTAGCCCTTAGTCACGCGTAAAACAGAAAATATGTGAATACGGCCGGCTTAGTTTAGCGTACTTTAATCACATAGCAGATAAATGCACGTTGCGTAGTATAAAGCAAAATTCCTCAGTAATGCGAGGACGGAAGTGTGTGCGTCGAATACTTTGGACCAGCGAGTCTTCCACCTTCTCCCTTCACCCTTTCCATCTACTCTCAAGACGACATCTCCGATCCATCCGACTCCATCCACTCCTCCAAAAACAACCTCCCCAAGATCGCGTTTGATTTATTTGGGCTGTCGTTTTTTTTCGTTGGAGGCAAGCATCACTCCCCCAGCGAGAAAAGCCCACCTCGAGTCAGACAGTTCCTCTCTTTCTCCCTCCTTCATTCCGACACCCCAACTCTCCCCCCCCCCCCCCTCTCTGTCTCTCTCTCTCTCCGCGTCGCTCGAAGGTTTGAGAAAAATGGAAGGTGATAAAGAGGGGCGCGCCAAGGGAGGAGGCGATTGAGGGGAGGGGGACGAGGTCGGAAGGAGATGAGGTGAGAAAGGGAAGGGGAGGAGGACGGAATGGGACGCATTTGGCGCGTGGGCGGCTAGCCGCAGTGGAGTGACTTAGACGGTTTGCTGCGAAGACCAGGTGAACTTAAGTCAAGTTAAAATGTTGAGGGAGTTAAATAGAAGCATGGAGATCGATCTGATCAAATAATCATTATAAAAATTCTTTAAATAAATATAATGTGTCGGCGGAAAACTTTATTAATTTACAAAAGAACAGAAAAGAAATAAAATAGAAGAAGCGCGATTAGACTTCTTCGGATGTATACGTACATGTATCGTAAAAGAAATTTTTGCACGCTTAAATTTTAACCAAACTTGGGTTATGTTTCGATAAGTAATTTATTATAGTGAAGTGAAGTTTCATTTAATCTCACGGGTGACGAGTACACCAATCAAAGTCAATAAATGGAAAGAAATCATGCATAGAGAATAAATTTCTAATTTCAGGATCTTCTGAATGAATTTCTCAGAGTTCTTAGCCGTAACAATTCGTGAATGAGTGTTTATCCAAAATGCAATATATATTAGGATTCAATCGACATCAAGAAATTTATCCTCAAGAGCTTAGAAAAATTACGAATTCCGACATCGAATTTTCCACGCACACTCAAAACTCTCGTATATACGAGCCAAGTTATTTTTATGTCACCACACGAAATAAATTAGTATGACAAAAATGACAAATACAAAACATAACCACGGATAGCTTGGGCAAACATTCACGGAATCACCCTCCATCAACGAGCCAAAACAAGCAGACAGACCAAAAATAATATGACGCCAATTTTTTGGGGGTAACACTTCATCGAAACGTAATCTGATTTTCACCTGTCCACGCATTAATTAACTGACACCTCTCGTTAAAAGGGAGAAGGGATAATAAAGAAAGTGAAGAGGAAAGATAATCCTTTGGTGCAGTTGGTGGGGAGAAGTGTGAAGAGGAGGAGAGGTGAATATGAATGAGGTGCGAAGGAGACGGCGGAAGTGATGCGGAAGGGGGGAGGGGGGGGGTGAAGTTGATGGAGAGAGAGAGAGAGATCGGAGGGAGGGTGAAGGAGAGAGAGAGAGAGAAAATGAGAGGATATGGAACGAGGGAGGAGAGGAAGGGAATGTGAGAAAGAGAGAGGCAAAGAGAAAGATGCGCGAGAGAGAAAATTTGAAGGGTGTACAGAAAAGATGAGGAGTGGAGGATGGGGTGGACAGACAGAAGACGGTTGCGAGGTGTATTTTTTAGGGAAGGAGACGAGGAGAGTGGAGAGGAGATGACGCGGGCGGTTCGAGGCAGAATAGGAAAGTTCGAAAGAGGGATAGGAAAACGGAAGGAAGGAGGAGAGGGAGGGGAGAGATACGAGGTGGTAGAGATGGGGAGGGGGTTGGGTGCGGGTTGGGTTGGTGTCCCACCGATGATAATTGCCCGGATCGGACGACTGAAGGTGGTCAAGAAGTGAAGAACGATAGGAAGAAAGACAAGAACAAGCAGAGGAGATGATATCGGTTGTGAGATCCCAGAGCCGTGGTCCAAGCGAACGACCTAAACCACTCGTGCTTAAGCGAGAAAGTAAAACCACCCTATCTCTCTAAGGGTTCGTCTTAAGATATGGCTTATTAGAGCAGTCGACAATGAAATCCCCCTCTGATTCGATAAGAGCGAAGTTTGTGCCAGCGTCCCTCTCTCCAGATGAACTTCAAGACTTATGGTGCTGATCCGCGGCACTTACAATTAGAAAAATAATTTAAACAGAAAGTGCTCGCAGAGCACGAGTTATGAAATTAGCGCGACATACATTTTGTCCCCTTCTTTATGCAGATAAGAGGAGCGTCGACTTAACCGAGTATTTTTGACAAGTTTTGGTATTGCGAAAAATGAAACTTACGGGTTTTGATTCCATCATCACAAAATGTTAATAACCGTATTTTTCTTTAGCTGTTAACAGACGCGGCATCAGATCTTCATCATTAATTTCTCAAAACTTTTTATCTTGCAAATTTTAGCATTAAGAAATAAGCGCGCGACTGCAACAAAAACACTTTAAAAGGGTCGAATACATTTCTGTTTCCAAAAATCAAAGTAGATTTACACCAAAGGCAGATAGAAAATTCACACACATTTCTGCTAGCATAAAAACATACGTGTATTTATCGAATTCATTGACCATCTTTGTATGGCACAAACTTTAAAAACTTATTCGCCTGTTATTCTTATCTTAATAGATTTTTAAATTTTGTAGCGATCCCAGGCTTTTGTCGAAAATACAAAAGTGGGTCTTATTGAAAAAAGAATAAGAACCATCAATTCACATCGAATGATAAAAAATACGATCATTTTAAGTTGAAACTGCGAGATAAAAGGCTATTAAAAAAAATAAACTCCTTAACCGTAACAAGGTAAATAACTAAAGCCACAAGCAACCAAAATAATATATATATATTATTTTGGTTGCTTGTGGCTCTAGATATTTACCTTGTTACGGTTAAGGAGTTTCTTTTTTTTTTTAAATAAGTAATTCGCTGTAGTCTCCAACCCCCCTTTATGAGATAAAAGGCGTCTGTAGTCGGGGAAACAGTCGTTGTTGAGGTCACTGACATATGGAGCCTACTCTAGGTACGAAAATGGCTTAATTGGCGAGTTTCGTGAAGAAGTGAGTGGCGGAGGAAGTAGAAGCATAGCTCTAAGGAAAGGAGATGCGAGGCCAAAGGATGCGGAGGAGAGGCACTGTGACGTGTCGAAATGCAGAGAGAGAAAGGGCGAGAAAGAAAAGTGGAAAGATGCATGCTGACGTGGCGCGCCTACGCCCACAAACCGTTGGTATGCAAGAGCGGTGACTTAGTCTCAACTGGTGAAATTTTAAAAGGCGGCATCTTAAAACCCAGCCTTATTTTTTCACTATGGTAAATATGATCATCAATGGCAATTCTTATTTTACTCGTTCATTAAATTTTAATAAAAAGATTTGACGTGCATATTTTTATCCGAACTGATTTTTTAGTTAAGCTGCAACGCAATTCTCAGATAAAACATACTCGAGATTACCGGGATTCGAATAATCAAGACTAATGCAGTGGTTCTTAACCGTGGTGACATGACACCCCAGGGTGACGCGAGGATTATTGAGGGGTGGCGCGAATACTCGTATTTGATAAATTCACAGTGTATCATATTCTGCCTTATAAACGTAAATAAAACCAGGAGAATAAACACTCGTGCTTATTTAAATGCCAGAATTGTATCTTTATATGATAGGGAAAGCCCAATTCATCGTTAAAAGGTGACTTGAAGATAATGGAACTGTAAATGGGGTGGCGCAAAACTGAATGAACTGAACAAAGGGTGACGCGGACAAAAAGAGGTTGAGAACCACCGCTCTAATGCATAAGATTTTGCTTTAGTTTTAAATACTTACATTACTGATAAAAAAAGGCGTAGGATGACCATGATAATTTGCACATTTATTTTGTTTCAAAATGAATAATCTACGTGCAAAACGATAAATAATGTGCTACAAAAGATTTCCCTTGAAAAATTATCGAATACTAATATCACGTGATTAATAATCGAACAGATAATGCACATTAAAGTACATGAATTGCTGCCTTACAGCGGCAAAAGCACAATCTCATCGGAGTTCGAACTTGTTGACAACTTAGTATTCCTCACCTCAAGACGGATGGGGAGAGAGAGGAGCACACAGGGAAAAGAGAGGGAGATGACTGGAAAGGGCAAAGATATCTCCTCTCTCCGGAGGGACAGAGAATAAGAGAGCGATACGAGGTCCCCGGGAGACTACGGCGGCGACGGCACCCCGAGACGATCCTAGGCGGCCTCCCATTCATTTGCCCCTTCCCTCCTCCTGCCCGCCCACCCCCACCCCCTTCTCCATCCCTATTCTCTTTCCCTCTCACTTCGATTTCTCTTCCGCCTACCACCCGTGCAGAGCGGTTCGCCCCTCTGCCTCCTCTGCCATCGCTCCCTTTCCACTCTCGGGACCTAAAAGTCCCATTTTCCGAGAGATGAATGATGTTGCGATGAGCTCATGTGCTGACCACGTGATGAGATTACGATTGGAAAGGAGAAAAAATCGCCGGTGAGCAAGCAGGAGAGGAGTTTTATTTTTTATATATATATCTTTCTTCATTCGGGAAGCATTGCTTATCGCTTCAGCACTCCTGAGGGAGGAATGCTCACGCACCACTCCCTTTTTTATTTTCTTCCTCTCTCCCGTCGAGAGAGTGGAAGAGATAGACACCTCTCTCTCTCTCCCTACCTACTGCACCTGCTCCTCTCGTGGTGGGCATCGCTCCCGCTTCCCTCACTCGCCTCGATCCCTTTCGCTCTTTCGGTAGGATGGAGATCATTATTCCCTGCCTCTTTTCCGTGCCACTCAAATGTTTCCTCGGGTCGGAGGAGACGAGGGGAGGGGGGGAGGGGGGGGGGGGGAGGGGTAGGGATTTCGAAACGTCAGTCCATCGTCTATCGTCTATCTTGAGGCTGCTTTTTGAAATTCACTAGTCCTTTACATCAGAGCGTCGTGGGAATAAATATAATCCGTACTCGCCTGCCAAAAGCATCGAGGTTTGACTGCGAGTGCGGGATGGAAAAGTTATCCACTTAATCTCCACTGTTTTTATCGGTTTATCGTGCGACTAACCTTCTATCTTTTTTTTATAATTTTACTTTATGTTCGCAATATTAAAACGCGTGAGGTAAAAAAATTAGGTATAATCAACTAACGGCATAAATCCACTCTTGAAAAGAAACCTTTTCTCGATCGGTATCATGAATTTTTGATTGACGTTGCCAAGAATTAATTACGCTGGAATAAGGGTCTTTAAATGACATTCGGAATTATAGTCTTATCCAAAACGAGAAATGAATATTCACTCTTAAACGCCCCAGGTAAATTACGTCGCTTAAGAATATGCTATTCTGTTTATGAGAAATGCCAATTTTATGGCGAATACACATGCCCTGAAATTCAGTAATGGATGCATTAAACACCAGCTGCATTTCGAGTGAAACGTCTTACGTCTAGGTAAGCAAAGGCTCGAACGAAGGGTAAATATGGGATAGGGAAGCAGAAGATAGTACGGATTGTGACCCAGTGCAGAAAGTAGCAGTCCCGTATCTAGATAAAACCGCTAAATCTCGAGAACATAGGAGATGTAACCTAAAATTTCTCGATCTGATGCTAACACACCTATGATATGAAAAGATTCTTAACATATTTACCGTTAAAATAATCATCTCGCCGAGACATAGACTTCCTTTCAAAGGATTATTGAACAAAGCGCGGCAAAATGAAGTCTAATGAATCAAAGTTGGATGAATACGAAGTATGCTCTAGCTCACAAACAGTGGATCTCAACTTTTTATTGTGTGCGTCACCGTATGTTCAGTTCATTCCGTTATTCGTCAACCCGTTTACAGTTCCATTATCTTCAAGTCACATTTAAAAATAAATTGGGCTTTCCCTACCATATAAAGATAAAATTCCGACATTTACATACGCAACAGTGTTTATTCTCCTGATTTTATTTATGTTTATAAGGCATAATATGATACACTGTAAATTTATTAAATATTCGCGTCATCCCTCAATAACTCTGGAGTGTCATGTCATCTCGGTTGAGACCAACTGCTCTAGCTGATAGATTCTAAATGTTGCCAAAACTCCATCATTCAGACAGCACTGTGCAATGGTGTGTTATAAATAATCTAGCGATCCGTCAACAAGATTTGTCCTACAAATTGGGCTTCTCATACGTGAAGAAACCACGTATAGAGCCTGGTTCACTCTTTGACACTCTAGTATAGTGTTCATCAACTTTTTCACCAACAGGGTCTACTTGCATCGACTGGAGAGCCACTTTTGTATGATTGCACATGCCTTAATATATGCAACCCGCGTCACAAGCTTGCACAAATAGAATGAAATAATTCCTCTACGCCAGTGGTTCTTTACCGTTTTTGAGCCGCGACCCAGATTAGACTAATGGTTTTGGTCTCGCGACCCATGAGTCAGAAATAAAACAGTGTTGTAAAATAAAAGACACACGAATCAATACAGTAAAACCTCACATAGCGCGGTAGTTGCGTTCCTTGAAATCGCGTTATATGAAGCATTAAGTTAATAGGAAATATGGGGTTAGGTTCTTGTAGGTTGACCACATGTCCCGTATTTTACGGGACGTCCCGTTTTTCGGCCAATTTTTCCTCAAATGTCCCGTATCCCGTGTGAAATCAATACGAGACGCACTTTGTCCGGTATTTTTTTTATTATAAGAAATATATTGACTTCTGATATGTTCAGTGGAAAATTCCATCGATAATATCTGTTTAAGAAAACAAATACGTGGCGTGAAAAAGAAGTCTAGATTCTGTTCTCACATTACGATTTTTTCTAAATATCGTTCCTCTATAAGTCGTTACAATGAATCTTTTTGTATGCATACATACCTTGAAGACAATAAGATCACCTCGGACTCCACGTTAGATTTCGAGAATATATATTTGCGATACATTGTTGTAACGTCATTGAAGATTCATATATTGTCGCATGAGCATTATAACATCCTGAGGGAGAGCAACAAGTGAAAATGTTTTCCTGAAAAAAACTACATCCTTTGGCGAACCAATCGATTTCCTTCATACTTTCTCTTATTTTGAGGAAAATATTATATGACATTTGAGACAAATGTAACATTGTAGATTATCGTATCCTGAGAAATAGAGTTACATTCGTTAGTCCGGGGCACTAACATCTTCTGAGGTACCAGACCCGTAAGGTTAAAAAAGTCCCGTAAAATTTTTAACAGTCCCGTTTTTTGAATCTTCAAACATATGTGTTCACCCTAGGTCCTTGGATATCATATGTAAGATAGACGTATTTGGTGGAAGAAACAACACCTCTACGTTTTCGTCAGCATTCTACAGCGTAGCTGGGTGCCCGGGGGCATTATAAAGTAGCAATAGAACCTTATAAGACAAGTTTTGATTTTCGAAGTATTTTCTCACCTGCGGTATAAAACAAAATTTGAACCAGTCAGTAAACCTTCGGTTTTCTTTCCAGTAGACTGGTAGGTATGCCTTATTTTTGCCCTTCAAAGCGCGTGGGTTTTCAGCGTGGTAAACAAGCATCGGTTTACACTTGAAACCACCGGACGCATTTGAACACAACAGTAGAGTAAGACGACCCTTAGAAGCCTTGAACCTGGGTGCTGTTCGCTCCTCCTTCGAAATGTACGTTCTCTCTGGCATTCGCTTCCAAAACAGGGCGGTTTCGTCTGCGTTAAAAATTTGTTGCGGCTAATAACCTTTTTCTTTGATTAACCTAGTAAATTCTGGAATGGAATTTTCGGCCGCCTGGTGATCAGCAGAGGCGGATTCGCCCACTAATTTTACGTTGTGGTAGTTGAAGCGTTTTGTGAACTTCTCAAACCAGCCTGCACTTGCACTAAAGGGAACGTTAGTGGATGATTCAGCATTTTGTTCGCTTACTGTTTTATAAAGATGCAATGCTTTATCACGTATGATCGAGCCACTCAGTGGTGCCCTCTTCTGGTTTTGGTCTTCAATCCACAGGCATAGTAATTTTTCCACTGTGTTTAAGTGCACATTTCGCTTTGACATTCTTTTAATTTTTTCACCTGTAGAAGTTGCTCCGCTTACACTGGCTCTTATTTTTTCTTCATTTTTTCGTATGGTACGAATAGTCGACTCATTCACCCCATAATCCCGCCCTAGCACTGTGCTTTCGTGTCCTGATTTAAGTTAAAATCACTATTTTTTGTTTAAGTTCAATTTTCAATAAGAAAGAAAAATATTAAGGATAAGAATAATATTTTAAATCACAGGAGGCAAGGTTAAGACAACCACTTACTAGAGCCTGCTGATTGAACGAACAATACGAACACGAGGTTACTACCGGGTTACTCCCCGAAATTCTTTCAGCTTGGAAATTATCGAGTGCCATGCGATATATCGAGACTGTAACACGACATTGTAGGTAGACAAAATGGCAGGAGAAGAAGTAGCATTGTTGCAACTTCAAGTGAAACAGTGTAACAAATTCGGCCATAATGTATTGAGAAGCATGCAGACGAATCTCTCGACGTAACATTTCTGTAAAATGATTATATGAATCACTTTGACAATGTTTTTTCTTTAAAATGTTTTAATTTGAAGTTTTTATCATTTGTAGGATACAGGAAATTTGAAGAATGATTTTAGCTTTGACTTTTCAAACCGCGTCTTAGCGAAATCGCGTCTTGTGAATTCGCGCTATGTGAGGTTTTACTGTATAACGAATATTACATTATAATGATTTCATGAAATGAAAATACACATATATGTGCATACATTCATACATAAGGAAATCTTCCCAAGCGATATTAGTAATATCCTAAAACGTGTTATAAATACGTAAACAATTATAATATTGTGCATGTTAATGTGAACCTTGACTTTCTACAAGTTTCGAAAGTTCTTCAAATCGCGGTTTTATGTTTGAAAGGCTGCATCATAAGTCATGCTCTGGTTGTAATCGGTTTTGTAACTTGGTTTTTGTAATTGTGAGGGCTGAAAAACCTGACTCGCGCAGATATGTAGTAGTAAAGTGCTTCATTTCCCAGGATTGGTTTTTCCTTTTTTACAATCAACCAGAATGCACTCAAGGACTCAGTATTTTTACTGAAACTGTAACGAAGTGTCTCGTCACTTTGTACTTCGATAAGTTGCTCCTGCAAATTAGTAATATTTATAAAATCATCATTCAAATCATTCGCTTCAAAATTAAATGGGATGCGCACCCAGTTGTATTTCGCGATATCCCCTGCTGGAATGTAGCGATCGAATTCTATTATCAGTTTTCCTAAATGTCCCACAATGATATTCGGTGAAATTAACATTTTCGTCTTCAATAAGTAGATTCAGAGTCGGGAACGATGCAACTTTCCTATCCTCCACTTTCCTCTTCCACAACTTCAGTTTTCCTTTGAAACCAGTTATCTTCTCAGTTAACTCAATAAGTGTCTGATCATGGCCTTGCATAGAGATATTTAGGTCGTTGATTTCGGTAAATATATATGAAAGATAGGCTACTTGTAGCATCCACTTCGAATCTGAGAATCTTGAAAACAGAGGGTGATTTTTTCGGTTAAAACAATTTCCTCATTGCGTAATGCTATAATTTGCTGAAGACAACCACCTGGCCTCAGAATAATATAGTAAATGTTCATATTCAGAGCCAAAATCAGAGTATATCTGGCTAAAGATTCTACTCTTGGGAGACCTCGTTTTTATAAAATCTAAATCATCACGGTCTCCAACTCTGGCGACAGACTCTTTGTAGCAAGATTTTCTTTATGTAGGAAGGAGTGAAAATTTTTAACCTGCAGATTAATTTCCTTTACTCTGGCAAAAAAACCTTGACGAGCTCCAAGCATTGCCGGTGCACCATCGGTGCATACACTGAAGCATTCATTCCAGTTCAATCCTTCTTCATTAAAAAATCTGATGTGGCCAACACATGACTTTCTCCGTACAGAGCAATGAATATGATTGCTCTTGACATCACAGTTCTCAGAAATATTTATCAGCGATTACACTGGAGAAAATTTTTAAAACCTTTTCAATAGTCTTTATTAAAAACAAAGTGGAAAGAACAAAAAACACCAACCGAAAAATCTCCTCAGCTCAATGTATCACAAGGTAATTTTAAAGTAGCGACTGACGCCAACTGACGCTTTGAATTCAGTTGCTATGTAAACAATAAATATATTTCAAAGTGAACTTTTTATCTAAAATTATTATTTTTTATGAAATAAGAATACAGTGACCTTTTTAAGCACCATTATTGGTTAGATAACTGGAATTTGACGAATAAGTTAAATATCTCCGAAATGGATGGTTCTACGAAAAATTGTTTCAAACCAAAGTTGGAAGGAATATTATTCTCTATAACTTTGGTCCTTATAAAGATTGTAAATAACAGCGTTTTAAAGAGCATTTTCGATGAAAACTGAAAACACCGATTATTCATAATTTGTAATGGTTAATGTATATTATATCGTTGTTTTAACGTAGATATTTTGCCAAAACCGAATCGGGATTCGAATAAACGTCAAATTCCGGTTAATCGATATTGTCCGAAAACTAATCATTTTTTCGTGCTCATACCAAAGTGGAACATATGAAATTTAGTAATGATATAGTAAGTGCTTTTCAAGAGACAGCGACCACAATTACATACAAATTCATCATTCCGAAAATAGTCTAAACGTGTTCGAGAACTAAAAACGTGTATTTCCTTGGAAACCTCGAAGTCTATTTTTTCCGTGATCAAAATACTTTCTCTATAATACGTACAGGTTCATTCCATGCTACATGTCCAGATTCGGTACGTGATGGTTCCTTCGACTCGAACCAAATTTTCAGGATCGTTAGTAGGTCTCACTACCTTCCCAACACATGACTTTATCCATATTCGGGTATACATATTTAAATTTCTATGAATAGCATTATGAGGCAAAATTATCATTTCCTATCTTAAGAGAATACAATCGTCCTTACTGCAGTATGCAGTAAAATACGTAATTTTGAATATGTTTACAGAATTCACCGCTACATTGTGGTGGCGCTGATAACTGGTATTAAGAAAAAGCAAAATATCTCCAGAATGGACGGTTCTACGAAAATTTGTTTCAAACAAAACTCGGAAGAAATATTATTCTCTACAACTTTGGTCCTCACGAAGATTAACACTAACCATGTTTTTAAGGAGATATTTGACAGAAACAGAAAAAACCGATTATTTATAAATAATTCCTAAGAAATAACTGCTATGGAAAATTGTTTAAATGATAATTTGTAGGAAATTACATTACCTATAACATTTGTATACGATTGTATATACAATAATGATGTTTTAACGGAGAAATATTGTAAAAACCGAATCGTGTTCCGAATAAACCTCGGCTTTCGTTTAACCGTTATTGTCCAAAAACTAATCAGTTCTTTGTGCTCATACTAAAGTGTTATATATGAAGTTTGGTAACGATATGGTAAGTACTTTTTGAGTTAAAGCGCCCAAAATCACATACATCCACACACAAATCACTCCGAAAAGTCTAAAAGTGTTCTAGGGATCAAAATATCTAATAAACTATCGGTTTTTCGAAACATTCCTATCACATACACACAGACAATATCGAGAAAATAGTCAAAACGTTTTATAGGGACCTCAAAACGTGTATTTTCGTTGAAATCTCGAAGGCGATTCTTTTCGGGATCACAATACTTTCCCATTACTTCGTATGGAGAAAGTAAAAAGCAAAATATCTCCGAAATGGATGGTTCTACGAAAATTTGTTTCAAACAAAATTTGGAAGAAATATTATTCTGTACAACTTTGGTGCTCACGGATATTACCAATAACGATGTTTTTAAGGAGATATTTGACGGACCCCGAAAAACCGATTATTTATAAATAATTCCTAAACAATAACTGCTATGGAAAATTGTTTGAAATAAAAATGTAAGAAATTATATTTTCTACATTTTTTGTAATGGTCAATGTATACATTAATGTATTATCGAAGAAATATCGTAAAAACCGAATAGGGTTTCGAATAAACCTCGACTTCCGGTTAACCGGCATTGTCCAAAAAGTAATTAGTTCTTTGTGCTCACCCTAAAGCGTTATATATGAAAATTGGTATCGATATGGCAAGTAAATTTTGAGTTAGAGCGCCCACAATCACATACATCCTCATAGACATCATTCCGAAAACAGTCTAAACGTGTTCTAGTGACCTCAAAACGTGTATTTTCGTTGAAATCTCGAAGTCAAATTTTTCATGCACACAATACGGCTTGTGTCGATTAACTGGGACCACATTTAAAACTGACAGCGAAGCTGACCCCTCGACCGTCATTAACTCGTGTTAGAGGCGCATAACTCGAGGCCCATCCTAAAATCCGAGCTCAGGTGTCTTTACCCTCTCACCAAAGGGGGCGCTAGCCGACCACGTCTTTTGCAATAAAATTTAAACTATTTTATTTTATTAACTTAGTGCGATTGTGACTCAAGCAACATATTCGGGTGAATGCGCTGATCAAGAGCGTCTTTTTAACGGAATTCTACGATAAATAATAACATATTTACGCTCACATCTAATCTTGACGCCAAGGAATACCAACCTCTTAAGAGTTTTCGGACGGGATTGTAATGAAAGCAGACATTCGCGAGACGGTGCGGAGGGTGTAACGCTTGGTTGTTATATGGTTTATATCTAAAGACTGTATACGAATTTCATTGCAATTAATTGAATAGATGATGGGTTTAGACATTATTATCACATTCTGCGCTCATTTATTTAAGAAAAAGTATTTATTTCTATTTTCACAATAAATACAATAATAATATTCATCAAACATACATTTATGTAACTATCTGAATCACATTCAGAGTCACATTCCGAGTTCACAGAAATAGATCGTGCAGATGTATTACCCATATGTTACGAATTCATTTTCGTCGCTGCTATTAGAAGAAATAAATCAACTATCATCACTAGTAATACAAACAAGATAATTCATTGTTTCTTTCTCTGACACAACTCGGCCCTTTCTTGATAACATCTTAAAAGGGCGAAGATATTCCACAAAATAATACATAGGATAAGTATATAAACATGTAAAATAAACAAAATCAATGTAACTTTAATATAAAAGAAAAACAGATCCAAAATTAGTTGAATCAGAGAAAATATACGGTAAAAGGGAGTGAATCGATGATCACTGAAAATGGCTACCACCAAAAAACGTAGATAGTTTGTGCGTGTATAATAAATACATGAAAAGCGGAAATAAGAGGCCTCTAGATGTAAATAAATAAAACACATTCCCCCGCTAAATACAAACAAAGTTCGGGTACAGATAAGACAATCTGTAGATATGTGGATTCCATAGAACGCTACTATATACTATCCACCGCCTGATTCGATTCGATATCTAATTATCCATTCGATTCGTGGGAAAATAGTAGATTCGCAGGTCCCTATAAGAACTTCTAACTTCAACATAACTGCTACATAATTCAGGACCAGGTAATTAATGTTTCTCTCTTTTCTTACTTTCTATCCATTTACACACTCGTCCGCTAGCTTATCTTTCAATTTTTAAGGTCTACGTTTGTTTCTATTCGCTACGATCATAAATAAAGTAAAAAAATCGCGCTTAGATTAATTTTTCTGGATGTGGGAACCTAATCCCATTTCTTCGTTACTGTTGGCGGTTTGGAGGTTCACGGGCTCTCCAGGAAAGTAAAACCCGAAAACGACCAAGGATACCTGTACTTGAATAAAGAACGAGTTTAAATCGTAATCACCCTTAAAAGCCTTTTAATGCCAAAACTTCAGGTGATGAATTCTTTGCCTGGAAAATAACTGAGTATTTTAAACCAAACCTCACTTGAAAAGCAAACGAAAAACTAAACAGTAAATAAAATTTTAAATAAGAATTTATAACTCATTCAAGGGAGAACTACTGAGCTCAACTTATGGATACTCAACGTATATATTAATTGAGTAAGGGAAGGCCTATGTCAGTCACAACCCGAAGCGCAGCTTCCCCTCCACTTTCACTCAGCCACGTTTGAGGGGAAGTGGAGGAAAAGGAGAATCGCGGGGCGCGAGGGGGGCACGCGGGTCGCTGGAATAGGGCTTCGAGCCTCAGGGCGGGGGAGGCGCGCGGAGGGCCTTCTTATCATAATACTCCAACAGAGCTCCGATTTCGGAGCTGTACGGGCAGCTAGTGTTATATTAAATCTCCCTTTGAGACGTGTATATTTCGTCATCTTATGACTTACGCAATAGTTCTTTGTCGTGATCTTTCTCCAGTATACGTTTTCATTTTCAAAAATATACTCTCATCATAAGTTAAATTAATAAAATTAACGCGCTTAAACGCAGGGTTCATACTATATCATATCACGGCAGACAATTTCCAAAAACAGCTGCTTAAAAGATCAAACAGATTAGAATTCCTAGGTTACATTTTCGGCATAAAAACCAATTATGAAGAATGAGTCATTAGAGACTCACTTATATAAGAAGACCTGAAGATTTTATTTATCTTTAAATGGATTATGGAGCCGTATTAAAAAATGAATACTTCAGGTGTTCGTATGTGGAATGTAGATGACCGTATAAAAATATATAACTCCATCCGAATAAATCTCTTTCAGAGCGATCGCCGGCGAAGAATACAGAGCAGGAGAGGCGAAGCGAAGGGAAACGCCGCCGGGAAGACAAAGAGAGAGAGGTGGAGTCTGCGATGGAGGGAAGGGGATTTGGGTGCGAGCGATGAGTGGGGTGAGGCAGGATGGGGAGGCGGAAGGGAGGCTGAATAGGGAGAGATGGAATATAAACCCCAAAGAGTGAGGTCTCTTTCGAATAAAAAATTAATTCCGGGACTAACCCACGGGCGCGGATTGAAGGATTTGAGGCGCTTGTAGATATAAGGGGAGTGTGTATTCCGAGGCGAAAGTAATGACGTGAATGGGAAAATGTGTGGTTGAATAATGGAGTGGCATTCCGTAGATGAGATGCGATTACAGATGAGGAACAGGTGTCATTCGCACCTCACCTCTAAATAATTGATAATACATTAAAGTTTTCGCCCAAATAGAGCCGACATTCCTCAGACTGAAAATTGTTTTGCCAAACTATAGCGAATAAATAGCATTAGTCAATATTTACAAAACAATATAAGTTATTTTTATTTTATAATCCACGAGCATAAAATTTTAGTCGAAAATGATACATTTCTTTCAATTTAGCGTTTGAATTTTCTTGCTAGTACTAGTAATGATAAAGGTATAATGAAGGTATTCTTCCTCTAAATAATATCGGGATCAGAAATTTCTAATGGTAAAATGTGTGATTAAACGTACGAATGAAGAAAAAACTAAAAAATATAGGAATTTGATGGAAAATCAATCAGCCACTAGGTGTCTTGACAAGAAAAAGAGTCAATAATTGATAAAAGCTTCTATAGATACACATATCATTAAACCTTAATCAAGAACCTATCTTCGAACAAATCTATTGAAGATGGTGCAAAAATGCAGTGCAACTGCATCTGCATAATGCGGAAATATCATATAAGTGCCGAAAAGAGCATGCCGAAGATAAAACGGACAGATAGAGTGAAAAATTAGGAAGAAAATAGGAGAGAAGCGAATGATTATACAGACTATCAGAAAGAGGAAGGCGAACTGGATTGGGCATTATCTGAGGAGAGAGTGCATGATTAAAGAAGTGCTAGAAGGAAAACTGGATGGAAAAAGAGAAAGAGGTAAGAAAAGGTTTCAGCTGGTAGACGACTTGAAAGGGAAAGAGAGCTATGAAGACATGAAGAAAACTGCGGAAAATAGGAGTATATGGAGAACCAAGTTTAACCTAGAATAATCACGGGCTTGTCTACGGACAGATTACTTATAATATGTAGGTAGGTAAGTTTTAAGACACCAAAAATAATGTCTAATAACTCGAGAACAGCGGTATGTATTTTAGCCATTCTTTCAATTGTAGTTACCGTAAAAAAAAGGACCCGGGTTTGATTCCAGGAACGTTTAATTTCCCCAATGGGATGACATGGGCGAGACCATCTCGAATTTTTATTTCCTAAACTATAAGTTTTAGTTACACGCTCTCGTTGACTTTTTTGTTGCAAATTTAGTCTTTTATCTAACTAAATTTATTAATCGATATCTTACAGATCATATAAGGGCAAGGGAGAGTAAAATGCAGATTTATCATTGTTGGATTAATGGAAATTGTGTCTCTTGATTGTGGCGCCGCAAATTGCAACGGCCACATACCGAACTACGTCCTACTATCAACCCTTAAAAATGATTCCGACTCTTGAAGAATTTTTAATTGACAGTAAAATCATAGAATCAAACCGTCGGGTTGGTGTTTCATTTTTCCTCTATTCCTAAAAGTTGTTTTTATATATACTAGTTTGAGCAACTAATACGACGAAAAAAGACAGTTATAAAATATGAAAGATAAAAGTCCCACGGAAATATAGCGGTTGCCTTAACGTAAGAAAAAGTGGAAGAGGTAAACGTTGCAGGCTGAAGTGGGAAAGATGATGTTGGAGGAAGGTTGAGAGAGGAGAATGAGATGATTGTGGCAGAGGGCATTTGGGTGGGGTGGTTAAAAAGCGTGTGAGAGAGAAAGAAGGAACTGGTAGCTAAGGACCTCTTGTGGGAAGGCGTGGAAGCGAGATCGGAGGGTGTGAAAAGAGAGAGCCACTTCTGTGTCCCGAGGAGAAGAGAGCAAAGTTACCAAAGAGGCCACACGTGGGTGGAATTCACTGGAGGGAGGGAGGGAGAGAGAGAGAGAAGAGGAAAGGAGGGAGAGGGGACGGCGAAGGAGATGGGAGAGATGGAGGAAAGAAAAACAAGGAAAGAAACGGAGAGAGGGATAAGAGGTCGTAAAAGAAGCGAGGAAAAATATGAGAGGGTTAAAAAGACAAAGATCCGAAGTTTCAATGAAGAAGCATATTCGTTGAATTACACCCTTCGATATTACGACTGAAAACATTTACGTCTCTTCTAATCATAAATTTACTCTCTGCTGTTTTTTCTGTGAGTGTAAAGTATCTTTTTCTATTAGGTAGAACAACTGTTAGTTTCAAAATGAAATTATTCTTTGTTGTTCAAGCATCGCTAACGAAATTATTTCCGAACTTCACAATTTCATTGTATTGTCCATATATACGCGTACGACGATAGTGTCGCCAATTCCTCATGTTACATTATACACATTTCAATGAACACATTTCATAATGTACATTTTAAATTTTTGTGTAGCTTAATTTATTCTAACTTAGTTTTAAATATATTTATCGATAATTATCTATTCGCTACTAAAGACGTCCACCCAAAATATATCTTAGGCCAGGGGTTTCTCAGACTATTTTAAGCCACGGAACCCTTGTATTCAGTTTTTTTCGGGGAACCCTAACTAATGGTTGGTAAGTCTAATCGCAATAAAATTAACTTTAAAATCATTATAATCTTTACTTACAGTATACAGACAACAAGTGAAGCTCATATTTCCGGCTGCAAATAAAAGAAGAAAGAGCATATCGTGTGTCTTCCTCCGTCTATCACGGAATCCCATTTAGCTTCTACGGAACCCTTTAGTTCCGCGTAAGTTTGGGCAACTCTGTCATAGACAACAAAAAATTTGCCCTTGGGAGATGGGTGCGACATTCATGAAATTCGGAATCGCTTTGATTTTTTAAAAGTACATGGTTAATCTTAAAAAAACAAACGTTTGACTATTGCCGAAATGAAAAAGAGAGCTTCAAAGAAAATTATTCGCAGTCTCTCAAAAGACCCATTTGGAATAATCATTTTCGTGTCATGCAACCGACAATAATATTAAAATTGTGCGAAAGAGCTTTCCACTTTTATGTTAAACCGTTCTATTGTCGCCTTATCGGGTGGAAAGTATACTAAAATATAAAATATTTTGGCGTTTGCAAAATGTTTACGGGGAGGGAGCAGATAAACTCGATTTTTATATCATATTTATATTTAACGAAAAATTCTGATAATTACTTTGGCATGCTGTAGTTTTACGTATCTACGTTGAAGTTAATTATCATATAATTAAAAAAATCAAGCATAATGAGAGTCGCGTCGAAGATTTAATTTAAATAGGAGCCGTGCTAAAAAGATTGCGCACCACTGTTCCAAGGTCTCACCTTAAGACACCCTTATCCCAGGGACACCAATTCCCCCTTAACGCCCTTTCCACTACCACTCTCGACACCGTCACACTTTCTCTCTCTCTCCCATTCATCCACCCCTCCTCACGCCTCGCCCTCTCAACCCCGCCCTCTCTACATCTCTCTAACGGGGACCGCCTTTACTCCGGGGCATTCTAAGATGAATGCTGTCTATTAAGCTAATTAGGCAAACGAGCTTTAGAGAGGAGGGTCGGAGGAGGAGAGATGAGGGGGGAGGGAGGAGGAGAGATGAGGGGGAGGGAGGAGTGGGGGGAATACACAAAAAGAGAGACAGAGAGCGGAGGGAAGGATGGATGAGGTGGGAAAAAAGAAAGGGCGGAGGGGAGAAGAGTGAAAAGACCTCTTCGCGAGAAAAGGGTCGAGGAAAAGAGAGAGAGAGAGAGAGGTTGTAAGGGACGAGAATAAAATAGGTTGGGGGAGATAGGAGTGGTGAAGATGGGAGAGAGGAAAGGGTTTGGGGTAATTTCTTTTATATCTAACTGCTCCGCTTATTGTCGAGGGAACGTAGCACCCCTCCGCGGTCTCCCTCTTTAATGGGACAGACAGTCTCAGGCGTAGTGAATGAAATACAGCGCACCTGAGAGAGAGAGAGAGAAAAGCCGTTTCTTTCCCACTTACGACCTTCTATGCCCCCCCCCCCTCTCTCTCTCTCTGTTCCTCTCGTGTCGTTCTCTTCTTTTATCAACGCAATCTCGCAATGCGTATTGTGACGTGGGCAACGAATCTCTCGACATCGAAAAGGCATTCAAATTACTACATTATTACCAATTGAGAAGGAATGCGAGTTAAATACCAAATACTCTTTTATATTTTAGTATATATTAGTATATATCGAAACCTGGGAAAACTCAAAACATCGCATTCGGGAGCATGAAAGATTCAAACGAATTTACTCGCCAAGTAGTCACTTACCGAGTGCGGAAGGAGTCTTTCCTGGGAGTTATTCATTGCAAAAGGTGAAAAGACAAAAGCTCCTCGAGTTCACTCACCTGCAATGAAGAAAGAATCTAATTAGGTGTGGAAAATGAAGTCATAAATTTTAACTCCGAATAAAACCCTTCACTGAACAATTTTGAAATATTTTCTAAAATCCGTCATTTTAAGTTATCAAAATAACCATAGGTTGCGGAGCAATTAAGAAATTCATGCATCGAATTTTGAACATTTATTTCTTCATCGGAGGCTCAAATGTGCCACATAAAACCGGCTATCTAATCTAGTAATCACAAAAGACATACTATATATATATATATATATATATATATATATATATAGGTATTCGTATAGGTATTTTGTGTGATTTGAAAAACTGCTTTAGGTGTGACCACCAGCCAGGCATCTCTAAAGATATTACTTCCCATCGAAGCGTAATCGTATATAATGTCGCACCTCTCCGGTAAAAAATTTTAAACGCAAGCTAACTCCTTTTGACATTATAATTCCGTCCCTTAATTAGAGGTAGACAAACGGCGGAGAAGACGGGGTGGAGTTAAGGGGATGTCCAAAAAATAAATCCACGTAAATACACGCTGTCGAGGAACACGAAAGAGGAGGGGGAGGGCATCACGAGTTATAAGGCGGGGTTTTTGTTCGCGAGAATGGAGAAGGGCGACGCATAAAGGAAGAAAAAAATGAAAGGAGAGGAGGAAAAGGAGGAAGAGGAGGAGGAGAGGAATAAATAAGATGGAGAAGATATAGGGTCGGACGCACGGCCTCGCATTCGATGTAGGACTTCGTTCTTCATGGCGCCCCCTTCCAGAGGCCAGATACAGCTCTCCCCCACGCTGCACAGATGCTTTTCTCCTTCGAATCCCCTCCCCCTCCATTTCAATCTCCCCACCAGAGACTTTCTTTCCGCCGGACACGATGAATATTAATGGAGTTGGCTGCTCCGAAAGGGAAGGAGGGAGGGAGGGATGTGGAGGGGATCCGAGATGGGTGGACCCTATTCGAAAAGATTGGACGGAGACAGAGAGGGGGGGGGAGGAGGGGGGAGGGGCGAGTGGGAGAGAGAGAGCGCATGTATGCATTGCAGTCTCAGACCATCCAATCTGTCCTTTCCATCCCACTAAGGCATATCTCTTAAAGGAGTCAAGCGAGAGATACTCGTTTGAAGCTATCCATAGGATTATATGCAATCCGTTTTAGGACTGGATTGAATTCACAGCTATGCTAAAACCGTGGTGCCACTATGGTGGCCTCATTCCAGGTGAACCGGAGCGGAAGGATGATATCCGAATAAATTCGCTAAAAGAAACTCGCTAAGTATCTTTTGTATCTACCATTGATCTTATATTTCGCCTCCGGCAGAAGAACAGGCTGATAGGCCTCCTTTTGAACTAGATATTACATATTCAGAGTTATAACATTTTCATGAACAAATTACTTTCACATATTTTTATATGAAAATTACTTTGACGATGATCCACACCGTATTACGATTGTGTTAAATGCGGAAAGCTTAAAAATTAATATAATAAATCCCACTGGACCATTTTTTTCGAGAAGCCCTAGATAATTTCAATCTCGGAATTCACCTAAGTAAAAACAAAACTCTATCACTCCCCAAAGAGGACGGGCTCCTCCCTGTCTCTACACGCGCCACTCATCCAAATACTTGGAATTCTCACATTTTATTCTTTCCATCGGGATCGTCCGACAGACCGCTCCTTCGACAATCCGCGAGACAATGGAACCACCGCACACGCCCCCTTTTTTCCCCGAAGAGTGCTGTCCGAAACGATACGCCTCCCCCCGAACTCCCCTCGCCTCATGCGTTCGCAATCCAATCTGCATAAAGCGGCTCCGAAGAAAAAGGGTTATGTACCCACCTCTTCTCCCTCCTCTTCTCCCCCCTCCCCCACCCCTCTCCCAAAGTCCCTTCCTTTCTTTCCTCGGATCCCCGCCTCACATCGCTCGCAATAGTTTCTAAGTTTCTTTGTGTCTCGGCCATTATCATCGCTCTCCGTCCCTTTATCTCCCCCCCCTCCCCCCTCTCTTGCCCTCTTCTTCCCAATTGTTCCATAACGACGTGGACGACCAAATCGTTTTCCCAATCTCTCGATACTCTCTCATTTCTCTTAAAGCGAAACCCAGGAAGGAAGGCGGGATGGGACGTCCTTCTCGCGTTCCCTCTGTCTCTCTCCCTCCTTCTTCCTTTCTTTCGAGATCCGCTTCTCTTTAAGGGGACGCCTCTGTGTGTGTGTGTGCGTACGTTTGTGCGTTTGTGTGTGTGTGCGGCACGGACGATCCAGCAAGGGTAGCGGACTTGCGAACAGAGTCAATTGATGGATGGGGAGCGGTGGAGGGCGAGGAGAAGGTAGGGGGAGTGGAGCAGAGGGGGGAAAGGGAGCAGTGGGAGGATTAGATTAGTTATAGTCTTTATTTGGGACGAGATTGAGACTAGGAAGTCCCAACTTCCACCTAACCCCTTCTAAAATATAATATTACGTACGAGAAATAATAATAATATAATAATAATACGATAATAACACAGTACTGTAAAATGATGTAATGGAGGGAAGCAATGAGGGGGGGACGGGAGCAGTTGGGGGGGGGAGGGGGCAAGGGGGGTATGGAGGAAAGGGTAAGAGCGAGTGTGGAGGAGGCAGTGGTCAGATCGGGCACCACCCGCCGCCGCGGCGCCAGACCCGCCCCTTCACTCCCTCCCTCACGCCTCCTCGCCCCACGACGGCCCCTCCTCTTTCCCTCCATTACATCGCCACCCTCCACGCCTTCTCTCGTTCTCCGACACCGCGGTCATTACGAAAAACAGACTGGCTCTCATCCAAGGTAAATCGGGGCTCGTTTCCCGACGGGAATTTCTTTGGGAAAGGATTGTGAGAGGGAGAGAGAGAGGGGAGAGAGAGAGGGGAGAGAGAGAGGGGGGAGAGAGAGAGGGAGAGAGAGAGGGGGGAGAGAGAGAGAGAGAGAGAGGAGAGAGATGGGGGAGAGAGGGGAGAGAGGGGAGAGGTCGTAATGGAAATTGCACCTCGCGCTTCCAAAGAAGAAGGAAGGAGAAGCGATATCGCGCTCTCCTTCCGTTAAGCATCGTATTAAGCGTGCCCCGCGATAGAAACCAATGGTTTGGACTGGTAAAGACAAGTCTTCCCATCGATCGATATAACTCGCTAAAGTAGATAATTTTTTCCCATCTAGAGAAAATTTGTTCGTATTTAACTTTATAGGAATAGGATGATTATTCAAATACCTAATCTAAATCCCTGGAAAGTGTGTTGCATCATTTTGTTTGAGCAATTCACGCAGGATTGACTTAATAGAACAAGAGTGAAATGATGGAAATTTAACTTATATGCGTGAGTGCATAATACTGATCACAAATGTAAATATTGAGAAGGAGAAAAATTCTGAACTTGACCGGGACTCGAACCCCGGTCTCCCACTTGCCGGGTAGGTGGAGACCCGGGTTCGAGTCCCGGTCAAGTTCGGAATTTTTCTCCTTCTCAATATTTACATTTTTAACTTAAGAGTTTAAACAGGATTTTATTTAAAAACATATAAAAGAGTATTTACCTGAGGTTCTATCGCCTTTTGAAATTTGTCAATTGATGAGGGGCAGTCATCTTAATAATAATAATAATAACTATCCCGGAATTAGATAAACAGAAAATTTATATTCACGTTAAATTTCACCCTTTTATCTTTTCAACGTCCACTGCTTCTTTTTATGCGGCGCTGAAGAAATCACAGCGTTATTATTATATGACCTAGAAAATACAATTTTAAATCCGGAACACAGAGATTTCTTAACTTCATTTGACCCCCTCGAGTCAGCCGATCTAATAGCGAACCCCTTAATCCCGACCAATAAATATGAAATGTGACTAACTTCAATACATTATAAATACATGTGTTTTTTGCGAAAAAATTAATTTTATTATAAATATTTATAAATATCAGTAAGGGGGTGGTCGGTGTGGGCGGACTCTAATAAGGTCGCGGGTTTGAAACTAGTCCAAGGCATGGTTCTACGTGTTTGTATTTATTATTACGCTCATTGTAACAGATCGTTATTTATATGATATAAATAAATTAAAAGAAAACATTCCGCCTTCGCAATCATTAAGTCATAGCGACACTCAGTTTGGGAATGGTTACCTCTGAAGCTGAGAAGATATTGCAGTTCTTTGACACGTCAATTTATTTGTCGCAATTACTTTAAAATTCAAATTCTACAGCTGTTATCCATCATTTTCATAAATGCTGCGCACCTGTAAGCATTTGGTTTACGTGGCCTTCAATTTTAGAGGAAAGTTCCGGAGATTTTTATAAACATTTAATGAGATAAAAAAATGCAGCAAAAAGCGCAACTCTGACGACTTTTATGTGATATAATATTGATATGAATCCGCTCATAAATCGTATATTTTTTCTGCATTTGTTCAAGTTACTCACGATGTTCAAAAAAATCTTACAAATAATCCATGTACAAGACAAAAAATATCTTTTACGACAGAGCTCTTCCACGAATATTTTCCTTAGAGAGAGAGAGAGAGAATACTTGGCCTATCTATTCTCTTTGCCTTTTACGTTCTCCTTTTCAAAGTTTAGGTGTACTCGATCTATGGCGCATCTTATAAGTAGCGCACTGTACTTTGCACACTTTATTTAAACATTTCATTTTTCCGCAATTAAAATATATCTGGTATTGAATACGATGGTCATGAAATTTCATTACTGTTTACGTCGTTATATTGGATTTGTATGCGAGTAGAAGGTAATATTTGTTATTATTACATAGTATACGTTTACTGCGCGCCAAAAAGTAAGGGGCGCATCAGCCACAGGAAAAATGTCGCATGCGTGAATTTCAGCTTTCTTAGCTTCTCGTTCGAACGACATTGGTAGAATACGTACATTTATTATGGATGTCCTATACGGAATTCGGGAGAGAGAGATGCAAACAACCGTGCCCTAAAGGGGCCCGGGCAGACATATACGAACATTCCCGCGTGTTCCTGTACGTCCATTTACAAAGACTGAGATATGATAGACAGCTCAGAAAGTTGATTGGTGAACATTGACGGCGAGAAACTATAAAGATGGCTAGGGTGGGAGAAAGGAGTTGTAGGGGGTCCGGGAGAAAGAGAAGCACCAGGGATCACAATTTCTTTCCTCTTAATTTTCCACCTACTCATTTCAATTCGACTATTACAAATATTACGATAAAAATTAATGATAAACACAGATAATTACCATTTAATTCAAAAGTATTATAATTACTTTCTCCATACGTAGTATAGGGAAAGTATTGTGATCACGAAAAAAATCGACTTCGAGATTACAACGGAAATACACGTTTTGTGCCAAATTTCAATCTTCTATCTATTCAGGAAGTTTGTTAAAACGCTCTATATCGGCCATCCTGAAAGCATGACCAACCAATCAACCAGGGCTATTATATAACACTAGCATAAGTGCCCGTTGAATTTCAACGGGTTTAATGAATCTAAATTTTCGTCAATGCAACATGTAAAAATCGCAAGAATAAAATTGTGCACTCTTTTAACCATCGAATATTTCTATAAGTCTGTTTTAATTAATTAACTAAAATCTCACAGAAATTCCTTATGACTAAAATAGTACCTTTCTTTCTTCTAAAATAGCCATTGTTATTAGTTTTAAATTGATTATAGCATTAGGATTTCAATTTCATGAAATAAGCAGAATTCCGGTTCCAAAAAATTGGTTCAATCTTCAATTGCCTCTGATAATACTTTAAATAGATTTTGGAATATAAAGTACCTCAATATCGTTTATCGTCTGCTCAGCACTCTTGCCTTATCATTTTCCTAAACAACCACTTTCACCAGTTTTATATGGATTTCAAACTTAGAAGAGAACTTGATTCAATTCAGTTAAAATAACCACATAACAAACTTCTTATTCCAAAGAAAATCCTTTTATAATATGCAATGTTAACCTTGAATTCATTCATTCTGAAAAGTGAATAAAAGTACCATGTACATATATTTCTTTGAACTAAAATAGCCACTCTTAACAGATTTTAATGGATTAATGCATTAGCATTTCAATATCATGAAATAAGCAGAATTCCGGTAACAAGAAAATTTGTTCAATCTTCAATTGCCTCTTATAATACTTTAAATAGATATTGGAATAAAATGTACCTTAATATCGTTTAGCGTCCGCCCACCACTCAGGACTTCTCAGTTTCCGGAACAACAACTTTCAATACTTTTAAATTGATTTTTGTTTGAAATATACTTGAGTCAATTCAGTACAACTTCCACTTTACATACTGTAAATTCCAAAGTAACTCCTTTTATAATAGGCAATGCTAGCCTAAAATTCATTCATTATGTAAAGTGAATAAATAAAGTTCTTTCTTTAAACTATAATAGTCACTGTTGTTAGATTTCAATGGATTATAAGCCTTAGAACTTACTCTGTAATAAATAAGCACCAAAATTCCTTTTATAAAAACAAATCAATTCATTAAAAGATCCACTGTTGTTTCTTCGAAAATTTCATGTTAACAGTTTCAAATGTCCTTTTAATTTTAATTGAATTTAATTTATATTCGTTTCCAAACTTCGGCCATTGTTACGAAATTAATTCGAGGAATAACAATATAAATTCGTAATCACGTATGGTTTACAAAGAATTTAATTTAAGAATGCTTTTTATTTCCAATTTTTCTAAAATGACACTGCTGATACTTAAAATTTTTGTATTTACGTTAATATACTTATTTTCCACAAAATACGCCAATCTCTCCCCTTCCTTCCTCTCCCTCTCTCACTTTCTCTCGTATTGAAGTACTCAAGGCACGCTTATTATAATAGTAATTTGAAGTGTAACAATGATAATGGTCGACATAGCAACATCACGTTAAAATGGCGAGATTTCCACAAAATATGGAAGTAAAACGTTTAACATGGAATATTTCGAACTGTGGGCAGAAAAAGACGAACGGAATAAGAAACTGTATAACTTTTTCTTCAAAATGGTTCAAATCCGAAGGTCGTCTGTTAATTTCATCTAATCTTAATTTCCAAATGAATAAAAGCCTGCACGTCGAAAAATCGCGTTTTACATGTAAAGTAATGGGAAATGGAAATGCCTCTCTTGGAGACGAACCAAGGAATTTTTTCGCGATTTAAATTTGTCATTCTCTGAATAAGTGTTAATCAAGCATCCCTACCATATTTCGAGTTTCTATCATTATTATTGCTCGAGTTATTAGCGTTTGCATAGCGTGACCAACCAACCAACCAACCAACCAACAGACGACGGCTATTATTATATTAAATTATTATAATTATTATAACTAGCTAGAGTGCCCGTTCAATTTCAACGGATTTAGTGAATCTAAAACTTCGACCGTGAAACGTAAGCATCGCAAGAATAAAACAGTACACAGTTCTAACCGTCGAATAAAGCAAAAGTGAAGAAAACCGCTCAAATGAAAGTTGTAGGAAATTACATTCTCTATAACTTTTGTATAGAATTGTAAATACAAAAATGATATTTTAACCAAGAAATATCGCAAAAACCGTATCGGGTTTCGAATAAACCTCGACTTCCGGTTATCCGTTATTGTCCAAAAACTAATCAGTTCTTTGTGCTCATGTAAGAGTGTTAGATATGAAGTTTGGTAACGATATGGTACGTACTTTTTGAGTTAGAGCGCCCACACGCACATACACACACACACGTACACAAACACACACACACACAGGCATCATTCCGAAAATAGTCTAAACGTGTTCTAGGGACCTCAAAACATGTTTTTCCGTTGAAATCTCGAAGTCGATCTTTTTCATGAATACAATACTTTCCCATTACTACGTATGGAGAAAGTAAAAAAGCATTGGCATTTAAGTGCTGGAAAATTACAGACTCACGGTATTTCACTAACAGCTGATTCTAAGAAAATACGAATTTTATTATCCATGATTTTCAGTTCACTCAAGCTATATAAGAAACTAAAATATTCACTGTGGTTCTTGAGTCGCTGAAACCTCTTCATCTTAATTATTAATAACGAAAAAAAACAACTTCGATTTTTCAACGGAAATACACGTTTTGAGGTCCCTAGAACACGTTTAGACTATTTTCGGAATGATGTCTGTGTGTGTGTGCGTGTGTGTGTATGTGATTGTGGGCGCTCTAACTCAAAAAGTACTTGCCATATCGATACCAAATTTCATATGTAACACTTTAGCGTGAGCCCAAAGAACTGATTAGCTTTTGGAAATTAACGGTCAACCGGATGTCGAGGTTTATTCGAAACCCGATTCGGTTTTTGCGATATTTCTCCGTTAAAACATCATTATTATATATACAATTCTATACATGTATAGGTTACAGAGACTGTAATTTCCTACAACTTCTATTTGAAACAATTTTCAATAGCAGTTATTGTTTTGGAATTATTTATAAATAATCGGTTTTTCGGGGTCCGTCAAATATCTCCTTAAAAACATCGTTATTCCTAATCTTCGTGAGAACCAAAGTTGTAGAGAATAATATTTCTTCCAAGTTTTGTTTGAAACACATTTTCGTAGAACCATCCATTTCGGAGATATTTGGCTTTTTCTTAATTTTCAGTATAGAGCGCCACCACCTTGTAGCGGTGAATTCTCTAAACATATTCAAAATATACCTAATTAACGGCAATAAGGACGACTGTATTCTTTTAAGATACGGAATAATAATTTTGCCATATAGTGCTATTCATAATAATTTAAATATGTATACCGCAAATATGGAGAAAGTCATGTGTTGGCCACATCAGATCTTTTTAGAAAATGTCCCGGTTTTTCCCTTTCAAAAATTTTTTCGTCCCGGTTGTTATCAAAAGCATCTGGTCACCCTAATTTAGATGAATGAAGGAAGAAAATCTTGCACTGTGAAAATTCGAAAATAACGCGTAAACTCCCTCCCTCTCCCTTCCACCCTCTACTTCCCTTCTCCCCCTCCCTCCCTCCCTCCCTCTCACTCTCTCCTCCTCTCTCCCTCCCTCCCTCCCCCTCGCTCCCTCCTCATCACACCCTCTCCCTCCCTCTCTCCCCTTCCCTATCTTAAATGTAATAAGGGACTATCTATATAATATATTTTGAAGCGTGTGTTTGTGTGTATGTTAATGGAACTCCTCCTAAACGATAAAAGCTAGAATAACCAAATTTGGTACGATTCTTCCTTACATCATAACTTAGTGAATGGTCAAGGTTTTTTTTTCTGTCCGTCACTTTGATTCGAAACGGCGAACGTTTTAATTATCAAACGTCACGTATTTTGCATCCTGCAACTGAAATACAGGGATGAGTGTAGACTACTTTGAATTTGCATTTTAAAATTACTTGAAATCACGGTACGAACTTGAGACTTCGATACCTTTTTGCGGGAAAGAACAAAGTTTATTTTTATTGAAGACAGATTCCGAATTCTGGTCGAATTAGCGTAGAAATACGGTTAGAATAAATAAAATACGTGATTTTATCAGTTTTATTACAATACCCATTATAAGCTACCATGACAACTCCCACTGTCGCCGAAATTGAGAGTTCAGTGCATTTATATGGGTGAGAGAGGGAGAGAGAGGAGGGAGGGGGAAAGTACCTAATTTTATTTACGTTTTCATTATAATTAATTAAATAAACAACATTTGAACAAGAATAGCAGTACATAACAATGTATTATTTGTCGTTCTGGAATATTGTTTATTACAAAAATGTTGAAGGTATGTAATCTCTTCTTACTTATCAATATAAAAGCTTTAAATTAACAAATTCTTATATAAAAATTTACCATTCTTTACGTTTTTGTTATCATTAGTTAAATAAAATTTGAAAAACAGAAGCAATAAATAAGAACGTAGTATTTATCGTTCTGGAATATTGATTATTAAAAAGTGTTGAAGGTATGTAATCTCTTCTTACTTATTAATGTAAAAAATTAAATTAACAGATTGTTATACGAAAATTTACAATACTTTACGTTTTTGTTATAATTAGTTAAATAAAATTTGAACAACAAAACGGATTGTTACAAGCAAATATGATAAACTAACTGAAACGCCCGGCTTCGCTTGGGAAAGAGTGGCCAACGATTTTTATTGCTCGGGGCTAACGTTCCCCATTCCTTAATTACGCAAGCGATGCTTACATTAACATTTACTATGTTATATTGTATTGTACGCATTAACGCCTTACTTAATATTCACATGGATAGATGCACCGAAGCCTTTAAAGCGGCAATGTCAATACTAATAGCCAAAACTTAAACAATAAACAACATCTTGGTTACCGAACAAATGTAAGTAGATGTATCGATTTATGCTGCGATAAATCTTTCAATGTTAATGGTAAATGATAACGATGTTCTAATATCCCTTTAAAATCATTTGACTCACTTTAAAAGTATTAATAGACTATATTTAGGCATGAATCTATTTGTACCCTTTATCTTGGCGTTATCTATTCTTTCCAATTCTTCCTCTATGGCGTGCCACGGCGTGGATTTTACTTGCATTAATCTTTACGTGTATATCTCTAACTTTGAAGAGGACAACAATTAAGAAATTTAGCTTTGTTGCCACCTGGAAAATTGACATCTAAACCGATAAATTTTGCGCTTAAAGGAAAATTTCGAGCGATTTAGCATGTAATACTATGAAACATGAACAGAATAAAAATATTCAGTCTTTCGTGGGTAAAATAATCCATTTCTCGTCATCGTAAGTTATATATTTATATCTACATCAGTGAAGGGCTGCATGGAATTTTGGGGTTTCTCCACACCATTTCCCATGAATTCTTATGGAAATAGTATTTTGCTGACCCCATGGTGTATAAGAGACCCCACGGTCTGCAAATCTAGACCAAGTTCTTCCTTTGGTCCATAAGATGGCCCATGAAACTTTTGAATTCGATAGCTTCGACGGTGTAAAAATGTATAAAAAACATACATACACACACACATACACTCTAAAATATTTATAAGAAGATTGTTAAGAAAAGCTAATTGTAATTTAAAAAGTATCTACTATATAATGTTGTGCTGTAGTAGCTTCATTAAATCCGTTGAAATTCAACGGGAAATTCTGCTAGTATAGTATAAATGCATTGAACTCTCAATTTCGGCGACAATGGGAGTTGTCATGGTAGTTTATAATTGGTCTTGTAATAAAACTGATAAAATCACGTATTTTATTGATTCTAACCGCATTTATACGCGTATTCGACGAGAATTCGGAATCTGTCTTCAATAAAAATAAACTCTGTTCTTTCCCGCAAGTTCGTACCGTGATTTTAAGTAATTTTAAAGTGCAAATTCAAAGTAGTCTACACTCATCCCTGTATTTCAGTTGCAGGACGCGGCAAAATACGTGACGTTCGATAACTAAATCGTTCGCTATTTCGAATCGAAGTGACGGACAGAAACAAAACCTTGATCATTCATTAAGTTAGGATGTAAGGAAGAATCTTACCAAATTTGGTACAAAAAAGGTAATATTCCAGTATTCAATATACGAAAGAAGGTTCAATTGCTTCCGTCAATCGTTATAAACGCTTACCACAAGCAATTTCCTGAGTAATAATTAGTAACTATTTGCGTTGCTATGTATAAAAATTGACATCGATCGTTTCGCTGCTTAAATAAAAGTGCGAAGCGAATAACGCTAAACTTCAGTGGCGTAGCTAGAGTCTTCGGCGCCCTAGGGCAAGGCATCTTTGTGGCGCCCCTAACGGGGGTGGGTTATATTCCCAGTCTGGCCCATATGACCTTTTTTCTTGCCGCCAAGTTCCAGGGGGAGGGGTTTACGCAGGCCTGATTACATAACTCCGCGACCTCCTAGCGGATCTGCTTTCATCGATAAAAATCGGTCCGTGAGTTTGCGCCCCTTAAGCCCTGCGCCCGGGGGCAACTGCCCCCCCCCCCCCCCCCCTGCACACCCCTCGCTACGCCTCTGCTAAACTTTCGTATATTTGTAAGCTACATCTAACAATAAGCTAATTGAATCGGAGATAACAATGACGGCCGTCTTGGCAACGCTCGGGAGGGGTACGAAAAATCCACAAAATTTCTAAACAAATAGCGTATTTCTGAAAACTTCGACCGTGTAACATGTAAACATCGCAGGAATAAGATAGCATAGTTTTATTCATCGAATAAAGCAAAAACGAAAAAAATCGGTCCATATTTACGTATTTTGATGCTTGAAGGAAGAATACGTTGCAAGTCAAGAAATGGATTCATACGTGTTATCTTATGGAAAAATGTTAATCCCCTATATTGGCAGCACTGATTAATCCCGGTTGTCCAAAACTTGACCATTCACTAAGTTAGGATGAAAGAAAGAATCGTACCAAATTTGGTTATTCTAGCTTCAATCGTGTAAGAAGAGTTCCATGAACAAACCAACAAATCAACAAACCAACTGGGAGCTAATATATATTTTAAAAGTTTTCCCTATTCTGTGTCTAAAATCATTCATGATAAATTCAACTTCATATCTCCGCTTCTAATGAACGAAATGTAACCATTTTTTCTATGTGACTTCTGTAATGATTAAGAATGATGACTGCATAACTAAAACTTTTATATTATTTATAAAACGTCTTTTAAAAAATCATAAATACAACACTTATTTAAAAATTTCCAGTCAAGACACGGAAAAGTTGACATTTGACAAACTTTTTACCTGATTGATTTAGATAGATACATTCAGCAAATAAATGTTCAGCAATGTTTAAATGTTTTTTGAATAAGATTTCATGTCAATACATTTCATAGTTCTCGCGATTCCTAAAGTCAATATAAACCGTGAGCGCGCACCGGAAAATTAAGCGATTGGTGTTTATTCGCTTCTACTGCTGCAATGTTTGTGTGCGACATATGTTATTTTAAATGAAACTGTTTAAAAATCTCATCTTTTATGTATATTCACAAAAAATTTCATCAAAATAACAATAAAAAATCAAAAGTTATGAATTTTTGAAAATTTTCGCAAATTTTGTCACCTTTACCTGTATTTTAAAAAAATCTCATTCGGCTAATAAGGTAGGTTTTCATAAATCTCATCCGGGCTTGAGGGGTTAATAATTTACGCCATTTAAATCAAGAAAGCGATTTAGCATTTTTTTCAAAATAACTCATATTTATACTGACAATGTGTCGAACATAAACAACTAAAAATTACGAAAATGACGCTTTTTTTGAAATATCCAACTAAAGCAAAACAGATACCAAGGATCGAATCTAAATTAAGAACAATGAGGTCAGAGATATAATATATCGATATAAGCTCCAAAAACAAAATCTCTGACTGTTTTCAATGGTCCAACATAAAAAATCCTGTCCATCTTTTCTAATCTTTACCTTTTTCCCTCTCTTATCCTCCCATTTACCCTCTCATTTTTTGTTTTCAATTCCTCAACTATTTGCGCTCGCGACCCAAACGTCCGCCGAGTAGACGGTAACCGCCCCTGCCCAATCCCTGCCTTAACCCCTTCTGCGTCCCTGGCGAAGGGCACACGACGGTTCGATGGTCGCGCTCGGTGACGCCAAATCGTAAATGTAAGAGACAAACTGTTTTCCATTCGAAAATATATTAAAAAGTCTTCCGGAGGAAAAAACAAGTGAATCGCTCCCTCTACCTTCCTCGCCCATCCCAAACGCCGCCCCTTCACCTTGCCCTCCGCCCCATCCCGTGTCCACGGAAGCAAGTTCACGCAAGAGAAGAGAGATGGAGATCAAAAAGATTCATTTTATGATAGCTGCCCCGCCGCTTCATGCGCTGTCGAAGGCCGCCCTCGCGTTTTTATCCCTCCAAACGAAACTATTATTTTTCGAAACGCCGAAAAAATCTATTCCGAGTGTACGCGGAGGGGATGTGCTAGTCGTGGGGGAAGGGGCGGCTGCAGATGGGGGGTGGCGAGTGTTTTACGGGCGGAGGAGGGCGTGGTGAGCGAGGTGGCGTTTCGCACGGGATATGGGAATATGTGGGCGCGTGGGAGGGTGGGTCGGGGGGGGGGGGGGAGGCGGAATGGACGCTTCCGCTCGCCTGCATCCTGAGCCAATATTTCACGAGCAACAGAGAGAGAGAGAGATTTCCACTGAAGCGAATTCCGCTCCTCGTGCTCGCTTCATCCTCCCGTCCTCATCCTTCCATTCCCTCCTTTAGAAATTCCATCTCCGACTGTCTCGAGACACTCGCGATCCTCAGCACATATATATATATATAGTTATCCGGCAGAACGGTTAGCGCATTGGCCTACCATCACTGAGGTCGCGGGTTCGAATCCCGCCAAGGGCATGGATGTTTGTGTTCGTACTCATAATTCATATTTCATCACTCGTGTGTGTGTGTCTGATGTGGAAGGCAACCGGAAACCACCACATCATGTGTGTTTATTCCCTAGTAATGTCAAACCAATCTTAGGATTGTAAACCATGAATGAATAGTTATGCACCTCAATTCTACGGCTTCTGCCCTTACACCCTTTGCCGCCCTCCGCGCGATTATCTCTTCCTATTTTTTCACCGTCCGTTTTTTCCGAAAATAAAAGCGAATCAGGAGCTTCATTGCCAGTTGAACGCGAGGGGGAGGATGCAAAAGAGAGGAAATAAAAACATTCGGCCATCTATAGACATCGAAAAGCAGTGTTCGCGGAGGATATATGGCCTCATGGACGTTTCTGTTGAATTATTTTTTCCTCCGTAAATTTTCGTTCACTTTCGCGATTACCTGAACAGATTGGGTTTTATTAAATCATTTCTGACAAGCGAGCATTTCACGCTTCGATAACAGTCGCATGACTGTGTGCGTGTGGCGCCGCGGTAAATATTCCGAAAAGTTATCGCTTTCGCGAAAAATCTGCAATGTGAAATTCACACGGAAGATACCGTAAAAAATATGGAAAATGTATTGTTCGATTACTATTCTCATTTGTTTACAGAACGTAACTATGTAAATAGAAATCGCATTGATTTTTCATTACTCACAAGATTTTTTATCTTAAGTATTTGCAAATCATTCCTCCATTTCAAACACAGAGAGGTTAAAAGTGTGCACAAAATTTTGGACTTAACTATCTGTCACTAGAGCAGCGAACAGGCGCAAAAACCACTTTATCGGAGACAAATAATATGTCCTCTGTCATCAAAATCTTCGAATTCATATTATTAAAAATCCTAATACGTACAATACGAGAAAGTATAAATATATTAAAAAGGATTACAATTACTTTTCACAAATGTCTGCGTTTATTTATGTCTATACAAATACGGGGTCTAGGAAAAAGGGTCGTGAATCGGTGAATTGTGGTCGATGAATTGTGTTTCGGTGAATTGTGGTCGGTGAATTTTCCGTAAGCCAAAAATACGTACAAAGCCTGATAATTACTCTTTCCTTGTCAATGTCTCGTTTTTAATTCGCATACACTTTTTGTGTGATTTTTTGTCTGGCATTATTAATTAACATTAAAAATATAACTAATTCAACTTAATTTATAAACTTATATTTAAAAGACTATGTATTCCTTTTACACTGTTATTTTATTTCTGACGAAGGATATTTCAATAATGACTGAGAAATATGGACACATTGATACATTAGATTCTAAGATTATATGGTTTAGTAAAGTTGATGGAATGTCATCTACTTGTAAACATTTTTATTGTTTATTATGTTTAGTGGTAATGGTGGTGGAGTGGTTTGAGTGCCGGCCTTCCATGTAGCGGGCCTGGGTTTAAATCCCAGATGAGGTCAGTTTTTACACTCAAGAGCAGCATTCCGTACTTCGGAAGGGACGTTAAACTTGGTGATATTCGCATGCCCACCCGGAATAAATAATTTTTCTGGACATTTTTAAGTGTGTAACGACTATCAGATCTCACTTCAAACCTGAAGGGCCAAAAATAAGCATGACCGAAAGACTTAAATACTTTCGTTACATAGGTAATGGCCTGTCTTCTTAAAGCAATGGAGCAAAACATGAACGATTCGTATGACTAATTAGTGAAATAATTATGGCAGATCTTACAAATCGCTCCACACGGTCCTTAAAGCAAAAAAAAAAACAATGACATCTCGAACTACGCAATCTTACTTTTCAAATCCCACCGTGACGAGGCGCTCCCCAAAAGCTTTTGGGCGTTTTCCCAGTAGAAATTTGAACGCACTTGAAAACTGCACGTACGTTTGTGACGAATATATTGATGCGACATCGCCGCTTCCGCCACTCCCCTCGACAAAAGCCACATCCCCAGACAGGCATCGATGAACGCGCTCTCACCGAGGCCTCTTCATCCCTTTCCCGTGTCGAATGTTTTTCCCGCTGCATCTTCCAAACCTCTCATCTCTCCATTCTCTTCGCTCATCTCCACACCAACCCCCACCACCCCACCCCACATATATCCCCTTGGCACTTCTGTTTCTCTTCTTCCTTCTAACCAAGTATCGACAATCGGTATCCGGAACCCTTTTCTCGGATTCTCAAACCGAAAGCCGCCTTATACCCCTTTTGCTCTCTTTGCAACTTACATACCCACGCGATTAAATCCCTTCCCCTCCTCCTCCTCTTCCCCTTCACCAAGCTACACCTTCACTACGCCGCCTTTCTTCTCACCCGATCTTCTACAGATGAACCAGAGGCATCAAGCTCAGATTTCATGGAATGAAATAATTTCAAAACATGTGGGGACCAAATGACATAATGAGGTTAAATATTTTGTTAAATCACATAAGCGCATGAGTGAAAATTTTGTAAAAAGCTATACTATCTCCTATGTACGTATTAACATTTCTATATTTTTGTTTCTTTGTTACCTCATCGTTATTTACCCGGAGTAGAATCATATTATTGAAAATGCCGTAGTTTTTTTAACCTGCGGGATGCGTGTTCAAAGCTTAGCCCAGAGAATATCACCTTAGCAGCGCTTCATTCCGCTTCGCAAACGTTCGTCGTTTTCCGATACGCGAGGCGCTCTTTTTCAACTCTTCGACATTTAACGTGACCTCGAATCTCCGTATAATTGCGAGCGAAGGACGACGCCATAGAATTATCTTCTTTTTTGTATCGCTCGTTTATTCCCGCCGCTCGACATTATTCCCTTAGTCAGTTTGCTCTAAAAATCCGCGCGGCACGAAAAGAAGAAAAAGGATCATTATGCACTCGCTCTACGAGAGGCAAAAATATGAAGAAATCGCTCTAAATCCCATGGAATCGCGTCATCGCCGCCGTTTGTACAAGCGCGTCCTTTTCGCGTGTTCTAGCGGCGTATCGACGAGAGCGCGGTCGCTCAATGACATTAATTACACGTTTTCATGGAAATGCCTCGAATGCAACACAAGAAGAACGAAAACTCTTAAGCATACATCGCGAAGGAAACAAAGACTCTGGAAGACTGAGCACACCATCGCATAGCAACGCTCCTAGGTAATGGGACTGTCTTCCGGTCTTCAGTGCGATTGCGGCGCAATAGAGAAGGCGATGCGAATCCAGAAGCGACGTGGAGAAGGGAAGGCCCCTCCCATTCACTCACCCACCCACCCTTCCTACCTCTTAATACGCTCTCTATCGCCTGCGTAAAATGCCTCTCGTCTGCAAGACACAGGCGAACCACAAGGACTCCTCTCCAGTTCCCTTTTTTATATGGGCGCCTCTTACGGACAATCGGAAGGAAAGGAAAAGGACGATCACGGCGTCGCTTAAAGAGAAAAAAATACGCGAGAGAGGATTTAAAAAATCATCGCACTGCGAAAATTCTCCACCGCCACGCAAGACACAACGGGAGACAACGACAAGCACGCGCACGTTTTTGCGGCCTCAGATATCCGTCGCCGCTTGGAAAGCTCGCGCGCCCAAGAGTATAAAAAATCGCGACATGAAAGGCGCAATCTGATTGAGCTGCAACGGAAACCAAAGTGAAAAGAGGAGAGGAATAAAGAGGAGTGGGAGTGAGGACACGAGAGGGGGAGGGGGGAGAGGGGAAATGGCACGCGAGCGTATAGAAGAGGTGCCGATTGCGAAGAGGGAATCGGAGAGGGGCAGGAGAAGAATTTTTCGCGACAAAGAGAGAGAGAGAGAGAGGGGGAGGAGGAGGTTGTGGAGAGGAAGGGGAAATAGGGAAAGGGACGGAGAGGGAGGGAGAGAGAGAGAGAGAAAAAGAGATGTAGGAGGGAGAAGAGTCGCAAACACACGCACGGTGGACGAACAAACAGAGGCGCCTCGCGCCATCGCGATCGTTCACGCGGATGTCAGCCTCTGGAATGAAAGTAACGTATAAAATATTGCTCTCTCATCTATCCATCCCCCGCATAACGTTCGTCGCAGAGCAGTTCATTGCATTCAATGCCCGATTGGCGGCTGAAAATGAGTGCGGAAAACATATACATCGTAAATCTGTCTCTACCTCGCTCCGGCTTCCCCTCCCCCCCCCGTTCCGCTCCCTCCCCACACCAACCCAAACCCCCCCCACCTCGAAACTTGTTTTTTCCACACCCGCACATCCCCTACACACCAACCCACGCCTCCTCTCTCCACCCCTTCCGCAACAACCCAACCCTTTTGCCCACCTTCTTCCCTCATCCCTTCCTTCCCCCAACTTCATAACAACTCCCCTTGAATGGCGCCATGCTCTCTTCCGCCTTTCAACCCTTCTCTTTCGCAGAACTCTATATGGCGATGGGATATTTACCGCCCGGTGGCGCTGAATACACCTCATCCTGTTTTTTATTATTTTTTGCATCATTTTGCAAAGTTCCCTCTCCTACCCCCCCCTCCTCCTCCTCCTCCTATCATCCCCCACACGTCCCCCACCTCTCCCTCCCCCTCGCCAGCCAATTCCAAGGTCTTTCTGTTTCTTCCATTCTCTTATTTGTGTGTTTTCACGTAGGGCGATCGAGTGGAGGGGAAAATGGAAAATGGAGGACGGAAGGGAGGGAGACGGAGAGGAAGAAAAGGGGACGAAAAGAGATAAAAGTGAGAATTAGAGAGAGGTCACGTGGGAGACATTATGTACTAGAAGCCTTATATGACCCCAGCATACAATAATAAAAAATCATTCGGAATGTGACTTAGGGGATTTTTTTTAAATCGTGATATCGCTATTATTTTTACGGAGAGCTTGGGAATAGATAATTACCGTGATACAGAGGAGAGTGTGAAAGAGGGAGAGGGGGGGGGGGGGGAATGAGGTGCGGTGGAGAAGGGAACGGGATTGACGTAGAATTTATTAATCTAAAAAAAATTTGAGCAGATAAAGGGTGAGAGTGTATTTATTTCCAAAACTACCCCTTTCAGTCTCTCGCTACCATCTTTTTCCCCTCCCACTCTCTCCCTCTGCCACTCTCTCTCTCTCCTCTCTCTCCCTCTCAATGTCATCCGCATCTCTCATCTCTTTGGCGAACCGGATGAAACGAAAAAGCTGCATGCGAGCGATATGGAGGACGGAGTGAGTGAGGGACGATGGGAGTGGGAACCAGGGGGAGGGGAAGGGGGAACCAGTGGGAGGGGAAGGGGGAACCAGGGGGAGGAGGCTCGCTTTGGTGCACAATGCGAAAGGCCCGTCGGTGAAACGCTTTGTGACATGACTGGTAGGAGAGAGAGGGAGGGAGAAAATGCAGATGGAGAGGGGGGGGGAATGGTCGGCTTCGCTTTTTGCGATTTTAACGTGCATAAAGAGAGAGAGTGGCGTTAAACACCCCGCAAATTACCGCCGGTGCATTGACATGATGCGGTGCGCGCGGTGGGCGGGGCCGTAAAGGCAGGAGGAGGGGGTGGGAGGGAGGGAGAGGGAATAGAAGGATGTAGGAGATTGGCGGGGTGAGGGGGAGTGCTGGCGGTCGTGGAGAGAAATGGCAAAAAGGCGCGTCGAAATTAACGATTGGGATGAGGGAATACAATGGATGATCGGTTTTGATGCACTGCCTGTCAAACGCTACGACGCAGATATTCACCGCTGCCGTCCGATGCGTGTGTTTGAGTTCGCGGGTGCGTGTGTGGGTATGTGCGTGCTTTGCGGGAGGTGGCGTGTTTGTTTTTTTGCGCGCGCGCGCGAGCATGTGTGTGTGTGCGCATCAAGTAACTGTATTGCGGCGCAAACCTCCCTTTAGATAATAAATTGAGGGGTTTCCCAAACGGCAACATCAGTAAAATGTTGACGCCCTGATTTAGTTTTACAAGCAGTGCAACACAGACTGCACGCCACTGTTGAGCGGTGACATATTGATTGAGGTTATCGATCGTTTTTCGCCTTGAATACAAGAGTAGATTTTCGGAAGTAAGAGGGCAATTTCGAAAATATACATCTGAGGAATAATGCAGTCCGTTGATGTTAAAAATTACAACTGTATCTTTATTCATATGTGGATAAAGATAGATTTCTCCTTCCTCATCCTTCAACCTTCCATTACATCATTCGTTTACGGTTCCCGTCATTTATTCGAACAAACTAGAAGTACGCTTCTACCAGTATATTTTAGTAAAAGAAATCTCAAAAACTCTTGAAACTTATTTCAATAATTAATACCAAATATGTTTCATCATTCGCAAACGATTATATCTATTTTAGCTCTGTCATTTTTTTATTTTTTCCATGACAACTGAATCGAAAAGATTCGAGCTGGTTGCAACCAAGACCTAAACTTATGCATAATATCAAATACATGTAGGAAACATTTCATAACCATATATTTTCCAGAACTGTAGAGTTGGCAATTATTTAATCATCATATGTATCTTGGTAATATTGAACTTATAACAGAAAGCTGTATGATTGTAGATGGTGGTAATTTCCAATGATTAGATGAAATAATAGCTCCTTATATCTAGTAATTGGAGAAAAGTGCAGTAATTAATTCTATGGCTTAGGTTAAAAAAAAAATGCGTGAGACTTCCGTTATACATCATAACTATATTATAAAATCATTGTTATAGTATACATTTTATATTATTTATAATTATCTTTTATATTATAAAGGAATAATCATCGATATATATATATATATCACACAATACAATATATACCGTCCGTCCCACCCTGTATCTCAAAAGCCTATCGTCGTAGACATATGCGGTAAACTGCGTTTTGTTTCTACAAGCTAGGAAAGTCCCTAGAAATTACTCTCATTTTCATAAAGTCCCGGCTTCGAATCCAGGAGAAAATCATATTTTTCCATAAGTTTACACGGGATTTTCGATTTTTGAGAGTGCAAGGTTTTTTCCTTCTTTCATTAAAATACGTAAATATGGACCGATTTTCTTCGTTTTTGCTTTATTCGACGTTATTCTTGCAATGTTTACATGTTACACGTTCGAATCATTCAGAAATACGCAATTGTTTTCGAAATTTTCCGGATATTTCGTACTCTTTCTGGACGTTGTGAAGGCAACCGTCACTGCTGCCTCCGATTCAATTGATGCCAATTAAACCTTCAAATAGGTGAAAGAATAGCGTTATTCGCTTCTCACTTTGTTTAAGCATGGAAATTATTGCTGTAGCAATGTCAACATTTATACACAGCAACATAAATATTTACAGATAATTATTCAGTTAACTGCGTATGGGAAGCGTTTCTAACGATTCAATTAAAGCAGTTGAATCTTCCTATCATCGTTTGAATGCTGGAATCTTATCTCTTTGTAAGTAGAACCATTACATTATACATCTGTAATGCTTATTAACGCAAATAGGCTCATGCATAAATTTAAAATTAAATGAGAATAGGGACATACGTTATTTTTTTAAACACATTACATGGTTATCTTCTCTTCATTGATATTCTACCTAAACGGTTGCATTGACTGTTATATAAAAAAGAAAGGGCATATATTTGAATAAAATTAAAAACATAAAAGTTCGCGATCAATTGCTGTGTAGGGAAATAAAGTAAAAGGAGAAAAAATCTGCTACGACCGGGAATACGAACTCGGGTCATCCACTTGCCGGGCATATATTCCACCACAACTATCGTAGCAAGCTAATCCTCCTGTTTCTGAGCGACAATATTTTCTTAGGTTGGAACTTTAAAATGCAGATCTCTGACTGACTTCGCATAATAAATTGTCAATACGCACACACAACCTTGCCCTCAGCGAGGTTCGAACCCACGAACTTTACAATGGGAGACAAATACATTAAAATCCTATACCGGAGAAAAGCGTTATTAGAGTTAAATCTGTACTATTGAGATCAACTTATTTTACATCTTAATTTTTACTTTCTCCACACGTAGTAATGGGAAAAATATTGTGATCACGAAAAAAATCGACTTCGGGATTTCAACGGAAATACAAGTTTTGAGGTCCCTAGAACACGTTTAGATTATTTTCGGAATGATGTGTGTGTGCGTGCGTGTATGTATGCGCGCGTGAGTGTGTGCGCGCGTGAATGTGTGTGCGTGTGTTTGAGTATGAGATTGTGGGCGGTCTACCTCAAAAAGTACTTGCCATATCGTTACCAAACTTCATATAAGTATAACAATTTAGCATGAGCACAAAGATTATCATCATTATTGTATATACATATCTATACAAATGTTATAGAGAATGTCATTTCCTACATCTTTCATTTGAAAGAGTTTTCCATAGCAGTTATTGTTTAGGAATTATTTATAAATAAACGGTTTTTTCGGTTTCCGTCAAATATCTCCTTAAAAACGTCGTTATTTGTAAAGTTGTAGAGGATAATATTTCTTACAGGTTTTGTTTGAAACAAATTTTCGTAGAATTATCCATTTCGGAAATATTCAACTTTTTCGTAATTTCCTGTATACAGCGCCACCACCAAGTAGTGGTGAATTCTGTAAACATATTCAAGATATACCTAATTTACGATACGAAATAATCCTCATAATGGTATTCATCATAATTTAAATATCTATACCCTAAATATGGAGAAAGTCATGTGTTGGCCACATCAGATTTTTTATAAATCAATTGAAAATATACCGCGCAAACATTGCGCGGGTTCAGCTAGTTATATTTAATATTTTCCTATAGTCTAAATTTACATAGAGTTATATGTTCTTGATATCAGCTGTTTATTGTTTATAGGCGCGTTTCGCCTCCAGCGTGAGCGCCTATTGTCGTCGGTGTGTCCGTCCGTCTGTCCGTCCGTCCGCATGATCGTTCTGGGCTCCTACCGAACGGATTTTTCATCAAATTTGATATTAAGGACTTACAATCAAAGATAATAAGTTAATCGCAAAAATGAATCACGTAATGAAATGAACTTTACGTAATATCTCGTAAAGTGTGTGTGTGTATAAATGCTTAAAGAAAAGTAAAGGTAATAATAACGGTGGCACAAGGTGTTGGAGGAAGTCCAATGGACACTTACCTAGATTGAAGAGCCGCTGGGGGTGCTGAAGACACACGAAAACCAAAAAAAACACAAATATGGAGCTTTCGGGCTGACGCCCTTCTTCAGCGACGGAGAGGCATATATAAATACTCTCTCTTCTGCTGACGAAGGGATCATCCCGAAAGCTCCAATAACTTATACAAATGTCTCTTTCCAACACCCCAACGGCTCTACTTCCGGTAAGTGCTCACAGGGTTTCCTTCAACACCTAGTTACCCTAAATATATATATATATATATATAGCTCCTTCCGATAAGTGCTCACTGGGTTTCCTTCAACACCTAGTTGCCCTAAATATCCTCATTTACCTTTCCTCTTCTGCAAGTATATATATATATATATATATATATATATTCAGTCACGGAGATAAGACAACAAATATAGATAACAGACAGCACACGGGTCTTCGATACCTAGAGGAGATTTCCAACGACGACTAGTGTCCACTGGACTTCCTACAACACCTTGTAACACCACTCAAATACATGTACCTATATATTCGTGTGTGTGTGTGTGTATATATCTGTATGCATTTATATGGTATATAAACTCTCCTCTCCATCCGAAATGCCCCCTCCATTTGCTTCAGCCCCTTCTGCCCTTCCAGAGTCTGGCACGGCGCAGTTATATCGGTCTCCTCCGGAGGGAATTATCCCCTCCGACTTCGAAATGCCCCCCCCCCGTTCCCCCTCTCCTAAGCGATTGTGGGTGTGCGTGCGTTATTTACGACTCCACATTAAAACTTTTTAATTAAGACTCATTTTTCTGCTTTTTTCTATCTCTCGCTCCTCCGCCCCTTTTTCCGACCCGTCGAATGATTGGGCCCTTTGCCGTCGACTTTTGGGAGTTAATGCTAATTAGGGCCTAGCACTTCCTTCGTCTCCCCCCCTCCCCAACTCCCTCCCTCTCAAATCCTCACCATGGCGACTCCTTACTCCAATTCTCCCTCCGCCATTGTTGGAATCGTAAAGGTCAGTTCATCTTTTTTTCTGGATATTCTCCAGAAATATCTTTGAAACAACGCCTCAGTTGCTTCGATTCTCACGCGCCTCGTCCTCTGTCCTCGAAATACTTGATAACTCTTTATCTCCAGTTCGCAAATGCAAATTTTACAATCATTAAAAACAATGGAAAAATATGTTACACAACACGGGCTCCAAATTTATTTGCACAAGTGTATTTTTCTCTAATTGTTTTACTCGACTGTAAATCACGTGAGATATGTACTCTAATTTAGGTGTGACAGTCTGACTGGGTGCATTTTAAATTTTCCGCTGAATGTTACACGTTTTTCGGAAAAACACTCCTTTAACCATTTTTAGCAAGATTTCATAAAAGAAAAAAAACGCGCTAACGTGTACCTTCAATATTTTTGTCAAAAAGAGATATTAATATAATTATTTTTTAATTTAATAGCTATTGATAATGTATGAATTTTTCCCAGCAGTTAATAAATTTTCCAATCGGTATCCTCAAATCGGAAAATTCGAAAGTTTGAGATGGCATTGCAGCCAAACTATTGAAGCTATAGGAGTGAAGTTTTCACAGATGGAAGGGCCTAATGAGGATCATCATTCTAATGGTGCAGACTGCCCCCTTCTCAAAGGGGAAGGAAAGAACGTGTTAAAATATTAAGAAAACGTGCTTCCATCTCTTGCTTTAGCAATGATACATATCTTGTTTCATTACGTCATAATGAATATATGGATTAGTCACAGAGAGATTAAATGAATAGATAAATTTATCGGCCAAAAAATAACAAAGTAAAACCATAATAAATCAAGTTTTCCTTTCAGTTCCTATAATTTCGAGCATTGTAATTACTCTTCTAGTGATAATCGTAATTTATTTGTTCTTTTGTTGCAATAGGAACATCATAGGCGTAATAGGGAGATATGGCGTCTATGGCTATGTTTTAACACCTTGTTATGTAGAATATGACTTTGTTTCGTTTTAGTAAAGAATATAAGCGTTTTTATTAGCGACTAGCAGGGGTGCCCTTTGAATTTCAACGAATTTAGTGAATCTAAAACTTCGACCGCGTTACATATAACTATCGCAAGAATAAGATACTACACAGTTATACCCGTCGAATAAAGCTAAAATGAAGAAAATCGCTCCGCATTTTCCTATTTAGATGAATAAAGGAAGAAAACAATAGGAAAATAACGTATAAACTCCCCCCCCTCCCTTCTCCCCTCTCTCCCCTCTCTCCCTCCCTCCCCCTCCATCTCTCCCCCTCCATCTCTCCACTCCTTCCCTCTAATTCCCTCTCTCCATCTCCCCCCTCCGTTACCATCCATCTCTCTCTCTCCCTATCTCGTATTAAAAGCATTCAAAGCGAATAAACTTACAAACATTCTATTTTATATGATAGATTAGAAGATAATCCGATTAAAAACGACAAATATCTGGTTTCCATGTAAACAAATTAAAATTGTACACAGAAATTGACTTACGATATTACGTTAAAATTTTTCCCATATAAATTCATTGAACTCTCAATTTCGGCGACAATGGGAGTTGTCATGGTAGCTTATAATGGGTATTGTATTAAAACTGATCAAATCACATATTTTATTCTAAATGCATTTTTATGCTAATTCGATCAGGATTCGGATTCTGTTTTCAATAAAAAATAAACTTTGTACATTTCTTCGTAGAACCATTCAAGTCTCAAGTTCGTACCATGTTTCTAAGTAATTTTAAAATTCAAATGAAAAATAAGCTGCACTCGTCCCTATGTTATTCAAATGGAGAAAATGAAAAAAAGAAAATATTTTTTAAATTAGACAGGTCAATCATATCGATATAAAACCTTTACTATACCACCGTATTCGTAATTCCGGTTAAAATGATTCCTTTCTCTTGCTTCTATGATCTGTAGTTTTCGAGTTTTAAAATTATGATAAACACACACGCATTCATTTTTATATATTAGATAAACTTATTATTTGAGTATTAAAGTAATGCTTATTTTTGGGAAAATAAACTTTCGGCAGTTTGGAGCATTTTGAAAGCGGTGTCTATAGCAAGTGCCACATTTTCGCCTGTCCATAGTTACTACGGCAGCGATGGACTTCAACATTTAGTCTTATAACGAGCACTTCATTCATGGTAAAATTCCGCTAACTCCACCCAAGATATTTTTCTTCTTCGGATTTCGGAAAAAATAAAGGTTATTTTTATAACCTATGCGCAGTTGCGAACGATCTTTTGAGAACATTATTGAATGTGGCCGGTTCTCTCATTCTTCTGAGAATGAAACAAACGATTAAAAGCAAGAAAATGAAGGATATATTTATATGTACAAACACAGAGATAGAGAGAGAGAAAGAGCTAACAAAGAGACGGGAAATGATATCGTGTTGTACGGCAAGGGGATTAACGAGTACTCTTGAGCTAAGGTTGGCTAGGAGTCATCCAGGGTCAAAGTTATGGGAGGGAGATAGTTTCAGATGGGAAGGAGAAGCAGAATAAACGCAGTAGCCGCGCTTCTCCAGGACGACCACTCCCTTTCTTCTCCCCCTCCCCTTAGCCCCTTCACCGCTGACCTCCACTCGCATCAATCTCCGTGGCGCCGTCAGTCTGAGTGAGGGCGGGGGACTGCCCCCTCCTCCCTTCTCTTTCTCCACACACGAACCTAAGGAAGATGCCTCCCTCCCTTCTTCTTCTCCTTTCATCCTCTCCCTCCCCATGCCACGCTACGCTGACTCTCCTTGCGTATCGTTGAAGAGTGAGATATATATATATATATATATATATATATATATATATATATATATATATATATCATATATATAGAGAGAGAAAGAATTGCGTTCGACAATCAAGCTCACGCGAAAGCGAAGGGAGCTGCAAGGAGAGAGAAACAGACATTTACGCCGCCTTCACTTAATGTTAAATTACGTACTTGCCACTGTGTAGAGAAGAAAGTGCTTTTATTGAGTTTTTATGTTATTTTCCTAAGTGAAGATGACACAGTTAGTTGTTAACGTATACCAGTGTAAATGCAGATATTGAACCTGCGTTTTTCTGGACTTGAATTGAACACGTTTTCAAACGAAAACAAATAGACTATATCCCACAATTGATGGCACAGCTAAACTAGCTTGGATATTTCGTGCTAACTTTATGGAGATTTTTTAAATCCTGTCGTCGATATGTATTCTAGAGGTGCTACATCACTAAAGTTTGGCAGAAATGTGTGGATTTTGTAACAAACATAGGAAAAATATAAAATTCTTGAAATTGCAATTTTTAGCGGCTGTTTTGCCTCATTACTGCCCCATATGAGGATAGAAATTATGACGCACTTCGAAACGTATTAGAGACTTCAAATTTGGCACGATTATAGGTTTTCAGTCACAACCAATAGGAAAAATCCGACATCGTTTTACGCAGTCAAAAGTTCGTCACGCTCATCGACAGTCGTTGTTCTAGTATGCACACGAAAGCATTGCTCAAAGTCACCTCTTTAGTAGACCCGACAAAACACACGAGGTCAATATCCATTACAGACAATGTCATTTGCTGTTGTTAGTCGGCAATGAAAGCAAACCATTCGGAAACAGAATCTCTCGACTGGCACAGAAGCAGAAGGCGGTCGTAACGGAAGGAAGGGTTCGAGAGACAAAACGCTGTCAAAACAAAAATAGCGTGTGTGCCAAGAGTCCCTACGACGTCACGCCAAAAAAAAGTCGAAAAAGAGAGAGAAAGAGAGAGAAGAGGATAGGTGAGCGTGCAGTATAAGGTTCTCTTTATAGGTAATGGCTATCCTTTGGCGGAAGGAGCCAGGTTGTCAAGTGCTGAGTGGATGGGAACAAATATATAAATGCAGAGAATACGATTATTCCCTTCTACAGGGTGGCCCCCCAAATTATCACCTACTATCAGTAAGTCTCCCTTTATCTGCCATCTGGCATAATGGTGAGAAAACTCGCACTAATCCACCTTCGTGTTAGCTTCGCGGGACTCATAGGCCTCCTAGCAATATCTCCACAAACAAGTGCATTCACCCAATGCGATTCAGTCTCCTTCCGTATCATAGTTGCTGTTTCATTGTAAAAACAAATAGGGGATTATTTCGTTCCCCACCCTATACATGTCGCCCCGTAAAAGAAAACTCTCGGACCAAAAGCGAACGACGCCTGGAGATATTTTCAGTTTCATTTACACGCGTTACTGCTCGATCCGAGAGGAGATATTTTTCTTGCCTCCGTGATGTGAATTTAATTTCATTCTGTGAATTTTGGGTAGAAAGGAGCACGCTATTTTCCCATGTTAGTTGAAGGTCGACCACGTGGAATGTTTTAACCATATGTTTTTATCGAGAAAGTAATGGACTATATTGGGGCAGGTTCCACCGATACTGAAATTCTGTTATCTGTACTTCGCTCCGCTGAAGAAAATTCGCTGCACAGGCAGTTTTAGTTTCATCCTTTAACCTGGAAGACGAAAAAAATATTATATTTTGGAGGATGAATATGACTCGTTCGATTAAAATGCATCCTGAAAGTGGGAGTGTGAAAGCTTTGGCAAACCTTTCTTGTTCTCCGTCTCAGTTGGTCTCAAATGCGTCGCCTCGTTAATAAATTAAGGAACGCGATTCGCTTTAAGTTGCGCCGTGCCGTTCAAACATTTTTTTCGAAGAGAAACTTATTGCCTGCATCACCGAGTCTTTTGTGTTTGCTTCGCCCCACCCGATCTGTCAACGTCAGATTGCAGTTTTCTTGTTGCGGAAATAACCAGTAAGTCAACATCGATGTTTGTCCTTCATTTGTGTAGTTGATGAAAAGACTTGTTCACAGATATAATTGCTTGCGAAACGGTCAATATATCGCTGCGATAATTTTCTGAGGTTTGTAAAACTTTCACGAGGAAAAATTTTCCAAAACTGAACGAGTCGTCTGGTGTAGGAATTACAGGAAGTTTCTTAAATTTCTTTTTTAAATACTGAATAACATTTTAATTCAATCGCTTCCGTTTGTATATTTATAGCCATTGCGACAGTGTTCTTGGTTTCTTATTCTGAAAATTCACAAAAGCGAGAATAAAACTTTTTATAGCAAAATAATAATTTTGCTAATAATTTCGAAAAGTTAAATTATGATTTTCATTTATTAATTTCAGACGATCAATTGCGGATGTTCCTCACTTAATTGTACACAAAATAATTTTAATTTAATTTTAAATGCCGAGATTCCAATCACTAAGGTGAGAAAATGTGTTGCTGTCTTGCGATATAACATTCAAGCTGAATGATGAGATGTCAAATTAACGAGTAAGATACCCTTGCCAAAGAAAGAGGTGAAAGCACCTTTCTGATGAATTTGGGGATTTGCGTTTAGGAGGTGAAACAACTGAAACTTTCTTTTTGGGTTTGAATCACTTTTTACTTTCTCCATACGTAGTAATGGGAAAGTATTGTGATCACGAAAAAAATCGACTTCGAGATTTCAACGGAAATACACGTTTTGAGGTCCCTAGAACACGTTTGGACTATTTTCGGAATGATGTCTGTGTGTGTGTGTGTGTATGTGATTGTGGGTGCTCTAACTCAAAAAGTACTTGCCATATCGTTACCAAATTTCATATATAACACTTTAGCATGAGCGCAAAGAACTGATTAGTTTTTGGACAATAACGGTTAACCGAAAGTCGAGGTTTATTCGAAACTCGATTCGGTTTTTGCGATATTTCTCCGATAAGCCATCATTATTGTATACATTGGCCATCACAGGAAATGTAGAAAATATAATTTCCTACATGTTTTATTTCAAACAATTTTCAATAGCAGTTATTGTTTAGGAATTATTTATAAATAATCGTTTTTTTCGGTTTCCGTCAAATATCTCCTTAAAACGTCGTTATTCGTAATCTTCGTGAGGACCAAAGTTGTAGAGTATAATATTTCTTCCATGTTTTGTTTGAAACAAATTTTTGTAGAGCCATCCCTTTCGGTGATATTTAACTTTTTCGTAATTTCCAGTATACAGCGCCACCACCATGTAGCGGTGAATTCTGTAAACATATTCAAAATATACCTAATTTACGGCAATAAGGACGACTGTATTCTTTTACGATACGAAATAATAATTTTGCCTTATAATGCCATTCTTTTGTTTTTACATGTCAACACTGGTCTCTGAATGTGATCAGTATTAATTGCATTCTATTTTGATTTTAAAATTGTGTGATTCGCTTTATTTAACTTTTAATTATAAAGCAGTGTTCTATCTAGAAGTGATAATATTAGGAAAGTGTTTAATCCACATACAAGTGAGTAATCTAATATCATTTCGAGTCTCACGACAGTGTCCGCCATATTTTGTTTTTCAAGCATGAATTGTCTAAAAAATATATACTGCCTTAAGATTCTTTATTGTTCCCTTGTAAGATCAATTATGGAATATTGCTCTCCAAGTGTGGTCTCCAAGCTATGCTACAACAATAAACATTCTAGAAATGGTGCAACACAAATTTCTCAAAATGGTACTTCATAAATATGGCATTGAGACAAATAATATTAATTATGATGAGGCAATGCAAATTCTTTATTTACAAAACCTGCAGGCAAGGAGAAAAAATGCAGATTTAATATTTTTGTATCGCTTATTAAATAATCATGTAAAATGTCCACTAATGCCAGAGCAAATTACATTCCGTGTACCTCCTGCCAGAACTAGAACCAATATAATTTTTCTCATACAACATCTAAAAACTAATTATACATTTTTTTAACCAATTTATAGAATGATGAGAGAAGCTAACAAACATGGGTTTAATATAGACTTTTTTAACCAGTCATTGACTTCTTTTAAAAGAAGATTATACAATGTTAGTTTTAGTGTGCAACTACCATGTTTTTCATATTCCCTTTTATGCATTTATGTAGTCTTAAAATTTGAAAAGAATCTAAAGAATCTATGGTAATTGTTGATGACTATATTTTTTTAAACGTATTTTACTAAAAAATCAAGTATTATAAGAGTAAGTGAATTTTGTTTTGATATTTTATTGGTGTTTTTTGGCAAAGAATTTTTTTGTAATTTGAGTGATATATAAAATTGTTTGTAAAATGATAAATAAGTATTTTTCAACTTTCTATATATATCTATACTAGATGTATTATAATTTTTATGTTTTTTAAAGGTTATGTTATTACTGGTCAATTACATTATTTTTAAATATGTATGCTGTCAAAAATTCTTGTATTAAAATGAATAAGCAGTATTATATATTGATATTCATTGGAAATATTTTTTGGTCTTAATTTTTTTTTGTGTAAATTTATGCTATGATTTGTATGATAAGGGTGTGATATAATTATACTATACTGTGATGCAACTGTAAAAAATCTAGTATTATAAGAGGAAATAATTTTATTGTGTGGTATTTATTATTAGAAATTTGTTTGAGGTTTAAAATTGTGAAATATTTCTAGTATGACTTGTATATAGAACGAGTGATATAACTGCTGTGATGTATTTATAATTATGTAACCACTAATGGTAAATTAAGTTGATTTGTATACTGATAGATGGCACTAGCCCATAAATAAATATTATTATTATTATCATTTAGCTGTATCACGGTTAATAACTGGGGTTAGGCATCACTCGGCCGAGGCAGAGAGTGATATCTTGAGTTGATTTAGATATTTGTCATTATTTATTGTCGAGCTCCATGAATTTTCTAACAATATTGCATGTGTTGAGTAGCACGGCCTTTTGCAGTTCGATATATGTGAGTTTAGGAAGTAGTAGTGTTTTAATGCTCTCATGTATTGTTTTTGGTATCAATCCAGTGCAGGATATTATTATTGGTGCAATTGTAACTTTATCCATTTTCCACATTTTTAAAATTTCTATTGCTAGCTCTGTATATTTCCTATTTTTCCTGCGTGGGTTGTTTCCATATTGTGTGAATTGGGGATGGCAATGTCTATTAGATATGTTATTTTTTGTTTTTTGTCCACGGGTGTGATGCCTGGTTTGTTGCAAGTTATTGTTTTATCTGTTATAATACTTCGGTCCCAATATAGCCTGTGGGTATTTTTTTCATATACTGTTTGTGGAGTATATTTGTAATATGGTGTATGATTTTGTATCAATCCATGTTATATGGCCAGTTTTTGATGGATGATGTTTGCTACCTGATCGTGTCTGTGTTTATAGTCTGTTGGGGCAAGTGTTTTACAGGAGGATGTGATATGCTGTACAGTTTCTGGACTTGTGTTACATCGTCTACATCAGTCTGTTTCAACCGTTAAGTCTTTTATTATGTATTTTCTGTAGTTATGCGTGTGTATAACTTGGTCTTGGATCGCTATTATAAAGCCCTCTGTCTCGGGGTAAAGCCCTGAGTGGGTCAGCCAAGCGTGCGATGTTGCTTTGTCGACATATGACTGAGCCAACTCGTTGGGTTATCTCCCATGAAGAGGTTTTTGTTTCCATGTCTGAATTTTTTCTTCGTCTTTTACTTGTGGTATTTGTAAGTCGGTCATGCGAAATGTTAGTGGCGTGTATTTTTCATTTGCCATTGTGATGGCTTTATGTAATGTGGAGTTTTCTTGCTTGGTGTGAAAGTATGTTCTAAGGTTCATAATTTGTTTATTGTGTAACTGTGTTAAGTCAATTAAGCCTCTACCTCCTTCAATTCTGGGTAGTGTTAGTCGTTCGGTAGCAGAGTTGGGATGGTGCATTTTGTATTTAGTCATTATGGTGTTATTTTTTGTCTGTAGTTGGTGGAGATCGATTTGTGGCGATTGGATTATCCCAAAAGAATATGTAAGAACTGCTTTGGCATATGTGTTTATCGCTTTTATGGTGTTTTTTGCTGTAAGTTTTGTTTTAAGTAGGCTTGAAAGGCATAACATGTAAGAATCTACCAGGTGCTTCTTTATTTCTCTGTGCTGTAGGTGTTGTGCCTGTTGAAAGCCTAGATATTTATAAGCTTCGTTCTCCTGTAGGACTATTATTTTTTCTCCTGTAGGAAGTTGGAATCCTTCTGCTGCATACGAACCTCTGAGGACTGTTTGTGTTTTGCATTTCTCTATTCCGAATTCCATTTGTATTTCCTTCGAGAAGTTTTGTATAATGGAAATTAGGTGGTGAGATGCTGTTTTGTAGAAGCAAAAACTTTGATGTCGTCCATGTATAAAAGATGTGTCACTTTGTGGTATGTTTTGTTCTTGTACTTTATGCCGTATCCATAACCAGAGGAATTAAGTATTTTAGACAGTGGGTTAAGAGTGAGGCAGAACCAAAGACTACTCAGGGGTTCACCCTGGAAAATACCTCTTTTTACTTGAATTTGATCTGTTGTGATTTGTTGATTTTCTATGTCAAGTTTCATTTTAGTGGTCCAATGCTGCATAATGTATGTGAGATATGTTTTGATTACAGGGTGGATTTTATAGAAGGATAGCACCTGTAGCAACCAGCTGTGTGGGACAGAGTCGAACGCTATTTTATAGTCAATGAAGCAGGTATATAAATTGCTGGATTTGTGACAGACTTGCTCCATAATCACGGCATCAATTGTTAGCTGTTCCTTACATCCTTGGGACAATTTATGGCAGCCCTTCTGTTCCTCTGCTAGGATGTTATATTTTTTGCAGCGTGCATATATTTTCTTTGTGAGGATTGTCATTACTATTTTGTAAAGTGTCGGAAGGCATGTAATTGGTCTATAGTTTGCTGGATTTTTTGTGTTCTGGCTTTAAAAAGGTGATTCCCTTTGTGAGAAAATGTGGCATGCTGTTTGGTTTTTGTATAAACTCTTCTATGTATTTAATCAGATATTTATGGGTGCACGTGAAATGTTTGTTGTAGTAGTTTTGTATGTTATCTATACCTGGGGTTTCCCAGTTATGTAGTGTTTTTATTGTTTCCTGTAGTTCTTCTTTGGCGATAGCGGTGTAGTACATATTTTGTATTTGTTCATTGCTTTTCTTAACTTCTTCGAACCATGAGGCTTTCTCATTATGTGTAATTGCTCTAGACCATAATGATGACCAGAATGTATGTACTTCTTCTGGTGATGGTATACCATTATTTTATGTTTTCTGTGTCTTTCGTAGTAAAGTGTAAAACAGCTTTTCGTTTATTACTATTATTATTATTTTTTTTTGTTTTATGTATTCTCGGTTGTGACTGGTGTTTTCCTTCCTTCAATGGGCATAAATGCCAAGTTGGAGGATCGTCATTGTATTACTGTGTATTAATGAATGCTCTTACTATATTACAGGTTTTAAGTATTGTTGCTTTTTGTATATTATATAGGGTGTATGGTGGTAGATTGAGTTTATGGAGGTTTTGAGTAAGTGATCTGGGTGTTATTCCAGTGAATGATATGATAAGTGGGATTATATTTACTTTTCTTTGTTTCCAGATATGTTGGAGCTCTGTTGCAAGTGGTGTGTATTTTTTTATCTTTTCTGCATGTTTACTTTGGATGTTGGGGAGTTAGGTATAGATATATTGATGATGTGGGTAGTTTTATTTATTTTATCAATAAGTATTATATCCGGTCTATTTGCTATTATTGTTTTATCTGTTAGTATTGGGTTGCCCCGTATATTTTGTGAGTGTTGTTTTCTATTATTTTATCTGGGTTGTATTTATAATATGGGTTTATTATGTTTTTTATTTTATATAGATTAAGTAGTTCCATATGTACAATTTTGGCTGCATTATTGTGTCTTTCAGTGTATTCTGTAGCAGCAAGAGTTCTGCATTCTGAGGTGATATGGTCTATTGTTTCAAGATAGGTGTGGCACTTCCGGCATTTTTTGGAAGTTATGTTTGGGTCTTTTAGAATGTATTTTTTGTAGCTTAGAGTATTGAATACCTGGTCCTGTATGACTATTATGAACCCCTCTGTTTCTGGATATAATTCTCCTTTTTGTAGCCAAGCATATGTCTGTTGTATATCTATATGTTCCTGCCGGACTGTGTGGTAATTTCTCCCATGTATTTCTTTTCCTGCCCATTTATTTAGTTTATAATTCATGTTAGTATTTCTGCAAATGTCATTTGATCGTCTGCCATTGCGAGTTGTAGCAGTGTGTAGTGTATTTATCTATTGTATTTATTGCTCTGTGTAGAGGATCTAGTTTTTGATGAAAGTATTTCCGGAGATTATGTATTTGTTTGTCATGTACTACTGTGACATCAATAAGACCTCTTCCTCCTTCTTTCCTGGGTAATGTTATTCTTTCTAAACAGGAGTTATGTAACATTCTGTTTTTTGTGAGAAGCATTCTATTTTGTCTGTTGATTGCTTCAAGATCTGTTTTTGTCCAACTGAGTATGCCAAAGGAGTATGTTAAGACAGGGAGGGCATAGGTATTTATGGCTTTGAAAACATTTTCGGAGTTAAGCCTAGATTTCAGTATTTGTTTTATCCTTTGGGTATAGCTTTTTAGGAGCTTTTCTTTTTGACTTTTTTGCGTGATTTTTGTCGTTTTTTCAAAACCTAGATATGTATTTGTATGTTTCGTTTTTAGGCGCGTTTCGCTTACAGCGTGAGCGCCTATTATCGTCGGTCGGTCCGTCCGTCCGTCCGTCCGTCCGCATGTTCGTTCTCGGCTTCTACTGAACGGATTTTTATGAAATTTGATATTAAGGACTTTCAATCAAATATAATAAGAAAATCGCAAAAATGAATCACGTACGCCAATCAGGGGTACCACTTTACTGGTGACAAAAAATTAAATTTTCGTCATATCTCGTAAAGTACTGCTCATATCAAAATATTTTTCAAATAAAAGTTGTAGAACTGGTAAAGTAGAGTATTTCCTTTCCTATATATTTTCATCGTAGGAGTAGCCGTTATCGAGAAAATCAAACATGAATGTCTTATATGGAGTTGAACTTAGAAAATTTCTTGCATGGTTACTTCATTGTTGCTAACATAAACAATCTCCCAAACAAACGTTTAATTTCCTTACGTGTGCATGTAATACTATTAAATAGGGAGAAAATGGATTATTTATGATGAAGAAAAGGACTTTAAAACGCTATTTCCCTTACGTACAGGTATATAATTGCTTTCTAATACTCCATTGCACGAAACGCGCCCCATTTGTGATACGTTGTACGCTTTCCTAACTTGTTGTCCATATTTTGTATTATATTATCTGTGTATGTACGTATTCCTTCTGTTTCTTTCCACTTTCCTCATTCTATGCTGTTTATTTTGCATTTCTCAGTACCAAACTCCATACAGATATCTGTTGACATTTTTTCTGTAATGGCTATTAAGGATGTGATTTGTGATTTATTTGCTGCATATAATTTTAGGTTGTCCATGTAGAAGAGATGGTTAATTTGGAGATTTCTTTTGTTATGTTTTAATTGAAAACCACATGGTGTATTATTGAGTATTTCTGAAATTGGGTTGATGGCTAGGCAGAACCAGAGCGCACTTAGTGAGTCACCCTGGAATATGTCTCGCTTGATTGAAATGGGTTCTGTTTGTAAGGCTTTGTTCTTTGAAGTGATAATAATTCGGGTTCTCCGTGATCGCATAACATGTATCAGAAATTGTTTGATGTTTGTTTTATTTTATATAGATGAAGAATCTGAATGAGCCAGCTATGGGGGATTTTATCGAAAGCTTTTTTGTAGTCTATGAAGGTTTCAAACAGGTTTCTTTGTTGTTTTTCTGCTTGTTGGAATATTGTGTTGTCTATTGTTAGTTCTTCTTTGCATCCTTGGCTATTCCTTTTACAACCTTTCTGTTCCTCTGTGAGTATATCATGTGTATCTATATGTGATTGTATGATGTTTGTTGTTGAAGTGGTTATGATTTTGTAAAGTGTTGGCAGACATGTTATTGGTCGGTAGATTGCTGGGTTTAATGTGTCTTTATTCTTTGCTATGGTGTAGGTCTTCCCTTCTGTTAGAAAAAGGGGGAGCTTACTAGGGTTGTCGATGGCTTCAGTAATGAGTTCTGCTAATTTCTGATGAAGGCATGTAAATGTTTTGTACCAGTAATTTTGAATTTTGTCTGGTCCTGGTGTTTTCCAGTTATTATTGGTCTGTTATCTTCAGCTATTTTTCCATGTTTTTTGTTTATTTGTGTTATCCATTCTGCTTGTGTATTATGCTGTGCAGGTGTTGACCATATATTCTTCCAAAATGTTGAGATTTCATCGAAACTTGGTGTTTCATAGTCTTGTGCATCATAATCTGCCTTTAGTTTGTTATAGAACTTCTCATTTTTTTTAAAGGGGTGTTTTGTATTTTCCTATCATTGCTTCTTTTGTATCTTTTTAGCCTTCCAGATTGTACAGCAAGTTTTTGTTTGAGAGAGTCTAGTGTTTCTATTCTTTCTGTTTCATTAATATTGAGTATATTGGGAATTATTCTTTTTATTTTATTGATAATCTTATGAGATCTGTTACCCAAGTTGTACTGGGTTAATAGCCCTATTTTTTCTTGTAGTGATTCTATTTTATTGTTTATACGGTGTTCCCATGGTGGAGTGTTATATTTTTGGATGTGAGCTTGGTTATTATATGTTGTTTGGTTATTTAGGGTTAGGGCTGTTGTAGCTGCAGCATAGATTAGTGTATGTTAATCTGTGAGAGTTTTGTTTTGGGTAATTTGTTTTGATAGAACATTATCTATATCACTGATAAGGTTGTTTGTGTTTTTGTTTATTTTTAGTTTGGGTAAGTAGTTTCTGTGTATAGGGTCAATTCCTTCCCATTTCATTAGGTTGGAGTGTAGTAGATTGTGTGTTATTGTGTTATGGCTGGAGTTGTTATCATTATTCATGTCTTCCGTGTTGTTCTTTTTATTAATGTTTTGATTTATGTCTGTTTCAGTTATACTATTGTTGCCTTCGGTGCTTTGTATATGGTTTTGCTGTATTTCGTTTTCAATTTCATTTTTGATATTGTCAACTTCAAATTGTGTAAGACGGTGATTCCTTATGATTACTCTTACTTGATCGCTAAGTCTTTGTTCTGTTATTATTATTATTATTTAAATATCTATACACCAAATATGGAGAAAGTCATGTGTTGGCCACATCAGTTTTTTTCCTTATCCGATCATTAGTGTTAGTGTTAAGAGCATTCACAACATTTTTATAATGCTCAAACATACATTTATACAGAAGACACAGATATCATCGAGAAAATAGTCAAAATGTACTCTCAGGGGACCTCAAAACGTGTATTTCCGTCGAAATCTCTAATTCGATTCTTTTCAGGAAATCAATACTTTCTCCTATACCACGTATGGAAAAAGTAAAAATCGTGTCACAGAATGTATGCCAGGAACTCAAACACTACTTTAACCATTATGAACAATTAGAACACAAAAATAATCGTTCGTGCTACAGTTAAAGCCGACCGACGATTGAATATCGGAGAAGCGAGTGAAAAAGCTGAATTTTATAGCGGCTCTTGCTAGAAACCTTAAATAAGACGATTCTCAGCAAGGATTTTTCAAACAGCAAATAGTAGCTTACTGAGCGATACGTAGCTGAAACATGCATCTAGTTCATTCAACTGTTTCTTGGCTGCAGGAGTCACCTACGTGATTTTCTGAATATATTATATAAGACGTGCTTATTAATCCATTTTGTTATTGTTTGTCGATTCATCCTGACCAAATAAACGACAGTGCCACACTTTTTTTGTCTTTTAATGTAATTGCTTTCGAGCGAGCAAACTCTTCCATCACACAAACAGCAGAAGCGAATCTCTCCCCCGACTTATTCGTTACATCACTCGGAAGCTAATGGAAAGGTGGTAGCCGCACTCGGTTTCGTCCTACGCCCTGTTACACGGACGCACCCTCCCCCTTCGCCCACCGCCCCCCATATGGCCAGAATTCATTATTTCTGGACACGGGATTAAAAATATTACGCGCGGGAAGCGATGCGTCCACACGAATTCACATACTTCCTTCCCCCCACGCCCCCGCAGACACCTCCTCCCTCCCGACGCCCCCTCTCCCCACCGCTGCTCTCTCCCTCTCTCTCTCATGACATCAGCTGCGCTCGCTAACTCTCTCTCTCTCTCTTATCCTGCTTTTTTCATAACCTTTTGTTGCGAGGGGAAAGGCAAGGTAGGAAGTGGAGAAGGAGGGAGAGATGTCCAGAGATGTGAGGTGAGGATTAAGGGAAGGAGGTGGGCAAGAGGAGGTGAGATGGGGGTCGAGAGAGAGAGAGAGAAGCGGTGTGACAGCTGAGCAGCGCCCGATTCGGTGGCGGCAGGGTGACTGCTGGAGAAGGTGCGGGGGAGGATGGAGAAGGGGGGGGTAGAAGTGAAGAGGAAGTGCGGGGGAGGGGGGAGAAAGAGGAAGACTACAAAGGGGTGGACCGTTTCGGAAGGTGGAGGTGCGTGGGAAAAGGAGTGGATCCGAGGGAGGGGTCTGTGTGACGTCCTAAGGCCCTGTCTTTGTCATAAGGTGGTGCGGTGTCGGATCCACGCCATTTCCCCCCGCCCTCCAAAAAGTGTCCTCTCTCTATCTCCCATCCCATATGCACTGCGGCTGACCAGGACGGAGGAGAAAGTCATGCGTTTTGTGAGTAAACTTGCGATACGAAAACGTTTGTTTGGAAAGATACTAAATGAAAGAGAATAGGGAGGGAAATTTCTTCAGTGGTGATATGTACGGGGAAATAAGAAGAGTCAAAAAACGATTCCTCGGCATCATCTCTCGATCCCTGAGCACCAAAGTCGATATTTTTTCACCGCAGGAGAGAATTCGCCCACGAGTCGCTGCCTCTGGCAGTACATACACCAGGGCTCCGCGAAACGACCATCAACTGTAGACGGGATGCGGTCATTTAAACATACCTCCACAAAACACGGGAGCGTGTGTGCGCAAGTGCGTAAGCGCGAAGGGGAGGGGTGTGGAGGAAGGGCGAAGGGGAGGGGTGTGGAGGAAGGGCGAAGGGGAGGGGTGTGGAGGAAGGGCGAAGGGGAGGGAAGGGCGAAGGGGAGGGAAGGGCGAAGGGGAGGGGTGTGGAGGAAGGGCGAAGGGGAGGGGTGTGGAGGAAGGGCGAAGGGGAGGGGTGTGGAGGAAGGGCGAAGGGGAGGGGTGTGGAGGAAGGGCGAAGGGGAGGGAAGGGCGAAGGGGAGGGAAGGGCGAAGGGGAGGGGTGTGGAGGAAGGGCGAAGGGGAGGGGTGTGGAGGAAGGGGAGGGGTGTGGAGGAAGGGCGAAGGGGAGGGAAGGGCGAAGGGGAGGGAAGGGCGAAGGGGAGGGAAGGGCGAAGGGGAGGGGTGTGGAGGAAGGGCGAAGGGGAGGGGTGTGGAGGAAGGGGAGGGGTGTGGAGGAAGGGCGAAGGGGAGGGAAGGGCGAAGGGGAGGGAAGGGCGAAGGGGAGGGGTGTGGAGGAAGGGCGAAGGGGAGGGGTGTGGAGGAAGGGGAGGGGTGTGGAGGAAGGGCGAAGGGGAGGGGTGTGGAGGAAGGGGAGGGGTGTGGAGGAAGGGCGAAGGGGAGGGAAGGGCGAAGGGGAGGGAAGGGCGAAGGGGAGGGGTGTGGAGGAAGGGCGAAGGGGAGGGGTGTGGAGGAAGGGGAGGGGTGTGGAGGAAGGGCGAAGGGGAGGGAAGGGCGAAGGGGAGGGGTGTGGAGGAAGGGCGAAGGGGAGGGGTGTGGAGGAAGGGCGAAGGGGAGGGAAGGGCGAAGGGGAGGGGTGTGGAGGAAGGGCGAAGGGGAGGGAAGGGCGAAGGGGAGGGGTGTGGAGGAAGGGCGAAGGGGAGGGGTGTGGAGGAAGGGCGAAGGGGAGGGAAGGGCGAAGGGGAGGGGTGTGGAGGAAGGGCGAAGGGGAGGGAAGGGCGAAGGGGAGGGAAGGGCGAAGGGGAGGGAAGGGCGAAGGGGAGGGAAGGGCGAAGGGGAGGGAAGGGCGAAGGGGAGGGGTGTGGAGGAAGGGCGAAGGGGAGGGAAGGGCGAAGGGGAGGGGTGTGGAGGAAGGGCGAAGGGGAGGGAAGGGCGAAGGGGAGGGGTGTGGAGGAAGGGCGAAGGGGAGGGGTGTGGAGGAAGGGCGAAGGGGAGGGGTGTGGAGGAAGGGCGAAGGGGAGGGGTGTGGAGGAAGGGCGAAGGGGAGGGAAGGGCGAAGGGTAGGGGTGTGGAGGAAGGGCGAAGGGGAGGGGTGTGGAGGAAGGGCGAAGGGGAGGGAAGGGCGAAGGGGAGGGGTGTGGAGGAAGGGCGAAGGGGAGGGAAGGGCGAAGGGGAGGGGTGTGGAGGAAGGGCGAAGGGGAGGGGTGTGGAGGAAGGGCGAAGGGGAGGGGTGTGGAGGAAGGGCGAAGGGGAGGGGTGTGGAGGAAGGGCGAAGGGGAGGGAAGGGCGAAGGGGAGGGGTGTGGAGGAAGGGCGAAGGGGAGGGAAGGGCGAAGGGGAGGGAAGGGCGAAGGGGAGGGAAGGGCGAAGGGGAGGGGTGTGGAGGAAGGGCGAAGGGGAGGGAAGGGCGAAGGGGAGGGAAGGGCGAAGGGGAGGGGTGTGGAGGAAGGGCGAAGGGGAGGGAAGGGCGAAGGGGAGGGAAGGGCGAAGGGGAGGGGTGTGGAGGAAGGGCGAAGGGGAGGGAAGGGCGAAGGGGAGGGGTGTGGAGGAAGGGCGAAGGGGAGGGAAGGGCGAAGGGGAGGGGTGTGGAGGAAGGGCGAAGGGGAGGGAAGGGCGAAGGGGAGGGGTGTGGAGGAAGGGCGAAGGGGAGGGAAGGGCGAAGGGGAGGGAAGGGCGAAGGGGAGGGAAGGGCGAAGGGGAGGGGTGTGGAGGAAGGGCGAAGGGGAGGGGTGTGGAGGAAGGGCGAAGGGGAGGGAAGGGCGAAGGGGAGGGGTGTGGAGGAAGGGCGAAGGGGAGGGGTGTGGAGGAAGGGCGAAGGGGAGGGAAGGGCGAAGGGGAGGGGTGTGGAGGAAGGGCGAAGGGGAGGGAATGGCGAAGGGGAGGGGTGTGGAGGAAGGGCGAAGGGGAGGGAAGGGCGAAGGGGAGGGGTGTGGAGGAAGGGCGAAGGGGAGGGGTGTGGAGGAAGGGCGAAGGGGAGGGAAGGGCGAAGGGGAGGGGTGTGGAGGAAGGGCGAAGGGGAGGGAATGGCGAAGGGGAGGGGTGTGGAGGAAGGGCGAAGGGGAGGGAAGGGCGAAGGGGAGGGGTGTGGAGGAAGGAGGGGAGGAACGGGGGGGGAGGGGGGGGGGCGGCACTGCAACAAACAAAGCAGATACGAGAGAGAGAGGATCCGCTTCCCAATATTTTGATTCGGTGCAACGTGATTTGATTCGAATCGCAATGCATCACGGACGCGACACGCGTCGCCAACCAACCGAATGTGATAGGGCATTCATCGCCTTTCCCTAATTTATTTCGACGTCCGATGTTGATTGAAACTCCTCGTAATTATGGCGATGTGCAATGAAAGAGGATTTGATGAATTAGTCATAAATTCTAAATTAATAGTGATTTTCAATCTGCCATTTAACTGAGAGCGACAGTCATTACGAAATTATAGTCGATGCCTTAAGTCAATCTTCCGGCTAGCGAAAAGTTATTACCTTCGATTTATTCTAGAATTTCATTATAAATTATGAATGGCGGATTTTGCCGTAAACGTGCATACATTTCCACCTTATTCACTCACACACATGTATATGTACGAATCATTTCACTAAAAACAATGTTTCTAAAATTAACTAGCATTAGGTATTACCCGCTTCATACTTTACGTCTTCACTAATGTAAGACCACTGGCAATGAATTTTTCTTTGCAATTTTCTTTATATTTAAAACAATGTCTCCTAATGATAGACACGCCATACATCGTAGATATATGAAATTTCACAAATATTAGCACTGGTTCTTGAGATAAAAATGTGTCCATTCAATCACGTAACTGCATTAAAACTAACTTTCATAATCGAGCAATAAGAAATTATCGCATAAATACGGTACGTATGCTACTGAGCTTCACTATAAGAATGACATATTTATGCATGAATCATTTCAAATGGTTCTTATTTATAATCTGCAATTGAAACTATTTCGCATCAAAGCACATATTCCATCGCGAACCGCGTCCTAGGGATTTATATGACGCCACATTATCTTATCCGCCTTTGACACTGATTGGTATATTCAATGTATAATAGAAATACTGATCGGAGAGATTTCAGAGCCGATTGAAACTATCCCCCATCTATAGACAGAAATACGTAGACATTTATTTGCTGATAGCATTATTACGTTCCAGAACGTAAGATAAAATGCAATATAACATTGCTTGGAATAGTTTGACACAACTTTTAAATGTTTTACAAAACATTAAGTTGATATATGGGACATTAAATTACTTAGCGCAGAAAACACAAAATGTAGTTATGTCAAGGTTTTTACGTAAAATCTATTCACTGCTTAGTCTCAATTTCGTCCAAAAAAAGTCGTATATTTACATATTTTCGCAACAACTCTTTTATGTCAGTTTAATTCAAATTATTTTATCTTTAAAAATAACAATTCTTTCAACTACTGCCGGAATATAATAATAGTGCAATAGACATTTTTAGATGACATATTCCGAATATCAACCATTACATTTCAAAACCGCAGACATTTGTTGGTTTGTCAGATAGGTCAATGTGAGAAGTTCGATAAAATATCAATCAGGAATAACTTTCTTAAACATTATAAAACATTTTGAGATTACCCTTCGATTAAATCGATTCGCACTCAGAAACCAACTTAGATTCTGGACAGCGAAGTGAGAAGGGCGATTTGCGTGTTCGGAGCGAGGTGATTTCTCTGAATGGCAGCGGATAGGAGAACCCGTTCTCACGAAGACGGGAGGAAATGACCCAGTGGTTAGCGTGTGGCCCTATTGTCTGTCGTCCCGCACTCGTGCTCTTGCTGCTTTGTGCGTAGGTTGGGGATCTGTTTGATGGTGAGGCATGCCGAGAGAGGACGGATCCAGGAAGAAGGCAAAGGAGATGAGCAAGGCCATCAGAGACACATACGAACGATCAGTTAACTCAAACGACAAAGTTTCGACGTATTTTTACACTTGGTCTCGCTTTAGGTATGCGATTCTTTTTTCCTTAAATGGAATTTCGCGTCCTCTGAGGAATAGCATGAGGACTATTCATGAATGGTTGTCGAAGCGCTTTTGCTGGAACAATTATTTTTTTAAAGCGAGTTCCACCCTGGTGCCACATGGAAGGCGGTAGATGCGAGGGAGCGGTTGGCGCGGATCTAATTGTAAGCGGGGAGGAATGGAGGAGGAGGCGAAGGGAGTGTCGGAGGAGAATAGGAGGGACGGTCGAGGAAGCGATTAATCACGTCAAGTAGCGTGAAGATGGCAGCAGGAGCAAACGCCGCCTCTACCGAAGTGGCAGAGACAAAACACGATCCCTGCTCGCTCAAACGGCCGGCGCGCGCGCACACCAACGACGATCCTAGGAGCGACTTAGCTCTCGTCCTCCCACCCTCCCTGATTGCTCCCAATATTTAGGACCACTCTCTCTCCCTCCCTCGTCTTCTTTCCACGCGTGCAATCGAAGACCACATTCTGTGCGCTCCTTTTCGCCCACGCTCACAAACTCTCACCTTGCCCAGTTTCCTCTCCGCACGAAAATGTCTTCATTTTCACCATCTCTCTCTCTGGCTTCCTTTAATTGTTAACAGGAACCAATAGCGCTTTTCTCCGTAAAAACGTACCGCATCAACTCCTAATAATAATCTAATTGAATATTTACAATGTCTCCTTTCAATTTTCGGCTTCAACTTACTTAGAAAGAAGATATTCGACACAAATATGTATTATACTTACTATCTTATGCGAATAAAATGATACGACTTACTGGTTTGTCTATGCTCTTAATGAGGAGATGCCCACATTTGAAATTTAAATGTCCGATTTACTGAATTAATACGATACAATACACATCTTCTCGGACGAAATTCTGAGCTAATAAAACTGGCATAATAGTATGCACTTAAACTTTTAATTAAAACTTCATTAAAGCACAAAATACGTAAATATAAAATTAAATAATCTAAAAGATATTTAAAGCGAAATACGCTAATATGAGAGCGATTTATTGAGAAATCATCCAAGCGCCCTCAAAGGGCCCCACCGCGTGACAAACTCACTGCGTCATTAACACTAGAACGACGGACGGGACAATTTTGTCCCATTCTGATGTTACGTCCCCTACAGTTTCTGTGATTCCGGTTTAATTTAGTCGAGATTTCGTGACTTTTAATCATTTGAGGGTTGCATTCCACTCTACACTTTTGAACATCCCCCCCTCAATATTAAGGATTATAAAACCATTTTACCCTAGAACGGCGGATGGGACAATTTTGTCTCAAAATGAGTTACTACTTTGTTTCACATTCTCTGTCATATTGTTCTTATGCAGGCGACTTTGTAACATTGTTGTAGACTATGGCATGCCCTTCCCCTCCTCCCCTCTCATCTTTTGCCGGTCCAACTTCTAGCGCCACCCTTCCCCCCTCCCACCTTCCACTTGCTCCCGCAGTGTGATGCAGGTTAGAACGTGTTCCTGCAGCACTGTTTGCGGACTAATTTACTAGAGCGTTTCAGTTGAGTACGGTGCAACGCTACATTCTACAGCATGCTAAAGTATGCAATTAGTAATGTAGAGACTACAACGTTCATAAAAATTGAACCTAGTACTGCGACTATACGACTTTGTCGTATGGGACATTTTTGTCCCGTCCGCCGTTCTAGGGGGTACGCCATGTTCAGACGTTCTTGTGTTAAATCCCTTTCACGACCACCCACTCCTTTCCAGCATCCTTTTGCCTCTGTATCACACCTATTACACCCATCCGTACTACCACCCTTACCTCGCGCCGGAATACAACTCCCGCCCACTGATATCCCCCTGTGGCCCCAAACGCCAACCAAATAGCACGCAGGAGACGCTATCACCTACAAAGAAGACTAAATATAAATTTCGAGAACATCGGTAAAAGAGGTTGGGGCGGGTTGAGTGGTTGTGCGCCAGAGGAAGAAGAACAAAGAAGAGAGAGAGAGATGGGAAGAGTTTCGAGAGGAATGCCAATGCAACTGCCTCCCCTCCCCCTCCCCCTTCCACTCCTTCCATCGACTCCGACCTTTGTTCCACGATTCGTCCAAAGGCATCAGTCGCGGCGTCCGTCATTGACTGAAGGAAGGCAAGAGGTCGTTAATCGCCCTCTCACTCACTCGTTCGGACCCCTTAATGGGACTTCCTCCCTCTCTCTCTCTCACCGGAGGAGGAAATCAATCCAACGCCAGCGTGATGGGGGAGGAGGAGGAGGATTTCAAGGGGGGAAAGAAATAAAGGTGAGGAGGGCGTGCGACTGGATGAGGCGGGGCGGAGGCGTGGACGTGGGAGTGGTGGAGAGGGCAGGTAGAGGAAGAGAAGGCGGAGGGCGCATCGTAGGGAGACAAAAAGATGGAGATTAATGTAGGTCGAAAATGGCGGAATGGAAAGAAGAGAGAGAGAGGTTAGTAAAGTGGCGTGGAAAGAAGAGGGAGGGAGAGAAAGTGGCGGGGAAACGAGGCGTCTGAGGTGAGCCCATTGAAGAGTTGCGGAAGATTATTTTTCACCCTCGACCATGTCCATTGTGGACACTTTCGACCATTGAGTGATCCAAATATACCCGCTGATACAATTTCCAAGTTATTTTCCCGCTTCAAAAGAATCCTCGGACTTGAATCAGAGCTATTTATTTACACTCTCCGTTTTCAAAGAAATTCCTCTCTTATGCCTGACTAACTCCTTCCACACGAACGCACATTCATACACACTTAACTAGTCATTCATCTATTTAAAGAATGTTTTTTACCTTCGGCTTGTAATCTACCAAGGCAAAGAGGTTTTCTTAATCATATATATCCCACGCAAGAAATACAGCATGACGCTAGATTACGTAGCTGAAGAAAACATCCGTGTGTATTATTAACTGGGGAGAGGTACAAATAAGAGTGATAGAAGTTTAAGGCATATGAATATCTCGAACCATTAATGAGAAGTTTCTCTCGAATCTGATCGAATATAGTCATGACATATGGCTATGAAAGGCTCTCTAGGAAATTTACCATTATCGTACCGACAATGTCAACGTGTTCCCTCATAAAGGGCGAGACAAATAGAAAATAAATTGAATTTTCTATAAAAAGATTTTAATTCTCTAATAAATAAAGATAGAAACGCCAACTAAATCAATATTAAATTAAAATATAGGTTAAGATTAGAAGCGATTTTGTAAAGGTTTATTGGAATTTTAAAATCCTCAATGAATGTATACGAGGTAGAGCTCTGCACGGGCCTGATTTTCTAGACTCGGCCCGACCCGTACGATGTAATTTTAGGCCCGGCCCGTGAGACATTAGGAGGACCAGTGTGACTCGCCTGATTTTTAAAGCCCGGGCCCGTAATTAATTCCAAAGAATCGGCCCGTACTCGGCCCGTGCAGGACTCTAATAGGAAGCACTCAACGACCGCTTTCGTGTTGACCACCGTTGCTTCAAAAGAATATCTCTACGTCTGAGAATAAAAAGTGAGATATTCTTTTCTCCGATGATTCCAAGACATTTTCCAACCGACGTTCTCTCGCTACATTCCAATCGCCCTATTCTATAAACGTTAACCTAGGAATCGCCTTAAACATATTTCACCCTGCCCATTTCCTCACTCCGCCTTACTTCTCCTCCTACGGGCATATAAACCTCCACATCCTCCACAACACACATCCATCCTCCCACACTGCCACCGTCCACTCCCATTTCATTCTTTCTCGCCTCACTAATAGATGCCGGTCCCAAAAATGAGGCCGCCGCTTTGGATGCCCTCGTCTCCCAAACGACGCGAGAAACTCCTCTTTCTCTCCCGCCTCCCCCTTCCTGCCCTGGAGAAGGGATTGCCCTCCTCCCGCCTCCACCTCCTCCTTCCTCCTCCTCCGCCACTTAAGAGAGAAATACTTTGTCTTCACAACATTCACTCAAGCTTGAGGTCCCCAAGCTTCCACAGAGCAGAGAGCCAGCAAGAGTCACGGGGACTCGCTGAGAGGAAGAGAGAGAGAGAGAGAGAGGAGGAAGGAGAGAGATGAGAGGGGGGGAGAGTGGAAGAAGGAGAGAAGGAAGAAAAAGAGCTCGAAGATATGTGGCGAGAAGTGCGAGTTATAACAAGAGAACATATCGCCTATAGTGCCTATAGTATATTATCCACAGTTTCGGCAAAAGAACTGCAAATCGAACGATCAACCGAAAAGCATCCTGGTAACCAAGAAATAAAAATCGAAATCGCCAAATATCAAGGAAAAATGTTATACATATTTGTGATGTATCTTAAGACGGCCTTAAAAAATATTTTCAGAAAGAACACAATTGACGGGAAATGAAGAAACAGCTGAAAAAATCTGCCATGACCGGGCATATCCGGGAATATCCACTTGCCGGGCGGATATTCTACCACTGAACTGCCGTGGCAGACTAATTCTCCTGTTTCAGCATGGGAATATTTTCTTAGGTTGGAACCAAGCTAGCTATGCTAGTATCAATCAGCCCCAACGGATGTCCTCAAGAAGATACGTCAAAGAAAAACCCTACCCTCTCAAATAGTGAGAATGCCATGATATAAATTGATAGAAAGGATTATCCGAAGATCCTTATGCGACAGGCGACAGACCTAAGAAAATATTCCCGTTCTGAAACAGGACAAATAGTCTGCCACGGTAGTTCAGTGGTAGAATATCCGCCCGGCAAGTGGAAGGCCCGGGTTCGATTCCTGGTCATGGCAGATTTTTTCACCTGTTTCCTCATTTCCCATCATAACAGCTTATGCCAGTCGCATAAGGATCTTCGGATCATCCTTTCTATCAACAAAATTGACGTTAATTATAATCAAGAGGAGAAACGAATATGGCTATATAATATTTGCCCATTTTACTCACGAGGAAGTCGCTGACATTTTAGAAAAACTAGTATGAGCAAAGTCTTAATTTATGACGATTTTAAAAAATAAAAAGAGTTACTTTGAATTGTATAATTCTGTTTTCTTAATTCTACCACAACTTAAGTTTTTCTCATTAAACATTTTATCTTTTAAATCGATAAATGAAAATTTTATAACAAACGCCAACCTTTCAATATTTTCCATGAAAATTAGCACATTTTTCCACAGAAATTTTCAAAATAATAGACATGTTATCACAGTATCCATCAAATATTTTTTCTCATTCACCATAATTGTAGACACGCTCAGAAAACGCTTACGCCGAATTGTTGAGCGTGGGCGCAAACACGCACGCGCCAAAGGTTCGTACGTAATTGCGCTAATGGAACCCTCGGTCGGACAGATTGCACACTTCCCGATGCTATAATAAGAGTTAGGAGTGCGCGGGTGGCTACGCAACCCCTCCCTCCCCCCCCCCCCCCCCTTCTTCCTCTTCCCTCCCCTCCTTCTCCTCCTCCCTCTCTCTCTCTCTCTCTACAAACTTCCATATGCCTTACTCTAGTGTCGAATTGCGCTCGAAGGAAATATGAGGAAGAAATGAACCAGGAGTAGCGGGATACCAAGATTAATCAGTATATTGTACCGCGACGCGTAGGTTCGAATAATTTACGCATATGAAATTATAATTTTGTTTACAAATATAATTTCATTTTCTAATCGTTTAAGTTTTCGTAATTTTTCGTGATATGAGATATGTTCCACCTCCGGCAGAAATATCCCAAAGGCACGTTTCCTCCGATCACACTTTGCTTTACGTCCTTATACCTTATCTCCAGCAAAACCTCTACACTCATCTTCCCAACTCTTCCATCTCTCTCTCCCTCCCTCTCTCTCTCTATCTCCCTCCCTTCTCTCTCATTTCTACCATTTATCTATCCACCACCCACGCGGGTGCAGATGAAGCAAAACTGGGAAGAATTACAACACTTTCGGGAATTTATGTGGCACGTGCAGGAGATCGGCACAGCAAATGGAAAACAAATAGATTCAGAGGATGTAGGTTCACTCTAAGTGAAATGGAGGGGAAAAGGGGAGAGAATAGAGGAGAAGGTTTTTATCCAAGAAGCCCATGTCGTCATTAGAGCTGATCCAGAATTGGAATATACGCGTCAAAATAATGAATCGCACTCTGCATCACGAAACGTACATCCTCATTGATCTGGTACACTTAAAAAGTCGGATTACACGGAAAAGATCTAATTTCCTAACAGGAAATAAAATATTCTTTACGCGGTATTAATTATATAAAAGTTCACTTTTCGCTTTGACACGGGAAATCAATTCCACTATTTCGCGTATTTTATCAGAACTGTTAGGGAAAAAGTTTCCAGAAAAAATGTCTGCGTATTATTTTTTGGGTATAAAATACGGCACAAAAGGAATAAAGAAACCGTTCATGTTTTAATGAAATGTTTTACACTGCGCTCGACGTCCGCAGCAATAAAAAGTCTCAAAATTCCATAACAGATGGGGCAATCGGGCTATCGACCGCAAGATCGACTCTCTCGGCAAGTTCTATTCCTCCAACGGTTTTGAAATATCCTCCACCCCTCCGCGACTTTCGCATCCCACGAACGAAACAAAAAGGAAGCCAATGATATCATCCACCGCTGTTTACATCGCCGCCAAACACCGATCTTATGGCGACTCATATGCACGTAGCCGGCCTCGACTCTTCCCTTCCCATCGCTCCCTCACTCTCCCTCCCTCCCTCCCTCCGCCCCCTCCCCCCAACCTCTCCCCCTCCTTCCCCTTCTGAGAAGTACCGCCGCAGGTGCACTCACTGCGCCTTCCTTCTCGGCAGCGGCTTACCGCTCGCAGAATATCATTCCCCACATCCGCCCACTTCGCTGACTTCCTTCCTAAAAAACAAACGAGGCGAGGGAGGGGGGAAGGGGGAAGGGGGGGGGAGGGGGGGGGGAAGCCTCATCCACCGCTCGCTTCGACGTAAAGCAGGAAATGATTTATTTTTTTAAAAACGACAGACAGACTTCTCATCGCCGCACAGGAAGCCCATGATATGTATGAGGCTGGCCCCGATCGAGATAAGGAAACATATTTCGGATTGGATTTTAAAATATCCTCCAAGAAAAAATTAGTGATTTTCCTCGATTTGTGCTAATCTTGCGACGAAAAAGATCTTATTTAGTGTCTTGCAAGTGTCTCTGGAATTAAAATTTCACTGGAATACGCCTGTATTCAAGTCAGTTTAAGAAATTGGTCCGCCGTAAATGTCCGATGCGATCTTATACTTCGAATGTAACTCTCGAAGAGAATGTTTTAAAATTACCGATTTCAGGGGTAATATCTCTTTTTGTGTTTCTGAAAAAATAATTTAATGGAAGTATGTATATTTATTGAAAAGAGAAAATTGGTTCTATGTGCAAGTGGATTGATTATTATATCCTACATCTATCACTTTATTACATACGAATTCCTCCCAAAAAATAACCACAGTGCATGGCCATCCTATGCCGTACTTCGTAGTCACCGTCCTTGGAAATATTATTGTATAGAGAGCTGTTATATTTTTATTGTAATCAAGTGTTGCATTATACAACAGTGAGCCTTTTTCTCAAGGTTTCCATTCATACATTTTTAATATAGAAAAAGTGAAAAATTTTTTGCGGAGCCATTGAAAAATTGCGCATGGAAGTTAAAAAAGTGATTCTGAAATCGATATTTCACCGTATAAATATGTTTGTTCCTGTGCACTTCATATACAGTTTATAGATGGTATACCGTAGTCGAATTCCCGAGAATCGCTCATGACAAATATCGAGCGGAGTTATCGGTCTGTGTGATCCAAATGGGAGCAAAAACTTCACTACATATTCTATTTTTAAATCGTCCACGTAACGAAATGGCGTTCCATATTAGGGATTGGAGCCGCGCACGCGCCCTGAATTCCTAAGATAGTAAACCCACACGTCCCTTTCAATATCTCAAACAAATGCGTAATTTTCGCCAATGTAGGGAATTAAAAGAGGTCACGCCTCGGGGCAAAAATCGTTAAATTGCCAAAGAACACATCTCGATAAATATGCCGTTGCAACTAGCTGCCGCCGGCCGTAAAAATTTTTCTCGTTGCCTACGAATACAAAGAGTAACAATGGACTCGCTGAACCATCGAATGGAGATGGAAAGAGAGAAAGGTGGGGGCGAGATGAAGAGTCGCGTTCCTCTTCGTTCCTCGCACGCCCGCCATCATCTCTCTTTCTCTCTCTCTCTCTCTCATCTTATTCCTCCTCTCGTGGAGAAAACCCTCTCGCCACGCGCACGCATTCCTCGTCCCATTCCTACTCGCACGGCCACCCTCCCTCCGTATCGGACGCGCGCGAGGCGCGGCCTCCCGCCTCACCTCCCCGACCACCACGCCCCGCCTCCTCCTTGGTGGCCGGTCCCTTATGTGTACACGCAGACATAAATTGCTGGTGATTGTTGACTGCCGCTAGAGGGGGTGCGTGGGTGAGAGACAGGAGGGGAAGATGGAGGGGGAAAAGGGGAGGGGGAGAGAAAAGGGAGGGGAAGGGGGAGAGGGATAAAAAACAAAGGGGAGCGGAGGAAGAAGAGGTGAACACGTGTAGGTTCAATCTGCAGGTTAAATGGCGCAGACGTTAGGGGTAAAGTGGTTAAGGTCGAGAGCAGAGAAGAGAAAGTAGAAATGCCGACGGAGGGGCACAGCTTCTCTTTTTTCATTTTTGTCACAACCTCAACGACTAACGAAAATCGAGTTCTTTCTGTAACTCCCAGCGAAATAGCACGGTCGATCTTAATGACGCATTTTAGCGGCAATTCATTTCTTCTGAAATAAGCCGATTCCTGCTCATGCATATCATAAAGGATTAATTCTCGATATGCACGTACCAATATAAATAGAGTAATAAACAATGTTCTTATACCTTCATGACATCAAAACTGCAATTCATTGCATGCAAGAATGCCATCGTACAAACTAATTTACCGAAGAGAAAAGTAAAGATAATTAACAGATGTGATAATTAAAGAAACCAAAGTAGACATGCACACACAGAAGAGGTGTCACCCTTTCTCGGGGCATCGCGAGTGCGACATCACGTTACAAGTTTTATGCTCTCCAATATTGTTTTCGAAACTACTATGTATTTATATTTCCACATAAACTACGTTGTAATGCTATGCTTCGCGATCGGCCAGAAATTGCTCCTCTTATGTACGTGCGGCAAAAAAATGTTTGGATGGCAATCGTCCTCTATGGTTGTAATGGAAGACAGAGAGTGATAAAATAAAGATGGCTAAAAATGAGAATGAGGCATGGGGCAGAATAGAAAGGAGCGTGTAGACTGAGATGGACGAGGGGAGGGTAATAATGGAGATGAGATATATGTATGTCAAGAAGACTGGTCCAGCGGCGGCCGAGGAGAAAGAAGGGGAGGTGCCAGGAGGGGGTGGCTGGCGGGGGCGAGGGAGGGCGAACGAGCGGGGGCAGGTGCGTGTCGAAGGAGGCGATGTGGTTCGAGAGAGAGAGAGCGGTCTGAGGGAGGGGCGGTTTGGAATTCGGAGGGAGGATGAAAGGGGGGAGAGAGAGAGGCCAGAACGAGAGATGACTCAGAGACAGGTCACTGTGGTCCGTCGGCCGTCCGCTCCTCTGGAAAAGTAGAAGTATTGCTCTCGCCGCCGCCTTTAATCTCTATTCCACTGCTCTCCCTGCATTTAATCTATGCAATCTGTGACAACCACCTCGCGCATTCTCTGTGCTCACAAACATGAAATATATTCATTAGAATGTAAATATATTCCTAATGTTATTATATGCAATTATATAAAATAGAGCAGCATATAAATATGCATTTGCTGTAATTTCTCGTATCAAAGAATTCTGAGACGAGATGTTATTTATTCTTCTATTTGTTTCAGGCAGTTTAAGAAAAATAAAATATCAATTCCAAGAGCTTATCAGATGATTTGTCGGAAAGCTTCAGAAAACGGTCCAAACTCGATTAACTCGAATTTCAAGCAAGATATGAAAAAATAGTCTTAATAAAATATCGAGTGGTAGAAATTAATTTAATGTTTGTGAATACGAATGGGAAAAATATTGTCTTCACCTCTCCGAAAATTATCGAAGTTCGTCTATATGTATATGCTATGGCTTCAATACTGTTTATTTTGATGCTCTAATGGGAAAAGGCATCGAATAATGAAAACAACGAATACGTTTTCTTTTTATTCCCATCAAATTACCAAATTAACGTATCGCATTTCTCTCAATGCTCTTGCTATGACATTTGTCATGACAGTTCAAGGCGTTGAACAGGTAATAGGGTTTAGTAGTGGGGTGAAAAATGCCGAGATAAGTGATGGTCGCGCGTCAACAAAATACAGAGGGGAAACCTTGCAAGGAAGGCTGATGAGGTTAAAAGGTAGGACGATGATGATAGGGGAGAAGGTTAAGGAGTCAGCAGATGACATCATCGCTAAAATAGTTGTAAACAGAATCCACGACGAAGAACCAACTTGTTTCGGAGAAGTTCTTCGATTAATTTAACCGCAAAGGAACATTCGTGGAATTGGCTTATATTGGGAGTCAGTGAGTAAAATTATAACCTTGGCTCGCTGAAGTGTGTCGTTCATTCCACCTTAAATGGCTTGTGCGGGCGCCTTTTCCAATTGACTGAATCATTGCTTTGTTATTATTGCTGATGGCATTAACTCGATTGGATTCATTATTCAACCAATCAAGAAATTCGACGAGAGCACGAAAACCAACCGGAAACATGGTTTCGTAGCTTTCTCAACTAACTATCGAAAGTGCTGGGTAAATAACTATACATATTTGGTAAAAAAATCACCGAATCTCAATTAAATTAGTACTATGAAAATTCCAATTTAAACTTAAAATATTTCGCATCTACAGACAAAATTTAGTTTCCTTAACGCTTAACACCAAACATCCAACTGGGATAATTAAAAATTTCTGCCCAATTTTCACTGAACTTTGACCAGTATCAGTGGCGTCCTCATCGCAATCCCCCTCCATCCCCCTTATGGCCAACCTCCCTCCCGTATAAAGCATTTCCACCGAGTAGGAAACGACCGTGCCTCCTCCCCACGCGTCACGCTCACTTTATTTCCCGTCTCTCTCTCTCGCATCAACCGGTGAGTAACGTGACACGGGCTATTAATCAACCATTACCCCGGTCTTAATTGGAAGAATTGCCTCGGCTCTCTTCCCGCCTCCTCAGGGGGAAGACACCACTCGCGCGAGAGGGGGCAAAAAACCCTAGCTACCAAAGCCACGCAGTAGAGAAAAAACGGAGTTCTAATTACGAAATGCTCGAAAACAAAAGAGAACAGAGAGATGGAGCGAAAGAGAGCGGCACGGCTGCACCTGGGAGCATAACACTTGGTTGCAAGGCCCCAATATTAGCCTCCATCAGACACTCAATTGAGCGAGATGGTTATCGCAGCAGAGTGGATTTTATAAGCGGGAGACCTATGAGAAGGCGGTAGCGGGAAAAGTAGCAGGCTTTTTTATCCATAACTTCCTTTTTATTAGTGCCCGCCATGGAAGATCTTTTCCCCACATTCGACGGTGGCGCCGCCTAGCCGGTGCATCTGTGAAGTGTGGACGAGAGAGTCTCTCTTCCCTTCATTCTCCCTCCCTCTAGCTCCTCCCTCGACCAGACTCCTCCACACCGGTTGTTATCCACTTAAGGTTCGTTACGGTGTCAAAGGGGGGGGGGGGGGGAGTTGCGCGGGGATATGGCAGGGAAGGGAGGAGAGGAAGGACAGGGAGAATGGGGACAAGGAGCGTGAATATAGTAGGTGAGGAGAAGCTGCGGTTACTAAAGGGGGATGAAAGTAGTCTCGCAAAGTGGGAGGGTAGGCGCCAGTAGGAAGAATGGCGGAATGGGGTTTTTTAATCTGAAACGGCGTCCGATCACGTAAGCGCTGATATTCGTGTCCGTGCGTATGATGAGCGAGTGCGTTGCGATGAGCAGAAGATACGGGGAAGATCAAAGAGGAAAAGAGATAAACATGGCGTTCGGATGGGGGTTCGCGCCCAGGTGGTCAAATAGGTCGCCCGAGAGCTGGACGGTCTGTGGCTCCTTCTGCTGGCAGTTTAATCAATCGAAAGAAGGGCAGATGAACATATGGGTAGACGATTCGAGCTCTTTAAGACTACTCGAGTCAAATAGAAGGCCAATAGAAGCAGCGCCCTATATACGCTGAGGCTGCGTTCCACGGAAATGAGACGCAAAGAAATCTTTGATTCTATTGTTTTCATAAGGCACTACATTACGATGGAGATGCATTCCAAGCAAAAGTAAGCCTATGATTAGCCGATGAACGACCGATCGATATTTTATAACATGTATGAATATTATTTTAAAACACTGTCCATTGGTGCCAATTTCTTTGTCCATTTCATCACCCAGTCTCGCAAGATGGAGATGCTTTTGCATTAGATTTTGCAGTTTGGGGAAAACACATATACGGGAAACTTATGCGAAGTACAGTACTTGAATCTCGTCCTTTATTTTAACATAACTACCACTTGGTGGAGAGGTGGTTAGCGTGTCTAGCTCCCAATAATAGGGTTGCGGGTTCGAATCCTGCCCGAGGGCATAGTCGTCTGTGTTCGTTGTTGTTGTTGTTGTTATTCCGCTCATTGTAAAAGGCCGTGAAGTGCTGTTTATGAGCTTTTAAAAATAAATAAAAAACGACGTCTCGGAAACTACTGTATTGTATATATGATAATCGAATACTTATTAAATCCAGGAATGAGTACATAATTATCTGAGGATTTTAATAATAACATTTTTATTATTCTACATATCCATATATGAATTGGTTCACAAACATTTATTTCATCTCTAAAGCTTCTAAAAGAAAAAGAACTTCTGTGTTTTTAGTTCCACGATGGATGCCCTAATTATTTGTTTGAGAGAAAATCACTCATCCAACTCATGACTATCGTGTTAATACTCTATTTTTTATAACCCCGATTAATTAATCAGCTACATTATCGAAAGTATCCTAAAATGTATAAAGAGTCACTGAACTATGCTTCTCCCTCTAGATGACAAAAGAGCGATGACAAAAAGACAGTTTGAAAAGACTAATGTAATAGCACATGTTTAGATAAAGTGAATTTGAAAGGAGCTATTTGAAAAAATAAACATCCGCTTCCGGTGGACCAATTTCAGCCAAACCTATTCAAATATGAAATTGTTAATGAAAATCTTAAATATAAAGTTTTGTGCTGATCTGATTATTAGTTTTTAAGTTAGAGCGCCCACAAAATTATTATCACATACAAACACAGACATCATCGAGAAAATAGTCCAAACTTATTCTATGGACCTCAAAACGTGTATTTCCATTGAAATCTCGAAATGGATTTTTTCCATTAAAATAATACTTTCTCTATAGTACTACGTATATGGAGAAAGTAAAAATTCCCTCGATAATCTCCTAGCGACCCGAATTCCGATAAAAATATTTGGAAATTTTTAGAAATATCAACCGAGGCATTAATTACCCTATTTTATGGAGGGTCTCTCTTGGTAATTCGCTCAAAGAATAGCTAGAGAATCTTGCTTGACTAGGACGAGGCGTCGAGATTGAAAATCCAGCGGATACCCCAAGACGTTCAGCAACACGAATAGTAATGAACCACTGCCTCCTGGCCAACTTAAGTGTAACTTCTATAAGTAGTGAGTATTTGTATCGAGTGCAGCGACGCCGTCGAGCGATGCGAACCGTGTGGAGGTGGAAAGAAGCGCATTCCACCCATTTGTAATGGTGGCGACAGATCGCTACAGAAAGAATAAACACCCCGAGATGAGAGGAGCACTCTGTCAATTGAGCCAAGGCTATGCGAGTCCTCTCTCGCGGGTCCCTTGAATGGACCTGGTCTCGGTGGCGTGACGAGGAGCCTCTGGCATCCCGATGGCTACAATTGAACGGAGAGAGGAGGTGGAGGGAGAAAAGAGAGATACATAGGTTGGAAGGATGGTCTTCGGCCGTGAGTCGGTGTGTTTGGGAGTACCACAATGCTGACAGACAATGCTTAAATAGCATATAATGACTTTCAACTAAAAGAGGAAATGTGTACAATGCTAAGGTTAAATAACTAGGTATATAGAAATTTTTAACCCATGAAAATAATACACAATGCATTTGAGAGCAACACGTCGAAATTACTTCATAATCGCATTTACTGGAATGCCTCTGACGACAAATTTGCTCTGAATAGCTTATTTGGCACTATATTATGTCGAATGTGGGAACATTTTCTACGAAACTTACATTTTCCTCACAAATTTCAATGGAGAACAAACTACCTTGACAACAAAACCACCGAGATCTCTATGTCAACTGGTTTCTTGCTATTTTAAAAGATCTAATGGTTATGATATTAAGTCGGTCCAACCAGCGTTAATGAAGAGATGCTCAGAAACAAGACTTTATTCATATCATTTTATCTGATATTTTTAACAGATTTCAATTTCGAATAAAACCACGGATCTGACGCATTAAAATAACCATAAAACAAACTGGACTTTAGCACAGACAGCAGAAAAATATTAAAGCTATTCACGATGTCGATGCAAAGTAGCGACGAGAGAAATTGCTGTAGTCAAAGAGGTGAGCGAGAAGTGAATCTATTTGGTGGATGTGGCAACACCGCAGCAGCCACACATTGGCGAGGTGGTGAGTAAGGTCTCGGCCAGTGCAGAGGCGGAGGTTGAAGCATCTATCGACAGCGGATGTAGATGTGAGTGGAGAGAAAAAGTGTGTGAGACACCACTGTGGGACCAGAACAGATATATTATGTGACGCAATCGAAGAAAACGATTATTGCGCGACAAATGAAAAAGCAACGCCAAACGGAGGCAGGCAGATACTCATCGTACCAAAATGAGGACGAGAATAACAAATTGCAAAATGATTCGATATGTTGATAATATAATGTGTCTGTTACCAAATCAATTCATGGAATCGCATTTCAAAAGAAACAAATGAAATAGTGTCCCTGCTGAAGAGAATGTAGACATTGCTTAAATTTCTTCAAATTTAGCATTTTAAAGGAAGCGACTTAATATTAATGCTAGTAGAACATATCTTCTAATACTCGACAAACGCCGTAATGTGTACTCAAATACACTATGCATAGCACCGTTTTAATAAAATGGAGAAATTCTAGAATCGAACCCATAAAAAGCAAATCTTCAAATATGGATGCAAATGCACTATGAATCTTGATTCATTGGCGTTTATGTTATGTTAAACGAGGAATGACAAAAGATTTGAGGCTTTTGATGTGCAAAATCGGAAATACTGCGCTAAATGTGTGCTAAAAATAGATGTTTACCTCCTCAAAGATAGAATTAAATTTCTAAATGTAAAAATAATAATTATGTTTAAATAATGATTGAAAAGCGTCACCCATAACCTTTAGCTGGTGTATATGAGACTTTTAGAAGATTAGAACATATCCGATTCGCTTAAGTGAAAATAGGGTAAAATCTGGCAAAGTGGTTCTGAGTTATGAGAGACTTGTTTAGTTGCATGTGACATATTCTATAAGCTTATGATTATAAATCAACTGAAAGTCTTCGATTTGAATATCTGCGAAGGATGGTCTATTTAAAAAGAATAAGCGTTCCTCGAAGCAAAAATGTAATTGTAAAATGTTTCACAAAGAGTAATACTAAACTCTACCGTATATTCTTTAGTTGGACAGATAATTACAACATTATTGCCTGCACGAATCAAATTCCTTTTTTCGAACCTATCGCATTAAATGCTTCCAATAAAAGACGTGCAGAGCAATGCACTAGAGATGAGTCGGTGCTCAGCAAAGGAGGCGGGAATGCAGAGAGCGGAGGAGGAAGAGATTGCAGGAAGGGGATGAGTAATACATTAGAGGGAGGAGCGGACAAGTGCACGTCTTATGGAGAGAAACAGAGAGAGAGAGAAAGAGAGAGTGGGAGAGAGGGGGGGAGAGGGAGAGAGAGCCAAAGCACCGCCTCCGCAGAAGAAGGCAATGTTGCTCTCTCTTCGGTGGCAACCGTCCCGGTGCAGCGTCACCATCCTCTAACAGCAGTAATATAAACGATGGATTTCGTCGAGGAGGAGATGAACAGCGGAACGAGGGATAGTAGCAGTAGAGAGGGAGAGGGGAGGGAAACAGAAGGTAGATGGGTTGGGGGAGGGGGGAGAGCGGGAGGAAGAGCGAGGGTGGGAAGCGAATGAAGGAAAGGGGAATGAAAGTTTGGGGCCATTGGGAAGACGGGAGCTCCACAAAAGCGCGATATGCGTCTCTCTAATTTCTCATAGCCACTTATCCACTTAAATTTACGGTTGACAGCGCCCATTAGAACTAAATTTTATTCACAAATTCAGCTAGTAAAATACTTTTATCGCCACGAATATGATTCCAAGTTTGGGAGCTAAACCGACAATTTCCACTCAATATCTACATCTACATGCAAATCACCAGATTGGTGGGTGGCAGGGGGTTGATAACACAATACCACTTTATAGGAAGTTTACTAGGGATACAGTTTTTTTATACATCGCCTAACTTGCATATGATGAAGACACGGGAATACCAGGTACAGAGCGAAGAAACGAGCAGTAAATAATTAGACAAGGAAACAAGACGATTGCGACGGATTTCTTTTAATACTCTCCTTTGATCTCGTCAACGCTTTAACGAATCTTACTCTGAAATTTCCCCGAAAAAATACGACACTTACGATCAAAGGGTACGTCGCATTTTTATTATTACAATGTGATTTCCGCGCGAAAATTTACATCAGAAGGAGCGTCCATCATATCTCTCCAAACGTTTTAATGGACCAGCGCAGATTTTGTGTCGGCGGAGTGTAAGGGTGGTGCGAGGACGTCAGAATAATAAGCCCTCGTGAATGGGAATTTGTGGGGCCGCGTCTAAACGGACCCCTCTCGCCTTCTCCTCCTACGCCGTCGCCAGTGAGGGAGGCACGGGGGCAGAAGAGGGGAGAGAGAGGGAGATGCGGTTAAATTTGTCGCGAATAACGAGCGCCTGTCTCTCCACCCAAACACACGAACGCAACGGACTCTCTTTGAGTGTCCTTACAACTTTCTCCCCAGGGTCGGCTTCAGACGGTAAGCAAGAGAGGCGGCCGCCTCAGGGCGCACAGTCAAGGGGGCGGCTGCGCCAAGTCCTATCGGGAAATTCAACTCGTGTATGATACCGCCTAAGCTGAGCCTCCCCAAGATGGGCGGCATAAGACCGCTATTAATTAAAAATGACGATGATGTTTTCCAACCATATTCCCGCACTCGCATTTCAGTTTATTTCACTCACATGATCAAAACTCGGTTGTGGCACTTGCTCTTCTTCTTCGGATAGCCTTACGGATTTTTGTTAATCTTGCCTGTAACAGTACCATCTGCAGAAAGATCATTTTCCAAGTTAAAAATCATAAAAAATTACGTACAACAATGACATGACCGTTTAACTGTTCTATCAATAATGTCCGTAGAGAGTGATATTATTGCATCCTTGAAATATGAAGACATAACTGATGGGTCAATATGTTAACAATATGTTTAAATTTAAATTCCTGATAGTTGTAAAATGAAAGTTGTTAGTAGATTGCATTTGTCATTTATTTTTACTATGATTATATTCTTGACAGCATTTTGATGTTATATTCTTAATATATGTATATTACTTAGATTTATATTTTTCCATAAAATACTTGTATTTATCACGTAAATAAAAATAACCTGCAACATTTTCTGAGTACAAATTTAAAAAATCCTTATATAAACTGTACACATCAAATTCCTAGATAATGATGAACTGGTGACCCACAAAGCTTGCGGGAGGGGGGCGGCAATATTTTTCCCGCCTCAGGGCAGCCAAATGTCTGAAGCCGGCCCTGTTTCTCCCTCTCCTACCATCATTTTATCCCCCTTTCTCTACTTATCTCCCTCTCTCGATTACGGCGAATTCTTTCAACCCCACAACTATCACTCCTTCGACTTCCTCCCATTTCCTCTCCGCACCACCATCTATATCTCCCCTCATTCACATCTTATCCACTCCCTTTACCCTCTCTCTCCGATCAATTCCTTCTCCCCTCCCTACCCCCATCGCCTACTCCGGCCATTATTCTCTTCAATTATTTGCAGCAATTTTGCCCGATAAGCGAGAAGATTTTCTACTGATAGAAAAAGACTAACATCGGAAAATGTTTCTCTCATTTAAAAGAAAATTTAGTTACATTTAACTAGCTCATAAACAGCGCCTTACGGCCTTTTACAATCAGCGCAACAACGATAACACATACGACCACGGCAGGGCTCGAAACTGCGAGATGAGATTTAGGTACACCTACCATCCCTCTACCAAGACCGGTGAAATGATTACAAAGAGGTTATAAATATTAATCTTGGCCTTTCATTAATATATAACAGATTCGCATAATGGAAATAATCACTTTAAGCCAACATTCCATGTTTTAATACCTTCCGCTGCATTGCCGAACATACGGCTAAGAATCGAATCAGAGAGCATGGATTCGGTAATTTTAAAATATTTGTGATCCTTTTTTCGAAGAAATACTCAGTGGCAAGCAAATGTCCCTTTAATTTTGTCCATTAATTTACAATTATAAATTCTTAGAATAGTCGGGACAACTGTTTGAATTTAATGAACACCGAAACTAGCAAAAGAAAATCCCGCAAAATAATTAAAAAAACAACGGGATACCTTACTTGACAAATTCTACATCAATCGTTCCTTTTAGAGGAAATAATCAACAAAGGAAATTGAAGCGTAAAAGATCAAAGAGCTTTGGAGCCCTCGGCAATATGAGAAAATGGTGAAGGAAGCAAGAAAGGGGAGGGGGGAGGCAATCTCTGCGAAAAGTGCGCACTGATTTAACGCGCGTAGGTGCGGGATCCTTAAGAGGTCGCAAGGCGTAATAAACAACACATGTGGAAGAGATAACGACAAACGCAGAAGAGGGGATATCGTGGGAGGGGGTGAAAGAGGTCTCTGGGGTTTGCGCCGCCGAGTAAACTTATTGTTAGGGAGAGAGAGAGAGGAAAGTGGTTTGGAGCGTAGGAATGGTCGCTCACTGAGGTGCGCGCGGAAATAGGTATCGCTGGGAAGCGGAAAGCGAAGGGGCGGAGGAGGAATCGAGACGTAGAGGGAGGAGGGAGAATGTTCGGCTGCTGTTGATTACGATCTTCGCTCGATTAGTTTGAGAAAGGAGTTTCAAACACCCGACCTACGAAGTTAAAGAAATGCTCATCACTTTGTTTCTACCGTATGTGGAAAGCAGCGTGAGAGAGACGAGAAGGGAATGACAACGCCTTACGAAACAATGTCAAAATGAATTCACTAGAGAATTACCGAGTTCGTCTTACGGCTGAAAATAAATTCTTTAATCCATTTTGTATAAAATATTGGAAAAGTAATCACTTTCCATAAGTGTCTCCAAAGTTATAAAGAGCGTTTCTGCTACAAAACAGCTGTCTTAAGTCTGGATTCATCGATAGAGTAAAAAATGTTATTTTTTACCATGTTTACTCTACGGTTTACTCAAGCGTATACAAGAGTTACCTTAACATTATGACTGAATATTTATCATTAGTTCTCTGTTATTGGACATGTCCTTTATCTCTATAAATAAAATTCTGATGTCTGCCTGTGCATTAGTTTTTTCTCGGAATTTCACTTTTATTGTGCATTTCGTGTGAAATGACGATGATTACAGCAATTTACAGACTTGGTGTCTGTTTGTTTGTCTGTCTGTTTGCTCCATCATCACGCCAAAACGGAGTCGAATTTTCATGAAACATGGAACCCATCTTTAGGTCAGCCCACCTTAGAATCTAGGGTGTATGGTATCCGGAAATTCTCGACGGGAAGGGGGGTTGTGGGGAGGGCGCCAACCATAAAATTCACAAAATATCGCTTACCATTGCTTTTAAAGCAAAAATGCATATAACAAAAGTTGTTGTAAATTAGATTATGGATCGTTTGTGTTCTATACAAATTTTTTATAGGACGAACAGTTACTGAGATATCGACAAAAAACGAGATCGGGAGAAGGGAGTGTAGTCTAGGTTGTGAGAGGTGTACCAGATCAACGACGGGTACTTTCAGCTAGTTTCAAATAAAACTATGTTCTCCATCTATTTCTCTCCCAAGCAGTGGATCCGATGGATCAGTCGATCCAGGGCCCGGAGCTCGAGGGGGCCCGAAGGCCCGTGGTCGACATATACAAAATTTTACCCTTTGTGTCATTTTAAACCACAAGAGCTGCTAAATACAGTGAAAAGAATCCGAGATCATGAAACATTTCAATAAAATTTTCCCCTTAAAGAATAAAATAACCAAAAAATAAATATTGGAGGAGGGGGGGGGGGGGGGGGCGTAAAGAATTCTCGAATCAGGGCCCGGATTCACCTTGTTACGCCACTGCTCCCGAGCAATACTCTTCAATTCTTCGTAACTTCCTCCTTCATTTACTTCATTTACTTCATCAATAATTTGAACCCTTCTCCTGCCTCTTCCATTACTTCCTTCTATAGGACTTTACTAACAAACTAGAAATTGAATATGCGGAGCTTTAAAGGACTCACGTAACAGTGCCAACGCGGTGAACATGTTATCCATTTAGAAAACAATTAAACAACCACCTATGCTTTTCCATCATAAATTGATTAAAAACAGCTGTAAAACAACCCTCTCTTAAATCTCATCGAGTGAGAGTGGATTGGGAAGGGAGTAACTAGAGGGGAGGGGGGTTATAAAGGTAACAGAAAGGGCGGACGGGGAAAAGTGTCGCATCGAAGGGTCAGGAAGCGATGCCGCCTACGCCGCTCATTACGTACAGCTTCCCTCTCGACCTCCCCTTCGCCGCATCCTTTCCCAGACAGCCATCCCATCTCCGCGTGCCTCACCTACGCACCCGACACCTCTCTCTCTCCCACCCCCCCTCCCCCCCCCAACCCCATTCCACGACAAATCCCTCGCTTTGCGGTCGCCCGGCGAGCGACCGAGTTTCCCACCGCACTCCACGTCATCAATCAAACGGATGAGCTCCCCCTCCCCCCTCCCCCTCCCCTCCCCCTCCCCTCCACCCCCTCCCCCCTTCCCTCCCCCCTCCCCCTACTCCCTCTCGCAACCCTAACGTCTCTCGCATGTGCTCGCCCGTTCGCGAAGCCGCTGGGGCCGTCGCTTCCAATCCGCGGTGTGTGAGATGGCGTTTCGCGTGTGGGGGTGCGGGAAGGGAAAAAGCACCACGCATGCGCCGCCACCGAAGACGTGCGGAAGACTCGCCCACGTTCCGTTGATTCTATGGTTTCTTGGCCATCCTCTTCGTCCACTACTTCAGCAATCAATTTTAAATCGCCCGTGATAATTTCTTGGCATCGGCGGGTGGCCCTGCGGGTTGGGCTTTGCCGCACCTACGGCCCCCGGGGTCCCTACAGTGCTCTAGACACCGCCTTTGGCGGGTAGGGTATCTAATTCGTCGCTAGGCAAAATCCATAGTTATTTTGATCCTTACGTGATGTAGACACGTTTTGCGGAAAGTCAGGAGAAAGCAACCTGAAACACCCGGCTGAATTCAAGCAGCATTTGGAAAATATCCGCTTTATTAATCATTGTAAAATACTATACATATTATTATCATTATTATTATTTTATTCATTTAACCTACATATTTGCCTTAAGGAAATTAAATGACAATTGCTATATGAGAAAACATTATTAAATGTTTTTTAAATGTACGCATCCCCCAAAAGTGCCTTTAAACGGAATTATACTAAATATGAATAAGGATGAGTGATTTATTTCTTTCAATAAATGAAAAATTTCTTTTAATATGTAATTTTGGAAACAACCTAATTAACTAAAATTGTTTAGCTCTAAACGTTCGAAAAATGTTGAATCGATCCTTCGTCAAAGCTTCTTATTACTAACTTAAGTCTTAAATCCAATTAAACCCTAATTACGAAAGTACGTAAAAGGGAATCTTCTTATGCACGTAATTATCAAAATAAGGAAAAACATGAGAATCTAACTAGTCGAAAACAGGTCGAGCAGAAGTGCATCATCACCACCACTCCATGCCAATTTATGATCATATATGGGGATAGCATCGACAGATACATATTATAGCACACATTCGGCAGTTTTGCTTTCACTTTCTCATTCGAATAGTAGTGCGTCGCTCGCTGGATTCGGAAGGAGTCAAAAGTAATCTTGCATTCCTCTATCTCAGGTGAGGAAAGGAAGGGGTGGATATGTGAGGAACGGGCGGAGAAGCACGGAGGAGAGAGAAGGCAAAAGGGAGAGAGAGAGAGCTGCGAACCACTCTCGCGGGACTCCCTTATTTGCGACGCTGCACAAGTACGGCATCCGGGAGGCAGCGAATACGGTCACACGCCTTCCACATCCTACCTTAGTCCCCTCATTTGCCTATCTCTCCCTCTCTCTTCCTGCGGGAGGAAGGAGAGAAAGCTTTGGGGTCCTATATTGTGGGAAACACACGGCGCGACGAACCTCTCACCCTATGGCGCGGAGGATGCTTGGAGGTTGGAGAACAATCTGTATGCTCTTAATGCACGATAGCAAAAAAAATTAAAAAGGTAAGATTACAACAACAATTCAAGCAGATTTATTTCGTCAGAACTGAACATTTCATAAGAAGTAGAATACCCTTTTCTTTTTTAAACTTAGAGCGTTGAATGCAGACACAATGCGAAAATATTACATCAAAAGATGTAAACACGTCCAAATGTAAAGGGGCTAATTAAAAACGTGATGATTTAATATCTTCTTGCAAGAGGAGAATTAAAGTTGATCAATAATAAAAAGAACTTGGCCGTAATTGAATATGAACAATAAACTGATATCCCGTTGAATTATTTATAATTAATCCTTGAATGAAGTGAACAATTAATCTCAAAACAAAAATGTACAGAATTAAAATCTGTTTTTATTTTTTTCTTTAAAAAATCCGGTAAGGCAAAATATAAATCACAGGAAAAAATAAAAGATTCCTTATACTTCGAGAAATGTTTTTATTGGACGATCCTAGTTTTATTCCATTGAAATAAACTGACAATGTTGCATTAGAAATGTAACTGTAGTCGTGCAATAAACGTAATATATTGAATGAAGTGAAACCAAATTTTCTAAACTTCACTAATACAACATGTATATTTAAGACCACAGCTATAAGCATTGGTTCCACTACCAACTATAGCAAAATAAGGATAGGCTAACAAAAAATATTACCATCGTGGCAAAGGAGAGCTGTGGAAATAAAGTACATCCCCTCCAGACTACAAAAAATCGGTACAACATACATTGTACAAACTGTCTCATATATGGGTACTAATGTGCCGTTTAGTTATCTTTAGAAAATGAAAATCGTATGAGCCTGTTTTTAGAAAATCCAATTTTTGTTCAAGTTGCCCAAGAATAAACTAGCCTTATATTCGTTCATTCAGAAAAATAAAATACGTAGTATTATTGTAGATGTATACTCAAGTAACTGTACGAAATTTGATCAAAATCGCTATAGCCGTTTTTGAGAAAATTGAATTATTGTTAAAGTTGCCTAGAATAAACTAGCCTTATATTCATTTTTTAAGAAATATGAACTCTACAGTGTTATTGAAGACGTAAACTCAAGTAATTGTACGAAATTTGATCAAAATCGTTAGAGCCGTTTTCGAGAAAATCGGATTGCTGTTAAAAACGCGTAGAATAAACTACTCTTAATTATTCATCAATGTCAACCATTTCGACGTATACTCTTCTCAGTATCATAAAATGCCTAAGTCCGAGATTTCATTCATTTTCGTTCGACCGTCTAGGCTCCAGAGCCAGTAACAGACAGACAGACGGCATTGCGAAAACCACTTTTTCGGATTCAGCGACACCTAAAACTTATATTTCCATAAAAATCTCGAGGTTGAATTTTTTCGCGAAAACAATACTTTCTCGATACGAGAAAGTAAAAAATGAAAAATTGTATAATACCTATGGTAAAAATCGGTACAACATACATTATACAAACTTTCTCATATACGTACTAATGCGTCGTTTAGTTATCTTTAGAAAATGAAAATCGTATGAGCCTGTTTTTAGAAAATCCAATTTTTGTTGAAGTTGCCGAAGAATAAACTAGCCTTATAGTCATTCGTTGGGAAAAATGAAATACGTGGTATTATTGAAGACGTATACTCAAGTAACTCTACGGAATTTGATCAAAATCGTTGCAGCCGTTTCTGAGAAAATGGAATTATTGTTAAAGTTGCCTAGAATAAACTAGCCTTATATTCATTTTTTGAGAAATATGAACTATACAGTATTATTGAGGATGTAAACTTAAGTAACTGTACGAAATTTGATCAAAATCGTTAGAGCCGTTTTTGAGAAAATCAAATTGTTGCTAAAGTTGCCTAGAATAAACTAGCCTTATATTCATTTTTTGAGAAATACGAACTATACAGTATTATTGAAGATGTAAACTCAAGTGGCTGTGCGAAATTTGATCAAAATCGTTAGAGCCGTTTTCGAGAAAATCGGATTGTTGTTAAAAATGCGTAGAATAAACTACTCTTAATTATTGATCAATGTCAACCATTTCTACGTATACTCCGCTCAGTATGATAAAATGCCAATGTACGAGATTTCATTCATTTTCGTTCTACCGTCTGGGCTCCAGCGCCAGTAACAGACAGACAGACAGACGGCATTGCGAAAACCACTTTTTCGGATTCAGAGACACCTAAAACGTATATTTCCGTAAAAATCTCGAGGTCGAATTTATTCGCGAAAACAATACTTTCTCGATACTTCGTATGAGAAAGTAAAAAACAAAATGTTAATATGAAATTATATATTCCAAATGAAATGTACGCAAATCAATAAACACCTTTGAAATTGAAAATTGATCTCCAGACAAGTAACATAACGACAAATAAATCCTGCTGCGAGGTTAATCATTTTGGAGGCGCAGGAAAATACAGTATGGTTGAAATTTACAGGGCGAAAACACGTAAAACGTAGTTGAGACGAGTGCAGAGGTAAGAAATAAGGAATACGTAAGATCGTCACGACACACAGTAGTAGCGAGGAGTGCAAAGGAAGTAGACTGTTGAGAGTAGGTGGCGGAGGGTGGAGAAAGGCAATTTATGGGGAAGCGCCTCCTTGCTTTACACGTTCTCTCTCTCGGCAACCTCCTCCATCTTCATTGCCTCAGATATGCCATTCACCGTCGTGTGGAGCTGCACCCTCCCCCCCCCCCATCACCCTCCCCCATCATCCTCCTAACCCTAACCCCAACTCTCCCCCCACGGTCCAACAACCGCAACCGTCTCAATCAAACCGCTGAGACGCTCGCTCTGTTACAACTTGTTTTCGAATTTCAGATTTCGAACAGTAACGAGATTGTGGCGCACACAAGACGAGCCTCTTCTCACCACGCGCTCTCTTTTACTTTCTCATACGAAATAGGTATCGAGAAAGTATTGTTTTCGCGAAAAAATTCAACCTCGAGATTTTTACGGAAATATAAGTTTTAGGTGTCGCTGAATCCGAAAAAGTGGTTTTCGCAATGCCGTCTGTCTGTCTGTCACTTGCTCTGGAGCCTAGACGGTAGAGCGAAAATGAATGAAATCTCGTACTTAGGCATTTCATGATACTGAGCAGGGTATACGTAGAAATGGTTGACATTGATGAATAATTAAGAGTAGTTTATTCTACGCGTTTTTAACAGCAATCCGATTTTCTCTAAAACGGCTCTAACGATTTTCATCTAATTTCGTACAGTTACTTGAGTTTACGTCTTCAATAACACTGTAGAGTTCATATTTCTTAAAAAATGAATATAAGGCTAGTTTATTCTAGGCAACTTTAACAATAATTCAATTTTCTCAAAAACGGCTATAGCGATTTTGATCAAATTTCGTACAGTTACTTGAGTATACATCTACAATAATACTACCTATTTTATTTTTCTGAATGAACGAATATAAGGCTAGTTTATTCTTGGGCAACTTGAACAAAAATTGGATTTTCTAAAAACAGGCTCATACGATTTTCATTTTCTAAAGATAACTAAACGACGCATTAGTACCCAAATATGAGACAGTTTGTACAATGTATGTTGTACCGATTTTTTCCTTGGAGTGGAATTCTTCTGTGACAAAAAATCTTAATAATTATAGTTTATTTACCCCTTAGACTTCTCATTACTGATATTTTTATCTTCTGTACATTTTATTTGTCAGTAATATGTTCTGTTAAAATAAACGAACTATTAAATATTATTATCTTGTCTACTTTTCGCGTAGAGTTAAATGTATTACGTTGTACGTGAAGATAAAATAAATGTAACAAGGTACTTAAGCGCTTCAATTTCTCCCAAATAAAGACGCCTGTCAGTATGCTGTCTACTGCCTTTCCTCCTTCCCCCTAACCTTCTCTCTCTCCCTCTCCCTCTAACCCTTCTCCCTCCCCCTCCCTAACCATCCACAGAACACATGCATGCATGCGCTAACCTTTTGTCTACCTGTCGTCCGATAACACTCATCTTTCTCCCTCTCCCCAACGGAACGAGGAAATCAAAGTACGTTCGAGTGTGTGTCTGTGTGTCTGTGTGCGTGTGTGCGTGTGTGTGTCGCTCACCCAATTCTTCTACTCAGTGTAAAGCTACGTTTTCATGAACGCGTTACGAGCGCACAGAGGCGCAAGTTCTGCGCGTATGCACGCGTAGGAGTTCGCATGAAAGCATTCAGCGCAAGCGTAGGTACGCTTTCAAAAAATATAAAATTCGCATACTTACGGAGAAAACACGGTTTCATAAATTCAATAAAATACCGTAAATGAATAAAGTTAAACATTTGAAATTGTGCACACGTAATTGCGAGACTACGACTCAGATTCTATTAAATTTTTATTTCATTTGAACATCCCGTTTTGTTATTACAAACCGGCAAAGTGATGCCAGCCTCTCAGAAAAGGGGTCCATTTTTCATTCTCACTCCAAAAACGTACCTTAGAATAATTTTTAAAAATTCTGCTTTACCTACACTAAACGCAGAACAAAATTATCTACACGCCTATATGCATTGCGCGAAAATCCCATGAGCCGTTTTTGAGATATTAAGCCTCAAACTCGAGTCTACTTAATTTTGAAAACGATAGTAGATGGCACATGCGCGCTACCTAGGACTGCGCACTGCCGCCATGCTCACGTATACGCGCGTGAAAGTTGAGATTTTCTCAACTCAGACGACGCGAGAATATGCGAACTCGCGCGTAGTTGAGCGAAGGTTTCCCGGCTCCTGATTGGCTGCCCATACGACCTTCGCCTCTGTACGCTTCTAACTCCTTCATGAAAACGCAGCTTTACTCTTGATTTCGAAGCCATCGGTCTGTGTTGCCATTTCTACCGCCGTTTCCTTGCTGTTGCTGTTCGTGATTGGTTAGCTGTCCTCCCGCGCGAAAGTTGTGATGGGCGATGGAAGGGGAAACGTTCGTGATTGACTACTTGATCTATGAAGGCCAAGAAACTTTAGATAGTGAACAGACTATAATACTGGCAGCATAGGAAACTATGCCTCCGTAAATTCGCCACGGGGAGCTGCTGACAAATGAAAGATTGCCGATATGGTGCCGGATTACTGGAATGTTGAAGTCTATCGGAGGAGCGTGCCGGATTAAAAACTTTCGGATAAAAAAATTCACATCAGTCATCCTCAGCACTTAAATAATATTTAAATTCCTCAAGTACACTAACTCTACGTACTGTCTGGATCGAGATAAATTTCCAAAGCGCATTATTTTTCAATTTTTGAGGCCGTAAATAAATGGGGAACGAGGTGCAATTAAGTGGATTAGCTTCAAATTAGCAAAAACACAAAAGGGTATAAAGGAGGGTAAGGTATTGAAAAGGCTACCGCTAATCTCCCAACAAAATTAATTAAGGGAGAAAGGCTTCGTAAAATTCATCAATTTTAAAATAGCCCAAGAAAACCAGATTTCTCCCCAACTTCCCCCCCCCCCTCTTCCCTCGCTCCCTCATCCCCTACCTTCAAACCCTTTAGGGCGAGCGAAGAGAGGGGTAAAGTGGAGGAAGAGAGGGGTAAAGTGGAGGGAGAGAGGGTGAGAAAATCCTTTGCAAACTCCATCACTTAGCAACCATCTCTCTCTCTCACCCTCCCACCTAACGCCTACCTTTCTATTCACCCCTTCCTCCTTTCTCTGAGAACGCGTGGACGGGCGTGAGGTGAGAGAGAGAGAGAGGGTAGGAAGGCGTTGATGAGGTGGGGCGGAAGAGGATCCCAGGCCCTTCCGGCCTCGCGGGGCTAATTATCACATCATTAGGAGTCGGGTCGGGGATTGTGCTGGGAGTTTTAGGGGGCGGAGAAAGGTCCCCGTAAAGGGGCCAGGCAGCTCGAAGAGGGAGAGAGGTAAGACGAGGGTGTGGAAAGGAAAGGGGAGGGAAGCAGGTGAAACCCTCTCTCCTCACACATACACACACACACAAACGGCGGCTCAACCGCAATAGGGGGCGCGGCGAGCAGGTGTAGGCAACGACCGCGCAAAGGAGAGAGTAACATGGGTCGCAAATGATTCTCTGCCTGAGATGGGAGGATTCGGAGGAGAGATAGGGAGCGAGGATACACCACCCACTTGCGATTGAAGTTCTCGTTAAAAGCACCTCTTTGGATATTTCTTCCATTGTTACACAACTTTCTATTTACGCTCAAGCACAGTGTATCAAAAATATAGTATTGCGCTCCCCATATCTACTAAACATTGAAGTGATCAATTTGGGAAAATTTAATTTCTATTACATAAATTAAGTTAATTTTTTAATTTCATGTATTCCTTAGTAACATCTATTATTGCTCCGCTCACTGCATCATATATGCAAAAATCGCTTGACTACCTTGAAAAATAAGTAATACTAGCAAATAGAAAAATTAAAAACGTGATAACCTGTATTGAATTACATTCTTCAATTATATATAGCGCACAACACTCGGTTAAAGTGGTAAAACATTTCATTGCAACCTTTAACTGTATAATGAAATAATTTAAAATAAAAACAATAAATAAACAACCAAGATCAAACGAGTAGAGGAATTTTTATTAAATCACAGAGTTTGGAATTTCCACATCCAAACACATATAGAGAAACAGTCTACCATGTCACTAAATCAGTAAAGCAGAGATACGAAGAAACGGTGAAGGCAAAAGGAGGGAAATGTACAGTGGGAAAGGGGGCGCAAAGGGAGAAGAGGAAAATAAAGGAAGCTCAAGGAAGGAAAGATAGAGGTCGAGAGGGAAAGTTTGGAGCCGAGGCTAATTCCGAGATAGTCCCCTAGAGGTCTCTCCCTCTCAATTCCATTTGCCTACCATTTCGCCTCCAAAACCCTCTTTTCTCCGTTCGTTTCCCCATCTTTAAGCTTCTTTTACACCTTAATCCAAGCGATCGCTCTCCTACTTCCTCACTCCCTTCGCCCACCCAAATTCGTACCTTTTAGCTGAATAAAGAAGCTAATTGGTTTTATCGCAGCATTAAGTGAAAATCAGATTTTCGAAACTTCTGGATGATTTTTATAAAATACACCTCTTAATATTTTTTGTAAAAAGAGAGCCACAAGAAAATCCCTAAAAACATATGACTCCTTTTCATCGATAATATATACTATTATAGCAATTCTATTGCGACTGAAAATCCATCGTTTTTGCAATCATTATGGGGACAGGGTTTGACCATATAAATCCGAAATCTCTTTACGCCTGCAATGGGATAAGTGAATAGGTAGTTGGCTAAAATCCTTAATCGTGGAATTTGAAATTAGCCAAAGTTCTTTTCTCGTTCACCATTCCTGAATTAAATCGAATTTTAGTCAGATAAACATTTCTATGACACGGAAAAAACTTTCGAGTCTTGAATCTGGACATAAAATATACTAAAACAACCGAATTCAAAAAATCTAGCAAGGAGAAGTGAAAAAATTTATCAGGATCTAACCTGAAGAGTAAAACGATATCTCGAACATCTGAAACAAAAAGAAGCAAAGAGTAGCTAAACATTAAAACCGCTGACAAAATTCTCTCGAGATGTCGAAGACGATCCTAGTCCAACGCACGCAACGCCAAATGTCACGCCGGAGCTACTGCGACAATCCCACTTTCCTCCAACTCCACTCTCAAAATCACTCCACTCCCCCTACACATTTCCCCTCCCCATGCCTCCTACCCACTCCATTCCTATACCTCATCCGCAGCTCCATTCCACATTACCGGCCGTTTTTCTCCCCTCCACACACACATCTCTCTCTCAACTCAAAAACATTTCTTCCCTTTTCTCCCGTCCTCCTTACGTCCAAATGCGTTTATTTATGTCACTCTTCGCCTTCCCTATTTCAACGAGAGAGAGAACGAAATAAAAGATATCCTTATTGCCGCCACCATTTTCCATCTTCGCCCTTCTCTTCGAACACGCACAAACACGCAACGCACATACGCATAGTCACTCACACGCAATCTCCCATTACATGGCAGCGTCTCCGCCCCTCTCGCCCCACCTCGCCCCCCTCCTTGTGAAGACCTTCTTACGCCTCCCTCCTCGCTCATAGGATTGGAGTAATACAATCGCCGCAGGAGGCTCTCGAGATACGCGCCTCTGACCGAAGCGAATGATGGCAGAGGATGTGAGGGAGAAGTGTGGGATAGAGAGAGAGGGAGGGAGGGAGGGAGGGAGGGGGAAACGCTGTCTTGCTGTCGCTCATACCTCGTTTTTGCGTCCTCTAAGATAATTATTTTCGTCCAATTATATTATAATTAATTTTTATTGTACATTAATGCTAAATGATATTACGAATTCCTGGAGAGACACAGCGACTCGCGTTATGAGACCTCCCTCGCCATGGCCTAGGACAGCGCTCCGCGAGCATTTCAATTTCACAACACACTTTCAGGTTCCCTCGAACTTCGCGGCATGCCGAACCAAATTTATCGAGACTGTAGCCAACAAAAATAGACAAAATCGCATTTCTTAAAATTATTGCTAAAAATCGTTCAAATCGTTTAGCCCGGATTATGAAGTAATCTTATGACAAAAATTCCAATTCTCCAATTAAGAAACAACTTGGTATCGGTTTCAAGTAATAGAAACAGCCCTAGAAATCGTACGATAAGAGTTATTTGGTTTCTGTGGTGTTAGCATTAGAAATATAAAATTGCGTTTTTTCCATGTATTATGATTTCAAAATTTACCGCGACACACCGAGTACTTTTTCGCGGCACAGTAGTGTGCCGCGGCACATCGGTTGCGGTGCACTGGCCTAGGACACGTTCTCTTTGACCCGATACAGTATGTACATAAAACATTCCAATTTTTCAAATTTAAACCTTTGATGACTGCACAAAATACAAAAAATAATACATACATCAATCTATTATATGTAAGTTTCTTCGATTTTAACGTAGAATCATTGGTGGTTAAGGACGGTCCTCGGTGCATCCGAGTATAAACGACGGCCTTCTAACCTGTCATTTCTCTATTTTTCCAATTATTAATATCTTTACCCCTTCTCTCATTCTTTAAGGGTCGAACGTTTTTAAGTAGGTAAAACAAGTGACAGGCACCGTAGGTGACTATTTATTTTGGGCTCAATATGGGCCGCTATAACGTCTTCACCAAAGCATTTCTATGCATCAATCAACATATTCATATCACAACCGAGACATTCCCGTCATTAAAAGATCTTTTCATTGGTTTGACCTCTTAAATAAAGCGGTTAATCTTTATTTACTCCGCACGGAGATTTACTACAATCTAACAGAAGAAGAGGTGGCTGGTGAAATAATACGCATGACACATCTTTACAGATAGGATGTAAAACGAGGAAGTACTACGAAGAATAGGAGAGAAGCGAACGATTATACAGACTATCAGAAAGAGGAAGGCAAACTGGATTGGGCATTACCTGAGGAGAGAGAGCATGATTAAAGAAGTGCTAGAAGGAAAACTGGATGGAAAAAGAGAAAGAGGCAGGAAAAGGTTTCAACTGGTAGACGACTTGAAAGGGAAAGAGAGCTATCAAGACTCGAAGAAGACTGCAGAAAATAGGAGTACATATATGGAGAACCAGGTTTAACGACGAATAATCACGGACCTGTCTACGGACAGACTACCTATAATAATGATGGCATGTTTACAATTATTTAGCAAATTCTGAATCATGAATGAAATTCTTCCAACAATAGCACCAATGAATATGAGTTTAGTGATCTTTTCTCTACATTTTATGCAATTCATCGCTTCCGATCAACTTAGCAGCCTTTACCGCGGAAATCCCGAATATATTTTCCCATGAAAATCGCAATGCGACTGTAAATATATTCAAAGGAAGTAAATAAGAGGCCAAAATACATGCCTCTCTAGAAATACGGGGGAAAGTTCTTACAAGTACAGCATTTCTGACGCATTAAACTCAGTCCTCAAGTGTAGTGGTTGAATCTTCTTATCAACTGTCAAATGAAATATATTTTATGGTTGTGTCTCTCTCACAAAATCGTAGTTTCGGTGAAAAACGAATGAGAGCAAAAGGACGCGGGGCAAAAAGGGAGGAGGAGGGCCAAACTGTTTTAAAGCAAACTTTTTTCTCCTCTAAAATACGATAAACGTATACGTATAACTGCGGCTAGCAGATGGATGCACGGACTATCGGTGAGGGAGGGCCACGGAAAATCCCTAATCCAGAAATAAAATTGCGATCCGAGTGGTCTACAAGATCGGAATCCAATCCATCTTTTCCCACCCTCCGGTGCGGGAGTGTCTTTAGACAAGGGCGGAGGCGGTCGCATAAAGACGCCACGGGGGTGAAGATAGAGGGGCCCTCTAATCGCTCCGACGTTCACCACGGGCCCGCACCCAAGGGGGAGAGAGAGAGATAGGTTGCCTTTGAATTCAGTAAATGGTAAAGCAAAGGAAGGAGTAGGAGAGAGGGAAGAGGAGAGGAGGGTGGGGGAGGAGAGTAGGTCGATGGTGGGAGGGAGAGTGAAACGCAAACGACCAAATGGATGATGAGTGCAAGAAATGGCGTCGGAGGCGGTGGGAGGTCGAAAGTGGCGCGGCGCGAGGTGCGGCGAGATGAGCGATGCGTCCCCGAAGCGGGTGTTGATGCTCCGTGAAGGTCGGTCACTGATAGGAGAGGGGATGAAGGGAGCGGCTTCCGGGCTTTTGCTTCTCGACGCAAGAAGTATGGAAAGGGTCCGTTTGCTCTCTCTCTCTCTCTCTCTCACACACCCGCACGCTGACACACACACACATGAGTGGGTATTCATTCCCCTGCAGAAGGTTCTATTTGTCTTCGATCTGTTATTTCGTTCGCGAGATATATTTAAGAGGACAATAAGTTACGGCTCCCTAGTGCTCATACTCGAGAGTCCTTTGTTTAACCCTGGAAACTTGCCATGAGCAAGAATGTCGTATTCCTATACGCTTGCTGACGATCACGTATAGTTGAAATAGTAATACTATGTAGTACCAAGAGAGCATATGTAAATTAAAAGTACGAAAAGATGGAATGCGCCTACTGCGAGCTCATATAAGCTCACTTTCACATTTTGATCTCCATAGTTAATTTTAACTTTAATGAAATTGGTATTCGTGAAATCAACTTTATGCAATCTTTTTAATTGAATAAATTACTATATAAAGCAACAATATGATCATAAAATCTTATTTTCAGTAATACTATAATATATTAATATTCAAAATCAAAATAATTTTCTTTCAGTAAGTTAAATGAGGTAAGCTATTATTATAATCGAAATAAATTTAAAATACTAAACTTTTTGTGACATTATATTAGTTTTTCGTAACTTAAGATATATGTATGGTTCTAACGTGTATGTTTTCGACCTCGTCCTCAACCTCCTCGTAAACCTGACGGATTTTCGAGCTCCGTATCTCATTTATCGAGACGAATGGTACGTCTGGAGAACATTGCAGCGTCCCCATAACCCCATCAACATCAAACGCAGGCAATTCATGAAAACCAAGCTGAGGGGGATGGAAGTGTAGCTGCGTTCGATTGCTCGGTGGTGCGAGGGGTCGCCGTAGAGTGAGGTGTTAGTACCTCGGCACCTGGGGTGGGCGTCTGCCCCCGAAGGCGTCCACACCCCTCCTTCCCCTCCCCTTTCCTCTTCTTTTCCTATAAACCGAGTCTCCCTTCCCTCAGCTTCACCGGAGGGACTTCAAAAACTTTCTTCCCGAAACTTTTCCGAGGGCGCACTAGAGAGTTGAGCGGGGGCTGATGGGGGCAGGACACGGGAAATGGGGTGGTTCGAAGCTGTCGGTGGCAGAGACCAGAAGGTTGAGAGAAGGTGGAGAGAGAGAGAGAAGAGGAGTGGATCAGAAATTCGTTCTTTTAAAGCCGCGTGAGTCAGAACTAGTGAGGATCGGAAACTAACCTCAGTGCTTTGTCGTTTAAAAACATCAGTTATTAGATTCGCTTGACATCGTTTCGCGGATCTGGTCTGTGGACACTTATGTAGTTTCATGCTGTGTATAAGGAACAAAGATAAAAACTGTTCAAGGAATAATATCCCAAGTACGGCTGAAATGAGTTAGCTATTATGCACGAGACAACATATTTTGATAGTAATATATTATTTACTTCTAAGTGAAGATATTCGTGGTTTTGGGCAAACAATACTACATAATAATGATAACGGAAGTGATTTCATGACTAATGACTAATGAAAATTATAAATCACGAACTTTCGAAAAAAGAGAGAGGATAAGCGATGATGCGATTAAAATTTAAGTTTATTTTTTCGTAAGAGGAGGAAACAATTTTGCAGAGAAAAACGTAGGCATATCAAAGAAAATCATAAATGAATTATTTACACAACGGTTACAATTGCACCCGTGCATAAAATTGCCATCGCCATTGGCAGAAAAACTCCTTATAGTGATTGCACGAATATACAAAGTATATGAATAGCAGATGAATTAATTACAAGTTTATTAAACAAGTTGGAAAATCGGAACTTAAAGGAAACAATAAAATTATCCAATCCAAGAGTGATAAAAAATGAATTTAGTATTTTGGACATATTAAAATCGTTAATTAGATGTTTGAGTAGGTAGCTATTCGTTATAAACTTATAATGAAATCTTCATGTTAGTATTCCAAACCTACCGAAAGACAATTGACCCTTAAGATCGGTACAGTTATGCTAGCGCCTGGAACCACGCAACCCAACGAGCTCTGCCCCTTGGAGTGCCGAGACCCGTACACCCTCTCGCCTCTTTAAACTCCTTTTTCTTTGCTAAGGGAACGAACGGAAGGGACGAACGGCGTCAGCAATTCGGACGGAGGCGGTCCATAAAGGATCTCTCGATGCTTCTTACCTGGAGGAACAAATGAAAACAGAGAACGAAATGAGAATATTTCCCAAAGAACTCCACGCTCGAATTATACAATGCCACAAAAAAAGACAAACGAGCCTTCGGATTAGAGCGGCTATATGCTTCGATCCGCATCACGCAGCGGGAAATTATTTCGCATCGAAGCAAAATAAATCGGGGAAATGAAGAGGCGAGTTTCATAACAGGAAGGTGTAAGGAGTGGATCGATGATGAGGAGTTGCTTCCCTGCCAAATCATCTAAGGCCTCCGGAAAAAGGAGAATAAAAAACAGAAGTTCAAAACGAAAAAAATTCTCGACGTGTCCATTAATGGATGTATTGGTAATCAATGGTAGTCTCCGTGAGGGCGACAGGTAACCGATGAGTTAAGGCTTTAGTACGACAATGCAAAGAGTTCGAAATGGAAGAGAGAACCTAAAAGTATCGGCCATTTATCGAATATGAGCGGTGAATCTGAAGGCGAAGAAAACTCGATGGAAAAGGGTGTAAACATATACTCAAGTTTTTAGGCATACCTTGTATGTACTTCAATATTGTGAATCCAAGAATTCAACAACACAATTGTTTTTGGGTAAAACACAAGAGCGTGCGCACATACAAGCATATATGACCAAAGCCGCGATACTAAAGAAATTAAAAAATATAATTCTTATAATGTTATAATAATAGCGACAACTTTAACTGACGCATACATTTCATCCTCACCTTAACTAAAAGATAAGCTACCAACGCGAATAATTACAACACCCGGCGTCTGAAAACAGCCCGAGCGAGATAAACTAAATTTCACGCACAACGCTTTCCCTCCGGAAGGGCGAGAATTTAAAGTTATAATATCCGCACTGGGACCCTGCATTACTTAAAAAAAACAACCTCCGAAAAGGAGACTTCATCCCAAAAGTTCTTCCCTCACGTGGGAGCAGTACAGGGCCAGCAAACTCTCTCTCCCACCCTCTCTTCCCCCGTGTTCCCGCCGGGATTTCCTCTCCTGCCCCGGGGCAACCGCCCTCCCCGCCACACTCACCCCATTATCCACATGCCCACTCTCACCTGACGCTTGTTAGACGTCGAAACGACCGGTGAGGCCGTGCTCACCCTCGCTCCGAACTGCCAGAGGCCTCTCCGAACCTCTCTCTCTCTCCCTACGCCTCCCCCGCCCCCCACCCCATTCTACTCTCTCGCCCTTCCCCCATCTAGCCCCCCATCCCACTCCCGCAGGGCCCTTTCCTCTCCATACCACTCCAGGGACCACTTTCAAATTTGCCGAAATTGCAAGTGGCAGCTCTCTTGGGGACGGGGGGAGAAGAGAGAGAGAGAGGGAGAGGTGAATAGGGGGAAGGTAAGGAGTTAGAGGGATAGAAATTGGCCTAGAGACAGAGGGTGGAGAAATGACGGAGAAGAGGTTATTGATGAAAAGGGAAAGAATGAGAGAGAGAGAGAAAGAGAAATGAGTCGAGTGTGATAAAGACTTCCAAAGATACATATTACGTAAAAAATCTGATGTGGCCAAAACATGACTTTCTCCATATTTGCGGTATAGATATTTAAATTATTATCAATAGCATTATAAGGCAAAATTGTTATTTCGTATCGTAAAAGAATACAGTCGCCATTATTTCCGTAAATTACGTATATTTTGTATGTTTACAGAATTCACCGCTATATGGTTGTGGCGCTGTATACTGGAAATTAAGAAAATGCAAAATATCTCCGAAATGGATGGTTCTACGAAAATTTGTTTCAAACAAAACTTGGAAGAAATATTATTCTCTACAACTTTGGTCCTCACGAAGATTACCAATTACGACGCTTTTAAGGAGATATTTGACGGAAACCGAAAACACCGATTATTTATAAATAATTCCTAAACAGTAACTGCTATGGAAAATTGTTTCAAATGAAAGTTGTAGGAAATTACATTCTCTATAACCTTTGTATAGAATTGTATATACGATATGATACAATAATGATGTTTTAACGGAGAAATATCGCAAAAACCGAATCGGGTTTCGAATAAACCTAGACTTCCGGTTAACCGTTATTGTCCAAAAACTAATTACTTCTTTGTGCCCATACCAAAGTGTTATATCTGAAATTTGGTGACGATATGGCAAGTAGTTTTTGAGTCAGAGTGCCCACAATCACACACACACACAGACACCATTCCGAAAATAGTCTAAACGTGTTCTAGGGACCTGAAAACGTGTATTTCCGTTGAAATCTCGAAGTCGATTTTTTTCGTGATCACAATACTTTCCCATACTACGTATGGAGAAAGTAAAAAAGCATTAATAATCGCCAACCCAATAGGGGTGTGATATATATACATATATACAGCCATAGACACGGAAGGTATTCTACAAAAGAACGAATATGAGTGTAATTCGAAGCAAAAATAGCAAAGAGATCGACCTGCAAAATAATTATTCCTAATATTTAGTGCCATGCAATTATGAGATGAATGAAGTCATTCACATGATTCCAGAGAAAGTAAAAATCATTTACTAAGACTAATCTTAAAAAAATGCTTGGAAAAAGGTCCAAAATATGAATGAAGGGTTGTAAAATTGACATTATTAGTATGAAAAAGTAACCTTTTAAAAGGTATGTTTTTTACAAGAGTTATCGTATTTACCTATGGTATGAGGATTAGATTTAGATTAGATAGAGAAGTGCTTCGACGAGAGGGAGGAATTTTGGAAAGTGTAAGGAGCATTATTCGAGGAGGGCATGAGGTCACGTGATGAAGCGAGAGAGAGACATAATAAAGGGTCGAATGGGGTGACTGAAGATGGTAGGGGCGGATTCAATGCTCGCTGTTCGACCTTATCCTTTATCTCAAGAGATGAAATGAGAATATTCGTTTCGACGCATATATGTAATTTTCCCCGAAGAAGAGAATCGTAGTTACTTATTAAAAACTTGAAAATTCACTGATAAACCTATATCTAATTAAGTCATATATATATATATAACGAAAAATTGTAATAGCACACATTATTCAAAACTTTATCATAAAAATAATATTCATAACTGATAAGTGAATATTTTTGGGTTTTTACTTTGATATTTCCTGTAAAAAAAGGTCACGTGTTGGTAATACAGATATTTTGCGCTAATTTGAACTTTGTAAAAAAATTGAATCATCCAGGACCGACTCGTTCGGTCTAACTCTAGACATACCCATAAAAATATTATTAGGCATACTTTAATGAAACTCTTAACTAGCACAGCTTCTTCAATATCCTATTCCGACATTCCCATCTATCACATTATCACTCTGCTTTTTAATGCGTATCATAAAATTCTCCTGTGTTCACGTCAATGAAAAATTAGCATGTATAAAAAGCTATCCGCTTCAAATTCTGGAATCGCTTTTCAAACGGTAGCAAAGACGCCTTCGGCTTCTTTTCCCCGTGCTTCACACTCCTTGTTAACTCGAAAGCCAATGACTCGAAACGTCAATTCGAAGATCAGCCGAGAGAAGGAAAAAGGGAAAAGGTGCGTGAAGGAAGAAGAGGGGGCGGCGTGGAGCCGTCTGGTCAGGGGTGAGAGGTGAGGCAGAGAGGAGGGGGGGAAGGGGAAGGAGGAGCAGCCATCTCACGAGGGGTCCACTATACGATTCCAGAATACCAATTGCTGATCTTTTCGAGGCAGACGCAGAGAAAGAAAAGTCGCCCCTTCCATCACACCCCGCCCTCCTACCTCACCATGACGCCCCACTCCACCTACTCCCTACGCGCAAGACAGAGCCACAATAATACCTTGTGTTCGCCCCACCCGAAAGGTTCGGAGTAAAATATGGCCACTCCCCCCTGCTCTTATAAATTTGACCCTCTATAGTTATTTGAGAGGCGGGCTAGAGTCGGATGCGAACTCAGGGCGGGGGTAGGGGAGGGGTTAAGGGGGGGAGGGGGAGATGGACGCGAGGATTTGAGGAGTGCGGAAAGTCTGCTAGGAGGAATGTTTGGTGGTTTGGAGGGAAAGGTCGCAAGAGTGTTTGCCCGGCAAATTTCGAAAAGGAGAAGATCGAAGTCTTTTTTAAGTAATAGTAGATGCGAGTTAAAACGTGCGAAGTGCAACGGGCTAAAGAATGAGTACCTCATTATCAATAAACATATATTAATCCCATCGTTAACGCCTATATTCGCATTCGAATTTTATTAGTCAAGTGGTCATAGTAATTAATATTCTCACTGCGGAAAGTCTGAATTATGTTTTTTTAATATTACAATATGTTAGGTCTTTAAATGTATTTAAAATATTTTAATAAGAGTATCACAGTATTTTTGCTCTAATCTTGAGTTCATTTCTTTATTTAATAATGAAAACGTCTATTCCCAAGCATTCGTTCTCGAATACGGTGCTTTCACGCAAGTGCGCACACATTCAGTGACGGAATTAAGAACAGACATCAATGAATGGCTGCGATATTCGCACAAAAATAAACGTTTGAAAAACAGCGAAAATGTCCTAATATCTTAACTCCAACCTCAAAACCCTCTTCACCCAACCCACCATGTCTTCCTGCCTTTCATTACCAGCCCATACAGCGCAGAGCTTCCTTTCGCTTTGCAGTATATTTCATTTTACACCAAATGCAGGCAATAATGTCGGTTATTTCTCAGATGCGATTTTTTTAGGTGCCACTTGAACACTGAATTCCTTCTTCATTTGTAGCTGACAAAAATGCGACGGACAAATACTATTTACTAGCTACATACAGGACCATTCAAGCGAGACAACTCGAGATCTCAGGGTAAAAATCGAGCAAATTTTCTTATAACAGAAAATAAATATTAATCTCGAGATCTGCTTCTGAGTCATTCAATACAATTAATTTCTTCCCTAATTTCGCGATTTTCCTTCGTTGTAAACGACGTCGACAATTTATCCAACGCATTTACTCAGTACCTATGCTTCATCCACACTCTCACTTTACCTCCTCTCCTTCCCTCTCGCACTCTCCTGTCTATATCCCCGTTCATCTCGCATCTGCACGCACACACACACACACACACACACACACACACACACACACAAGGACAGCGCCTTTAAACGCACTTATAGCCGTTCTGAGTCTCCAAACAAAGCCTCTTCAATGGATCAATCAATCAGACATCCGCCGCACCCATCTATCCTATCCGCTCCCTATACGCGCCTCCCTCCAAATGATGATCCACGAGGCAGGTCGAAGAGGGAATGGAAGGAGAGAGAGAGAGAAAGAGAGAGAAAGAGAGAGAAAGAGAGAGAGAGAGAGAGAGAGAGAGAGAAAATAGGCAGAGACACGAAGCGAGGGAGAAGAACGCACCTGGGAACGAGTGGAATTGCAAATTTCGCGGGAGGCCACGGTCCCGAGTGCCCATCTCTCTCCCTCTTATCTCTCCAGGACCTCCACCGCACGGATCGCCTCATCCGGAAGTTCCTCTTCCACCTCCCCACCCCCTCTCCTTCTTCGATACTCCAGCCAAGTCTCTGCCCTCGAAACAACAGCTGCTGTCGCCTGGAAGCGTCCCTTGCTTAGGTGAGGAGAATTTGGAGGAAGGAGTCCGTGAATGGGGAGATTGTTGGGGGAGAGTCCGATAGGGTAGAGACTGATGGGGTAGAGGCCGATGGGGTAGAGGTCGATATGGTAGAGGCCGATGGAAGGAGAAGCCGATGGAAGAGGCCGATGGGAGGAGAAGCCGATGGGGGTGGCCTTGGGGGAGATTGTGGGGTGAGGGTGCGGTCCTGAGGGTGGTCATCGAGGTTCCCTAGCGCAGTGCTCCCCAACCTCTTTTGTTCCACGGCACACCTTCATTCATGATTAAAAACATCGCGGAACACCAACCCAACCCCAATTATTTCACTACGTAAATACACATTTTTAAAGAAAAAACTAGAATAAAACCAGTAAAAGACTCAATTATATTAGATTGATATGATGGGTAAAGTAATATTTAAATAATTGTATAATTTTATTGTAAATTAAGTACATACATAATTCAACGTGTAGGAATGTTATGCTCTTCGACGGAAAATTTAGTCTTTCCTTTCTGATACAAAGGCTCAATAATAGAAAGACCTACAAGAACTTCTTCATCTAGGTTCTTTTAATATTTTTAATATTTTTAATATGAGCTGTAGACGAACAACTAAATTCACATAAATACATTGTTGAATTTGGATCGTCTAAGTGATGGCATATTCAGATATTGAAGGATATTCACACCTTTAACTTTTAGCCAAAATATATACATCTAAAGGTATTAATACTAATTTGAAGTTGTATGATTGTTGCTAAGGTCTATCAATTCCTCTAACAGTTTCAGGATAAATCCCTGATTGATAAAAATTTATGCTAATTTGATTGTTATAAACGCTTTTGTGAAAAATAAATATCCTCCGAGTGTGTGCGGCACACCTTCCTCGCGGCACAACGGTTGGACAGCACTGCCCTAGCGTAAAAAATCAGCGTTTCTTTTGTTCCGAGTGTTTGATCCACCGTTGTACTTTATACGAACTCTATTTACGTTGATGTTAATTTATTTACTGCTCCAAAGATTAGTTTTGGAATTATTTTAGCAGCTCACCGAAAAGAAAACGTCCAACTTTGGAACTAAATCTGTCTGCTTCCTTCCGGATTAGAATGATAGTTTCGATTTTATAAAACCAATAGTTCCCTTTTAAAGGAAATAAAAAATTAGCAACACTGTTTAAAATTCCTCATATTTTTTTTACCTAAGAACTAAGACAAAGATAAATTGATTTTTAATACTATTCTTGATCGCTAGCCAATCCTTTCCTGATGAATATCGTAAAAATCGAAAATATGACTGTTTGCTAAAAGAAACAAAATACATAGTATGGAAATTCAGCTCATTCCGAGTGAAATCATATAGACAGTTATACAGACATTGCAATCATAATTAAAATTTGAATAACACAAACATTGCTTTCAACCCTCGCATGTGTTTCCTCGATCTCGTCTCCTCCCCACTTTCTCCTCCCTTCTCCCCCTCCCCTCCTCCCGACACCAATTCCAGACGAGGCCGCTCACCGCATCCCCAATCCATCTCACGCCCCGCCACTGAGAACCACTCACCCCGCCATGCGCACTCCCACCCCTCCTACACGCGACGCGACAGAGGTGTGGAGCAAGGGAGAGAGGTGGAGAGAGAGGGGGAGGGCGTGGGGGGTAAGGCGTGGAGGGAGGGGATAGACATCGGAAGGGATCGACCCATGTAGTGGGCGTCAGGATTCCGCGACAGCAAGGTGTTGCCGGCGATATAGGGCGAGCAGAAATATTGAAGAGGTATTGGCACGTGTGTTTGCGGGCACAGTGAGGGATACGAAGGGCCGGAAGGGAGTGGGGAGGAATGAAAAGGTGGAAAAAGGTTTTTTTTAATTGTAGAAGAGTGGTATATGGACGGGTTGGTGGAAGGGGATAAAGAGAAAGGGGTTGGGAGGTTAAAAAGAGGTGCATTACGAGGTTTTGCGGCGGATGAAAGCCGGCGAAAGGAGAGGGAGAGAGGAGGAAGGGGCGAGTGAGAGGAGGGGTGAGAGAGGAAGGGAATTAAACCGTGGAGGTAGTTGGACGGAGGTTTTTAGCGAGGGTAAGGTAGTTATAGCTGGAGGGAGGGGGTCTGTATGAAGGGGAGAGGTATAGAGGGAAGGGGAGGAGGCGGATGAGTGGAAACGGAGAAGTAAGGAAGGGGAGATGAGGTTTGGAGCTTCCGAACCTCCCCCTCCCCTCCGACACACATCCACACCCGTGTGGAACTTCGATCAATCAACGTCGCAATAAATCAATCACGGGCGACCCACACCGCCGCCCTTTCCCCCCTCCACTCACCCGGTTCCTACGTAACGACCCCTTCCCACTCCTCCTCCCCCACCCGTTCCCTCCGCCCACCCCTCACAACCCGACCCCATTTACCGCCGACACCCTACTCCCACTCCCTAAATTTCTAAGCTTTTTTACCCACTAGACCTCGCACAGCCCTCTCTCTCTCTCTCCTTCTACTTGGAGTTTCCTCTCACTTTTTTCACCTTATCCTCTCTCGCTTCACCTATCATACGCCTCGCCCCTTCCTCCTTCACTGGGATACCCACTCAATCGCCAACATCCATAACTCAAAAGCGATCCCTCTTGCGCTGCCCCGTCGCCACCCCACCCCCTTGTCTACGGCTACACTGCTCGACTCCGCGAGATCGCTCGCCAGTATAAGGTACACGACGCCATCCTGCTCCTCCCACGCATCATCATCCCTCCCTACCCAATCACTCAATCCCCTTCCCTTATCTCTCTCTTCTATCACCCCTCCGTTTACTCACTGCTTTTCTCTGCTACAATCCAAAAATCTCAATGCGCATCATTCTCACATTTTTATCGACTCTTCCCGCAAAATTATTCCCATATCCTTCCTTTCGAATCTCCCTCTTCACATTCCTTCTTATTTCCTTTCTTTCTTCGTACCTCAGACTATCACTCCTCGCTCCCTCTCTCTCTCTCCCTTCTGCCTCCTCCTTATCTCTCTCTCTCTTCCTTTCCACCTCCACTCTGACCCCTCCTATCTATCCTCGTTCCTGCCCCTTCTTCCTCCCATTGCCCTCGACCGCAAAGGTCCGACCTCTATTCTTCCGTCCCCTTCCACACCCTCGCTCCATCCCGAGACCACAGTCTCCAGGCCACTTCACTCGCCCATTCGTTCCCTACAACAATTGCGCCGTCCCATGTCAGATTACATTTAGGCAGTAGTTTAAATAAAGATACAAAAAAGGAATCGCTTTACCGCTAATGAATTCAAATTGAATTGCAGAGATGTTTTCAGGTAACAAAAACAGAAACTCGAAGAAAAGTGATCTACAATTGTCAACGTCTCTTCAGAAGTGACTGCTTCTTTGCAGTTTTATATTATAAACGCTCTTATGTTTTCACTGTCTGTTCGTCTGTGCAGTCAATTAAATAAAAATGATAAGCAACCGACAAGGGATATAAGACTAAAATTTGCTGTGTCATTTATTACGATGGCAAATGTGGAAACGGGTGAAAAAAAATCTGTTGCCACCGGGAATCGAACCCGGGTCTTCCACTTGCCGGGAGGAGATTCTACCACTAAACTACCGTAGCAGAGAAATTCTCCTGTTTCAGAACGGGAATATTTTCTAAGGTTGGGACCAGGCTAGTTACGCTAGTATCAACTAACCCCAACAGACGTCCTCAAGGAGGTACATCGAAGAAAACCCCTCAAATGGTGAGAATACCTATGCTTTACATTGATGGACTGATTGATCCGAAGATCCTTATGCGACAGGCACTGTTTCCGTTGCTATGATAAAATTTTCTAATTGCTGATAGCGTTGCGTACGCTGCCAAGAGTAATTTCAATTGCGCATCGTTATTTTGTTACCAATAGATACAGCTAGCAATTTTGTTTACTAGATTATTGAAATTTAAAAAGTTATTCACGAGTATAATTGCCTATAGTTATTCTTGAGGACTCAGAAGTCGAGAGCAATCATATTCATTACTCTGTATGGAGAAATTCATGTACTGGACACATCAGATTTTTCTAACATGTACCTTCTTTCTACCCTCTGTAACATCACATTTCAAAGAGTAAACACTCATTTGACGTCACTCGATTAGATGAAAGAAATGGCTCAATTTTTTTCACATGAAAACCGAAAGAAAGAAGATATCTGCACATCTGAAAAATGTGTCAAATGGGATTTTTATCGCCATCACGAACAATTCATACGTCAGTTTCTTAAATAGTATCATGAAACAAAATAAATATTCACTCTTCCACATTTCTGTACTCGTTAATTGTCGTGGATGCGTTCCTGAGGATCAAGGACTAACCCATTGATTTGCTTGTAACACATGGAAGATATGATAGGACGAAGCCGATTTATCCTTCTTGACATAAATTTTATTGAATTACAGATAAATTATTTTCAAAGGCCGAATTAACAAAACGACGAACAACGGAGCAAAGTATAAGGGGGACTGACTGTACTTAAATGCATCGACATAACAACGAAAGAGATTTACTGGAAAGAAACAAAAATAGAGAGAAGAAAGAATTTCAAAACAATCCTTCGCGAGCTCTCATACATAACAACAATATATAACTTCATCCAAGCGTAACAATAAAACACGAAAACAAGCGCAAACAACAAAGAACAGCTACTGAAATGTTGACTCTTAAATAGTACGAATTTTAACCTCATATCTATGCGAGGGCTTCGGAGAGTGATAGATTTAAATTACACACGCGTGTTTCCTCTTAGCACCGTAAAACCGTCCACCAATCTGATTTCGTCGACTAAATCTTTCCTCTCAGACCGCACAGCCACCATCGTAGCGAAAAAAATCCCCCAGTGTCCACGGCAGCAAACCTTAACTGTCACTGCAAACCCATGCGGCGCTCAAGAAAATCAAACACGCTACTAATTCACCTTTTCCCCAGATTACGGTTTCCAAATTCTCTCTAAGAGGTCCTCACCACATGTGCTCGTCCGAATGAAAAGAGAGAGAAAGAGAAAGAAAATGAGATTATAAAGAGGGAGAGAGGAGCGAAAGCGGTGCGGAGGAAGAATTCCTCCGGCTGAGGATAATCTAACAAAGAGGGAAAGAGGATGAGAGTGCGGCATACGGGATGCGCCGCATGAAGGGGATTGAAGGTCCAGACGGACGGACGAACGGACGGAAAGAGAGGAGTGGAAGGGGAGGTGAAACTGGCAGAGAGATGAAATTCAATTTCGGGAGCAGCGGCCGTGGCTAGCTGGAGAAGAATTAGTGCAACTCTTTCAGTGGTATGAGGGGGGAAGGGGGAGGGGGAAGATGGAGGGGCATTAATGGAAGGACGGTTTTCGGCGGAAGGGGGGGAGGGAGGAGCGGGGGAAGGTGGGAGAATGGGGGGAGGGATAAGGGGATCCGGTCGTTGCAGGTGGCTCCTCCCGAGTGATGCTGGGAGGAAAGGCGGAGAGGGCAAAGAGGCGGTGAGCGAGGCTACGAGTGAGGCGGAGGGGAAGAGATGGAAGAACAGTCCCCTCGCCGCACTTTGTGCTTTACAACGTCGGATTGAAACCCCATCGAGGGCGTTAGATTCAAAGTGGGAAAGGTGCCCTTCTCCGGAAATTAACTGGCAAGTGTAAGCCATGAATGGAATTCACGAGTTCTCATACCTATAAACCCGCCTTCCATTATTTTAACATTATATAGGAGAATTAAAATAACCAAGTACACATTACATTAGTGTATCTCTCTGTAAATACAACTAAATTGTAGTGTAAACAGTCGCGCTCGCAATTTATTTCCGGTAATGCACGTCTCTGAGAAAATTATTATATTCCATATTACTCGTTTCACATTTTTCTCGGAAACCATTAAATCCGCAAGTCTTTGAATGATTCGCGGGCCTGTAATAAGTCTCTTTTGTATCATATCCTTTATTATTCCAAGGGATATTTTCTTTGTTCGCTAATGAAACCGGGACTTATTCCAGTAATGATATATTCGTCCGTTAGCACGTCATAAATCCGGGTATCGGCTTCCGAATTCATCACGATGGATGGACGGCGCTGCACTCAAGTCGTGGGAATGACGTCCTTTCTCATACCTCAAACACTCACATGTCCCTCCGGTTCCCGGAAAATCTCCTAACCCACAATCCTTCATTCCGCCCACATGAAGAACACACTCGTTTCCCGAGAGTTTGGTAGGGAAAGAGAGAGAGAGAGCCGACCAACTCTCTCTCTCTCTAGCGAAAGGTTGTTCCGAGGGGTTTAACCCCTCTAGAAAACCAACCCATCACCCACTTTCTCATTACTCCAAGACCCAATCTTTGGCCCTCACGCTGTCTGAAACGTGATCGTCAGCCCCTGCCCCCAACCTCCTGAATATCTACGACACCAATCCTCCTCTCCTTTGCCCCTCCTGTTCCCTATCACACCTCGCCGCATCATCACCCGCCCAAACACAGCCTCAAAACTGCCCCGGAACGAAACGGCACCAACCCACCCCCACCGTCAGTCACCCTATCTTTCCACTCTACCACTAGCACCATACGCTACATCCTTCCTCCACTCACACTCTTTTAACTCATTCCTGCAATACTCCTTCCGAGCCTCCCGTTGGACATTCCCCCGCTGAGAGACGTCCTAAAAAAGTGTATCGTCTCAGGGATAGAGAGAGAGAGAGAGGGGGGCGGAGGTGGAAAAAGAGAGAGGAGAGGGGGCGACAGTAGGAGAGTCGTTGGTAAGTAAGGAGAGACCAGAGGGTAGAGAGGACAAAACTGAGTTTTGATATATGGAGTAACCTTCGGGTCAGTCCTATACACTACACTAAATAACGGAGCAAGACAGGAGGGTGGGAGGGGTAAAATGAGGAATGAGTAGCGAAGGCGGGGACGGGGGAGAGAGGAGTGGGGAGGAGAAGGGGAGAGTGGGAGAGGGGAGGGGAGGAGAAGGAGCCGACTGAGGGACAAAAAGCTAACGAACGAAAATCAGAGAGTGAGTAGTGGGGCGGCTGCTTGGCTACGCCTAGGCTTCGGATGGAGTATATGGGAAAGGCGGTTAAAAGCAATCTCGCGAGAAGAGGCTCGCTCGCTCTCTCTCTCTCACACACAGATCGACTCCAGCAGCACTTATACCGTCCTCCTGCTCACCTCGTCCCTTTCCGCTTTGAGTGCCAGAAAAATTACGGAGAGTGAGGGGAAAATATGGGATGCAAGACATAAACACACACACATATATATATATATATATATATATATTCGAGTTCACTCCTCTTCATCCCTCTTCTTCTGCTTCTTGCTTTTACGCATTGTCTGAGAGAAGCGCACAGAAGATACAGCGTCAACTTCCTGGAGAAGAAAGAGAAAGGAGACAAAGGGCAAACGATGAGCGGCGGAGGAGGAGAAGGAGAGAGTGAAAGAGAAAGAAAAGAGAAGATGGTGGCACGAGAGGAGAGGGAGGGTAGACAAAAGTGGGAGAAGAGGCGTCGAAAATGCGCCACGGTAAAATGGCGCTCGAAGAAAATATCTCGCTCTCAAACACACACACATTCGACAGCCTGTGACCGAGAATCGAGAGGAAATGTTCCCTCTTCGAATGTTTATCGAGGTTTTCGGAATTGTTGGACCATTCAATGAACATTGTTGCGAATGAATTGGTTGTGAGAGTAATTCGTATTCCAGCAACTGTTGATGTAAGCGAATTACTACACACAGAATAAAAATTAAATTCGCTGGAGCAGTGGCATTCAAAGTGTGGTACCAGAACCCAGAGCGGTACAGGATATGAAAGTGGTGCCAGCAATATATCGGTATTATAGTAGTTACTTCACATACAACAATCTCTCATATACTTCAACTTTGTTTTATTTTATTACTTAAATAAAATATTTGGTAAATATACAGAGAAACGGTACATTTTCCCACTTCGGCGCGATGATTTTTATATCATTTTTTCATGGCAATTTCTTCATTTTTTTACGAAAAGTGTACAATTACCAAGTACATATTTGATGACATTGTCCAAAGGGTACACGTAAAACAAGAGCCGATATCACTGCGCTAGAGAATTACCGAGTAAGTATTATGACTGAAAAAAATCAAGAAGAGAAACAATTGACAAATTGAGTACTTATGATAAGTAGGTACTTCCAATAACCATAACAAGGCAATGAAAAAATTCCCGTCTGTTTTTTAACCGTGTTAGGGCCATTGGAGATATGTAAAACTAATACTTAATTTTTCAACTTTTGGTAAGTGCTCGAATAAAATTAAAGTTAAAAATAAATTTCCAACAGAGTTCATGCACATTTAGACATCAGGAAAAAAACCTCGCTAAATTTTATTACCCCTTCATTCGTTTACACAAAGCGACGCCCGTAATTAAATCATACCGAGTGTATCGGCGGCTCACTAAATGGCAGAAATATTTTCAAAACGAGGGAACTCTCAAATCGGACGTCGACCTAGCATTATCATCTAATAATTTGCGGGTGTTTTGTGAGTTGGAGAGAGCGGAAGAAGGGAGATTGCGAGGGTGGGGTGAGAGGTTATGCGGAGAGGCGGCTATTTTCAGCATGGCGATTTTTCAGGAGTAGTAAGAGGGAATGGGGAGGTGAGTGAGGGGGAGGAGGAGGTGCGGAGTTTACGGGAGTCGCTAAGAATGGGAATGACGAAGGAGAGGCGAACTGGGAGAAGGGGATGGGTGTGGGGAGAGAGAGAGAGAGAAAGAGAGAGATAGAGCGAATCCGACGAAAGGTAGGGGAAATGTTTGCCCGCTAAAATACATAGTATTTAAATAGAAGGCAATAAAAACAGTGGCCGGAGAGATATGAGAGGGAAAAGAGGATCGGGGACGTGGAAATGGACCGTGGAAAGAGGTGGACGATAAAGATGGCGAAGAAGAGAACGATAACTGCAATAATGTTCTCTAGGGAGAGGGGGAAGGAAGCGGGAGTGGGTGGGTAGGGTAGGGGATAGAGGGGGTGGGAGCCGGGAGGGGGAGAAGGGCGCCAACCGCCGGCTCGGAAGAGAGATCGAGGAGCAGTCGATCGGGGATCCTCAGACTCGGCGGGAGTCGCCCAACGAACCGTGAGGAGGGCGCGGTGGTAGGCGCTTTTCTTTTGTTCTAAATAATGCACGCAATCTCTTTTTGGGGGGACACCGATGGCGGGAAAGGGGCGGGTTCGGGGGGCGGTGGCATCGCGGGTGGAATCCGTAATCACTTTTCCCATTCCCCTCGGCCTCCCGTGGGTGGGGCCGCGTCCACTGAGCGTCACATGGCAACCCGACTGCAAACAACCGCAGCGATCTGCGCGCTACACAAAAAATATGAATAAATATCAGTGGGCGTTACGCATCGGGGGCGCCTCCATGAGGGGCCTTGCTCGCATTCGTTACAGGTATTACGTTTCCACTGTTGATTTCCCCTCCACCCCTCTCCCCTCTACGCGCCCTCCCTCCTCCACGCGCCCTCCCCCCTCCACGCTCCCTCTCCTCCCGCCGACGGTCATGCTCTGAAAACTGATGAATATGTTGTCATTAAGAGTTTTCTGGGCTTGTGTTCTGCAAAGCTATTCATAAAGCTCCGGACTCAAATAATTAGCATTAATTTCAATGGCAGCTGTAAATAACTTATCCTTTTCCCTCTCTATTCTTCTATTATAGTCTTTCCGTGTATTTAAAAGAGTTTTCAAATGCTTCCGTGATTCTCTTTAAAATTTATAGCCCTTAACGCTATTGCCAAATAAATGAAATTTCACAAAAGTCTGCACAATGACGCTTCCTAATTGCGCGCATTATGGTCTACACTCGAATGCCCTCGTTCGCAAAAGTAAAAGAATATGTAGTGAAATACCCCAACGGAACCACATATCGCTACGGTTACATCTGAAATTCATTTTCCCAAAGACTGATGGTTTCGGATATGACCGAGGTCGATGCTCTCGCACTCCTCAATGCGAAGGGTTTTCTTGGTTCGTTTTTCAACAGAGCCGTTAATATTAACCGGACGAAAAAGATTAAAAAGGCTAACAAAATAATAATGTCTTTGATATAATCATTGAACTGCGGAAAATTGGAATAAAATCCTTAAATTACATTAAATCTGCAGGGTTCACCAAAATCTTAACTGTTCTCGTTGTTTTCCATGAATGTCATTCAATCAAAAAAGTTACTATCTAAAAATCTGAAATATCTTTTATCTCTTTACAGAAGATTTAAAAAGGCAACCTCATGTTTTATCTATAGCAATGGCCGACATATGTAAAAGAAGCTTTCGGTTCACGAGGCGCTAAGCGATTAAAAAAGTATATCAAAAGTAAGTCTAATTTAGAAAAAACAACGAAAAAACATGAAATATAAAATAATAAATCGCAGAGCCAAGGAGCGGAATAGACGGGATCGCGATCCAGCCAATTAGCGAAGAAGAAGAGTGTCACGTTTAAGTCCTCTCCATCCACGCACTGAGGAACCCTAACTCATCTGGGAGGTGAGGAAATTAAAAGTGTGGAAACGGTGAATGGGAGCTGTCTGGAAGGAGTAAAAATAAATAAAAAGGGCCAGCTAAGACAATCCAATCCTCGAAACGTATTCCATCATCATCCATCTTCATTTTGAGGAGATGGCGGGGAAAGGAGGAATCGAAAGAGGGTAGGAGGGGGGAGTAAAGTAGGAGGGGGTAGAGTGGGAGGGGGGAGTAGAGTGGGAAGGGGGTGGAGTAGAGTGGGAAGGGGGTGGAGTAGGAGGGGAGTAGAGTAGGGTGGGGGTGGAGTAGGAGGGGGTAGAGTTGGAGGGGGGGAGTTGGAGAGGAATAGGTAGGAATGAAGAGAAAAAATAATTCTCGCGATGAGAAGTGGAGGAGTTGCCAAAGGGGTTTGAGCAGTAAGCAAACTTGCAAAGATAAACTGACCAAGGAACGCAAGCTTAGAGATACACGGAAGTCTGTCTGGTAAGACTATAAAATAAACGATAAACAAAAAGGAAACCACTATCGGGATTTACTCCTTAGACAGAAAAATTGACCATTAAGTATTTATTATGTAACTAGGACACATTCGTACATCAAGTTATTTTTAACGAGGAAAAAACTTCTAATATCAAGTTTCTGAAGAGTATCAAATAATTAGAATTCTACGTTTTATAGTTATTGTTATGAATTTTTAGGGCACGTTTTGGAGCTTATTTTATTATTTGGATATGTATTTTGTTTGTCTCTGTCTTTTGCTGACGAAAGCTCCAACAACGTCTACAAATGTCTCTCTCCGCCCCCCCAGCGGCTCTCCTTCCGGTAAGTGCTCACTGGGTTTCCATCAACACCTAGTTGCCCTAAATATCCTCATTTACCTTTCCTCTTCCGCAAGTGTGTGTGTAATAGTTCAGTAATTATTCAATATTTTAAGAATATAAATAATCGATGTATTAAAATCAATTTAAAACTGATTGTGAGGTAGAGTAAAATAAAAACAGAGCATCTCAATTGATCTTAGATAAATAAACAAAATAAAAGTGTATTTGTACGAACCAAAAATCTGATAGGCCGTTCGAAATAACAGTGAAAAAAGCGAGTTCTGTTTGCTTGGCTCGAAACGATCTCACGCTATAAGCCTATTACAATTGGCAGTCGGCCTAACTGTTCAGATGGTGCCGTAAATTTAACGTAAATTTCTAAATAACTTTCAGACTTTCTTTATTTCTTTAGTTGAATTACATCGGATAACATAAGAAATCGTTATTTTCCAACCAAAAATGTAGCGCGTGCATTTTTAAAGGAATTTATTGTTAATTGTGATAAAAATTAGGAATGCTTCGGATGGGCAAATTCTGCTCCACTTTCGGAGCTCCCACGCGCCCCTATCTATTTAAAACTCAACGATCGTTACGCATCACGCATCCTTCAGATCGTAACTACTTCTAGATACGCATAATATTCAAAATCTCCACATCCGTCCTGAGCTTATGCCGTCGATACAGCCATATCCGTTCGATGCAACACAGCGAGTGTGTTAGCCAAACGTATGCAGGAGAACGTATATCGCTTCGCGGCGATGTTTCGCAGCGATTCATAAATCCGCCTGTCGACGTCCGTGATGGAGGGAGGAGCAGGGTCTTCCGGTAGGAGCAGTTTCAGTAGCCGCTGAAGAAAGCACGGGACAAACCGTCGGAAGGCGCGTGCTTGAGATGCTGACTGTAGACGGACCAGGCCTCCGGGGGGAGTAGGTGGGAGGAGGAGCCATCCTCTTCTCGTATCAACTCACGGCCACATATAGCCAACTCTCCCTTAAGTAGGACGGCGCCCGTCTAGCTTGGAACCTCGGATCTTTTGGCATGGAGCGAGAGAGAGAGAGAGAGAGGAAAGAGAACCTCACCCCCGACTCTCACGTTTCCCTACCCCGCCGCCACCTCCTCCAGGCCCACACCCTTCCCCCTCCCCTCTCTTTGCCTCCGGCTCACGCCTTACGAAGTGGTAAACAAGTGCGTGGGCTTCGAGAATTACGGGAGAGGTCTGTAGATGGCGTGGCAGGGGTGAGATTGAGAAGGTGGGCGATGAGAGATTACGATGGTGGAATGGGACACGATGATCATTTGACGCTCTGTTGGAAGGGGTTATAATTTTCACTCCATTGATTTGTAATCAACAGCATTTCCATTTTTCTGTGTCAATAAGAATGTAGGTAATACCCGTCTCCATAATGAAGTCACAAACATAACCTTCAATTCTCTTATAATTAAATTTCCATCCTATACATCGTGCAGAGTAATTAACAAATGTTTTAAAACAGCTTAATTTAAGATATTACGCTAATTCTCTAACACTAACATCTTTCCTTTTATATATTCACGCTAATCCTTCACTGGACGTCAACTAATTAAATATGTGACGTAGTACTTCAATTATCCTCGTATAAAACCCGGACTAATGGTCGCAAAGCGCTGAATTTTTCGAGTTTTTGTTGTTCGCTGAGAGCAAGCAGTGTTTACACGATTAATCATCAGGTGGCGTCTCTTGTAAGACTCAAGTAAAAATGAAAAGGATAAGGGAGAGGGAAAGAGAGTAAAAACTAAATGGAATAGAGTTAGCTGGTGAATATACGGCGCATATGAGAGAGAGAAAGAGGTAGTGTTCCCGAGACCGACAACAAATCCTGGTAAAAAGAGAAAACGAGGAGAGATTTAAAAAGTGGCAGGGAGGAAGATACATAGATAGAGAGAGGGTATGGACAGAGAGAGAGAGAGAGCGAGGGAGGCCAGTAAACAACAAATAACCGTGAGCTATACACCGCGTAATGAAGTCAGAGTGCAGTCCTTCTAGGTAGGGCGGTTGCCAGATATCTCCCGCATGATACAATTTTGTACACTTGAAATGGGAAAAGTTATGATTACTTGCTATTATAGTATTATATGCCATATGAGCACCTTTTGAAAACCGGATCGCAGTAAAAATGTATTTTTTAGTTCTCTGGATTTCATTTACATTCATATCAATAAATCATTTTTAACGGTAATAACATGCTAATAAACAATAACTTTTTTTTGTAATTATTTTTATTCTTGGATGCTAGATCTCCTGTTTTAATGTCTTAAAAAATGAACGAACAACAAAAAATCTCCCGAAAACATTTCGGTCTCCGCTCGATTTGCCCTCCTGCTCCTAGTCGCAATTTCATTTTTTCCAAAAACAACTTTCAACACTTCAACACCTTTCACCCGCTTAATATACCTCTCTATACGAAAAAGGAAATAAATTTGTTGAAAACCAAGTTATTCCTGCTACCATAAAAAGTTGAGGCAAGTGTTAATATTCTTAATTTTTAAAAGCAGTTTCATAAATCTTATGAAATTTAATTAATAGCGAAATTAACTCTAAGTAAATATTGCCGTAATATTAAAATTACAATATTGCCATATAAATGAAAAATTTGGCAAATAAGAGCGACGGAAAAGAGAGAGAGATATGAGAGAAATTTTAAGTGAGACGACAGCAGAGGCACAAACTTTTTATACTCGCGAGCTGCATTTGATGGTTTATACTTATCCGAGGACCGTACATGAAAAGCTGAATAATGTAAATAAAAATTTTATATAACAAGTTAAAGAATTTTTACTTATCAACAATCAAACGAAAAATTATCACAAATATACACTGTATTGCGAGTTTGAAAAGGTGTACAACACTTTTGAAAGAAGCAGCAAAAGAGTAAAAGTGGTGCGTTTGTTTAACCATAGCATTCTTATGATTTTCACTTAATGTTTTATCAAATTAACCTAACCCAAACATTATTCAATATTAACCTTATGATGCAAAATCTTCCGCGGGCCGCAAAAACATCGATGAAGAGTCATGTGTGCGCCCCTGGTATAGAAGATTGCTAAAGAGAGAAGATTGCGGCCAGGTGGATCGAGAGTTTTGGAGGAGATAAAAGCAGAGAGAGGAACAAAGGAGGCGGAGAGTGAGAAGGAAAGAATTTCGTAGGGGAGAGATGAGAAAATGGAGGGGGAATAAATTGGAATAGCAGACGCCTAAATGCTGCAGGGTTAGAATGGCCTAAGTCGGGAGCAGAGTTTAGAAGGGCGTATGGAGGAGGAGGAAAAGACTTAGTAGGGAAAGAACGGAGTCAAGAGTGAGGAGGCTATAGTTTAGAGCGAGTTGAGGTTGAGTTGAATAGCACAAGAGTAAAAGGGAAGAAGGAAATAAGGGCAGCCACGAAGGACGACTCACCATTTTCTCTCTTTCATTCCCAATTGCAGACGACAGACCTTTTTTTGACGGGAATTGGAGCTAGTCGGACGCTAAAGTGGCTTTCTGATTTAAAACTCGAGATGTAGTGATTATGGAATCTTATTCTCCTCCCCGAGAGAATGCCAATATAAAAAAATATTCTAAAACTTTAAAAGTAGACACTGTCTATGGGCGGTAATCTGTCTGCATAAGTTACCGATCGTCTTTCGCCAAATTCCTCGTGGAACCATTTGCTGCCTATTGTCAACATTAACCGAATTCGAAAGGTTTTACAAACTAGAAATTCATAAGTAATGTGGTAAGGAACATAATTATGCACGTTATGGTTCGTCGCCGATGGAAACTTATACCTTTAAAGTATTTTTTTACTGATGTCTATATCACCCGACGCGTTCGACCGCTTATACTCCTTTTGAGTAAAGGCGCGACCGAAGGAAAAGGTTTCGGATGATAAACGATTTCAAAGAAATCAAGATGGTCACAGAGGACGGAAGAACGTGAAAACCCCGGTTTAACGCAATCACGGACCCGTCTGCCACCAGATAACCAACGTTAACGACGAAGAAATTCATCATTATCCCGAGTCTCTCCGTCGCGTACATACTCTCATATTCATCAGCAATTCGATCGCTGTCCTATACGAACTCTTCGAAATTTTGTCCTTCCCTAACAAATGGATTTAATTCATTCATTAATAGGCGAAATATAGATGTGCTCGAAGCGGCATTATTTCTTGCCGACGTGCTAAGCGTTGCACGCCATTTCGGATATTACGGGAGCGAGGCGGCTGCTATCATCACTCAAACGCTCACTCCGCGTTATTGGCCGCAAGGGGGATTATTAACCCCTCCGCCACAAACGCACGCGCTGACACACACACACGCATTCGCTCATCTCTCCCATGGCCGCTTTCGTGCCGTCGCGACCGCGCACTGTGTCCAAGGACTCCGCGAAGATCTGAAGATATAGAACGTCTCGGCATTACCATCGCCACCGAAGCCGATGGAACAACTTTTGATGAAGGACGGAGAGAGGTTGGAACGCGCAGCGGAGGACCCTGGAAGGGACGATATGCCCTTGGGCCAATGCATTCCCACGCGGATATTCTTGATGAGCGTATCGATGCACAGTCATTTGTAAAAGTCTGTGGGCAAGCTCGGTCGCGCCGCTCACGGCCAAACAGTGAAGTTACAATTTAAGTTGGCACTACGTGATTCGCAGCGAGAGAGGGGAAGGGTGGTGTGGGTTATATGTTTTGGAAGTTCGAGCGAATGAGTGGAATCAAGAAATGGCCGTAGAATTGCAGGCTACCGGGGTCGAATTGAGATCCCGCCTCGCCCCTGAGGAAAGGTCTCGAAATAGAGACCCAGAGACGGAAAAACCTTTTCCATGCTCATGCCAGACCCGGCTACGTTTCAGCGCAAATCCTCGAAGATATTCCACGTCTCTGATATGGTTCACCAAGGAGGTGGTTTTCCATTTTCGCCGATATACCGAGAGTGCGTGGAATGGAAAGGGGAGTGAAGGAAGAGGATAACGGGAAATGAGGTTAATGAAATTTACCAAGGGCTTGTTTAGCATCCACCCGCATAATGTAAAATTAAGAATTATATTAATCCTTCAATTTAACTTTAATTTGTGTAACTCACCGATTGTATGTGGAAAGAAGGAGTTGGAAACCTCATGAAAATGAAAGCTATTAAATTCTCTAATACGTTTAAATACGTTTTTATTATAACAAATTACTATTTTGGTTTAGTATTAAGATTTAGTAGACCTACTGTTTTGCTCAGTTTTTAACTTCTTTTGACAAGTAGATTTTTAAACGGGTGGATTAGGCTACCGGGACACAGGAATTCCGGTGGGCCGATGGTCCGTGGACCTGTGGTGTCGCCTTGGCCAGAAGCGGGCATTTTTCCGGTCCGTTTCCCACTTCCAATTCGCCACTAGTTATACACTCGCAGTTAGCATTCATCGGGCATTGGAAATGGATCGAGCTCCGTTTGCTGAGACTTCGCCTGCGGTCAGAGGAGAGATTGTGGGGAGGGTGGCTGCTGGACATTCGGTCGCCGAAGTAGCAAGGCAGTTCGGTGTGCACCGAAATTGCGGGTACAGATGGGTCAAACGTAGCAACGTCGGGGACCGTGATCTCAAAAATAAACCGCGAACGGGCCGGCCCAGAGGCACAACTGAAGATCAAGATTTGGCGATTCGGCAGCGTGTAGCAGAGCATCCTCTCACAACTAGAAATGACATTTTCCTTATGCATACGTTTGCGCGGTCATATTTAAGGGAGAAATAGGAATTTAACAGAGAGGCGGATTGCGTAGCGGCTGATTCCAAATTAAAAAATGCGAGCGACAAATTAAAAAAAACGTAATATCTTCATGAACCCTCTGGGGAGCGGATTTTTGACATTAGTGAAAGCGTGGTAGCAAATTTGTTACAATGCCGAATTGTACATATTCTTCCGAAATGCACTAATTTAGGACATTTAGTAGTTATTACTGATAAACAACGCAATGGAAATGCATTTTGCTTATAAAACAATTGAATTCTATTTTATGTATTTGTTGAAAAGAAGAACTTCTCATAGTTCTCTGGTAATGGTAAAAATATGATTAAATGAAACATAATTCTAATAATGCAACAAAATACACTGCAATTTTCGTCTATTATGTATTTAGAGTGCCAATGTCGATTTAATGTTTGCTTCCAGTAAACTGGAATACTTATTCTAATAAAAGATACTGCTTTATCTATTGTTATTAAAACTTACAATTTTCTGCCGTAGAAAATCATCTTTTCGGTTTTCATTAAAAAATAACTAAAAATACAACCTCAATTCCATGAAATAAGCGAAAATTTAAATTAAAAATTTTGTATTAACGCACGCGTCCACATCCTTTACTCCGTTGTCGGTTCAAGTCCCTAGCGATCACGGCAACGCAGCCACAGTGTTCCAGCGTAAATGGAAATCCATATCCTTCGGTAAACCGTTTCAAACGTGGAATATCCTCGAGGATGAGCACGGAAAACACTTTCCTGTCTTTGGATCTCTCCTTCGAGGCCCTTCCACCGGGGCGAGAAGCGGTCTCCATTCGACCCCGGTAGCCTGCAATTCTACGGCCATTTCTTGATTCCACTCATTCGCTCGAAATTCCAAAACGTACCCCACACCACCCTTCCCCTCTCTCGCTGCGACTCACGTAGTGCCAACATAAATTTTAACTTCACTGTTTGGCCGTGTGCGGCGCGACCGAGCTTGCCCACAGACTTTTACAAATGACTGTACATTAAATGAAAATATCCCACGTCTACTCTTGTTCTACTATAATACATAAATGAATATGCAAAAAGTACGATTATATTTTTAATAGGTTGGATTACATTAGACTGTGTTCACTTTCTATTAAACAGTAAAAAATCACTGGTGATAGATTAGAGCAGTGGTTCCCAAACTTTTTCGGGCCACCGCCCCCTCGGTTCCATAAACTCATCCCCAGTGCCTCCCACCCAAACTTATAAAAGTATTATTCAGAATGGCGGGTTGCACGACCCACCGAGGAAGATAATAACACAATAAAATTCAAAACAGTAACGATTAATTGCACATTTATTCAAAATCCAATTAAAGCTTTTTATTTTAATTAATTCAACAAATTTAATGAACTTGATCCAGTGAGAATTTAGTAACTACTTCACTGTTCAGTAAATTCTTAATGTGATGGATCAGCTTGATGAAGTGATACCAGTTTCCTAATGTCTGGTTTAAAGTCACTTAGCAGGAGTCTTAACCCTTCAAGCGCGCAAGGCGTTTACTTAAATCCCGTGTTTGAGGTCAGAAGAGGTTTTTAAAAATTTGCGAAAATTCGAAATTTCGATTCCTGAAAATTGAAAAATTCGTAATTTTTTAATTTTTATTGGATTTGTACAATTTTTTAAAAATATTTTAGTAGATCATAACATTTATAAACAATTTCTTTTACATTATCTTACATTAAGCACAATCTTTACAGGAGAGAAGAGAAATACGAAATACGTAAATCCCGATTGCCGACCAGTTAGCGCGCACCTTTGTTTTCATATATCTTTCAGTATTACGAAACCTGTAAACGGCAGTCTTTTTTAAAATAATATCTCAGCTTTTATTAAGATTTAATTCGCTGGATGTACCTACCTAAACCAAATAGGAAAAAAGTTTCTCGCAAGTCAACTTTTTAATGTTATGACTAAAAATTTGAAATAAATTTTACGTTTCATATATTTTAAAAAGGCATTTGATAAAGCTTATGAAGTTTTAAGTTGTACAGTAGTCATTCATTGTCATTATAGAATTTACATGGTGAAATTTGTCCTATTTCGTGCACTAGAAACGGAGCTATGATGTTGTATGTATCATAATGTACGCATAATACGAAAATTAGAAAAAATAAGTTTTTTTAAAAGGCATTTGCTTTATCCCATTTACCATGAAATTTACAAGAAAATATAACTTCAATGAAGCATCTTTACTGAATTTTTTTTACTAGTATTCACTTCAGACTAACTTCTTGAGAGCGACACAAGAATATTTCTCCGGCGGAGAAGACGCGATTCCCCAATTCGCGAAAAATCGATCACAAAATTTAATGCACATTAAGTATAATAAAACAGATTAAGGATCGCAGAATGACGATAAATAGGTAGGCCAAAGCTTCCTCTTTTAAAATATATAAAGGTTATCCATATTTAAGAAAATTCCGTTTCAAAAAAAAAAATAATCTCCGCGGCGTACCCAGTACGCAGGACGACGCTGACGGGTTAAATCACCACGTTCAGTAATCTGGAGTCGATTTCTTTGCTTGGAGAGAAGTTGGATGACCACACTAAAACCACATTCCACCAAATATGATGTTCAAAATGCAACAAGGAGCTTCTTAACCACTGCCCATAGTGCAGGATAGCGATCAGAATTTCCTTCTGTAACCAAAACTCTCGGTAAGAGTTCTTAAACTTTGGTTTCAGCTCAATATCATTTTGTAACTCAATTAGTTCTTCCTCTAATGCCCCAACTTCCTCAATATCTGAAAATGGATTTGTCACCCAATCTGGAATTCCATCAAAAGATCCTCAAATCGCTCAGACATATCTTTATGCAGCATATCCAAATGGTCACAAAAAACTTGTATCCCACCATTCTCTTCTAGCTCAGACAGGTATAGCTCGCGACGGTCTATATTGCGCTTGAACAGAGTTAACTTTGAAATAAACGTAGAAACGACAGATTTGGCCTTAATAAGATTTATCTCATTTCATTGAACTTTGCAAATAGTTCTGATAAATATGCAATGTCATGCATGATCTCTTTGAATTTATCACTGTCTTCAAAAAACTCCACAGCAGTGTCAAAAAGGTTATAAAAGCGTCTTACACAGTTGCCTTTTGATAGCCAACGAACTTCAGTATGAAGTAGCAAACGTTGAAAATCTTCATCATTCTCAACACACAGCTCCCGGAATAGTCGGTCATTGAGAGCATGGGCTTTGATTTTATTAACTGCAGTAATGACTCTGTGTAATGACTTGTGCAAGGCGATCACTGAGGTTTTTTGCAACCAGACTTTGGCGATGAAACAGTGAATGGTAAAGACATTTGGTACTGCTTTTATCACGTAAGCAACACAACCACAGTAGCGACCAGTCATTTACTGTGCTCCATCAGATGCAAAAGCAAGTATATTAGTAAGCGGAATTTCCTTGTTTTGAAGACCTGCTCAACAACACGAAATATTGACTCCCTTTAGTATCTGTTTCTAGTTGCCTTGCAAATAACAACAACTCTTGAGCTAAACTTTCATCTTTTATAAAGCGCACATAAGAGAGAAGCAAAGATTCATTGCCTGGCAAAGTTGACTCATCCAGCTGTAATGCAAATTCTGTTGTCCTTATAGTATGCTGCACAATGTATCTTCCACATTCTCAGCCATTTTATCTATACGTCTTTGCACTGAAGTGTTGCTCAGTGGAATCGTCTTAATTATATCATGTGGTGACTTATGTAAAACAGTACTCAGAACCTCACTAACTGCAGGTAGGATGAGTTCTTCACCAATTGTATGCGGCTTTCCAGACTTAGCAATCAACAATGAAATTTTGTATAATGCACGCAAACCATCAGTGTTTTGTTGTGAAGCATTGCAAAACATGCTTGACAGTGTTGGCCGCTTTTGAAATTTGTCACAAAGTGATTGAAAAAGTGTTAAGTTCTTGTCTGTCTTGTCAGGATGCGCCTTCTTCAAATGTTCAATCAGTCTGGAAGGTTTCATTGCCTCATTAGAAAAGACCTTTTCGCATATTAGGCACATTGGCAGCTGCTTGTTTGTTGGTGCTGGTATAAATCCATACTTCAGATATTCCAAACCATATTGTCTACATTTCTTCTTTGATTTTTCTGCTTCTGCATTCTTACTAAAACATAAAGGCGAAGGAAATTTATAGCATAACAAATTTATATATAACTACTTACCAAACATGCACAAATTTTCACCCACCACAGATGTACGGTAACTAATTTATAAGAAAATCAATAGTTATTACCAATAATTGGCTATCTTGTGACAATTCACAGTCGTAAATACTGTACTCACTGTACTGAATATGCGGTAGCTGAATACAAGCTCGTCAACTGTTCATCAAGATAAGAGTATGAGTCATTGTTGCATGTAGTGGAACACCGAACTCCATATACATTTCTAGAAGAAACCCGGCCTTCAAAGAGCGTCATGGCAAAGAAGATAGATTTCAAGAAAGCTCCACCGAGCTCGAAAGAAGCCAGAGGATATAATAAGGAGCGCAAAGAAGTCAGTTCAGTTCAGTTGAGTTCTGCTTTTGGAAGCAAGAAGAGACAAGCTATTTGTATATTCTTATGCGATATCGTATTGTTGTATTGTTTGTATATGTTTAGTTTACGTTGAATAATCGTTTTAAACAGTTAAAAGCTGTTTTGTATTCAGTAAAATTGGTGCAAGACAAACAAACGGGAGCAAAGGAAATAGGCTTGAAAGCGATAAGAGGAGTAAAACTTTAAATACAAAGCAAGGAAGGTGTTTCGCTCTAGGCACTAACTTGAATAATCTAAACAAGCGATCAACGCGCTCGGGAAGGGCCGGCCTCCAGCGCCCCCCTGCCGCCCCCTTACCTATTAGCGCCCCCCTGGGTAAACCCACCGAATGATCCCGACTCTCCTCCATCTTATCGCCAGTGACTCCATTGTTTAACACTGCATCAATTGGATTTTCTGTTTATTATCCCACTATCCTATATTTTGTATATAAATATAAATAAATAAACATACACGCGAAAACGCACGTGGGTGTTTGTTTATATATATATATATATATATATATATAAACTTACGGAAGAGGAAAGGTAAATGAGGATATTTAAGGCAACTAGGTGTAGTGAGCACTTATCGGAAGGAGAGCCGCTGGGGTGTTGGAGAGAGACCATTGTGGAAGTTATTGGAGCTTTCGGCATGATTCCTTCGTCAGCACATGAGAGGCACAACTGATTTGGCAGTGACACTGGGGTGAAGGTGTGGGGGTGGAAGGGAAGGGAGCGTGGAAAGGTCGGGGATTGGAGAATGCAGGGGGGAGGGGGGAAAGAGAGGGTAGAAAGGAGATATTAACGGATATGGAGGCCGGGAGGAGAAAGAGTTTAAGATTTGGATATGGGCCAGTTCCCATTGACGGAGTTGGGGGGCGGAAACGTCATCTGAGAGGTCGCGAATGGCCCTCACCATGAAACAGACATTGAAACTAAGAGTATGATTATTTACATGGACGGCCAGGGGTAGCTATCGTTTAAAGGCCGATTTACACATGGCAGACTGTGCACCGACCGGGAGCCGACCGCGCACCGACCGTGTCGTGTCACTTACATTTACACATAACAGACTGCGCACCAACCGTGCCCCTACCGTTCTCCATCCTGATTTCAGAGGTCGCTATGGATTATTCAGAGGAGGATATAGTTGTGACTTGCTCGCTTTACTTGTTATATGAAGAGGAGAAGAAGAAGAAAAAAATATTGGATTAACAATGTATTCAGAGCATGGGAGGAGGGGAGAGAATTTCACACTATTTTCCGGAGATTAAAAGATGATAGTAAAAAATATTTTAAGTACTTTAGAATGTCCGTGGCAAAATTCGAATCTTTGATACTTCTTCTTGAAGATGAACTTCAAAGAAAGAACACCAAATGGAGACGAAGCATAACACCAGAAGAAAGGCTTGCATTAACTTTAAGGTAACAGAGTACTTAACATTGAGAATAAAATATCTATTGTAACAGCATTACTGTACCAACAATGAACAATAACTGCAGTAATTTTCAATTTGATATGCGTGCTTCAACTATTATAGATTTCTGGCCTCGGGAAATTCTCAGATATCAATGGGCTTCAGCTATAGGACTGCTCCATCAACTGTACATTTTATAATTATCTCAACCTGTGAGGCGATATGGAGGACACTTTCGCCAACTGAACTACAGCTGCCCACCATGGAAAGTTGGATAAAAATTGCAGATGGATTCAATTTTTAATGGCAATTTCCAAACTGCATCGGCGCTATTGATGGTGAACATATCCAAATACAAGCTCCAAAAAAGAGTGGTTCACTCTATTTCAATTATAAAAAATCTTTTTCAATGGTACTCATAGCTTTAGTGGACGCTAATTATAAGTTTATCGTAATTGACGTTGGGGGGTATGGGAAATCTAGTGACGGAGGACTATTTTCAAGATCGATTTTGGGAAAACGTGTGTTGAATATTCCAAAGCCAAAGCCATTGCCTAATAGTGATGAACCGTTACCCTTTGTAATAGTAAGTGATGAAGCGTTCCCTTTGAAAACTTTCTTACTCCGACGTTATCCTGGACGTGCAGTAAAATATGACGGAAGTAAACAAATGTTAAACTATAGACTGTCCAGGGCACGAAGAGTCGTCGAAAACGCTTTCGGTATCCTCACTCAAAAACTTAGAATATTTTATGGAAGGATTAACATGAGTCCTAAGAATGTCGACAAAGTAATACTGGCTTCTTGTCTTTTACACAACTATTTAAGGAATGACACATGCGCGGAAGAGTTGGAAATTGGAGATACTGAATTACCAACATCGCCAAATTTAACTACATTTCGCCGGGTCGGAATTCAGGTAAGTGAAGAAGCAACACGTGTAAGAGAAAAATATCGGGAGTATTTTGTAAATGTAGGGCCAGTTTCTTAGCAATTGGATGTAGTAAGGAAATGGAAGGGGAAACGTTCGTGATTGGCTACTTGCTCTAAGTAGGCCAAGAGACTTCAGATGGGGGATCGACTATAATGAATATTTTTCTAGTAAACAAATCGAAGAGACATAAAGAAGAAATCTATAATGTATTATTATGTATTGTGCTCCAAATTATATAAACATTCATTTTCTTGCACCAAATTAATGAGTGTTTCTTCATCCATATTCATATATGATCTCTCTGCAACAGAAAACGGACTATTCGCACGACTCCACTGAACTCAACTGAAGACATTCGTGCATGTCCGTAGCGGCGGAAAGAGCCGAATAACCAAAAACAGCACGGTCGGCGACGTCTAACCATTTACACATACGAGACTGCGCACCGACCGGGCGCCGACCTTGTCGCGTCGTGACCTTGAGGAAGCTCTTTCGAAGTGCTCGGTAGGAACACGGTAGGGACACGGTCTACGCGCAGTCCCCATATGTAAATCGAAAACAGTCCGTCCCGTACAATTAAAATAGAAAGGACTCCTTCGCGGTCCTCAATGAAACGACACGGTCGGTGCGCGGTCGGTGCACAGTCTGCTATGGGTAAATCGGCCTTAAGACTAACGCTGTTGCGATGGTCGTTCATGCGAATGTTGAGGGAATTGCTGGTGAGGCCGACGTAAAAGGCGAGACATTGGGTGCAGGTTAGTAGGTAGATGACGTTGCGGGTGGTACAGTTGGTAGGGGAAGTTATGGGGTAGGTGATGTTAGTGGTGGTGTTTGAGAATGAGTTGGAGGGTGGGTTTATAGGGCATGTTAGGCATCGTGGTCTGTGGCAGGAGTGGGACCCTGCAGGGTGCAGAGGAGTGGGTGATGGGGGTTCTTTTCTCCACAAGATGTTGGCTAGGTTGGGAGATCTGCGGAAGGAGAGGATTGGGGGTGTGGGGAAGGAGACCTGGTTGGGGGAGGAAGTGAGGATTGGGTAGGCTGCCTTTAGGATGCTTTTTAGGGTCCCGGATCAGGTCCGGCGGGTATCCGCGTTGGAGGAATGCATTTTCGAGGAAGGATCAGTACTCTGAGAGTGAGCAGGTTCTCCGCCCTCGGCGGGCTAGAGCGTAGGGGATTGAGGCTTTGGTGTGGAGGCAGCTGCGGAAGTGAAGATATTGAATGCGGTTTGAGGGTTTTAAGTGAACTTTGGTGTGGATTTTGTTTACTCGGATGGAGAGGTCGAGGATTGGAGTGAGGCGGATCCATGTGTCCAAAGAAGGAAAATGTCGTCGATATACCTCAGCCACAGGAGTGGTCTGGGGTGTATATCGAGGAAACGTTCCTCCCATTCACCTAGGAATACATTGGCGTATGAGGGCGCAATGCGAGTGCCCATCGCAGTACCTTTTATTTGTAGGTAGTGGCGCCTTCCGAAGGTAAAGTTGTTCTTGTGGAGCACTATGTCCGCCAGCTTCGTTAGGAAGTGGGAGGAGGGTCTTGCGTCAGATGGTCTCGAGTCAAGGGATTTTTTTCAGGGCGGACAGTCCATCGTGCTGGGGGATGTTTGTATAAAGGGAGCAGACGTCTATTGTCATGATTGTGTTAGGTGGGAGGGGGGAGGGGAGAGATTTTAGGCGTAGAAGAAAGTGGTTAGTATCTCGGACGAAAGATGGGATATATATATATCATCATCATAGGTAGTCTGTCCGTTGACAGGTCCGTGATTATACGAGGTTAAACTTGGTTCTCCATATACTCCTATTTTCCGCAGTTTTATTCATGTCTTGATAGCTCTCTTTCCCTTTCAAGTCGTCTACTAGCTGAAACCTTTTCCTACCTCTCTCTTTTTCCATCAAGTTTTCCTTCTAGCACTTCTTTAATCATGCACTCTCTCCTCAGGTAATGCCCAATCCAGTTCGCCTTCCTCTTTCTGATAATCTGTATAATCGTTCGCTTCTCTCCTATTCTTCGTAGTACTTCCTCATTTTTCACCCTATCTGTCCATTTTATCTTCAGCATTCTTCTCCATGTCCACATTTCGAAGCTTTCCAAGTATTTAGTATCATTTTTCCTTAGCGTCCTATTTCTGCTCCGTACAAAGATATACTCCATACATAGAATTTTATCAACCTCTTGCGGATTTCCTGCTTTATATTTCCCGTTAGCAGGAGTTTCTTTCTTCTGAAAGTGGCTTTTGCTTTTGTTATTCTAGTCCTGATTTCATCTGTACATTTTGCTTCTCACGTTATGATGCTTCCAAGGTATTTATAATCTGAAACTTGTTCTAATGGCTTTCCTCCAATGCTTATGTTCAAATTTTCTTCTTCTTTACTTGATATTCGCATAACCTTGGATTTCTCTGTATTAATTTCCATACCGTATTTTCTACCTGTTACCACTAGTCTATTTATCATTTTCTGGAGTTCCTTTTCCTTTCTTGCTAGAAGTACTTGATCATCCGCGTATTTCACTGTTCTTATAATCCTTCCTCCGATTTTGAAATCTCCCATGCCTTCTAACGCTTCCTGCATTAGTCTCTCTCCATATATATTGAATAGAATCGGCGATAGCCCTGTCTTACTCCTCCACCGATATGTACTCCGCTGGTGTCCGTATTCTCCAACCTGACCTTTACAACTTGAATATATATATATATATATATATGCTTGTTTGTGTGTTCTTGCGCTCGTGTACGTCTAAGTTATAACACCCGCAGGATGTGAATTTCCTCTCCTCCGTTAACAACGTTAGTATGAGAGAGATATCGATTAAAGTCACCCGTAAATAAAGGTTAAGTGTCTCGAAGAGGGAGGAGTTAATTTACACTGCGATGAATCAAAAGCGACCACAAAAAACACTCCAGACTCAGAAAACAGGAAACCTAAATTCAGGCGATAGTTAATCCCAACCATAAAAAAGTCGACCCTTAGGTCACTCTCCACTGATATGAGCGCCCACATCTAAAAAGACACAACGACACTGCCTTCAAATGGGCAGAAACATGTGCGTAAAAGGGAGAGGGCTGAAAAAAACGGAGAGAGGAGGGAGAGAGAGAGAGAAGAGTAAGAGAGAAAAGGAGATAAGGAGGTTGAGGAGAAGGAAAAAAGGAGTGTTTGCTCGTGGTGGCGGGTGAAGGGAGGGAGATATAAGGGGAGAGAGTTGGGAGGGGGAGAGTGAGAGGGAGGAGGGGAGGTGAGAGGAATGGAGGTAAGGTGATGAGGAGGGTCAGACGAGGGAGTGGACAGGAATGAAGGAATTGAATGGGTTTATATTATACGTACGATTTGCATATTCACTGCCTAAGATTTAATCATTTTCTTATACTTTTTCTGATGCAAATCATATTTATATTAATACTTTATATATATACTAGCGGGCGCGCGGCACCATCTCGCCGCTGTCCGATTCTTTTTTTTTAAACTTTCATCAGGAAACTCATTGTCTTTTGCGTCTGTGGCCGACTTAATTTTAAGCTCTTGTGGTATTCACCTTAGCAGCCTATGGAAATCCATAGAAAACCATAGGCAGAATAGCCGGTACGTAAACTCAGTGAGTTATATAAGTACCTCTGGGAAAACAACATTCTTCGCCTTGGCTCGGTTCTGTTTAGATAAAATCCGCAGCGCATCTCTCCGTCGTATCCGTGACATAGATACGTAGAGTTGCCAGTGTCCAAAATTCGATGACCCAAATGTACGCTAAAACTTTTACAAAAATATGCCGCGTAAACAAATCGTTTTGAATTTCCTTTAACTTCAGGTGGAAAACTCTTGCCACAATGTCGGGACGATTCAAAGGTGATTCATTTTCTTAAATGCACTCCTGAATTTCAATCCATTTCGGTTTGCATGTAACCGTGATGAAGAAATCTGGTTTCCCAAATCGACGTAATATAGACATTGAATCTTGATACGCTTGAACAAACGATCTTGGACTTCCTGTAAATGAAGCTGGCAAAATCAATCTTCTTCCAATGACAGCGTTGTTGTCTGCAACTCCAGCTTCTCCCACGTAATCGATATGTCCGTTGTATGTTTCTGCACGAAGTTCCACCTGATGCGTTCTTATGTAATTGAGGCGATTTTGCTCCATTTTCACATATGAATCAACTGCATATTGTTGAAACAGCTTTCCCGCTTTATGGATTGTAGAAAATTCATCTCTTCTTATGGCCAGACGATAGCAGTAATATTACTTCTGTGATATTCGAACTCGCTGTCTCCCAATATCTTGCTTCTGAAGTCCTTCATGCCAACCGAAATCGCCCAACTGGAATAAAAGCGGATACGTCATCGGATCGCATTACCTCCGAAGTTGTCATATGCTTCTCAGCCCACCACCTCGTAGATAAACAGCAACACTCCGTCTCAAGGATACTTCACCATCTTCAGACACACAACCGCAACTTCATTCACTGTTGGAAAATTGTAACGTCTTCTGTCCACTTCATTAGCGTCAAAAGCCATGGTAACCTTCCTCACTCCACGTTGCTCATGTTCTACCAACAGTTCTTCAGCTTCAGCTACTTCCTTCATCATCTTGTACGACGGTACAAATGGGTTGACGGACACCAGTAGGCGATCCAGCTCATCCATTAGTTCTGGAAGACATCCAACGTTTGCTGGATTTCCAAGACGTTCTTGTAAAGCTTCTTCAGAATCCATAAAATAAAGAGCGCCATAATTTAGTTGATCGTTTAGTGATGGAACTGCTGGACCAATACGATGATAAACCATACCGTGTATTCTAAAACAAAAAGGCCCTTGTCCTTGTGGCATTGACAGTTTTGCTCCCATTGAAACCATTGCCAAGGCGTTGTTGTAATTTCTTATGTACTGCTTCAAATTCGCAGCATGAGCATGAGTTCCGTTGAACAAATCCTGAAGCAACTGTGGAACGACTCGAAGAGGTTCAAAATTGCAGCAAGAATTGAATTCATTTCCTCTTCGTCATTTTTCTCCACTAAAATGACTGACATTAAGCGAATGTCATTCAGTTCTACATTTCCAGGCCGTTTCGCTGCGCGATGAAATCTTCCCAGTGCTTGCTTTCGACGCCTCGCTTCCTGATATCTTCTTTGTTCTCTTTCTTCCGAATTTTCTCTTTCTAACCGTTGCCGTCGATTCTGTGATAGCGTTGCCAGACGTTGCTGGCGTTTCTCTTCTGTCTCCATTTCCAAACGTTGTCGTCGATTCTGTGAAACTCTAGCCAATCTTGCCTCTCGTTGCAATTCTGTCTCTTCTGCTAACCGTTCTTGTTGACGTTGTGACATTCGAATTAATCTTTGCCACTTCTATTCTTTAGTCTCATTGGCACGTCGCAATCGGGCGCTAACACGGTAATATTCCCGTCGGTCGCGTTGAGAAGTATTTGAACATGTCGGTTCCATCCTTCGAAATAAGTTAATTTGAAAAATTCTAAACCCACACTAACTTATGTAACAGTCACTTCCGGTTTTAGCACCAAATTCCTCTTGAAATAATGTAACTGTAAATAATTATTTATTATTAGGTAATCAATAATACTCGCATCTTTATGTTGATAAATTTTTTTACGTCTGTTGCTATGCAAGTTAATACCGTAATGGACAATTCAGAAACCAATTTTGCTTTCCCTAGCCCTTATATGATCTGTAAGGCCTAGATTTAAAAATATATTAAATACAGCAGAACCTCATAAATCCGACACCCTCAGGACTTAGCGCGAGCCGGATTTTAGAAAATTCCGGTTTTTTTAATGTTGCACATTGCCTAAGTATCCAGGGGCAAATCGGCTTTATGCTGGATAAAACAAAAGAAAGTTTTTTGTAATCTATATAATATATTTCAAAATTTAATCAGAAATCACGCCATAATATTTTAAAATATGAAATACATACACAAAATGTATGTAAATAAACATGCAAAATATTAAATAAATCATAATAGACGCCTTGCCCACCTGTCACCCTTGGCTACGTCACTGCACCTTCATACCATATCACGGCCTATACGTAAAAAATAAATAAAATACATAACAATGAAATCCAAAATTTACGCTAAAACTTATAAAAGAAAGAATCATTAACAAGTGGACGAATTTGGAATAAGGTCATAGCAAATTTAATGCCAATTTAATACCAATTTACACGTTTCGTTTCTACTCCCGATGGCTAGACGATAAGGTCGAGACAGCGTCTTTAGTTGCGGGAGTGCAAGTTTCATTTCATTTCAGTGTTGGAAGCTTTTTGAACATATCACACAGATTACTTCATACATAGTGATCATTCCTTAATAAGTTTATCTTTAATTAGATACAAATTCATCATATCCTGTGATTCGATGCATGATCGCTGCTCTAAAGCCGATATTGTATCAGTGACTAATTCTATGCAACGGTCTAATGAAGGCTTGTTTGCAGCTGCATTGTCATCATCGTCACTTTCACTTTTTTCATAATTCTCACGTTCGGGTTCCAAAACCATTTTAACTATTCCTCTGTCAGTTAGCTGATTCACAGGCACTTCATAGTCGATTTCCATCCAGTTTTCAACGTCTTCTTCCAGACCCTTCGTGAAAGCGTTATTCGTCGATCCCTTAGCAAATTCCATAATTTCAGACACCAATCTCTTTTTGTCACTAACATTGAAACCTAGAAAATCTGGTGGTTATTCATCACATTCTTCAAACATGCTTCCAGGCCACAAATTATGGCAGGCATTTTTCAGTGTTGCGGCCGTTACATCAGTCCACGCTTTAGCTAGAGTCCAAATCGAGTCCTTAATGTTAAATTCCTTTTTAAATCCGTCAACACCTTGGCCTCTATTGCAAGCAACAAGCAATTTCTGCATAAATTGCTGTCTGTAGTAGCATTTTAGTGAGTGTAATATTCCCTGATCCATAGGTTGAATAATAGATGTATAATTTGGAGATAAATAAACCACGCGCACGTTACCCAATACCAAAAGTGATGGATGGACAGGACAGTTATCTAATGTCAGAATTATTTTACAATCATCACCTAGTCCCTTAGATTTACAATGAGCACGTGCCTCCGGTGCAAAATAATTCAAAAACCAATCCAACATTAATTGAGAAGTTATCCATGCACGTTTATTAACACGGTAGTTGACAGGAAAATTCCTTACACTCTTTAAAGCAAGAGGGTGTGCTCTTTTACCAATTACAGTTAGCTCTAGTTTGTGCGTACCTGCTGCATTTGCGCACGCAAGAACCGTCAGCCTCTCCTTTGACTCCTTCACTCCAAATGCCATATCCTCATCGGCGGCTGCAAGTGTGCTCCGAGGAAGACATCGCCAAAATAATCCTGTCTCGTCCGCGTTATATATTTGCTCTGCAGTAAAATTTTCATCCGAAATTAACTTGGTAAACTCTCTACAAATGCTTCGGCAGCATCCGAATCGGCACTAAGTTTTTCGCCAGACACTGCTAATTTTCGTATTCCATGGCGAAGCTTGAAGCGATGATGCCAACCATGCGAATAATCGCAAGCTTTATTGATTTTGAAATCGTCGTGGAATTTCTTTGCTTGCTGTATTAGCAATAGCCTGATACCGGTACACTTTCACTTCTTCTTTGTCGAAACCATTCAAACGATACTCTATCGATATCGTTGACCCTGGAAGTGTGTAATGTTTTTCGGTCTTAAAAGTGTCACTGTCTGCATAAAATGTCAGCAACTCACTTTTTTGGTTCTTCAAGTCATACACAGTAGAACTGCCTACGCTACATTCTTCACAAAGTCTCTCAACTGAAGCACCTTTTTCAAGTTTTCTAAAAAAATCTACTTTTTGTTCATTAGAAAGGGATTTATGTTTACGCTTCATAATACTACTGGAGGGGTTTTCAGCTTTTTTTGAAGACATTCCAATATGAACTTGAGCAATATCACACTTATGAAAGGCACATGGGATCGCTACGAATCTGAACACGCGACTGTATACAAGTTATACATACTGTTATACTGTGGAAACTATTCCCTAACACGTACCAACATGTATTGGTCAGCTGACAATTGGACTCACTCACACATACAATGTAACTGCTGCCGTCAAATTGGTTCTAGAATTCGCGAATTTTGATGCGAAGCGGTGCGTTTATCGTTCCATAGTGGATTAGGCTACCCGCGGCAAAAATTTTAAAAAGTGCACTTTTCAAAAACCGCCGGATTTTTGATAATTCCGGATTTTCGAGTGCCGGATTTATGAGGTTCTACTGTAATTAAAATTCACCCATGGATAAGTAAGCTATAATGGTGGCATGGTATATATTGTATTGTGTGACATCTTATAAATATTTTAGAATGTATGTGTATGTTCTTTATACGTTTTTACACCGTTGAAGCTATCGAATTCAAAACTTTCATGGGCCATTCTATAGACCAAGGGAAGAACTTGGTCTAGGTTTGCAGACGGTGGGGTCTCTTATACCCCATGAGGTCAACAAGATACTATTTCCATAAGAATTCATGGGAAATGGTGTGGAGAAACCCCAAAATGCCATGCAGGCCTTCACTGATGTGGATATAAATAAATCTAAATATTAACTTACGATCACGGGAAATGGCTTATTTTACGCAGGAAAGACTGAATATTTTAATTCTGTTCATGTTTCGTGGTATTACATGCTAAATCGCTCGTAATTTTCCTTTAACCGCAAAAGTTATCTGTTTAGATGTCCATTTTCCAGGCGGCAACAAAGCTAAATTTCTTAACTGTTGTCCTCTTCAAAGATTAATGCAAGGAAAATCCACGCCGTGGCACGCCATAGAGGAAGAATAGCTAACGCCAAGAAATGCCTAAATATAGTCTATGAATACTTTTAAAGTGAGTCAAATGATTTTTAAGGAATATTAGAAAATTGTTATCTTTTACTACTAACATTGAAAGATTTATCGCAACATAAATCGATACATATACGTACTTACATTTGTTCGGTAAACAAGATGTTGTTTATTGTTTACGTTTTGGCTAATAGTATTGACATAATCCACATAACTTTAAAGGCTTCGGTGCATCTATCCATGTGAATATTAAGTAAGACGTTAATGCGTACAATACAATACATAAAATAGTAAATGTTAATGTAAGCATCGCTTGCGTAATTAAGGAATGGGGAACGTTTACCCCGAGCAATAAAAATCGTTTGCCACTCTTTCCCGAGCGAAGATTATCAACGAAGAGAAGATAACCATGTAATGTGCTTAAAAAAAATAACATCCCTAATCTAATTTAATTTAAAATTTATGCTTGAGCCTATTTGCGTTAATAAACATCATGGATGTATAATATAATGGTTCTACTTATAAAGAGATAAGATTCTAGCATTCAAACGATGATAGGAAGATTCAACTGCTTTGATTGAATCGTTAGAAACGCTTCCCATACGCAGTTAACCACAGTTAACTGAATATTTATCCGTAAATATTTATGTTGCTATGTATAAATGTTGACATTGCTACAGCAATTATTTCGATGCTTAAATAAAGTGCGAAGCGAATAACGCTATTCTTTTACCTATTTGAAGTTTTAACTGGCATTAATTGAATCGGAGGCAACAATGACGGTCGCCTTGACAACATCCGGAAAGAGTACGAAATATCTGTAAAATTTCAAAAATTGCGTATTTCTGAATGATTCGAACGTGTTACGTGTAAACATCGTAAGAATAAGATAGTATAGAGTTTTATCCGTCGAATATAGGAAAAACGAAGAAAATCGGTCCATATTTACATATTTTAACGAATGAAGGAAAAAAACCTTGCACTCTGAAAAATCGATAATCCCGTGTAAAGTTCTGGGAAAATATAATTGGCTCCTGGATTCGAACCAGGGACTTTATGAAAATGAGAATAGTTTTCTAGGGACCTCCTAGCTTGTAGAAACAAAGCGCAGTTTACCGCATATCTCTACGATGAACGGTTTTTGAGATACAGGGTGGGACGGACGGTATATATTGTATTGTGTGACATATATCTATCCGTGTTTATTCCTTTATAATATGTGTATATATATATATAAGTATATATGTAATTTTTAATCCCTCTTAATTAGTTGCCCTCTATAAAGTCTCATAGCCTTCCAGTACCAGTGCCGTAGAGATCCTTCGCAATATTGTGCATTTGTTCGTTCGTTCATTTTTATCTCACATGGTCAACACATGTTGATTTGATGGCTATTTCAATCGTTAGTCGCCAGAGCCAAATGAAAATTCTTTCCTTTTTTCCTGCATTTTGAAGACGTATATACTGTTCCTCGTTCATCAACGCGCGTAAGGAATTATTGTATATGAAGCGGGTTAAGACCGTAAAATGGCATTTTTAGAAATGACTTAAACCAGGATGAATAACAGAATTCATGGAAAGTGTTGAGAATAAGCGTAGTACACGTTTTCTGTACGCAAGCCTTAATTATTTTGTCACAGCTGATTGAAAAAACCCTTTGACACTCTTCGTGGTTTATAAACGCGCTTGTAACTTCGCAACAAAATATTGCCTCATTCAGCAATTCCTCCGTCGAGTAATCGCCATAGTTGGGTGCACTCTTCGATAGCCGCCTGCGGAAATCCGCAAGATTAGGGGAAATACCGGGATAGGAACCGGACGGAAAAGTGCCTTTCGGTGCTAAATAACGCCGAGCTCTTGCTTCCGCACGCAGAAGAAACGGCTAGCCAGCTAGGTTGCGGCACCGACAGGACGAACATGTCAAACTCGGAAAAACATTACTTCATTAGTTTCCCAAATATCTACATTTTTCATCGGAATTCTTCTTCGTTAAAAGAAAGGAAAATAAAATTTGTTTTAAACGATATATTTGTAGTATGTGTCACCGAGCAATTCCTTCTGGACGTGTTTGAAGCGAAGAAATAAGCGTCCACGGTTGATGTTGGGAGCAGCACAGGCAGGCAACCGTCTCGATTCACACTCTAAAACCTCTCAACGGGAGAAGAAAGGAAAGCATTGAAAGGATAGGCCAAGGAAGGATAAGAAGAATCGTCTCTCCTCTCCTCGGACGTTGAAGGTGGAGAAGGGGAGAAGCGAAGGAGGGAGGAAAGAGATAGAGGGGGCGTAGCGAAGGGGATAAAAGAGAGCAAGAGAAGAGGTTCCACGAATGCGCGCGGGAGGACAGGAAAGGGAGGGGAGTAATGGCGGCGAGGGAAGTGGGCGGGGGAAGGAGGGAATAAAAAATATGAGTCCGAGAGAGAGAGGTGGGGGATGGAGAGGGAGGGAGAAAGAACGAAGAAGAAACGGTTGTGGGGGAGAGTAGAGCTCTGCGGCGAAGGAGAGGGAGGGAGAGAGAGAGGTGGGTGGGTAGATGGGTTGAGCCATAACAGTCTGGCCCTATAGCGAGATATAAATTAGGGTTATTTACTGGTCACCTTGGCATCTCTATAGGAGAGTCGAGAGGAGGAGGGAGGGAAGAGTAGAGTCGTGTAAGGAGGAGGGGAAGAGAGAGGAGAGGAAGAGAGGGGAAAGGAAGAGAGGGGAAAGGGAAGAAAGCATGAGGGAGAAAAGGTAAGAGGCAGTTTGGGAAAGAGAGAAATTGGATGGAGTGGAATAAATGGGAGAGAGGAAGAGGCAAGAGAGGATAGCAGAGGAAGGAAGCGAGAGAGAAAGAGGCGTGCGTGGCAGAGGGCGGATTGCTACGCATAAAAAAAGTTGGGATCGAAAGGAAGGGCAATGCACGGGCGAGAGAACAGCAGGTGCGAGGAGGGGGCGAGGTAGGAAGGGAGGGAGGAAAGGAAGGAGGCAAGGGCGCCGCCCCCTCATCTCAAGGTTGGACCAATTAGTGAGAGGGAGGGAGGTGGGGCAGACGGAGGGAGGAAGAAATCGGAGGACACCTTTAAAATTGACGTCACGGGTGCGTATGAGATGGGTCGGCAGCGGAAGGGAGATGCGGGAGAGGAGGGGCGGGAGAGGGTGAAGAGGGAGGAGGAGAGAGAGCGAGAAGAGGAGAGGAGCTGGGGGAAGGGAGGATGGGGAAGAGGGGAAGAGAGGGAGAGGCGGAGGGAAGGAGAGGTGAGGCAGGATTGAGATGAAGGAGAGGAGATCGGATGTGTGGACGTGGATGGGATAGTGGTGGGAAAAAATAAATGAAGAGCGCAAATCAGAGTGATGTCCAGCAGCAGCTACGAAATGGATGCAAGAGATTAGCCGACTCCTCCAAAAAGAGTGTAAATGAACCGAAGATAAGCATAAAGCAAAGAGTTATAAAATAACAACACACATTTATAAGTACAGAAGCGTTTGCATAACTACGTCATTAAGCAAACCGATTTGTAATAATAGGCTTTTTTTATTTTTCTAAATTTTTTCCTTGTAACTTTGAACATACACAGTTAACTTTTCGATTTTCTTGAAGCAAATATTTTTTCCGCGCATGAATACTACTGAAGATGCACTTGCAGCAATTAAATGAGAGTCAAAACGATAGATATTAAATGTTTCTAGAGTAACAAAAGCGAAATCGCCTACCACTGAAATTGCAAGGCAAACAGCCGCAAAATTCCAGGTGGCCTCAATAGATCGTGTATCGCAATAAAATCGTGCTCGTTATTTGACTCGTGTCACGTTTACGTGCGTGCCGTTAGTCATCCAAGATCAAGGACGAAAAATTCGAAATAACTTATAGAAAATACTATAAACATTGTGAAGTATCAAACTCAACAAACTGCGTGTTTGTGCGTGCGTAGGCTTTAAACATCGAAGTTGCGCACATGCGCAAAACCTAGAGCGAGCTTTAAAAATTGCAGCCGTAGGCAAAAAAGGACAGATGTCGAATATGGCGTCCAAGAGTGGCGATCGAGGAAAAGTGGCACCGCCTCACTCTCTCACTACTGCCTTTACCATCCATCTCCATTCTTCCCTTATTTTCTCCCCGTCCACGAATTCCTCGCCCCTTTCCTCCCGTTTACCTCCGACGCAACATGTACGCAGGTCGAGCAGCGGAAAAAGGCTTCCGTTGAACACGTATGCGGAGTCCATTTGATAATCTAGATAGCTTTAAAGGGTCACATAAGCGATTAAGAAAAGCAGATGCACATTTTGAGTACAAAGCAACGCCATTAGTTGTGATTCATCCATTGCAAGTTCTAAAAAAATGACCAAAAACATTCGATTAATTTTCTGTGTTGCAGTATCAAAATGACACAGCATGGCAGGAGTTTTCAATCGGAAGGAAATACCTCAAGAATTTTGAAGGGGTAGGCGAAGATTAAAAAACACTCTTTAAGGGTTACTTACCATTCTCGCTGAATTAACTCAATGTATCTATTCGGAGAAAGATAAATATACGATTAAAATTTCCTTTTTTCCATAAAGGCGATTATTTTGAGCGGGGAGGAAACCGAGAGATTGCAAATCAGCGAGCTAAACGAGCGAGGTAAAATCGTGCGTGTGTGCGTGTTTCCGCGGTGAGCGCATCCTGGAGTGCGGCTTCTGCAGGAAAAGGTAAAAAATGAGAGGTTGGTAAACCATTTGTGAAATTTATGATATGAGACGAAACGAGGGAAAGAGGAAATGCCACAAAGAGTGGATGGAGTATTCCATTTCCTTCAGGAAATTTATCAGCATCGAATAATGAGATATTTTTAAATATTGCGTCGAAGTTAGTCGTCACTGTGTCGAAGAGATAACGAAGATCACTCGCGGTGAAAGACAGCGGCATTTGAGTTTACATTTAAAGATGTCCATAAGAACTTGTTATTAGGCAGCACCTCAGAGCGCGATGGGCATTGAAGGAATTGAATCATGTGTAATGTTGTGGGAAACCATTATTATTTAAATAAATATACACAATCTCCACAAAAATTAATGTAATACGATCGATTTCGCAGTACTATTGCATCATCAGACCTATAATTAACTTGAGAAATGGAAATATTTTTCAACCTTTCTCCTTCTTGAGTCAATATTTCATTCAATGTTTTCTTTAGGGAATATTTAAAACCATGCCATGTGTATGTATGTATGTATGTATGTATATATATATATATATATATATATATATATATATATATATATATATATATATATATATATATATAATGGAAATTCTCCAATTTGGAATGCAAATTACTGAAAGAATACAAGAGAAAAATTCCTTCAATTCCTCCAAAGAAATTTAAATAAACACTAGGGGCTCCGCCGCTGCGCGTCTCGCGCACCAACCCCGAAAGCTGCCTTCTGCCGCAATGTTCTCTCATAATGATAAATATTTTTAACACTCCACATATTACCTCCGATAAGGTAGCTTCTAGTAATTTTTAATCGCTTCTTTGGACGCACTCTAATGGAAGCTTAGAGAACGAACTCCAACTGGCAAAAAGCGTCATCTCACCTTGTCTAGTAATATAAAGGATTTTTCTTAAGCTGATATGTGTATAAAAAATGACGAGTTGTACTGTAGATTTTCATCTATTTACTTTCATAATCTCAAAAAGTTAATGATTGTATTTGGTTACATTTTACCTAAATAATTAATAAACGGAAAATATATCATACTGGCAAACTTCATATCTAGGCTTACGTGGAGCACATCTTGTCGTAATCCAAACCTACATATTACGCTTTCAAATAAGAATAAAAATGGACTTATATCCATATATATATATATTTCCCTTCCAACTGCCTCACTTCACTGCCTCAAAGTCGGCGGAAGGGTGTAAACGGAGGCTAAAGGGCGAAGAACAGTGGTGTCCTCGGACACTGGTAGGTTCAACCATGCTGTGAAGTCTTTCTGCAATATCTCCGGCCAAAGTGAAAGAGGTACTCACCAACCCGCTCTGGGCCAGCGTGGTGTTTTAAGGCCCACAATCCCCCCATGACATGTACACCCATAAAAAACGGCCCTCATTCTCCGGAGGCTGGATTGCCTCTGACCGTGGCAGTGGTCAGAAACAAGGCATGAAGGCAGAGGGTGCTAAGAATCCCCGGAGGTTAAACGCCCACTGCCACTCTTTCTCATCCTTACCCAATTCCTTTAACCTCAACCTAACTACCTTTAACTGCCGGACTTTGTCCAGTGAAGATAAACTTCAAGAGCTCCAAGAACAACTGCAGAAGATCAAGTGGGACATTTTAGGGCTTAGTGAGGTGAGAAGAAAAGGTGAAGGCCTATTGGAGTTGAAGAGTGGAGATATTTTTTATTACAGGGGAACTGACACAGGAAGAACAGGAGGAGTTGGATTCATCATCCACAAAAAATTGAAGAATAATATCGTGGAAATGGAAAGTTCATCCGAGCGGGCAGCTAGACTAGTGCTTCAAATAAATAATAGATATCAACTTCAAATAGTCCAAGTTTACGCGCCAACATCATCATACTCGGATGAGGAAGTGGAAGATTTCTACCAAGAAGTTGGGGAACTGCACGACAAAGGAAACTGCCATCTAAAAGTGGTCATGGGTGATTTCAATGCCAAGGTAGGAGAACAAAAGGAAGACGACAGCGCAGTTGGAAAATGGGGCTATGGTGACAGAAATGAACGAGGGGACCGGCTTGTAGACTTTGCTGAATGTACTAGTCTATATATAATGAACACTTTCTTCAAAAAGAGTCCCAATAGAAAATGGACCTGGAAAGGACCCAATGGTACCAAAAACGAAATTGACTACATACTAGTCAATAAGAAGCAATTGGCTGAAGACTGTTCCGTCCTCAACCAGTTTAAAACTGGAAGCGACCATCGCTTGGTAAGATGCAGAATAAAATTCAACTCAAAGTTAGAAAGACAGAAGCTTATAAAGAAGAAGCCTAAGTCTATTATCAACACGCAGGTGCTAAAAGAACGAAAAGAAGAATTTCAGCTCCAACTGAAAAATCGATTCAGTGCACTGGAAGACCAAGAAGTTGAATCTCAATTTATAGAGATACTCAAGGAAACTGCTGAAGAAATAGGCGGAACAGTTGAAACAAAGCCAGAGAAAAAGTTGACCGAAAAAACAAGACTGCTGATGGAAAAAAGAAGGAAAATGATAATTACTAATGATCCTAAAGAAATGATCCATTTTGCAGAACTAAACAAAACTATAAGGAAGTGCATCAAGGAAGATGTGAAAAAAATATAACTATGAGCTAATCGAGAAAGCTATAGAAAACAATCGAAGTTACAAGAAAATGAAGCAACATCTCTCGATCGGAAAGAGACAGCTGGTGGCCCTGATGCTAGAAGACGGCTCCATAACCCATAGTAGGAAACTAATCCTGAAACGGGTACAAGAATTTTACACCAAGCTGTATGAGGATCCTCTAGGAAATGAGGAAGTAAATGATGATGGAATCATGCCCACCGAAGAGGTCCCAGATATCCTTCCCGAAGAGGTGAGACACGCAATCAGAAGTATGAAGAATGGAAAAGCATCTGGAATGGATGGTATCACAGCAGAAGTATTCAAAGCAATGGGTAATCATACGGAAACAATTCTCGCTAAGATTTTTAATTCCTGTCTGAGGAAGAAAAAGATACCAGAAACATGGAACCACGCATGTATTATCCTTCTGCACAAGAAAGGTTCCAAAGAAGACTTGAATAACTACAGACCGATCAGCCTACTGCCAACAGTCTACAAAATATTCACCAAAATACTCACTATGCGCCTTCAAAACCATCTTGATTCTGCCCAACCCAGAGAGCAAGCTGGATTTCGCAGTGGGTATAGCACGATGGACCACATCCAAGTCGTGAGAGAGGTAATCAGTCGGACTAACGAGTATGAATTACCTCTATGTATGTGCTTTATCGACTACGAGAAAGCATTCGACTCTGTCCGAACTTCGTCGGTGTTACGTGCACTAAAGAAACAAGGAGTAGAAGAAAGGTACATAACCTTGATCAAGAATATCTACGAAAATGCGACAACATCTGTCCAGCTGCATGAAGAGACGAGTGCCTTTAAGGCCGAAAAGGGAGTGAGACAAGGAGATACTATGTCCCCTAAGTTATTTACAGCAGCTCTAGAGGAAGTATTCAAAACGCTAGACTGGGAGGAAAAAGGCATAAAGGTAAATGGAGAATATCTGAGTCACCTGCGCTTTGCAGATGATATCATACTGTTCGCAGGGAGCGCAGAAGAGCTCCGTAGAAGAACTGAAGAGCTTGAGCAAGCAAGCCGCGAAGCTGGACTTAAGATGAATCTTAATAAAACAAAGGTTATGTACAACTCCTTCACAAATTCTGAGAAGATACATATCAACGGAGCAGAACTCGGAGAAGTAACCAGCTATGTTTACTTAGGTCAGCTCATCACTACTGATGGTTCGCTTCTTGGAGAAATTAACCGGAGAGTGAAGATGGCATGGAGTGCTTTTGGCAAGAATGCGAACATCTTTAAATCAAATATTCCAGTCTTCCTAAAAAGGAGACTGTATGACCAATGTGTTCTGCCTGTTCTGACATATGGTTGTGAAACATGGACCATGAATGCCAGGATGATACAACGCCTGCAAACAACACAGAGGAGCATGGAGAGATGCATGTTAGGGATCACCCGAAGAGACCGCAAGAGGAACGACTGGGTAAGAAAGAAGACGGGAGTCTGTGACGTGATTAAAAGAGCGAAGGTGCTAAAATGGCAGTGGGCGGGCCACACTGCTAGAAGAAATGACCAGCGTTGGACGTCCAGTGTCATCGAATGGATCCCAAGAAACATCAAGAGACCGAAAAGAAGACCGAAAGACAGGTGGGACAGAGAGCTTGTTAAGTTCTTGGGGCAAACTTGGAGGAGGGAGGCAGTTGACAGGGAAAACTGGAAGAGTCTGGGGGAGGCCTTCGTCCGTCAGTGGACTGAAAAAGGCTGATGATGATGATGATGATGATATATATATTTAGGGCAACTAGGTGTTGAAGGAAACCCAGTGAGCACTTACCGGAAGGAGAGCCGCTGGGGTGTTGGAGAGAGACATTTGTGGAAGTTATTGGAGCTTTCGGGATGATCCCTTCGTCAGTACATGAGAGACAGTTGTGTCTCTCTTGTGCTGACGAAGGGATCATCCCGAAAGCTCCAATAACTTCCACAAATGTCTCTCTCCAACACCCCAGCGGCTCTCCTTCCGGTAAGTGCTCACTGGGTTTCCTTCAACACCTAGTTGCCCTAAATATCCTCATTTACCTTTCCTCTTCCGTAAGTTTATATATATAAATATAAATAAACAAATATATATATATATATATGTATATACAGGGGGTGAGGCGGCGAGGCAACCGCCTCATGCGCCTCTCGAAAGGGGGCGCCAAAATTTGACAAAAATGAATACCTATCAAAATAATTTCATAAGGCCAGCCAGTGCCCGAGGCGTCAATATAGTTAGAGAGTTTAAACGACTTTTATGTATCTATCCATTATTGCAAAATTCCCTTTTGTATTCCAAAGTGAATCACATATTAACAAAGCGGCAACTTTGTATTTATTACAACAAAGCGTATAGTTGAACATAAAAATTACATATGGTACAACACATAAAGGTACCTCACATTGTTTGCACCAATAACTTGCTTCTTTTCTCTTCATTTATTTCTTTTTTTTTTGAGATGCAAATCACACACCTTTTTCCTGAATGCGACTGATTAGACGTACAGTAGGTCGTAATGGTGTTTCTATAGATGGTTGTCTTGCCCTCTTTGCTTTTGGTTTACTTTCACTGTATTTTTCTCTCCTGGCATTCACTTGCTTAAAATTTAGGTGACTAAATTACTCACGTTTTTTGTATATTACATTTGCAATAAAATTGTTATATCCAATAAATTGTGAAACATTTTCACGTAATATTTTTAGTGTCTTCCTGACAGTAGAGTAGGTGACGATGCACTGGTCCGCAAGTTTGACTCGTCCCATCCCTTTGCTGCAGTCAACACTCATTCTCGCAAGAATCAAAGTAGTTTCATGGTTACTACGGAGAATTATTGCAATATAAGCTGCATGAATGGTTTTCCTAACCTTAAGTCTATTTAAGACGCATCTCCTATCGTGTTTAGGTAGTACCATTGAATTTGTTCTCTTCCCATTACAGGTGATACGGAATTGTGATTCCCACCAATTTCTTCAATTTCCCATATCAACCCTTTATTTCATTCGTCAACCCCAAAGTGCTTTTCATTTACCCCCTTTTGCACGTCCCTGTGTAGCGTAATGGTCATTCTGTGAGGAAGTGCCGTGTATATTTGAGTGTGAGGAATTTTTCTCATCGCTGGAGGAAAGGGATTTATTTCTTCTTCCACCGCTGGAACGTTTACACCACAGAAAAGGTAGGAAAGTTCGTACCTCTCATCTAAGGAATAAAATCCTCCATATCTCCCTTTAACCTCAGGTCTGGTTGACTGGCGTTTAGGTCGTCGCAAGCAAAGGTATCCGATTGATACGAAAATTAGTGTGCCCAGAATATTCAATTTGGATATGACGTAATTATAAATGGGTTGAGTGAGTGTAAGCCTTTCGTTAAATATGGACGAATGGGTTTTATTATAGAAAGTAAAAGACGATTCGCCAACTATATCCTCGCACCGAATTAAATGAATTCAACTGACAATCAGTTTCGTGCGGCGTTATTTTATTTGGAGTAAGCTGGTTGACAGACACTTCACCTCTTAACTGCGTCGACCGCTTATACTCGTCAACCTGTGTTTTCAATGGATGCTTGTGAACTTCTTTTAAGCTTCGTAGTGTATTTCTTTTGCTCTCAGCTGGTTACTCTAACCGGTTACACAGGTTAAACTTACCTATTACATATTAACACCTATTGGTGTGGGAGTTGTATTATCTGATGTATGATTGAATTTCTCCTACAAAAATATTAGGTATGCTCCGTGATCATGTTGATTTTGCACAGAGATATCGCTTTTACGAGTATTAGGCTTTCTTCTAAAAAGCGGAAATCTTTGGTTAATATTTAGGTTATTTACATTTTAGCTGGCAAAAAATTAAACCTCTAATGAGTGTTGACTGCAGCAATGGGACGAGTCAAACTTGCAGACCAGTGCATCGTCACCTACTCTACTGTCAGGACGACACTAAAAATATTACGTGAAAATGTTTCACAATTTATTGGATATAACAATTTTATTGCAAATGTAATATACAAAAAACGTGAGTAATTTAGTCACCTAAATTTTAAGCAAGTGAATGCCAGGAGAGAAAAATACAGTGAAAGTAAACCAAAAGCAAAGAGGGCAAGACAACCATCTATAGGAACACCATTACGACCTACTGTACGTCTAATCAGTCGCATTCAGGAAAAAGGTGTGTGATTTGCATCTCAAAAAAAAAGAAATAAATGTAGAGAAAAGAAGCAAGTTATTGGTATTACTAGTATTCCTCTTTCCACTCACAACTTTAATAAATAATTGCGCATAATTAAGCAAATCGCGAAAGCCAACGGTTATCAAGACTCACTCATTGACAGACTTCTTTCTAGAAAACAAAGGAAAATCCTCCTTAGTAACATCTTTACCAACCTGACGACCCCTGATGACAAGAAGGCACGTTGGTGCCGAATGCTATACACTGGAAATCTATCACTCAACATCTCCAGTTCCTTTCCTAAAGATACACTAAAACCAGCTTTCTACAACAACAATTCAATTGGGATGTCATTATTAAACGGAAAAGATAAAATTGACCTTTTTTCTAAAAGTGGTGTTTATAAACTATGCTGTGCAGATTGTGATGCTATATACATAGGCCAGACAGGGAGAAATTTTATTACTAGGGCCAACGAACACAAGCAAGCTTTCTCCATCAAATCCGACTTCTCATTTTGCTAAACACCTGTTCGAAAATAACCACTCCTCTGACTTCACTCCAGAAATTATCCACGTCGAACGGAAAGTTTTTACGCTTAATCATCTTGAACAGTTGGAAATTCTTTTACATTTGAAAAAACCAGCACTCTCACTAATGACCATTTGTTTTTAAGCCACTCTCCATTACTAGCCTCTATTTTACCGGCAGCTACCTCAAATTCGAATTCCTACCATCCCTTCCCCCTCTTCCTTGTTACCACGTTCCTCTCTTACTCCCTACCTTCCCCCTCCCTACCTTCGTACTCCCCCCTTCCCCCCCTTCCGCTTGTCTATATATTTCGCTGCTTCACCCACTTCCCTCACCTGATGATGACTATGACTAGTCGAAACATGTCAACTTTTACTTTTGACTAGTGGAACTTTTACCAATAGTTTTTATAGTTTCTACCTTTTTGGTTTTACTGTTTTTATGGTTTTACTGTTTTACTGATTTTATTAAATATTCATTTCTTCATCATAAATAATCCATTTTCTTCCTATTTTAAAATATTGCATGCACACGTAAGGAAATTAAACGTTTGTTTGTGAGGCTGTTTATGTTAGCAATAATGAAGAAGTAACCATGCAAGAAATTTTCAAAGTTCAACTCCAATGAAGACATTCTGGTGTGATTTTCTTGATAACGGCAACTCTTACGATAATAATGTAAAGAAAAAGAAATACTCTTCTTTACAAGTTCTGCAAGTTTTATTCGAAAAATATTTTAATATGAGCAATACTTTACGAGATATGACGGAAAGTTCATTTTTGTCACCAGTAAAGTGGTACCCCTGATTGTCTTACGCCATTAGTTTTTGCGATTTTCTTATCACCTTTGATTTTAAGCCCTTAATATCAAATTTCATCAAAATCCGTTGGGTAGAAGCCGAGAACGAAAATGCGGACGGACGGACGGACAAGCCGACGACAATAGGCCTTCACGCTGGAAGCGAAACGCACCTAAAAAGATGAACTCAGCACTCTTGCCTTCTCAATTTCTGAAACAACCACTTTCACCAGTTTTAAATGGTTTTCAAACTTAGAAGGGAACTTGATTCAATTCAGTTAAAATAACCACATAACAAACTTCTTATTCCAAAGAAAATCCTTTTATAATATGCAATGGTAACCTAGAATTCATTCATTCTGAAAAGTGAATAAAAGTACCATGTACATGTATTTCTTTCAACTAAAATAGCCACTCTTAACAGATTTTAATGGATTAATGAATTAGCATTTCAATTTCATGAAATAAGCAGAATTCCGGTAACAAAAAAATTTGTTCAATCTTCAATTGCCTCTTATAATACTTTAAATAGATTTTGGAATAAAATGAACCTTAATATCGTTTAGCGTCCGCTCACCACTCTGGACTTCTCAGTTTCCGAAACAACAACTTTCAATACTTTTAAATTGATTTTTGTTTGAAATATACTTGAATCAATTCAGTACAACTTCCACTTTACATACTGTAAATTCCAAAGTAACTCCTTTTATAATAGGCAATGCTAGCCTAAAATTCATTCATTCTGTAAAGTGAATAAATAAATTTCTTTCTTTAAACTATAATAGTCACTGTTGTTAGATTTCAATGGATTATAAGCCTTAGAACTTACTCTGTAATAAATAAGCACCAAAATTCCTTTTATAAAAACAAATCAATTCATTAAAAGATCCACTGTTTCTTCTTCGAAAATTGCCTGTTAACAGTTTTAAATGTCCTTTTAATTTTAATTGAATTTAATTTATATTCGTTTCCAAACTTCGGCCATTGTTACGAAATTAATTCGAGGAATAACAATATAAATTCGTAATAACGTATGGTTTACAAAGAATTTAATTTGAGAATGCTTTTTATTTCCAATTTTTCTAAAATGACACTGTTGATACTTAAAATTTTTTATATTTACGTTAATATACTTATTTTCCACAAAATACGCCAATCTCTCCCCTTCCTTCCTCTCCCTCTCTCACTTTCTCTCGCATTGAAGCACTCAAGGCACGCTTATTATAATAGTAATTTGAGGTGTAACAATGATAATGGTCGACATAGCAACATCACGTTAAAATGGCGAGATTTCCACAAAATATGCAAATTAAACGTTTAACATGGAATATTTCGAACTGTGGGCGAAAAAAGACGAACGGAATAGGAAACTATAAATTTTTCTTCAAAATGGTCCAAATCCGAAGGTCGTCTGTTAATTTCTTCTAATTTTAATTTCCAAATGAATAAAAGCCTGCACGTCGAAAAATCGCGTTTTACATGTAAAGTAATGGGAAATGGAAATGCCTCTCTTGGAGACGAACCAAGGAATTTTTTCGCGATTTAAATTTGTCATTCTCTGAATAAGTGTTAATCAAGCATCCCTACCATATTTCGAGTTTCTATCATTATTATTGCGTTTGCATAGCGTGAGCTACCAACCAAGCAACCAACCAACCAACAGACGACGGCTATTATTATATAAAATGACGCAGTTCCACCATATGAAAGCTTCTACCATTGATTATATGAAGAAATGAACTTTAAAACGCTATTACCCTTACGTATAGGTATATCATTTCTTTCTAATACTCCACTGCACGAAACGCGCCCATTTGTGATACGTTGTAGACTTTCCTAACTTGTTAATTTACTTTCTAAGCCCAGGGCCGGCTCAACCATACAAGCAGACCAAGCGACCACTTTGGGAGCCGAATTTTTTGGGGCTTTGAGTCACAAATATTTGGAAAATATCTACATAATTTTGTTTTCGATAGATATAGTTAGTGTTTTATTCTTGAAAATATAAGTAAAAATTCGACCTCAAAACACTGTTCAGCGGGTAACAACGAGGCGAAGACTTCCGGAGATAGATAAATAAAATAAAGAACTCACGGAGACATGGACATTGCTGAAGATGACAGCGTTGCCGTCGAAACGCGCGTCCTGAGTGATTCTGCGAGTCTTCTGTGCCTTGGCACATAAGTACCGCCTTTACGATGATTTGGAGGTATTTTTCCAATTTTATTCAGCTGGAGATACCATTTGGAAAAACAAAGCCTTACACAAGCGGAGAAGGGATTGGAAAATCTGACCAGGTTCCAAAGCCTCTTTCATCTTGGGAACCCTTGAAAATGTTCCCTACTGATCAACTTTCGAGTCTTAGGGCGAGGGCGGCAGGGGTGATGCCCGTTTTCCTTTCCCGCCTCTCCTTTCTTAATCGCCCTTCTCCCACCCTCCAAGGGAAGGCATACTCTCATCCATCCCGCGCCTAACTATGGTCAAAGAGTGCATTGCCCCCGGGGGAATATCATCTGGGGCGCAAAACGAAGAGACCACCGGCAAGAAATATTGGTGGCGGCAAAAACCCCCGGCAGGGCTTCGCGTCCCTCCGTGTCTTATATTTCTGTTTCATTGTTTTTTCTTGGAATATTCAAAAAGCTTATCCATTCTGGGGAATATCAATCAGCTATGAAGCGCGCCCCATGCTGCAATCTCACTATTCTCACTTAGTAATGAGAAAGAGCTAGGTGACACTCTGTTGGCCTGTGTCTTAAATTAGTTCGATATAAATATTTTGTGCGATTTCAAGAAGGAAGGAATGTGATACGTTCTACGTTTTCTACTAGTAGATCAACGAAATACCTTTTACTGAAAGGAACAGGGTTTATAAAGGTGTCAGTATTTCATATTATATTAAACATTTATTGAGAAACGTAGAAAAACCATTTTCATTTATTTTTGCAGTAAAATCATGTATACTTTAAATCCATATTTATTAATTTTATTTTCGGTAAAATCACGACAAAAACTGAAAAATAAAACAATTTTGCTTGATAGGTGGTGGTGCAAAGAGTAATTTTTAATGCGCGACTGACTAACATCATGTTTTTTATGTTTATAAATCTAACAGAAGATCTGAGTCCTGTCAACTTGCGTTATTTTATGAGCTAAATTGCATTTCAATTAAATAGATTTATTCTTTTCGAGTTTCGGGTTTCTTGATTATGGGCTAATTGGAAACCTTTGCGTGTTAATATTTTATGTTATTTTATTGTTGAAAATAGTAGATTGAAAGATATATTAGTTGTATAACTTCAAAATTATCGCTTCCCTTTTTAATTAAAACAGTCCACATAAATACGGAGTAAATGTATTTTGTTGTACAAATATCAATTAATACTATCAATAATTGTTAGTGTTAGTATATTTTCAATATTACTTTTATATAAAGTTAAGAGGCCAACCTTACTATTTTACAGTTTTTAAAGCGGACGATGGTTGGCCATAAAAAATTATCTGGTGTTGAATATCACAAAAGAAAGGCTACTTTTAAAAACAAACATTGTCTGAAAATTACTAAAAAGCCCTAAACTTGACCTTTCAGTATGTATTAAAGCCATTGATCAAACTATTGATTTTTTTAAAAAGATTATCGCACGACAGGATTCAACGACATGATAGTAGCAGCAGAAAAAATCGCGAAGAACTAGAAATTGATCCAGTGTTTGTTACTGAAGAAAGACTAAGAGTACGGCATAAGCATAAGTAATTAGATCACGAAGAAAATAATTTTTTCATTGATCCCAAAGAGAATTTTAAAATAGATTCTGACTCAAATACTATGAAAATTAAGCTATGTATAGTTGAGATTTTTCATAAATATAAGTGATTATGGATTTGAATAAATAGATTTTTATTATTTCCTATCGTTTTCGACTAACATATAATAAAATTACTTAGTAAAAAAATTAAGGGGTGCCATATTATATCTCGCCTCAGGCGGCAAAATGTCTGGGCATGGCCCTGTGTGTGTGTGTATATAGTAATTATCTTGTGCCGAAGAAGGGCGGATGCCCGAAAGCTCCAAGCAAAAGCCTTCCTCTATCGCCATGGACGTCCACAACACCAAGTGTCCACTGGCTCCCTCCTATCCTTCTCAACTACTAGTTGCAGTCCTATATATACATTGTGTGTGTGTGTGTGTGTGTGTAGTATGTATCTTTTTCGCCATTAAAAATAAGACTTCTAATTAAATGTGATGCTTAAATATCCACGAGAAATTTATAATAATCTACCATACGAGTCGTTATAACACTGAAGAAAATAATATAGCAGAGGATATCAATCAAAACCACAAAATCCAATCAAATTTTGGTATTACAAAATACATTAAGGACGAAGTGTACATTTCGTATCAACCTCCATTAGAACACACATCTAACAATAAGTAAGCAAAAGAACTCCGAGAATTAGGATGAGGGCGAAGAGGAAGAAGACGAGAAACGAGAAGACCTGGCGACGTGAACGAGTGCAGGAAAAGAGGAAAGAGAAGGGAGATAAAAAAGATGGTGCGGAGGAGGAGGAAGAGGAGGCGGTTATCGCTCGTGAGGAGAAGGGAGGCAGCAGCTCGGTGGCCTCGTTAAGGAGCAAGAAAGAGAGATGCGACTCCTCAACTCTCTCGGGAAAGAGGGAGAAGGAGGAGAGGTGCTGTGGTGTAGGGGGAGGAGAGAGGGAGGAGGAGAGGTGTTGTGTGGGGGTGGAGAGGCGCTGTGGCGTAAGGGTAGGATAGGGGGAGGAGAAGAGGTGCTGTGGTGTAGGGGGAGGAGTGGTGCTGTGGTGTACGGGGTGGAGAGAGGGAGGAGGAGAGGTGTTGTGGAAGGGAGGGGGGAGGGAGTTTGGGTGTATTACAGAACAGGGGAAATGAGGAGTGGGGGGGAGGGGGGGAGGCGGCCTATCCGCTTCTCTCGTTTTTTCATTCCTTCATTAACGTGGCAACCAATCGTAGTCGCGCACGTCGGATGACCGGCAGGAAAAGAAGCCCCTCACTCACCTCCTGCCCCCCTCCCCCCTCTCTTCCTCCTCGAACTCCTGCCCCCCCTCCCCCCTCTCTTTGTCCTCTCCTCCTCGGGTCGTCCCTTTCCCGCACTTCTGCCTCTATGACGCTCGTAATGCACAATACATTATTTTTTAAATTCTTTGTCTTTCACCTACTATTTATATAACACATGCTTTAAAAGATTTATGAAGCCTCTCAGATATCTGAAGACTCGAATGTATAGTTAAATTACATTATCATATAAACTGAAACAAAATATAAATACAGCGAATGATATAAGGCGACATCGATTCCTAGGATTTTATGTATTGAATAACTGAAAATATATTTCCTCATTATATTAAATTTTTGTGCAAATTTACATTAATTTGCGTAACCAACAAACTTTTTATTTCAGAATAAATGTTATTTAGGTGTAAATTAAGCCGCTATGTGTTAATTAAATCAATTAATGTGCACTAATTTAACGAAGGGATGCGTGTTTTGCATCAATATCCGAGCTTGTAATGAAATCGTAAAAATCAAATGTATGGAAAAAGTCTGGGAATGAGAACTGTCTTAGAATCGTTAGTCTCAAATTAGTAACAAGAATGTCCAGTCGCCTCTGGAGAATATGGAATGCTGTTTCGAATATAACAAACCTTTTGTTCATATATACATTTATTAAGAAGAAGTAATAAAATTCAAAGAAAAAATAAATTTAGAGTCCAATGGTTAATTACAATAAAGAATGAAGAAATCTCCTTATAACCATAAACCATATTGTTATAAGGTTTCTCCTTTCTTAATTACAAATATACTATGTTTTCCCAAAAAATGTTTTAATTCAAAATAAATACTAAATATTAAATTATACTAAAATTATAGTTGTTGATAAATAATATGAATAATATCAATCTAAGAGAGTATATTATGATAATAATAGGTTAAAGATGCTCTCGTTGATGGTACGTTCATCGTCGACGTAGAAGCAAATAAATCAACTCAAAATATCATCGAGGCAGACTCCATTAATGCTTCGAATTATTATTAAATATTTATGGCAGCATAACACAATAATACCGATGAAGAGCCATCTCTTTTTGTCATATAGAGTCTTAAATTTAAGAATTGTTCTAACATTTATATATAACTTTGATGGAATATACCTAATTTAATTGATTTCAGTGCAACATTTGCTAAATCACCTTCCCACCTAAATATCCGATCCTTGGAATAAATAAACTGTTTACAAAATTAGCTTAAGTTTACTCATTTTCCAAATTTAACGCCTCTAACGGTGGAAATTCAAACTAACAGATGATTCGTAAAATGCGATTTATATTATTTTATCAGTACTTACCCAAACAAAAAATAATTCTTCATTTATCTCTTAAACACATTAGTTGAATGTCAACAGGCGAACGGACGGACAGAACGAAAATAATTTTTGAAGTGAGTTTAAAATGATCACAATCAGAAACAAATTTCATTATCTCTGCTCTTGATAGGTCTTCGAAGAGAAGAGCGGTGGAATGAGGAGGAAGGGGGAATGAAGGGTGGAACTTCAGAGAGGGAGGGGGGGAAAGCGCTGGACGAAGAATGTGCTTGACGACTGCAGCGGATTGAATATTCAGAGAAAACATTATTACAGATGGCATAAAAAATCAAATGTAGCAGTGAAAATAATAGCAGTGATTTGGAAGAGAAACAGCGTTTTTGTGAATAATACTTAAAATTCTTGGGACGAACAAACGAAATGAAAATACAATACTACGTAATTTTCTTCATATGAATATGCTTTATAATTATTTCAAACATAAGCAATAGATGAAGTTGTTTTAATCTTGAAAATTGCTTGAAGCATATGAAAATGTATTTTATGCTTGTCCATAAAACGTTTTCGGGGAGCATTTTGATTTACAACTTTAAATTATTTATTCATAAACTATAACATTATATTTTAACTGTTTTTGTGTATACATTCTGAGTGCATATTAGCGCGTTTTTTTAACGAGCTAATGCTGTCTGCTAGTCTGTCCATCTGTACAAACGATTAAATTAGAATAACAAGTAAACGGTTAGAGATAGAAGGCTGGAATTTGCAGGGTGTCTGTGGTCTATGATGGTATTCATAGACGCTCCAAATAATTCTTTTGGAGAAATCGGTGTATGGCAGGGGGTGCCTTCAAAACTTTAATTTAATGCCATCAATAACATTGCAGAATAAATTTCTTTTAAAAGCCGTTGTGCGGCAGACGTCGTCTTCAAAATTTCCAATTTAGATTCTGAACAAATGGTTTTAGATATATAGAAATTATTGGATGAATTAATTACTTCGTCATAAAATTATATTGCTAATTTTATAAATAACTTTAAGTTTAGAAGAAAACTTAATAAGTAAAACTTGCTTTTTCATATTGCGTCAGCGAATGAAGCTCCCATTTTAAAATGTTTGATTTGTGGCGTTTTTCGGGATATTTACCAATTTTTATTTTAAATACCTAATATCGAGCCGGGAGCAATCGCAATCGTGAAATAAACTTCTTCACAGGAGAATGAGTGCGTAATGAAACATTTCTGCTGAGACAGATATCGCCAAGTGCCCTTTGGTGCCATCTGTGCGATAACTTATCACCTGTGTAGCAACCTTTTCTTTTTAGATGAATTTTATTAAAAATCTTTTCATATTCAAATTTCAATCTAAAAATTCTTCCTTCATGTTGATAAACTTATTTTTTTTAATTATATTGCGATTATTTGAACCGGATAACGAAGCATCCTGCACTGTCTGAGTCAGTACTGCTCCGCTGATTTTACACATTCATATGTTTTAAAAAACACTAAATGAATACAAAAATTGACAACCATTAATGCAATGAAAACGTTTTTGGAACAAAAAATTACTAATTATCACTGAGATAATAATGAGGAATATTTTTCTGTTGGGTTCTTTGAATATCTCTGTTTTATTTCGAGATTATAATGAGAAAACATTTTCCGACAATTTCTCTATATTAAGAAATTATTGACTGCACGTTGCGATGGTTCAGTGTTAAACAACCTTCTTCAGTGTTAGTCTCATGAATGTTATAAATAAATTTTCAACAGTTGACGGTCTGATTAGTGAAATGTTATCTTAAGATTGGAAATAAGAAGGTGAAAAAATTAATGATGCTACATATCTTTTGAACTCTCCATAAGCAATCGTGGAAATCTGATATATTCAGCACGTGACTTTCTCTACACAGAATAATGAACATGATTGTAATAATGATACTTGTCTCGTGAATAATTTATTAAGTACTTTGGAAAAGCATCACACATCAGCGAGAAAATAGTAAAAACGTACTCATAGCATTTAAAAACTTGTATTTCCACTGAAATCTCGAATTCTATCTTTTTCCACACACAAAATTTTCTCCTATATTGCGTATGGAAAAAGTAAAAATTTATTGAAATTTCGAAAAAACGTCAATCCGTTCATTCATTCGTTAACCAATTTAAGAATTTGAAAATACTAAATTTTTATATGGTTTATATTGAATGAAAACAAATCATAGAAATCAAAACAAGCGCTTATAGTCTATTCGTCAGTACAGTACTTTAAGATATTAAATGTTTCGGAATCAAAATGAATGAATTATTTTTATAATTTGCAACATGTACCGATAAACTAAGATGCCGCAAGTTTATTGGTAGAATAAGCTCTTTCAGACGAGGTATTTACTGTACCGCTGAAAATTTCTTGTAATTACTACGATCCACTTCTTGTCCAAACTCATAAAAGCGCCAATTAAAGTGTTTTCTTTTTCGTGCCAATTTCATTAGTACTAGTTGTTTCTATACTCCTTCAATAGCATGAAAATCGAGATGACTGCATTTTATATCATTTACGAGAATCAAATAGTTTTGGTGAACGTTATATAAACAAACATATGTCTTTCATTCTGTGAGAGACGGCAGATAACATTAAAGAGTTGCAAATTAATCATTTAAAATATCTTTAAGTAATTCTATGAGACTAATTGCACATTTTCTCTATGTGTATCTCATCAAGTTGAACGAATACGAACTTTAGATTTTGGTGAAAAGTGTTGGCACTACTGAAGATAATGCATATTTAACGTAAGGCGCGTGCTTAGCTCGATAATTAAGTTTTGAATACACAAGTATGGATATAAAACCATAAACCAAGATATACGCAAGGTATGGAAATCTCAGAAGTAAAAATGGAAGAGAGCTCACGTCAAAATTTGGTTCTGGACGTGCGATCGTCTGACAGACTTGAACGAATCCACATTTGCGGAGGTATTTCCTGGAATTGCCGGTTGCGCCATCGGATCAAAAGGCCACGACGGCTGTTGGATGCCCATTGCGGAAACGAGGAGTGAGGTGAGGGAGAGAGGGAGTGAGTGGAAAGAGGGAGTGAGGGGAGAGGGAGAGAGGAGAGAGGGAGTGAGGGGAGAGGGAGTGAGGGGAGAAAGAGGGAGTGAGGAGAGAGGGAGGTCAGGGGAGAAAGAGGTGAGGGGAGAGAGAGGGGTAAGGGGAGAGAGCGGGAGTGAGGTGAGGGAGAGAGGGAGTGAGTGGAGAGAGGGAGTGAGGGGAGAGGGAGAGAGGAGAGAGGGAGTGAGGAGAGAGGGAGGTCAGGGGAGAGAAGGGGGTAAGGGGAGAAAGAGGTGAGGGGAGAGAGAGGGGTAAGGGGAGAAAGCGGGAGTGATGTGAGGGAGAGAGGGAGTGAGTGGAAAGAGGGAGTGAGGGGAGAGGGAGAGAGGAGAGAGGGAGTGAGGGGAGAGGGAGGTCAGGGGAGAGAAGGGGGTAAGGGGAGAAAGAGGTGAGGGGAGAGAGAGGGGAGAGGGAGGGGAGAGGGAGGGGAGAGGGAGGGGAGAGGGAGGGGAGAGGGAGGGGAGAGGGAGGTGAGGGGAGAGAGGGGGGTAAGGGGAGAGAGGTAAGGGGAGAGAGGTAAGGGGAGAAAGAGGTGAGGGGAGAGAGAGGGGTAAGGGGAGAGAGCGGGAGTGAGGTGAGGGAGAGAGGGAATGAGGGGAGAAAGAGGGAGTGAGGTGAGGGAGAAAGAGGGAGTGAGGTGAGGGAGAGAGGGAGTGAGGGGAGAAAGAGGGAGTGAGGGGAGAAAGAGGGAGTGAGGGGAGAGAGGGGGGTAAGGGGAGAGAGCGGGAGAGAGGGGTAGTGAGGGGAGAGAGAGGGAGTGAGAGAGAGCGTGTAAATAAGCAAAAGGATGGTTTTGACGAACGCTTGTCCGCCGTGGTATTCATGTCTTTGAAATCTGGTCAAATGAGCATTTGCTTTCGTAATGGCGGCTAACAGTGGTCAAGTTACTAGTTGCGAGATGCTCCAAAAAGAAATTATTTCGACCAGAAATTTGAATTTAAAGGTAGTTAATTTAAAAGAAAAACAGCAAAATATTTTATGCCTCGATAAATGGCTACTTACTTGGTAGAATCACAATTTTTTTTTAAATCTGTAAAAGTTGATTTCTTAAAAGTTATTTCTCCCTTTAGAGATAAAAATATTTTTATGGGAAATTTAAAAAAATCGCATTTTATTTCAACTGTGAAATATTTCCGTTATCAATTCAAGTATCTAAACTCGGATTAACGTTCTCAAAATTTATATAGCTAATGCGTATACATTAAAACGATAATAATAAACGAATTTTTTAAAAAGTAAAGTAAATATAATAAAGAGAATGAGGAAGATGCTGATCTTGACCGGAAATGGAACATGCAGGTGTCATGTTCTGACAGATGAGCTATTAAGTTCGCTAGCAATGGGTAGGCAAAATTTGTTTTTATTTTCAAGGATAGAGAAAGTTTATGGCGATCATACTCTAAAGAAAAAATCAAAATTTTCACCATACCTACAGGCTAACGAAAATCGTAAAAGTAGTATGTTTGGTTAGCTTAGCATTTTGCACTCTCTTATAATTTTCACTTTATGGTTAAACAAAAGTAGGGTGGAGTGAACTTATACAGCAAAAAATTTTTTCTCGATTTTCGAAATGGAATAGTTGTTAAAAGCTGCCTTGCAACTCAACTAAGAAATGTGCGAAGTATGGGTTTTCTAGATTTAACCCTAGAACAACGCACTGGGGTGTGACACACCCAACACGTTAGAAAAGACATTTCTGTAAGTCGCAGAATAACGGTTCCTCCCCACCACGTAAATTCAATTCGATAGTGTGCGGATGGGTTATGTGCAGCACTGTGGTCAGTTGCTTGCCGGTATCGGTAGAATACGAACGCAAAGTTGGTCTGGGGTTAGCTACACCCCGGTGTGTTTTTTGTGCAAGTTTTTCTTGAGGTCTGAAATTTTAAACTCACTATTTTTTTGTAGCTTAAAGAACAAGTGCCTATCAAATTTTTCCCGTAGCCGATATTGAGTAATTTTCCTGTAATTTCTGCATTTCTTGCTATTTTTTGGTGAATCTGATGCTTAATTTTTACAAAAATAGCATGTCAATAAAGACATTTTCAAAAAATGGGAATTTTCCGTCTTCAGCTATGGCGTCCACGTCTCATCCATACAATTTGCGAAAACAGTCTAACAAGCTATGCTGTTATCCAAAGACGAAGACGAGCAAAACGATCATTTTGGAGGAAATTTATCCGATAGTGACGTTGACTACGTGGAGACTCAAACTGATAGTGATACCGATGAAGACGTCTAGAGTGCTTTCTCTGATCCCTACGGAAGTGTTGTCAGAGAAAAAAGTGTAGATTCCTTGGAAGGAATAAATAGGAGTAACTCTCAGTAGCAATTTGTCTAGTAGAGAGCATATCAAAACCGTTATAGCATCGACAAACACAATTCAAGGGCTTTCCTCTAGAGTCCTGCGGGGATGCCCCTCGAATGTGAAGGAAATCGCATACTTTCCTCTAATGCGACCCGTAGTGGAATACAGTTGCGCCGTCTGGGACCCTTTCGAGGAGTGCCTAACTAGAGAGCTCGAAATGGTTCAGCGTAGATCGGCTAGATTCGTAAAAGGAGAATATCGGTATGATGCGAGTGTATCAGAGATATTGAGGGATCTGAAATGGCAGACGTTGAAGAGTAGAAGAATTGAATACAAGAGGAAACTATTTGAAAAATTCGAAAGCTCCGAATTCGTTGAAGACGTACGCGGCATAGTCGTCCCCATCGGTGTTAGAGAACGTAATGTTAGATCAGAGTGCAGGAGAAAATATCTCGAAATTACCGCTAGAACAGGGAAATACTACAGATCCTTTTTCCCAGACGCGATAAGACAGTCCAACAGAGGAATTAGAGATCACTTGGTGTTGTGACACCTCCTGCCAAACACTTCTGACGGCTTGCAGGGTATTGATGTAAATGTAAATGAATAAATCGAAGAAATTTCTAAAACGTTTGTCTTTATCATTAATGGAACCTCATCTGCGGCAACGCATTACAAAAACGTCGTTGCGCGCCTCACTCCGACGGTCCATTATGGAGATCTTGCACATCGACCAGGTGCCAATTACTGAACAAGAGGTCCTTCAGAGGCAGGTTCGATGTGCCCTATGCCCTCGGTAGCAGGACCGAAAAACTCGCCTACTGTGTTCATCTTGCCGCGTCCCTATGTGCAATAAACACAGATGCACCCTGTGCACTGCCTGCGGTGGCATGGACGATTAGTCACACTCGTACAAAATCATAATAATTTAAAATATTTTTTAATTTTCTGCATATTTCCTTCAATTTGTAAACTTGCCTGTACCATTTAAAAGCCAATAAAAATAATCTTTTATAAGAGTTCGCATAAAAAACAAGAATTTTCTTCATTAAAAATCGCCGATGTTCATACCTTCAAATAAGTACACCTTTTGGAGCGAACGCGGATAACATATATTTTTTTGGTGCTACACTATGTCCACTTTAAGAACCTAAAAGGATTGTTTTTTAAATAGTAAAGAAATAAAAATAAAAATAAAAGTCCAATTCATTGCTTTTTACTTTCTCCATATTAGTAATGGGAAAGTATTGCATTCATGAAAAAAATCGACTTCGAGATTTCAACGGAAATACATGTTTTGAGGTCCCTAGAACACGTTTAGACTATTTTCGGAATGATGTCTGTGTGTGTGTATGTTATTGTGGGCGCTCTAACTCAAAAAGTACATGCCATATCGTTACTAAACTTCATATATAACACTGTCACATGAGCACAAAGAACTGATTAGTTTTTGGACAATAACGGATAACCGGTAGTCGAGGTTTATTCGAAACCCGCTTCGGTTTTTGCGATATTTCTTCGTTAAAACATGATTATTGTATATACAATTCTATATAAAAGTTATAGAGAATGTAATTTCCTACAACTTTCTTTTGAAACAATTTTCTATAGGAGTTATTGTTTAGGAGTTATTTATAAATAACCGGTTTTTCGGTTTCCGTTAAATATTTCCTTAAAAACATCGTTATTGGTAATCTTCGTAAGGATCAAAGTTGTAGAGAATAATATTTCCTCCAAGTTTTGTTTGAAACTAATTTTCGTAGAACCATCCATTTCGGATATATTTCGCTTTATCTTAATACCAGTATACACCGCCACCACCATGTAGCGGTGAATTCTGTAAACACCCAAAATATACGTAATTTACGGCAACAACGATACGAAATAATAATTTTGCCTAGTAATATTATTCATAATAATTTAAATATCTATACCCCAAATATGGAGAAAGTCATGTGTTGGCCACATCAGATTTTTTCTACTTTTCGCACGTTTCATTTCGCAAAAACAGAACTTCCAGGCTGTTAAATATTTTCAAATGGATTTTTAACTACCCTGAAATGTTTCTAAGGATCCAATGAATAAGTTCTATAGATGCCATATGGATAGAAAAAATTTCTGGGAAATGATACACGGTTAAAGTTGTGGGGTGTGCTGCACCCCGGTGTGTTGTTTTAAGTCGACTGGAGAGGTGTGTTGTTGTAGGGTTAAGTTTCGAGGTGCCCCGAAGGCCTCAATTTTTCGACTTTTTTTCGATGTTTTACCGATTTTTTATTTTTTAGAAACTGAAACTGGAATGGTCGTAAAAGCGCGTCTTAGAACTCAACTAGAGAGTACGTAATGTATGGCTGCCCTAGAGTAGAGTTTCGAGGTGCCCCAATGTCCCCGAAATTCTAAAATTTGACTTTAAAAAAATGTCATTTGCGCTTACGCAGATTTTTCTTAAAGGAATTATTTTTGTGGTTTACACTGGTGCTCGTTAAAAAAAGACTCAGGTGTGATGCAGAATTATTATTTATATACGAATGAAGAACAAAGTATTTTAAACCCTATCAAAAACAATATTGCATTGGAAAAAAATGAAACGAAGTACAATATGAAAGGAACATTTTAGAGCGAATAATCACGCCTTGTTTCGAACGAAGGCATGCACTTGCGAGATAGAAGCCTTCCTCTGATGAAACCATCCCTTGCTTCTTGTCCGCAATTAGCTTCGGACGCCTCCGTCACCAGTTTGATACAACGTTCCACTGCTTGTCTGTTGCCTGGGAACAGTGGAACTTTGTCTCCAGGTTCAAAACCACTCTCGATCAGTACTCTCAACCTATAGGCAGACAAATTTGCAGTCAAATGTGGCTCAGTGACTTGCAAACTTTGCCACGTTTTGAGTTCAGTGTAGTCTGAAGCCTCGAAATTGAAAGTGGGAATGTCAAATTTACGTATTCCTGCAATTTTCTGTTGAGACCTTGCCTTCAGAATACGACGATAGGCTTTTTCTCGAATTGTCTTTCTGTCCTCAGCTAGCATGCATAACAGATGATTTTCAGGATGCCCAAAATATCCGTTCCTTTGAATAATGGGGTCAATCACTTGTTTTAAATCATCACTAAGATAACGACTTAATTTTATTGTTAACTACAGATGTTTTCCTCCTTTCGTGCACGAAGAATCAGTCTTTATCTCGAACTACAACGGTCCGTACACTTTCACTACAAAATTTGCCAGAGTTTTTAGATTTTCAGTAGGATTTCCCGTTGCGACGTACAGGCGTAAAATTCTGTTGGCAGTTGTGAGCCATCGTGAGTGGGAAAGTTGACCTGGGTTCCTGTTCGCCAAATCCGGGGAACATTTTCCTGTCGCGGTAGCTGTCATTATATCAAGTAGATATTTTTGGTCTGTGCTGAGATCAGCGTCATCCGTTACCGCAGGCAATGTAGCAGGAATCATCTCGAAGTTCACAACGGAAAGTTTTTCACAGAATTGTAATTGCTTCCCTATTGGACCTAAGAAGCAACGGGGACCTGTAGTCTGACCATCTGAATGCCGCACCAAATGACGTAAAGGGAGCTCATTTGCATTAAGCTGACAGATAAACCATTGCAAGTGTTTCTTTAACTCTACTTCCAAAAGGTGTATGACGCCCCTCTTTGACCCGGTGTTGACAACAGTGTGGCACCTCAAAATAAAAAGGCAGGTGAACAGAAATCCCCACAAGCCTTGAAGAGGTCTTTTCTAAATATTTCTCATCTATTCCATTAAGATTTAACCGCTACCGTATTTTTCTCACTAAAATACCGAACTTCCGAATTTCGCGAAAATTTTCAAATTTGAAAATCTGAGGGCACCTCTAAATGTTAAGCCAGAGTAAAAATAATTTGCATTGATCTTTATGGAGTCACCCTGCAACTTCCCCCAGGTATTCCATTGCGATTCCAGAAACTTGATTTTTTCACTCCGCCCTATTAAACAGTGTTCATTATTACACTTGTGATGCAACATCTTCCGCGGGTCGCACGAACATCAACAGAGGGTCCCATGTGGCTCGCAGCCGCACTTTGTGCACCCTGGTATAGAAGAATACAAAGAGATTATAAATATGTTAATATGGCGGTACATATATTTTTCCAAATGACGAATTCAATTATCTTGCAGAATAAGACAATAAGCAAAGTAAGCTGCTATGAGTAAAAATAGTACAAGAAACCAGATATCGCAATCAAATATAAGATATATATAACGTTACATTTATGATTTTATTGCAAGTATATTCCTGGAATTTTTCATAATTAAGTCACAGACAACCGTAAAACTAGCAGAAGAATTGATTTGTAGCGAGACATTCAAAATATCGGATGCAACAAAAACATTTTTTCTGAATTTGTATCGATATTTCGGATTTATCTTTAAAGATGGCTTGATGTAAACTGTGAGGCAACGAGGAAAGGGGAAATGAGGAGAGTGGAAAGGGGAGATGGGAGGAAGGGGAAAAGGGAGAGAGGGGTGAAGGGGGAGGAGGGGGAGATGGGAGGAAGGGGAGAGGGGGGAGAGAGGGGGAGATGGGAGGAAGGGTAAAGGGGAGAGAGGGGTGAAGGGGGGAGGAGGGGGAGATGGGAGGTAGGAGGAAAGAGAGAGGGAGAAGAGAGGATGTGGAAAGTTGAGAACCACGTTGCAAAGAAAGGGAAATGATAGAATATAAAGAGAAAAGGGACAGGAATTCACAGTTATCTACGACGAAGAGTTCAATTTTAAAATTATTGACCAATATTCAAATTGTGGAACTGTGCTTACGAAAACGGGATAAAACCAAATGAAATGTAACTAATTACATTTCCCCTTTTCAACTTCTTTCTTCAAGGATTTCAATAAACAACCTCCCATTAAATAACACGAGTTTGGTGATCGAAAAAACAAAGAAGAAGATTTATGACATTGGAAATGCGCTACGTCATCTTCGGATTTGGTGGGTGGATAGGGGCGCAGAAGAAGAGGGTAGGAAAGGTGAGGCTTGGAATGGAGTGTGCGCAAGAGTGAGAGGAGTGGAGAGGAGAGCAGGAGTGGAGCAGGGGAAGGCGGTGGCTAAGCTCTTCTTCCCCACTTTGTAATCACGTTAACGAAGGAACACAATAGTCGAAAAGTCATTGGACACAATAGTGTCGTTACGCGGCTGCCTTTCCCGAACCCTTCCCTCCAGCGACATCTTATCGCCTTGACCCCCTTCCCCTTCACTTAAGCTCACCTTCCACTCCGATCCCTCTCTCCTCCTCATCATAGACTCAATTACTGCCCTCACATCCACCTCCCTCCCCCCCACCTTCACCTCTATTTCGGCCCCTCCAATCTCTCCATATCTTATCCTTTCCTAGCGGAATAATTGCAGGACTCCGAACCACGCGTGCACTGCATTCTTCATCCGAAGACGCTCCTCCGAGCGCCCCTGTCCTCCGGACCACCACTCCCAACCTTCGCCGGGAGCGATCCGTCTCTCTTGCACCGTTCTCTCCCCCTTCCCCTCCCAGCCCCTTCCAACTTCCCCTCTACTCATCGCCGCTTCTTTTGAAAGCCTTGTCCTCTCGTCTCCCTTTCCTACGCTCCATGTGACTTTCTTCCCTCCCACAGTCAGCGCCCCTATCGAACAGACAATAAATTATGATTGAAAATCATCCCCCGTCGCCCCCCTACCCCCTCTTATCCGTACCCCCTCCCCCCTTCTAACCCTCGTCCCATGTCGTATCTTCCCACGCCAGAAGGATCCCCTCCCTCCCTCCTATACTACTTCACCGCCTCCCGTTTGGAGGCAGTGCATGCGGGTCTCCGTTCCGCCCCACGCCTCATCAGCGGAGATGGTCAGGAACGATATGACGACATCGTATCGGCGGAGGAACCCTTGAGGAAGGAACGTTAGCGCGGGTGGCTCTTAGCTGCCCCACGAAACCAGCACCCATAGCCGGTAGTGACGCTGGAGCATCTGTTCTCTGCGTAGACTAATTCTTAATTATTCCTTTTAAACTAACGATAATTTCAGAGGTGGATTGTTATTGTATTAAATGAGTGGGATAAAGGGACCCGAGTGATGCAACAAAATTCAAGGATTAGAATAAGGATATGAAAAAGTAGTGATTTGGAAACTTGAATTCCAACAATATTTTTAAGGTTTCTCGATTAAATACCGAATTTTACACAATTCTTCACAGGACGAATATGCGAATGCCCCATTTCATATTATCTGACAAGTCGATACATAGTCGGGCCGGCGAGAGTTGATCTCTGAGTGTTGCAGTGGAAGGGATGCAGTGTTGCCACTTTGAACGCCCCTCCCCTCCGCCCGACACTCGTAACCGCCATGATCCCAAAGCGTGGGATAGTAAATTTTCGAGCAACATAAACGGGTCTATAGATTTATTCCTGGAAAGAAAATTTTTCAAGGACGAGTTTATCGAACGATTAATTTTTCGAGATTAATGCTTCGTTTTAAAAAAGTAATCGATCATTGCTTTAACTGATTCAACGGTTTAGAAATACTTGAACCTATCACTTGATCATTCTAATGAAACATAAGGTCATAAAGATTAAATTAATGAACAATTATTTTACTGATAGTCTATTTATTCATAATTATACAGTGGTTGGCCATTGTATTAGACTCGGTCACCAAATTTCGTATTTTCTGAATTCAAGCACTCGTACCAATTTATCGGTTAATCTCACAAAACAAAAATTACCTCAGTATTACATTCTAAAAAAAGAATATCATTATATGATTAACGAGATGCATGAGTAAACATACAGCAATCCCTCGCATAACGACGTTAATTTGTTCCATGAAAAAGCGTCCTTATGCGAAACGTCGTTATGCAAATATTAAGAACCCATATGAACAATGTTATATTCGATTAACTGGTACCTGGCCGAAGGTTAATGGACTGTAAATTCACAAACATAAAGTAAAATCTACGCGGTAAAGTTCCTTCGTTTAATGCTGTTGATGCGTTCCTGAAAAATACCCCGTTACTTAAAAACACGACAAATGAAAATGAATTTCCAATAAGATTATAGATGAATGATAGGATGCATTTCTGGCAAAACATTACTGCGCATATAAATTTCAAAACGTGTTTTATGGTTTTAATAAATAAAAATCATCAAATACGCGTCACTATAACGTATCTTAACTCCCGCGACAGGTCTAAATAAAACAAAACCTTCCGTTATGAATTCTACTCCTCTCCAGCGTCGCCCACTACTCAGAGATCAACTCTCACCGGCCCGACTATATAGCGAGAGTTGATCTCTGAGTAGTAGGCGGAGCTGGAGAGGAGGGACTGGAATGGGCCAATCGTGAGCCTAAACATAAGGCTCTGTTGCCAGTTTTTAATTCTCACTTTCCCGCCTCCCGCAATTCTAAACATAGCAGTCAAAAACCCAGGGAGATTTCCATAATTCTTCCTCTTACAAAGGATGCTTACATATTGACACTTGAAAAACACGTTTAGAAAAAATGTAACCACTTCCATGCAGTTGTCCTTAGACAAATTCTTTAAAAGTTCACTGTGGCCTCCCGTCGGTGAGTCTCAAGCAGAGAATAACATTTTTTCGTATGGTACGAATAGTCGACTCATTCAACCCATAATCCTGCCCTAGCACTGCGCTTCCGTGTCCTGATTTAAGTTTATCTAAAATTTCAATTTTTTGGCCTAAGGTAATTGCTGTGTGCTGAACTTTTTTCTTCTCGCTTGAAAAATTATTATTTTTTGTTTACTTTCCATTTTCAATAAGAAAGAAAAATATAAAGGATAAGAATAATATTTTAAATCACAGGAGGCAAGGTTAAGACAACCACTTACGAGAGCCTGCTGATTGATGGAACAACACGAGGTTACTACCGGGTTACTCCCCGAAATTCTTTCAGCTTGGAAATTATCGAGTGCCATGCGATATATCGAGACTGTAACACGACATTGGTAGACAAAAGGGCAGGAGAAGAAGTAACATTGTTGCAACTTCAAGTGAAACAGTGTAACAAATTTGGCCATAATGTGTTGAAAAGCATGCATACAAATCACTCGACGTAACATTTCTGTAAAATGATTACATGAATCACTTTGACAGTGTTTTTTCTTTAAAATGTTTTAATTTGAATTTTTTATCATTTGTAGGATACGGGAAATTTGAAGAATGATTTTAACTTTGACTTTTCAAACCGCGTCTTAGCGAAATCGCGTCTTGTGAATTCGCGCTATGTGAGGTTTTACTGTATTTCTAAACGGTTGAATCAGTTAAAGAAATGATTGATTACTTTTTTAAAACGAAGCATTAATCTCGAAAAATTAATCGTTCGATAAACTCGTCCTTGAGAAATTTTCTTTCCAGGAATAAATCTATAGACCCGTTTATGTTGCTCGAAAATTTACTATCCCACGCTTTGGGATCATGGCGGTTACGAGTGTCGGGCGGAGGGAAGGGGCGTTCAAAGCGGCAACACTGCATCTCTTCCACTGCAACACTCACAATCAGAGATCAACTCTCGCCGGCCCGACTATAGTATACCTGCAATGAGATTCGGTGCGAGTGAAGGCCGCAGCCAGGTGACCGGTCCTTTTTTCACGACTAGCAAGTGGCTTGTTTTTGCGATTAAACGAAAGCTTCGCACCAGAATTTTCTTTTTTTGTACTGGAAATGGCGCGAGGTGAATAGTCCTCTCTCAGCGGCCATCTCTCTTGTCGTCGGAGGCGGTAGGTGGAGTCGAGGAGCGGATGGAGAGGGAGGGATATAGGCCGCCGACCTCGCTCTCCTCCGAACCGCCCTCCCTCTTCCCTCTCACCTCAACTCAGGCTTCGACCTCCGCTCACGTGTTGACTCCATGCTGGCTTTTTTAAATTCTATCTTTTTTGTTTCCTCTTTCGTAGCTAGAGGGGGCGATATTGATGCAGTGTTGCCACTCCGGTGGGACAGGAGGTCGCATCCGGTTCGCAGCAGCACCCTTCAGCCGCTCCCACCGACGCGCCATCTCCCACCATCCGAGCGGCGAACTCGCGATTCGCGAATGACGCTCCTTCACTCCGATAATACAGTCTCTATCGTTAACTGGGACGAAAGGAAGGTAGGAGAGCAATTGCATGTCGAAAGACGAACGGCAGTAACTTCTGGATTACGGTCAATCGGTCGGAATTTTCTTCACACACATTAAGAGAATATCTTGGATTGGAATTAAAAGTATTCCTTCGGATAGCACATTCCCTCCAGCTTCGTTTTTCCTTTCTCCGAATCCTCACTTGCTTTATTTCTTCTATTCCTCCACGGACCCTTCAGCCTCTAGCAGCCGGGTCAGTCTTCTCTACGTGGCGGCATTGCACGATAGAACCTGCGAAGAGTGAAAGCCCCTGTTCGCTTCGTCTTTCCATGCTCCGCCGGACACTTCCTCTTGCAATAAAATCTTCTTCTCCTTCATATGATTCGATGAAGAAAGACTATGGGAAACGGGAAGAAAGGCAAACTCAAACCACTAGCGAACCACGCCTCCTGACGTTTTTACGCCTTCATTCACAGGTGCCTCCACTCCTTCCGTTTGACACGAAAATGGATATTTCTCTTATGTCTGTATTTTTATTCTATGGAGTTTGGAGGGGAGGGAGCATGCTATTTCTTATGGTGATTGAGGATGGAAATTTTTTAGCAAAACAGTTCATCGATAAGGAAAAGGATAATAAAACCGACGCAGTTGGTCGATCCAGTTTCTTAACATAAAATTAATATTTTTATATTTATTTCACTCTGCCGAGAAAAATTGCCGGCCGGCAAGTTTGAGATTTTTCCTCCAATCTAGCACAAGAAGAATATTTCCAATCCAATTGTCTCGTGAGAGTGAAAGTGTGAAAACTTTCGCAGACATCCGCCCCAGGTCTGGGTTGGCCTCAACGAGAGAGATTGAATTCCATCGAAATCATTACTTTTGCATCTCGCACGAGGACAAATAGGCAAACCCCAAACACGAAAACAGCAAAAAAACACGTTTTAAAAGAGCTGTTGCGAAGAAAGGCCGCTACGGTAACAAAAGAAAGTTGGTCCAAACCTCTCTTCTTTGCTAGTGGTCGTATTTTCGTTCTCTTGATATTCTTCTGATAATAAATAAATGCAGTGTATTTAGATTTAGGGAAAGCATTAGAAGCAATTTGTCGTTCAAAAATATTGCAGCAAAGCATATACAACAGATATTTTAATTATAAACCTGAATGTCTTGTTTTTTTAATTAGAACCTAGCGAGTGCATCTTGACACAACCACCTAGTTTACCCGCTTTCACTCCAGTGTGTCATATTTCCGTAAACTGCTGCCTGTTAAAAAATGTTCATGAAGTGTTTCTATGTGATTCTCTGTCGTCTATGAAGGACGTCCGATAATCTTTCAACTCATTTCCACTATATCAATAACGGTTTCACAATTCATACTACATTTCCTTCTACTTATCCAATTTCAAATGTTTTTTTACCTCTCTTCTCCATTAAGTATATCCAGTGGACCCACTGTACTTTGCTATCCGGAGTTTTTACACTCCACGGTAAAATTGTGCTAAATGTAAGCTACCGGCAAGTCAGGTAAGTTGTGCAGTTGTGCATTACCATTATCTACTATAGAGATTTTCAAATTACTTCCTTTTCCGATATTGAAATTGTTCAGTAATTCCAGGGAAGACAGCTAAGTAATTAGAATCATTCATATGTTTTCTATAATTTAGGAATAGCCTCTAAATATTCAAAAAATTCTGATTATGAAAGTCCACTCTTTCCTGGCATAGAACAAAATTCTGTCTCGTGTTGCCCAAACGCAAGGTGGACACATCGTGATCTAGTAAAGATAATTTAACTCACTGTAAAGCTCGAACAAGAATTATAGTGTGCCTTATAGAAAACTATGTAGATTATCAGATACGTTTACGAATGGGTTGAAAATAGTGCTGGCACCTCGTGCAAAACCTCAATCCGGAGTTTTTTTAATAAATACAAAAGTACACTTTATTTCTGTTCATAGCATGAAAAGTAAATCATATACACATTAACAAATTTGCAGACTAAGTGCAAAGTCAGTCAGTCCTATTCAATATCATTTCTTTTAGGTTTGTAAATGACAGAAATAAGACAAAATATATTCTTTAAAACTTCAGTAATTATTTTCTTTATCATGAAAGTGTCAGGGTCTCTTTTCAAAATTCATGAAAATTAGGACCTCTAATTTCCTTATATCGACGTCAAATTCTCTCCGAATTTAACTCATCACCAAAAAGACCCTCTATACAAGGCCGCGCCAAGGGTGTTTGGTGCCCGGGTACCAAAACAATTCTCCGGCGTCCCCTCCCCTCCCCTAAAGTGACTACTAGTCAATCCTTAAAAAAAGACTGCTACTGCTTCTACATAAATGTTAGCGAAGATATCAGTTATTATTCGTATTATGGACACCCTCTAATTTGAAAATAATTTATCGATAATGTTTACAGTTAAACTTTGCTACGTTTGTTTAATATTAGAAGGACAGCGCCCCTAACCCCTGCCGACTCCATCCGAGAACCGATTTACGATCGTCTCTAAGGGTCGTGGGAAATGTACGGACGAAATACCGCCACAGGCCCTCGCTAGGATGGAGTGCAATTAGGGCAGCGCCGTATCTCCTCTGCTGACTCCGAGCTCAGATTTTCGGTCGGTAATAATACGTCCTTTCCAAGAATAGAATAATGCGAATGCATACTGCAATGGTTCGGAGGTAAATTTTGTTTGAGAAATTTTGTATCTCTCAGCTAATTCTGCCTTTCCCTTCCTGCTGGAAGAGAAAAAGATCCGGAATGAAAGGATAAAAATCATCGCACATTAATCGCGTTCCAATAATATGTATAGATACGACTCTCTTGATGGGTAAGCGCCCCCTACTAATTGGCGCCGGGTTGGTGCGACCCTCTCTCTCTATATAGCAGTGAGTCGATTTTTCTAAACCCAAACATTTCGTAAAAGGGTCATACCATCCTAATGTCCAGACTCGGTAAGTGATGAATCCTTCGAATCAGACCAAATCTTCAGGATCGTTAGTACATCAGACTACCTTCGCAAAATGCCCAAGGGTTTCCCCCTCCGGCGCCCCCCCTCCCCACCAGCTCCGACGCAACTGTGCCCCGTGCGCTTTGTCGACCTCCGGGAAATTTACCCGTGTCATCCTTTCGTCCATCGCACAGAGATAACTTTGACGTCATTTCATTCGGTAAGGATGCCACTATAAGTGCATAAATGGGTTTGGGGTCTGAGACGTAAACAAACACCACTTAGCCACCTTTGAAATCCAGGTAAGGAATTCGCGATTTCTCTATTTTTCCGGCCTTACAGACGGGCTGGGAAATTTTTGAAAGAGCCGACACACATATCGCCGAAGACTGGGGCTGGAGTACTGTTAACTCGCGCAGTACAAAGATTCTAAGGCATCTCACGTGGAAGAAAATCGACTCTGAACATGGTACACTCTGAAAAAGTGCCAACTTTGCGTCCCGAAAAAGCTATGTTTGCATCCTCACAGAGAGAACTGGTTTGCACTGACAGAACGAGAAGCATATCTCTTTTAAACATCCGAAGAGAAAAACCATTTACTTTGGCCGCAACTGTAGTTTTACAGAGATCGAACATCGGCGCGCGAACCAACCCCGCTGGCGCTGGCGCCTACAAGCTGAATACCCGCCTGACATGTATTGCGCACTCCTTTCAGCGGACGCCTTGACTGCAATGGTTCCAATTTTTGTCTTTTGGGAAATTGGGACAGAACAATATGATGGGAAATTCCAAAAGTGTCAAAAATAAAATATAAATTTTAAATAAACAAGATAGAAATCGAATTGTATTGCACAAGAAGTGAGAAGCTCCGCAACATCGATATAAATATTCATTAGTGTTTAGGGGGAGAAGGACACTTATAATTGGACCAATAATAATTACATAAGTCCCGTTATTGAATAACAAAGTCGGCAACGGAGGTAACCTGAAATGAAATTTTATCCAACAGGGCAGTGGTTGCCAAACTGTGGGACGCGGTTGGTAAGTCAGTGGAGCACACGAGATTTGACATATATTTACTATCTGTTTAACCATTCTAAGATTGGAATCTACAATGTGGAGCCGTCAAATTCAAGTCCTCAGAAGGACTATATTTTTCTCAAGGTGGTTAATGAGAATTGTAGATCCAATAGACATTCTTTATAAACTGTGATGGAACGTGAAGTACAGGAGGAGAGCAAATACAGTTTTCTTAGGACACTGATTATTGGAGAGGCTTGTGACGAAAATTTGTCCTTAAACTGTACGGATCACTTGAGTAGCGTCACTTGTGGAGAGATTTGGGGGCCTAGAAATAATTTAAGATGGTTAACTATTCTTCAAAAAATTTGCCGTATGCACCTCAAGGCGATTTGGGTAGAGGAAGGAATTGGATAAAGAACGTGTAAACATTTTCTTTGCCGCGTGAAAGAAAGACAACAAATTTTAGCATTAAATGCTTCGAGGGTCGAAAACCAATAACCAATATGTTCGTCTGTGAATCTGACAGCTTTTATGACTAAATTACACGAAAAAATTCCTTTTCTGGGGAAGGCTGTCAGCTTATTTTAGGGCGAAGCTCTCTACCAATTCATACATTATGGTATGCAAGACTTTAGTTTTAGTTTAGACTGGTAGGTAGTGTGCCTGCCTTCTAATCCAAAGGTCGCAGGTTCGAATCCCGCTTCGGACATGGATGTTGTGATTCGTCTTGGGGGTTTTCCCCTACCTGCAGAAAAGCCTAAAATTGACTTTGCGGGGAAGGCATCATTAAAAAAAGAAAACAATATTAAAGTTAAGCCCCAACCGCTGGATCATTCTTAGGAATTGTCTTGCACTCATTGGCAACTGGTGTCGAGGACTCTGAATACACCAGTGATGTAGATAAACATATTAGGTGATGAGTAAAGGTGCGAGGTTAAAATTAAGTGTTTTTTTATAATTGGGGGTAACAATAACAATTACTGTAATAATTAAAACAAGTATAATCAATTAAAATATTTATCATTTATCCGTTGATTTTAAATGTCTTTCCTGATTATATTACATTTATATTCGAGGTATGCGTTTCAACTGCCAAAACGTTTTTAAAATACCCGACAAATAAAATTTGATTGTATAAAAACTTATTAAACTAAAATTTGTCTATCTAAAAATTGAATTCCACGGTAAACTGCGATAATATTAAATTACAGTGCAAACCCCAAAAACCGAAATTATCCGAAAACTGGGCACTTAAAAGCTGAAAAGGAAACTATACCTGCACATAAAATTCGGGAAAAACAAATTTCAGAGAAGTTCAAGCAACCTGAACAACAAATGACGTGAAATTTTCTAAAAAATCTAATGAAAATAGCGGAAGAAATCTTCCTTTATCGAAAAGCTAACCGTTAATAGAGCAATCTTCGACGACAGCCCCTGCTTTATATAACTTTGTAATCGGAAAAGAACAGTAGTTTTAGTAAGAAAGTAACTACTCTATATTTTAACACAATAATATATTTTTCCGTAATACATACGAACTTTATTTAATAATTGAAGTTTAGGATGTATATATAACCTAAAAACCGGCAATCTGTAAATCCCTAGTTTGCCAGTTTTTGGACTGTGTATTTTATTTTTAATAGATCTTACGAAATTAACAAATGGGAAAGGTACACGCTGGATTCGTTGGAGAAATTGTACACTTTACATGATTTTACCTTGACTAAATACAATAGGGTCGACGATGCTTCATTTAGAAGAAAATAGCAAAGCAAAGTGAGGAGATTTTGATAAAGGTGCAGGAGAACAATGGCAAGACTCCAAAAGAGGCTTTGCAATGCCGGAGTATATTTAATTGCGAAATATCTATTAATTATGCAAAGAGAAGAGAAAGGGAAGCATTAATATGAAAGATAATTTCGAAACATAAACGTAACTAAAATGCTCTTGAACGTCTTTCCATCGATATATTAATATTTGTCAATAAATACGAATGTGATGAATGCATAAATTGATCAGTGATTTTTTGTTAATTCGATATAGGATAGGAGAAAATACTTTTAATGTAATATCCAATTTACCGCAGAAAATCAATTTGTAGTGCAACTATCATTGGTTTCGACAATTTTTCTTAGGAAGCATTGATAGCTACTTAATATAAATTTTACTACATATACAGTATTTTTTACTTCTGTTCTAATGAAAGTCCAAACTTCCAATTTTTTAAAAAGAGCAAAGAGAAAGCGTTTACCTAGAAAAACAGATACTGACGATAATGGACGCTTTATAATTTATGAAACGCATATAAAGTTTTTCCTATTTTTTTAAGTGTTATGAATTATATGAGGTTTTGATTTGAGCACTTGCATGCATGCAAGATTAAGACTATAAAAGTTTTTTTCCTTTTAAAACGTACAAATGAAATAGAGTATGTCAAGTAAATTAATATTGGAAATGTTTTCTGACTGTTATAATTATTGTAAAATCGTCGAAGCACTTTGTTCCATTCAATTGACAGCATACGTTTCCAAGAGAAACGCGAATAAACAAAGCATAACATATCAATGTGTGTGGGTTGAATTATCCTCGTATATACTACATTCGACAACGTCACATTTTACAATATCTCTGAAACCTTACTCCTTCGATGAATGTAAACAAACATATCTCACCTCTCTTTCCTCCCTCCCTCCAATGCAACTTCCACTCCATCCAACTACTCACCCTTCTCCCTCCCAATTCCGTTATATTTAGCGGAAGCAAGTAGTTACACAAAACCAAATTATCCTTCCCTTTTCCTCAACGATCAACTAGAACCTCTACGCCCCCTCCCTCCCTCCCCACTCTCACTTTTCCCCTTTCTCACTCCTTGCTTCCTCCCTTATATAGCCCTCCGCTCTCTACACCTCTAAAACAGGCTGTGGCATAGCGTAGGAGTTTTGTCCCTTATAACAACTCTCATCTTTACCCGCTTTGCTAAGGATTAAAGAAGCAAATAAGGAGTTGACCATGAAGCGAGAAGGGCAGAGGAGGAGAGATCCCGTGCATGCGATCTCGGTTGCGATGGTAACCGTTAAGAGTGGCTCTTAACGGTGACGGGGTCGGCCATCGCTCGCCCCACTGACTTCCACTTCTTATCAGCCGCCGACGCTGCCTCCTACCCACGTGAGGCAGGGATATAGGGGGAGGAGCCACGGAGGAGGTCTTTGAGGCGAAGAAAGGGAAGGAGGGGGAGGAGCACAAAGTTGAGGGGTTTAGGCTAAGGTGGAGGAGATGGAGCGAGAAAAGGGGGAGTGTAGCTAGCGTATCAGAGGAGTGGAGGGCGATGGAAGATAATCAAACGGTTTAGGGGAAACTGGGAACAATATTTAGGTAAACGAGAGGATTAGGGGGATGAGGAGGAGGCAATGCGTGAAGCTGCTCCAAAGAAGTGTAGCGTCGAATGATAGCGGCAAACTTACGCCGCCAAAGCAGATAAAAGTTAAACAGCATAGAATTAGCTTAAATTAAAAAATTCAATTACGTAGCTCACGATGGACTTTTGAAGTACGCTTTTTTATTTTATTCAATTACAGTTCTAAAGTTCTATTTATGGAGAATGGTTTCAAACACAAACAAAATAAAATCAACATACAATTATGCTTCATTTGCGAACATGCTCGAGTATAACAAAGTTTTGGGGTACAAATATGGCTACAGGGACTGTAAATATGTGCATTTTTAACGATTAACGGTGAGAAAGATAGCAATAGTAACAAGTGTAATGTATCATACTTATTAGATAAAATCTCTAGTTTTAAGTTTATTTCGTTAGTACTATAAAGGAATACATACGTGGCAATAATTTGGAATGCAGTTAAAGAGAAATTACATAATAAAAAACAGAAAAAGCGTTCGACAGAATTTAAAAAATGCCGAGTCATGAGAGAAAGAGAGAGAGTTAAAGAGGGGTGAGAGAGTCGCATAGGATACACGTTTGAATGTATTCGGATAATAGCAGAGAGAGAGGGAACGAGCGGGGCAAGAGTTGGACCATTTTGAGACAACAAAACCCCAATCATCATCATCAGAGAGAACGTACCGAAATAGGTTGGCGCTGGGACCCTCATCTATATAGCGTGCGGCCTCCCTGCCTTCAGAGCCTTGGTTCAAAACAGTTGCAACGAGAATGGAAAGAGAGGGGGGGAGGAGGGGAAGTAACCCTTAAAATTTAGGGTATCTGAGCGCGAGAGATATGTCGACTGAGTTGGGCTCCTCTTATAGGGGGAGGGGGAGGAAGTGTTAGAGAAGCTTTCCATCCGACTCCATACGCATCCGTGAGTCCGCCCATCGCCTTGCCCTTCTCCCTTTCCTCTATCTCTTCCACCCCCTCTCTCCCACAGAGCCTCCTTCAGCCCCCAAGCGTCGAGCACATAATCTTCCACCTCGACGGCGGCGGCGACGGCGACGGCGGCAGTTCAGGTGGGGTTTCAATTAAGCCCGACGGGAGTAGAGGACGCCATTAACCCTCTCCCCCCTCTCACTCATTCTCCTTTCTCTACGATCCACCCCCTTCTCGGATAAGACCCTCTAATCTTCCCTTCCCCCCTCCCGCCCCTCAACCCCAAAGGACCCCCCCTCTCTCCCTATACCACCCTCTCAACGATCCTCTTCCTCATTTACCTTGGTGGAGACTCTCTCTCCTATCTCCATTGTTCTTCGGCACACCTCACTCCACACTTACAGAGGAAGTTAGCGAAAGAGACTCTTGGCCTGAAGCGAAGTGACACGAACGCATCCTTCCTTTCCATGCTCCTTCACCCCCCCCCCCCCCTCTCCCTTCCCCCTCCCCTCAGTAAGAGGGAGAGTGAAAGGTGTACGCCCACTCTCTCTCTCACACACCTACCGCATCCTAAGGGTAACCGTGGAGATAGTCTAAGCAATTTTAGGCATGGCGTCGCCCATTTGTTTTTAAACTGTAGTAAGTGGAGCTATGTTTTCCCACAAATACAGTCCAATCTTTATAACTCGAATTTATATCCTGTAAAAATATTCCGAGTTTATAGCGATACGAAATATTTGTTGTGTTTATGTATTCGTGCCTAATCCTATATATAATTTCTAAAGTGTCCGTCCGTCTCCCCCTCTATCTCGAAAACCGTTTGCCGTAGAGATTTGCAGTAACTTGCGTTTTGTTTCTACAGGCCAGGAGGTCCCTAGAAAACTATTCTCAATTTCCTAAAGTCCCGGGTTCGATTCCAGGAGATAATTATATGTTCCCATAAGTTTACACGGGATTTTCGAGTTTTCAGAGTGCAAGGTTTTTTTCCTTCATTCGTTAAAATACGTATATATGGACCGATTTTCTCCGTTTTTGATTTATTCGACGGCTAAAACTCTATATTATCTTATTCTTTCAATGTTTGTACCCTAAGCGGTCAAAAGGTTCGTAAATACACAATTGTTTTCGAAATTTTGCCGATTTTTTGTTCTCCTTCGGGATGTTGCCAAGTCGACATTAATTGTTGCCTCTGATTCAATTACCATCGATTAAACGATCATATTGACGTAAAAATGGAATCCTTAAGTTAGTAAGATCATTATACGCTACATTTTAGCTTTAATTAAAGTTTTATTGTTATAAATATAACAATGGATGAATTCATTAAGATAATGATTTAACTCGAGAACATTCAATAAGATTATTTTCTGTGACTAGGACGCGTTTATAGTAGACTGTGGTAAAAAAGCATATTTATTTTTTAAAATACTGTATCTGAGTATTCAACCTTTTGGAAATACCAAATGTTTTTGTTTTCGTGACTGAAGCGACCAAGAATCACCCTGTCAGTGGAAATACGCGTAAGACTCTGCCATTTCATTACGAAGGCTTTGGTGAGGAGAAATCTTCCTAAACCCCGGTAAGTTTATACTCCGCATCATTCTACTATCAATTGTTTCAGCGCTTACTTTTTTAATACTTTCGCCTGGCTTAAGTGGATAAATAATTATTTTTTGTGGCGTCGCTTTTACAATAGTTATGTTTTGTGATTGATTAAGTGGATGACATTTCCTGTAAATTACAGAAAGTTCACATCTTTCTTTTCCCAATATTTGCTTTCTTTGAGGTGTTAAGATCCAGTTTGACTCCCGGTCTTAGCAGTTCTATTCTTCTGTTTCCTCATTTCACATCATTACAGTTTATGCCTGTCGCGTAAGAATCTTCCGATCACTAATAATTTCAATTTAATTACTGTGCCACATCAATTTACTCTCTACCATAACTTATAAAATACAGATTTCTGATTACCTACGTATAACATTTTTTTAAATATGCGCACACTGCCTTTCCCTCAGTGAGATTCTAACACGCAAACCTTACATCGGGAGTCAAATATCTAAGTATCCTACACTGTGTAAATTCATTGCTAGAGTAAAATATGAATTATTAACATCAACTCATTTTACAAACTTATTATTTTTTTATGAATCAATTTAAAATTAAACGCGCAAATTTTGCGCGGGCTCAGCCAGTTTCTATAAAATGACGTACTTCTATAAAATTTTGCCTTTATTTCTGGAATACAGAGGCATATATATATACATTATCGAAACTTTTGCACGTTAGATTTCCATGGCGGAATTAAACTTGAATACTTTGCAACTGTTGAAAATCCATCTTTGTTTTAAATATATAGGAACTAAAACTTGTAAATTCGAAGCTAATGTCAATCCGTATTAATTTCGCTCTCCCTTCCCGTCGAGGAAATTGCAGCTACGAGGAAGTAAAACACGGAATACGAAAACGTCAGCCGCGTGACATTTTCCAGTTACGGAGAAACGATTTTAATGAAATCAGTTTCCAAATAAATTTTCAGGGAATTGATTACCCTTTCTAATGAAAGAAGACAATAAAGCGCATAATTACAATTGACATTCAATTTATTTTCAATCTCGTCGATGGAAAGCATACAGCGAATGCGCGTATCTATTAAAGGGTGTTGGAAAGAGGGGTGGGATCAAATCTTCCATCGAATTTCTCTCATCATTCAAAACTGGTTCCTCAAATTCGTTGCTCACCGAAGTAAACGCTTTCTGAAAGTGTTCATTTAACAAATTCGCTTTTTCCGCGCTATCGTGTACTACATCACCTGCCTCCGTTCTCAATGACGCTATGGTGGGGCCTCTACCATGAACCTCTCTAACGTACGACCAAAATGCTTTCGGATTTTCTTTCAAATTACTATGCAGAACTTTCTTTTTGTAATCATTAAATGCTTCTCGCATTGTTACTTTACCCCTTGACCGCGCCTCTCTGTATTGATGCCGTATCGTTGACCTCTGTTACTCTGTGACTTTTGAAGAATTACTATTTAAGCGAGCGTGAAGTTTTCTTTGCCGTCTAAGAGCGCATCTAACTTCCTGGTTGTACCATCTTGGTTCCGCACCATCACGTTTAAGTTTATGTGGAATGAATTTATCCGTACCCTCTCGCATCATATCCCTAAACACGCACCATTATTCCTCTATACTAGCGTCGATAGATGCCTCGCAGAAATTAGGGAATTGTGTCTGTAAAAAAGACCTAAATTTCGAGAAATCGCCTTTGGCGTACATATATACGCGTCTTCTAGCCTTAACCTGTTTCTCCACTTTTAGCTTAAATTCTACGTACACAGCATTATGATCGCTTATTCCTTCCTCTATGGAAAGCTTGTTCATACCCTCAGGGTATTTCGTTACGAGTAAATCTAATATATTGTTCGATCTCGTGGGACATCTTACTAGCTGACACAACGAGTGTTTAACGAAGGTTTCTATAAGTGCTTCGCATGATTCACGCTCTCTACCACCGGGATCGAAGCAATTATGATTCCACTCTATTGAAGGTAAGTTGAAGTCTCCTCCAATTATAATGGCCCTCTCTTTACTTTTCGATATTAGCGTTGCTACTTGTTTCTCGAGATTACGAATAATTTCTAAACTTGCATTGGGAGGCCTAGTTAGGTCGCCTCCCTTACCAACCGTGGACTTCCAAAACCTCTTTATAACGAACTCATAGCGATTGTGTGAATGATTTTGCTGTGCTGAAAATTCGTTATAACGAATATTTCTCAATGTCACACAAACAAGCGAGAAAAGAGTTTCAGAGCGCTTTTTTCCTTGCTTTAGGATCATGACGTCATCATAGGTTTGTATCTCCGGTTGAGATCGACGAACTCATAATATAACCTATAAAATCCTTTTAAAAGCGTTACATCAGTACTATGTATTAATATACATTTCCCATTTAAAAGTATTGGAGTCGTTCCTGTGGAAGTTTTTTATCCCATTGTTAATAAATTGATGTGTCCAACACATGACTTTCTTCATACGTGTGTTTTCAACTAAAATCAAATAAATACGGCGATAGGAACAGATAAACTTACACGCTTCAACGCTAGCTATTCAATTGTTTTGTAAATTCATCTTTGCCGCCACTACCACGAGCGCGAGCTACCCACCAACCGTCAGTTTTGAAGAAAATTGAATATATCTTAAATATTCCTCATACGAAAACTTATTTCAAACAAGAGTTGTATAAAATAATATTTTTTATTTTTGTGTGTGTGTGTGTTTTAACAGAACTTCAGTTTTAGGCGAAATATTTATGAAAAACGAAAATTTGACAGGGGTAAACAGCCACTTCCGGCCTACCAATTGCTATCAAAATCTTTTCAATCGGTCACACACATACGGACATATAGACACACGGACACAGATATCATGGAGAAAACGGTCAAAATATGTTCTAGGAACCTCAAAACGTGCATTTCCGTTGACAACTCGTATTCGAATTTTTTCATGATAAAAATCTGATGTGGCCAACACATGACTTTCTCCATATTTTGGATATAGATATTTAAATTTTAATGAATAGCATTATGAGGCAAAATTATCATTTCGTATCGTAAAAGAATACAGTCATCCTTACTGTCTAAATTACGTATATTTCGAATATGTTTACAGAATTCACCGCTACATGGTGGTGGCTCTGTATATTGGTATTAAGAAAAAGCAAAATATCTACGAAAATTTGTTTCCAACAAGACTTGGAAGAAATATTATTCTCTACAACTTCCGTCCTCACGAAGATTACCAATGACGTTTTTAAGGCGATATTTGACGGAAACAGAAAAAACCGATTATTTATAAATAATTCGTAAACAATAACTGCTATAGAAAATTGTTTCAAATGAAAGTTGTAGGAAATTACATTTCTTTAACAATCGTATAGAATTGTATGTACAATAATGATGTTTTAACGAAGAAATATCGCAAAAACCGAATCGGGTTTCGAATAAACTTCGACTTCCGGTTAACTGTTATTGTCCAAAAACTAATCAGATCATTGTGCTCATGCTAAAGTGTTATATATGAAATTTGGTATTAAAATGACAAGTACTTTTTGAGTTAGACCGCCCAGAAACACATACATCCACACAGACATCATTCCGAAATTAGCCTAAACGTGTTCTAGGGACCTCAAAACGTGTGTCTCCGTTGAGATCTCGAAGTCGATTTTTTCACGAACACACTACTTTCCCATTACTACGTATGGAGAAAGTAACAACACTTTATACAACGTATATGGAGAAAGTAAAGATCGGAAAATTTCTCTTTTTACTTTCTCCATACGTAGTAATGGGAAAGTACTGTGTACATAAAAAAAATCGACTTCGAGATTTCAACGGAAATACACGTTTTGGAGTCCCGAGAACACGTTTAGACTATTTTCGGATGTCTGTGTGTGTGTGCGTGTTTGTGCGTATGTGATTGTGGGCGCTCTAACTCAAAAGGTACTTGCCATATCGTTACCAAGCTTCATATATAACACTTTAGCATTAGCACAAAAAACTGATTAGTTTTTGGACAATAACGGCTAACCGGAAGTCGAGGTTTATTCGAAACCAGATTCGGTTTTTGCGATATTTCTCCGATAATAGATCATTATTGTATACATTGACCATTACAAAAATGTAGAAAATATAATTTCCTACATCTTTTATTTCAAACAATTTTTCATAGCAGTTATTGTTTAGGAATTATTTATAAATAATCTGTTTTTCGGTTTCCGTCAAATATCTCCTTAAAAACATCGTTATTGGTAATCTTCGTGAGGACCAAAGTTGTAGAGAATAATATTTCTTCCAAGTTTTGCTTGAAACAAATTTTCGTAGGACCATCCATTTCGAAAATATTTTGCTTATCCTTAAATTTCCAGTATACAGCGCCACCACCATGTAACGGTGAATTCTGTAAACATTCGAAATATACCTAATTTACGGCAATAAGGACGACTGTAATCTTTTACGATACGAAATGATAATTTTGCCTCATAATACTATTCACTATAATTTAAAAATCTATACCCCAAATGTGGAGAAAGTCAGGTGTTGGCCACATCAGATTTTTTTTATTAAAAACGATTTTCCGCTCTCATTAGACATAGATTTAATTCTGTTTTCAATACATATAAACCTTATTCTTTCAGCTGTTGAACTGTTCCTGTCCCGAGCTGTCTAAAATTAAACTATTTTAAAAATACGAATTTATAATGTCCTGCACCAATTTTTCTTATGTGGGTGGAAATGAAACAAATCCTTCGGAAAAAGAACTCTATTGCCCATCAGCAGCTGCTCCTAGATCCACCAAATTTGTACCATGTCTAGCACTCATGTAGGCCATGAAAATATGGCTCTCCTATGCAGCAGAATTAAAGAGATATTGTCCGAAAATACAGACACATGGACAGACAAATCGAATACATAAGCGGCTCTTTTAATGGCGCTAACAAAGTATTTTTTACCTTACTTCTTTCCTCTTCCATATTTATATTAATTTATTTAAATTTACTAGATTTATCACATTACTTATAAAACTACAAAACACTTCGATGTGAACATGGAGATTATCAAAGTGCTTCTTTCATCGAAAGATACAAGTTTAGCGAAATCTTTGTATCAATGGAATTCGTTTTATCAAAATTTCACTGCGGAATAGCTCCATTTCATCGGCGAAATGTAATTTACTCATGTAATGTGCAAAAAAGCGAATTTTCCAGATCAATATATCAGTTTTAATTTCGAGAGTTTGACGCCAGAGCGTCGCGTCTCTTAAGATTTTAGAAAACGGTTTCCTTAGGATTCTCTCCCGCATCGAGGGCGCCTCCCTCTCTCTCTCGCCTCTCCATCTCACCTCTTGCAGACCCAAGGAAAGGCAACCACCCCGACTCCCCTCCCTTAACCATTCCTTCTCACCCACTACTAATCCCACCTTTTATACCTCTACCCCCCCTTCAGGTAATTGAAGCATTAGGTCCATTCCGCCTTAACAACTTTCATATCCTAACTATTACTTGCGGTGCTTTGGTTTGACGTCCTCTCTCTCTCGGAGATCCGAGGGTAGAGAAGTGTAGAGGGAGGGGGTGTACTCAATTAGAATCGATGCAAAAAGAAAAATAGGAGAGAAGTGTAGCGCAGGGGAGAGAGGGGGGGAGGGGGAGGGATTTGGAGTACGAGGGCAGCGGAAGGGTCCAGGATTGGCAAGAGGACGATAAAACGGCGAGGATTTGGCGTGGAATGAGAGAGGAGGGAGAAGATGGGGGGAGGGGAAGGGGAAAGGGGGGAGCGTTGGAAGGGAGATGGCTAAGAGGGAGGAGGGGCGGTCGAGGGGCTTTCGAAAGAGGGTGAATTGAAGGTAAATGAAAATGGGGAAGATGACTATTGGGCAGAGGATTTTAGTACTCGTTCGAGAGGTAAGGGAGGGTGTTGAGGGAGGGGGCAGGAGCGAGCGGAGGCGAGGGGAGTGAGGCGGAGAAGGACTTCCCGTCGCTTTCGAGGGATTTCTGCAAAGCACGAGAGGGAACTTCCGAAAGAAAAGAATGTTAGATTTCGGGGGAGGGGGGGGGGATTCGAAAAGGTAACCACCGTCTCATCTGAGAAATGCAAATAGGGGATGTTGCTGTGGGATCGCCAAATGTATTGTGATCATTTTTCTCGTGAAACTTCGTAGCTGAATAAGAGTTCAGTAAATGGAAAACTATGCACGTACGGTTGTGGAAAATTAAGAGATTAAGTGATGACAACTTTTTTACTACATTTTTTTCCGAAAAGAAATTATATACTGAATCTAGTGCCATTTCCGATTACAAAATATTTCCTGCTTGTTCAAGTATAGTTTTATTGAAATCACTCCCTTAACGTCAAAAAAAATCTGATGTGGCCAACACATGACTTTCTCCATATTTGGAGTATAGTTATTTTAATTATTATGAATATCATCATGAGCTAATTTTAGAGAGCTCGGGACATGAACAGTTCAACAGCTGAAAGAATAAGGTTTAAATGTACTGAAAACAGAATTAAAATCTGTCTTAATGAGAGCGGAAAATCGTTTTTAATAAAAAAATCTGATGTGTCCAACACATGATTTTCTCCACATTTGGGGTATAGATTTTTAAATTATAGTGAATAGCATTATGAGGCAAAATTATCATTTCGTATCGTAAAAGAATACAGTCGTCCTTATTGCAGTAAATTAGGTATATTTCGAATGTTTACAGAATTCACCGTTACATGGTGGTGGCGCTGTATACTGGAAATTTAAGGATAAGCAAAATATTTTCGAAATGGATGGTCCTACGAAAATTTGTTTCAAGCAAAACTTGGAAGAGATATTATTCTCTACAACTTTGGTCCTCACGAAGATTACCAATTACGACGTTTTTAAGGAGATATTTGACGGAAACCGAAAAATCGATTATTTATAAATAATTCCTAAACAATAACTGCTATGGAAAATTGTTTCAAATGAAAGTTGTAGGAAATTACATTCTCTGTAACCTTTGTATAGAATTGTATACAACAATAATGTTTTAACGGAGAAATATCGCAAAAACCGAATCGGGTTTCGAATAAACCTCGACTTCCGGCTAGCCGTTATTGTCCAAAAACTAATCAGTTTTTTTGCTCATGCTAAAGTGTTGTATATGAAGCTTGGTAACGATATGGCACGTACTTTTTGAGTTAGAGGGCCCACAAACACATACATCCACACACACACAGACATCATTCCGAAAATAGTCTAAACGTGTTCTAGGGACCTCAAAACGTGTATCTCCGTTGAAATCTCGAAGTCGATTTTTTTCATGAACACACTACTTTCCCGTTACCACGTATGGTGAAGTAAAAAGACGCAACCTAAATCAACAATAACGCACACAATACATTTTAACTATTTAAAAATTTTGTGTAATTGAAATTATTCCTTGAATTTATTTTTCCTCCACCACAGCGAAATTCACGTCGCAGGAATTACTCAATTTTTATGTTTTGAATAATAAATTGAAAAAATCTGATGTGGCCAACACATGACTTTCTCCATACTTGTGGTATAGATATTTAAATTATTATGAATAGCATTATAAGGCAAAATTATTATTTCCTATTGTAAAAGAATACAGTCGTCTTATTGCCGTAAATTAGGTATATTTTGAATAGCTACGTTTACAGAATTCACCGTTACTTGGTGGTGGCGCTGTATACTGGAAATTGCGAAAAAGCTAAATATATTCGAAATGGATGGTTCTACGAAAATTAGTTTCAAACAAAACTTGGAAGAAATATTATTCTCTACAACTTTGGTCCTCACGAAGATTACCAATAACGATGTTTTTAAGGAGATAACCGAAAAACCGGTTATTTATAAAATAAATAATTCGTCAACAATAACTGCTATAGAAAATTGTTTCAAATGAAAGTTGTAGGAAATTACATTTCTTTAACATTCGTATAGAATTGTATATACAATAATGATGTTTTAACGAAGAAGTATCGCCAAAACCGAATCGGGTTTCGAATAAAGTTCGACTTCTGTTTAACGTTTTTGTCCAAAAACTAATCAGTGCTTTGTGTTCATGCTGAAGTGTTATATTTGACGTTTGGTAAGGATATGGCTAGTACTTTTTGAGTTAGAGCGCCCACAATCACACACACAGACATTCCGAAAATAGTCTAAACGTGTTGTAGGGACCTAAAACGTGTATTTCCGTTGAAATCTCGAAGTCGATTTTTTCCGTGAACACAATACTTTCCCATTACTACGCATGGAGAAAGTAAAAACGCTCAAATTGCATATTTCAAATAAATAATTTATGTAATTTAAAACAATTTGAAAGAATTTCCAGAAGCAATATCATGCATTTTATTTAATTATTCCTTTACGCGCATAAGTTATAATTACCTTTGGTGAATGCAATGTTCGAGATTGATCGAACGACAAACCAATTTCACCGCATTTATTTGATTTATTCCCAAGGCTAATTTCGCCGACTGTAAACACTTGGAAGCAATTAAATATAACGAGAAGAAAATTGGCCAATTTATAGGGACCAACGGTTGACAGTCAAAACTTCCATTAATTGATCGACCTCAATCGAAAACTTGAATCAAACGGTGAATTAGTGCTTACGATTAAGCGGTCCGATGACTAATTGGTGGATTAATTTTATCATAGATCGGAAAAAACGACATATCAATTAACCTTTATTTTTTCAAAAAATCCGTCTTCCGTGTGCTGCATTATTGACTAATCCTCAAAAAGCTCTCACAATGATCATAAAAACTGCGGTTAATTGATTTGTAGTCATATATACGCCCTGACAAATGGACGAGATGACCGAGTTTGCTTTCCATTTGGACGGAAAGGCGGCGCTCTAATCTGCGCAATCAACCAATCAAGGGATCCATAGCGAGTGGAAAGGGAGAAGAAGAGATGAAGGGGAAGAGGGAAAAAATAGGAAGAGGATAACGAAGAGAAGATGACACGAAATAGGAAAGGAAGAGAGAGAGGGCAGAACACTTATAACTAAAATTTTCAAAAAATTAATCTCTCCAAATCCAATCAAAACGCTCTTTCCAACTTCATTCACTTTATAAATAGAACTTTTTTCAATGAATCCCTTCCCACATTCCTCCTCCATCACTTAACGAAGAACGCAATCCCCAAACAATAGACTTCAGGGTAGAGGACACGCGGGACGGCACCCGGGGGTGGGACAAGGCGTATCTGACTTGTGGGTGGGAGGAAGAAACGACCGCAGGGAGAGAGGGAGGAAAATAGAGAGAGAGAGAAGCGAATGAGAAGGAGAAGAATCTCCCCTGCGGTAAAGGGCAAGAGAGAGAGAGAGTGGGGGGACAGCGCGTTTCAGAATCACGCATTCGAGAGGGCCAATATGTAAGGGGGAAGAGAACGGGAGGTGATGTTGAGGTTTAGGAGAAGAACGCATTTTGGAGGAGAGCGTTGTTGAAGAGGAAAGGGTTGGGTCGGTGTGGGATGGGCATAGAATGAGACAGATGGAGAAACGTTAGGAGAAGCGAAAAGGACAGGTAGGGAAGAAAGAGGGTCTTCTCTCGGAAGGTGTGAGAGGAGGGAAGGGGAGGGGACAAAACGCTTGGGACCGCCTCCATTATTCATGCCCCATCCATTCCGTATGCAAACAGGCCGAGGAGGGCGAATTGGTAAGAGGTAAGGGGCCGCCGCGAGGAGAGAAAGGAGTGGGAGGCTGTTCCAAGGGTCGATGGGGGAAAGGGGAAGATTAAGGGGCGAGAGGCCTAGAAGAGCGTCCGAAGGCGAGCGACGTCTTCGAGCGGATCCCACTGCGCCGTCATCTGAGGCAAGGAGGAGGGAGGTCGGCAGCCGTCCCTCATTCGCAACTCCCAACGCCACCTTCCCGCCTCCCTCCTCTAGCCGCCAAATATCCGCACACTCCACCGTCCGATGAAACCTTCCACATCCTTTTGCTTACCAGTTTCCCTCCCGAGTTAATGCCGAACGACGCCTGAACGCCCACCATGTTGTGGAACTGACTATATGAGCAGTATAGTAGACGAGACGTAAGTTGGCCTCTGAGGAAGTGGAGGGTGGGAGCATTAGAAGGGTACTTTTCAGGCTTGGGCCTATCAGAGCCTTGCGACGTTGCCATATTGTGTCTTATTAGCGTCGCTCCGTTTTCTCATTCAGTAGTAACGGGCGTGGACAAGAAGCGTAAATCCTACAAAATAGCTCCCCCTCTATTTTGTGGGCGTAAACATCTGGGAGGCAACTTATTTCTCGTGAAGTATTTCCTAAGATATTCATTCCACTTCTCCCAATATTCTCGCATTAGCGGCGACAATGAGACGCAGGGTATTTTATAGATGTTTCAAAAGGATTAGAGATGAGGAGGAGAAGAGAAAGCGAGCGAGAAGACCCTCGAACGTCCCCGTTTTATATAAAAATACAAAATAGGATTTCCACTCATGCGTGCAGGAATACAAAGCTTTCTCGGGAGGACAATGTTCTGATGTTTTATTGCGGCTTGAGTAAGACGCTATTACTGAGAAGACGTTATACCAAAAAGCCCTTTTCTGCACAAATATATTTTGTTTTCGTGGTTATTTAAGAAATTTACCGATGAAACACAAAAATCAAAAATGAATTACTTCTACATGATAAATAGAATCTTTGTGTATCCATACACATGTGTAGTACTGGAAAAAAGCACCAGTAAACATGTTTTGAAATTAGTTTACCCTCGGCAGATTTCTTAAATTTTAAGTACTATCCTAGTGATAAAAACGATCCATAGTTGAATAATGTAACTAATGAGAAATTAGATAATATCTCTCGTTTTATCTCGAAAAGAGATACTTTTCCATGCCTTTAACAGACGGTGCATCCCGTGATCCATAACAAAAGATGCAAAGAACGCAATCAATTTAAAAGAAATTAGCGCATTACTCATTGATTTGATTAAAAAATCTAGTCATAGGAAAGACTATAAGTAATTTAAAATATAATATCTCAAAAGTTAAAAGTAACGGCAGCGTGTATAAAAACATTTCCTTGAAAGATTAATATCTCAGCCATGTGTGTATCTCACGAAGCCAAATGTGCTCGATAGACACAAATCACATCGAAAGACAAGACTCTCCTATCCTTCATAAGGATAGGAATCTCCCCCATCAGGGAGGGGTCGCCTCCGTACATCCTTCCGCATAAGACACCCGGCCCCCGGGGGAACGGGGAGGATGATCCGGAGGGCAGAGAGAGGAACCCAGAGGGACAAGGATGAGAGAGAAGAGGGGGAGAGGGGATTTTCTCAGGATGCGATTCCCATTGTGTCCTCACAGCACCTCAAGCACTATACTTCACGAGAAATAAGTTGCCTCCCAGATGTTTACGTCCACAAAATAGAGGAGGAGCTACTTTGTAGGATTTACGCTTCTAGTCCACGCCCGTTACTACTGAATGAGAAAACGGAGCGACGCTAATAAGGCACAGTATGGCACCGTCGCAAGGCTCTGATAGGCCCAAGCCTGAAAAGTACCCTTCTAATGCTCCCACCCTCCACTTCCTCAGAGGCCAACTTACGTCTCGTCTACTATACAAGGCGCCACGGTCCTTCCTCCCCGAGAGAAAGAGAGGAGAGAGAAAGGGAGGGAGTGAAGTAGGAGCGAGAGTGAAATATGGGAAGGGGGAGAGGAGGAAGGCAAGGGTCGAACGCTGCATCGCATCCCCTTTTCCTGGCCAAACACGGCAGCATCTCGGTGGGCTCTTTTGGGACCACTTGCGCGCCATACGTATTCTAGAAATCCCCTGGGCCCAAGGCGAGAAAAAGGAGAAGCGGGTAGGAGGAGAGAGGGGGAGAAAATCAAAGGGGGGAGGAAATCAGGGGGGAGAAGATGAGGGAGAAAGGAGGATGCACTCCAGGGAGAGGATTTTCTGTCAGAAGATTCTGTCGAGAGTGTCTCGGGTTTATAAGGCGGTGCGTTGTTTATCTGGAAGGAGTTACCCAAAGATTGGTGCTATTTATGTGCAAAGAGCGATAGGAGTCATCCTGTGATGACTGGATTTTAATTTTTGGCGACAGGGAGACCATCAAAAGAATAGGAATTTTGTGGTTAATTTAAGAAGTGTATGGATATGCTCTTATTTAATATCATCAATGCACCATACTAAATGCTTTGATGCTGAAATTCAGAAACCAGAAATGGTTTCTTATTATAATCTTACAAAAGGGGGGGGGGGGGATGGACTCTTTAGACGAAAAACGTTCAAAACACACGTGCAGCAGGCGGACAAGAAGATTGGTCAATGACCATATTTTTTAGATTACTAGAGATCAGTACTATCAATGCTCAAATTTTTTGCATCAATCGTTTAAAAACAATGCAATTATAAAAGACAGATGTGATTTTATGAAGCTTCTTGCTGATGAGCTAATTAGACCTCAGATGAAACGAAGGGTGGTAAATCAACGGATACCGCGTGACCTGAGAGCCAGTATCTGCCGTGTCCTTCATTTACCCGAGGAACAAATAACATATGAAGGTGAAAAATTAGAAAAACGCAAAACGTGTTATCTTTGTCCTTCAAAATTAAAAAGAAAAAGTTTTTATATTTGCCAAATATGTAAGAAACCTGTATGTCTTGAATGCACTCGGAAAGTATGCCGAGATTGTTTTCCGAAGCTGTAAATTCAACTACCGTAATTTTGATATAATTGCAATTTGACAATAAATTCTTTATTTTTATGTTAGCCCAAAACGTATGGTATATAAAAAATGATATGATATAACAATGCGATGTATGTTAACTGTTTTTAAATTTTTATATATAACAATGAGTGTTCTATGTATGTGAATATTAAAGTTTATTTTGTATGATCCGAAAGAATAGTGATTTTATTAATTCCCAAATAACAACATACAGACATATAAGGGTATGTAAATAAAGTACTTTTTCAATAAAAAATTAAAAAACAATTGTGCAATAATAAAATGTAAACAGAGGTCTCCTTGACCACACGTCTCCGTTTACGTCACCGAAGCGGTATGTCTCCGGTTAAGGGTTAAGATGGTAAATGGACGCTAATGTGCCAAAACGAAGACAGCTCAATCTTTTATTTTTTATTAATGGTACTTTTTAAATGTCGTGGAAAACCGTCGAAAATGCGACGGGTCAGGCAATAAGTAATTAATGTGAGCAATGTTGAAAACCATCGATTAATACCAGCGTGCGCAAAAGAGGAAAACATGAACATGAAAAGCACGCGTCTCTCAAGGAGCGTTCCTTTCTACGCGGGATCTCGGGTCGAAACCCATTTCGACAACTCAAGAGCCGCATGAAATAATTCGTACCAAGGACCTCTAAGGTTTAATTAAATAAAAAAATGAGATGAGTTCTTTCCCTTGCACGGTTCTCGATGCTAATGAAGCGTGGCAACACGACCGAGTAGGGAAATAGGAGCCTCACATAATAATTTGGTGAGCGGAAGAGAACCTTGGGCGGGTATTTGTCAAAAAGTCGGAATTCTGAAGATAAGAGGAAGTGAAAGGCACGGTAGAATAGGTAGAGATTGAAGCAGAGGTGGAAGAGGAGAAGGATAATTTAAGGCGGAGGAATGGGATACTCATCAGTGAGCACTAATTGAGGCGGAACAGGGCACTTCTCTCTCTCTCTCTCTCTCTACAAGGGAATCCGTAGGAAGGGCAAGGATATCAAAAAACCGCATCCCACCACAGACGAAAAACTACCTCGATAGCATTTTTTATTAACTTTTCCCGCGGATCAGAAATGAATTCACCTTTTCACGTTTTGCTAAGACGATGTAAAAAAATATTGAAAATCGTTCAGCCGCGACCAGATTTCAATAAGAATGATCCGAGCGAAGTATTTAAAACCGCGGAAACCCTTCGGGAAAGTCCAATTACGTCTTTGGGGATGTTAATGAGAGGATAAGCTCCCGTGAATTTAACGGCGAATAAAAAAACAACCTTCGTTTTTAAGGTCGCGGAATTCAAGTATACACACTTCTGGGAGCTCGAAATGAGTTAACAGAATTATCAACTGATTTATACGACTATCTGAAGCATAAACAGATTTCCGAGTTCTTACGTTGGATCACTTCAGATATAATTCGTTCGTAACATAAAAATTTTGCTCAAACTTTTCTTTCGCATGACATAAATTAATTATTGGCATCACAGTCATTGCGCCCTTTTCTTTTATCACAGCTAAAGCAATTTATGAATTACAATCTATCTATCTATCTATATCTATAATAGCCGGATGTCCGTCCGTCCCACCCTGTATCTCAAAAGCCGTTCGTCGTAGAGATATGCGGTAAACTGCGTTTTGTTTCTACAAGCTAGGAAGGCCCATAGAAACATTTTCATAAAGTCCCGGGTTCGAAACCAGGAGACAATTATATTTTCCCATATGTTTACACGGGATTTTCGATTTTCAGAGTGCAAGGTTTTCTTCCTTCATTCATTAAAACCCGTAAATATGGACCGATTTTCTTCGTTTTTGCTTTATTCGACGGCTAAACCTCTACACTACATTATTATTGCGATGTTAACATGTTACACGGCCGAATCATTCAGAAATACGCAATTCATTTCGATTAATTGATAATCTACATAAACGGTTGCATTGATTGTTATATAAAAAGGACATATATTTGAATAAAAATAAAAACATAAAAGTTCGCGATCAATTACTGTGTAAGAAAATGCATTTTTACACTTACATACATACATACATACATACCAATCACACTGTTCCCTAACGGGGCAAGCAAGCTAATTGCCTCTACCATTCACAATATTTCTCCACACCTTTCTATCCTTACGTACTTCTTTCGCTTCAAACACATCCATGCATCGTTTCATACATCGTCTTCCATTCCTTAAACTTCTGATCTCTCTTTTCTTGAGAGTCTCCTCCACCACATTCAGCCAGCTTTTTCTTGGTCTTCCTCTCCCTTTTGATCCGCATACTATACAATCATATATCAATTTAGTCACCCGGTTCTCATCCATTCTCTCCACATGCCCAAACCATCGCAGCACACCTCTTTCATACTGACCTCTTAAAGTTTCTTTCATTCCACATTCATTCGTCACCCAAGTATTCCTGACTCTGTCTCTCCTGGTTTTCCCACAAATGCTCCTCATATAACCCATTCCAACTGCATTCACCTTACTCATGTGTTTCTCCTGACAACCCGCGTTTCGCTACCATACAACAAGGTGGGTACAAGCACACTTCTATACAAAGCCATTTCCTTAGACACTTCTTCACAATTTAATACTGACCACATGCTACCCACCACTTTTCTACCCGCATTCACACACCTTTCTATCTCTCCATCTATTCTTCCATTTTTAGAAAACATTCTTCCCAAGTACACAAACTCATCCACCTGTTCAACAACTTCAACATTTATGCGCAGCCTACAGTCATTCAATTCATTCATTCTATCAAACACAACAACCTTTGTTTTTGACACAATGATCTTCAGATCCATTCTCTCTGAAACTTCGGCCATACTATCTAACATTCTTTGCAACTCATTCGGCGTTTCAGATATCAACACAGCATCATCAGCATACAACAGCACCCGCATATTCACTTCCCAATCCTCAGACCATTCGTATTAGTACAGGCTTCCCTCACACAAGCAACATTCATTACGACAATAGAGAATATCACGTGTTTGTAATCAATCAGATTTTAACAAATTTTACCGCTGATCAAACGAATGTGAAGCCCAGTTGTTTTTATAGATTTCGAACAAAGCTCAAACCAAAACAATAATGAATAAATAGTGGTTTTGGAGAAGAATGATATCTCTACCGAATAAATATCATTTCGTACCTTCTAAACATTAAATTACAGCGCCTGCGTGAGAGACAAAAAACAATGACAAAATGAAGAGCACCAATGGCTTTCTGCATCCATCCAATACGAAATCTGTGTTAGTGTTTATATTTTTCCCCACAAAACACTTCTACTCAAAAGAGAAATCTATTACAAAACACTTGGAGACAAGAATGAGTTTAGAAGAGATATTGGTGCAGAGGAAGAGAGAGGGGGGAGGGGAGGAGGGGGAATGGATGGAGAGGGAGTCAGAGGAAACGAAATACTTTCAAAGGATAAGAGAAATATATGGATTATGACAAAGAGAGAGAAGGTGAATGAATGGGTGCCGAGTGAGTCAAGATGCGACCGCCTAAGAGAGCAGCAGCAGCAGAGGAGGAGGGTAAGTGGCAATGAGCGAGCACACGTATGACTCTCCGCTGGAAAGGAGCTGCTAGATGGACTGACAAATTTAAATTTAACGTTGGACTTTATGAATTGGCGTAACATTAAATATAATCACGAAAATTCCCAGGATAATTATTTTAAAATTTTTCTCATCTGATTTTTCACGAGCTCCAGATAAGACTATCAGCACTGGGAAACAGATTCTGGGTACGGGTCGTGTGAGTCAGCGCCTTGCGAAGCCCATGGCGAATGAATTATTCGCATTCCTATATACCTACAAAACTAGACCAATGAGGGAAGTTGAGGAAATTGGCGATAGAACTTCGATTTATCGACAATACATGGTTAACGAAAAAAGAATAAATGAGAAACAAGAAGTAACATGTCGGAGTTTTATATGTCCAACATGGGATTTCGACTGAACGCCTGAGTAAACAGACACGCACAAATATCAATAACGAAGAAAAACGAGAAACAAAAAGAGACCAACACTCTTTGCGAATTCAACTTTATGTAATTTGCAAATCCAACCGAGTCACATGATGGCATAGGCAAAGTGGCAATTACATGTTCTGCGAAGGGAAGAGAGAGGAAAGGCGGAGAAAGCGAGATGAGGAGAAGTGCACACCTCCCCCTCCCCTTGCTTTCCCCCTCCTTCCCATCCGCCCCTCTGCCCCACTTCCAGTTCTTCTAGAGAGACCCTCTCTTCCCTCCATGTTAAATGATGCGATGCGACGATATAAAAATAAAAAGGGGCTTGCGAAAAGTGGATAGGGAAAGGAAGAACGAATAGCAGGCGGTGGAGGGAGAGGGAGAGGGAGAGGGAGAGAGAGAGAGAGAGAGAGAGAGAGAGAGAGAGAGAGAGGGAGAGAGGAGAGAGAGAGAGAGAGAGAGAGAGAGAGAGAGAGAGAGAGAGAGAGAGAGAGAGAGGGAGAGGGAGAGAGAGAGAGAGAGAGAGAGAGAGAGAGAGAGAGAGAGAGAGAGAGAGAGAGAGAGAGAGGGAGAGAGGGAGAGAGAGAGAGAGAGAGAGAGAGATGGAATAACTCCCTGGATTATGCGATGCGTTAAATAAACCGTTAATTCGAAGTTTCAAGAACGCTGCGGCAAAGATGACGTAACGTCCGAGAAATTCGCCCCTTCCGAATTCGTGCCATTACCCTTTATCTTTTCTTCCCCTCCCCAATGGAAGAAATTAATTAGCGCTCTTAAAAAAATTTAGTGGAAAGACGACGCTTATATGGCCGGGAGGACGAAAAGGGAAGGAGGGCGGAAGAGAGAGAGAGAGTGGGAGAAATGGGGTGGTTGGGTTGGAGTGCAGGGGGGGAAGGGGAGGTGGGAAGAGAGGGGTTTGGAGAAATCTCGGTGGACTTTGCTGAGGACGGTGATTAAGGAAGTGAAGAATATACAGAGGGCGATTGCAAGGGGAGGCAGAAAGAGACAAAAGAAGAATCGAAGAAAAATAAAGGGCGACAAAATACTACCTCCTTTAAGTCAGCCAAAGAGTAAAAGTGAATACAATGAAACCATTAAAGAGTTAAGGACAGTTGGGAACGATCGCGAATTACAATTAATTTGTTTAAAATAAGATTCTTTCCTCGAGCCTAGAAAAGAAAACACCGCTGAAAATTCGCACGATAAAAAAATAACAAGAAAAAGCAATACTTATGACATTCGTAAAGTTAACTGATGGATATCCATTGTAAATGTGTATTTTACTTTGTTTCGTACACTTCGCAATTACTAAAAATATTTCGATGAAAGTTCGGCGAATAAAGAAAAGTACGCCTAAGAGTTGTCGTAAAATTTGATGATATCCTATATGTTGTTGCTCAGAAACAGTACATAAAATAACAGACTTGTTTTTAGAAACACAAACAAGTCCATATATACCAACATTGATAAAATTTTCGTTTGCAGCATAAAGTAATAAAATGAACGCTACTTAAGTAATTCTATAGAATAAGAGACAACATATAAAAGCGATAAGTATTCGCAAAACAAGGGAAGAGACAGAAAAATAAACGTATTGCGGGAACAAAAGGAAGAAGAAGAATGGAGACCGTGGTGGAGAAGAGAGAGAAAGAAATAGAGCGACCGAGAGAGAGAGGGGAGGGGGGAGAGAGGGGAGGGGGAAGTAAGAGGAGAGAGAGGGGATTTATAGAAGGGGGTATGGAGAGTTGCAAGAGTGAGACAGGGACGTAGTAATGGTGCAGTGAGGAGGCAGAGGGTCAAGGCGGAGGAGGAGGAGGAGTGATGCGAGTGGGGGAGGGGGGAGGGAGGGGGATGGAGGGGGAAGTATGAGAGCGAAGTGGGGGGGGGGGGATTTTTGAGCGGCACCGTGGTAATTGCAGAGTGGGAGAAAAAAATAGGAGTGACACCGCGGACATGGCAGTTAGGACCCGTGGTTGCCCAAAACAGAGCAGAACACCTTTATTAGACACCAAAATCACTATAGCACACTTCTGCGAATACATAAATATCACATTTTTAGGCGCGTTTCGCTACCAGCGTGAGCGCCTATTATCGTCCGTCTGTCCGTCCGTCCGCATGTTCGTTCTCGGCTTCTACTGAACGGATTTTCATGAAATTTGATATTAAGGACTTACAATCAAATATAATAAGAAAATCGCTCAAATTAATCATGTAAGCCAATCAGGGGTACCACTTTACTGGTGACAAAATTTGGACTTTGTCATATCTCATGAAGTATTAGTCATATCAAAATATTTTTCGAGTAAAACTTGTGGAACTAATAAAGAGGAGTGTTTCTTTTTCTATACATTTTTATCGTAGGCGTTGCCCTTATCGAGAAAATCAAACTATAATGTTTTAATTCGAGTTGAACTTAGAAATTTTCTTGCATGGTTACTTCTTCATTGTTGCTAACATAAACAATCACAAACAAACGTTTAATTTCCTTGCGTGTGCATGCAATATTATTAAATAGGGAGAAAATGGATTATTTAGGATGAAGAAAACTTGAAAACGCAATTTCCCTTACGTACAGGTATATAATTTCTTTCTAATACTCCATTGCACGAAACGCGCTCATTTGTTATACGTTGTACACTTTTCCAAATTATTTTTTTAACCTGAGACATTCTAATGAATGACCAGATATGCAGTTCGATACATCGAAAATATATGCACATACAATAAATAATAATGCATAATTTAAAATTGTGAATAATTGTAAGATGGAGGGTGTGAGTTAGAGATTAAGACTACTATGGGTTATTCTGTATTTTAGTATGCTAAATCACTACTATTGAAAACCTACTGTATTTTAATCTGATAAATTATTTCCATTATTATGTTACTATTTACGTAACTATAAACAAATATCGATCTTAAATTTACATTCCCACTCTCCGGACAAGAAACTGATTGGCCTGTCTCAACATTTACTAACACAATCTCCGGAGAACGTGGAGGGTTTCTTTGGTTCCGGGGGAGGCGAAGGGCGCGGTAGCGCCCGGAGCCGACTACGCATTAAAACATAGCGAGCCGAAGGCTCGCCAATATCCTCGGTACCTAGGTGATGCGGACGTGGATACTATAGTATCCATAATTTAACACACTAAGGCCCGGTTGCATAAAGATTTCGTTATGGAACCAATAACTATTGGACTCATAAAGTTATGGGACTCATAACTTCCCCCGTGTTTCTTGAAGCTATTGTCGTCATAAGTTACCTTTCAATAGCTATTGCTCCGTTCACGTAGTTTTGCGGAAGCTGCTAGGTGGTAGCACGCGCGAAAACAAAAAAAATTAAGCGAAAAATTCAAATTAAAAAATAAAATGTAATAAAAACATTTACAAAATCAAATTAATATATATAAATAAATATAAAAAATTTCTTATATGCTATATTTACATACCCGACATTAGCGTGTTGTTATAATTACTGTTGACATTACGGTCTCATTACTATTACTTTAGACATTAGCGTGCTTTTTTCTTTAATATTATGATTGTTTATCAATTAAAATTCGCTGTAATTCAATAATTAATATGTACATCGTGAATTATTGTTAGCTATCATTTTCCCGTTTGTCTCGTTCAATATAGAATACGTTTTGTTATTATTTTTTATTTTACGAATTACAGTTTGATTTATTCTGGTTGTGTTATTGATTAATATAGTGGGATTTTGACATAGTTTGTTGTTCTATTTATTCTGACTTACAGAATTCCAATAAGTTAAGGCTTCCCTAGTGGATTATAGTTTTTATTATATTTAGATATCATTACATAAAACCCATTAGCTTCTCTGTCTGTTACATGATCTACTAATGAATTTTCTTTTGTTGATGTAATCGTTTAAAAAATGTCAATCCGCTTTCGTCGCAGTTTTCAGGTACGTAACCTGACGTGTAAGCGGGGACTGCCAGTATATATGTTCTTATCAAAATATTAGCTTTACTTCCTATCTCCACAGCTACTGTTGAACGACGATTTTCATCCTTGCGAAGACTTAAATCATATTTACGAAACTCAATATCTGAATCACGTCTTGTAGGACTGGCTCTGTTATCCACCCATATAAAGCCCCATATATGGAACATATACTGTCAATATATGTAGATATATGGGCTATATATGGGCTTATGATATATGAGCGGCCAATATATGTCAAATATATGCAACAATATATGGAATTACCATATATTTTGTATACATATATTTTACATATATGGGAAATATGAGGATTTAAAATATATTTTTCATCCATATATGGCTAAATATATGGATTTAAAATATATGAAAATATATTTAGTATTTTATATATTTTTCATGTATGGGAAATATGTGGGAAAAAATATATTTTCCTTCCATATATGGATACATATATGGATTTAAAATAAATGTAAATATATTTAATATTTCATATTGATTTCATATATGGGAAACATGTTGAATAAATATATATATTTGAAATCCATATATTTACCATTATATGATGAATAATATATGTGAATTTCGGAAATATTTCATACATTTTCCATGTATGAAAAATATGACTTTTTCGTTAACACATATTTTTGACAACTAAGGTATCCATGTATTTTATACATATTGCTCCATATATTTAACATATATTGACCATATACTTTTCCATACATGGGCCCATATGGCTAAATATAATCTCCATATATGGATCCATATATTTCACATATATATTTGCTTTCTTGGCTCCACTTATTTTCCATATATTACCCATATATGGCTCAATATATGTGACTATATATGAAATGGGCCAATGTCTAATAAAATCCATATATTTTTAAATATATGTATAAATATATTACTTCCCATATATTAACCATATATGGGATTTTAGTGTGGGCATACATAGAGATATTAATATAACTGATGAAGAAATTGACAAGTATGCCGATAGTGGAAAAAATAGACCGATTAATTTGATTTTGTAAATGTTTTCATTACATTTTATTTTTTAATTTGAATTTCTCGCTTAATTTTTTTTGTTTTCGCGCGTGCTACCACCTAGCGGCTTCCACAAAACTACGTGAACGGAGCATAGCTATTGAAAGGTAACTTATGATGACAATAGCTTCAAGAAACACGGGGGAAGTTATGAGTCCCATAACTTTATGAGTTCAATAGCTATTGGTTCCATAATGAAATCTTTATGCAACCGGGCCTAAAATACAGGATAAGTAGTATCCATAATTTAACACAATAAAATACAGAATAATCCTACTATGCCATTTTCGGCTCTTCCACGTTTTATTAATATTATATGTGTTCATCTTAATATTTAATCGGAAACGTGTTATGGCGTCGAGGTAAATTAAGAATGACTGGGTTAAAGTTGGTTGGTTTTGTTTGGGTTGTTAACATTGTTAATATTATCCATAGAATACCGTTTAACGTAACGTCTGATCAATTGAAACCGTAAACAGTACAGAGCTGAAACTTGGAGGGTAGATTTCTGTACTGCTGCAATTTGCTTTACTTTAAACTTGAGTTTTGAAAAATATAAAATTTCGGATTAGGACCCATTTAAAATTTTGTTTTTTGATGGAAAGCTGAAAGTTTGAGCGCAAACTTCCACATCAATACAACTTATTTGTGAAAAGTTTGAAATGCTCGCGGAATATCCAGGAACGTATCCCCTGATACAAGAAAAACCAAAATCCGATAAGGGGCAAAGGGGGCGAGAGGAGAATGGAAAAGAGCGTTGGGAAGCGAGAAAATGAATTTCCCTGAGTACACGGAAGAAGAGGAATTGTAAAAATCGGAGTGGTACACTTACCGAGGATGCCCTTGGCTATTCGATGGGTCGGTAATTAGCCTCCGAAACGCACTAAGAAGTATGGATCCGGTTTTATTCCAAACTCTCATAAAGAGCGCGATTCATCGGAGAATTTACCTCCGGGGCATCGCGTAATACGGGTCGGAGATTAACAGAAGATAAAGGGAAGTGCTCGGCAAAGGGAAGAGAGGGGGAGAGAAAAGATGATTCATAATAGCGCTTCGGAACCAAGATGAAAATGCATTTCAGATAGGCGGCGTTGCATGGCTTCAAATGAGGCCTTTTCATTCAATGCTGACCCAAACTGCGTCATGGTCACGCCAATATCGGCAACGGCATGGGCGGCCCGAGGAATTTTGGTGCCCCGGGCGAGATAACACTAGCGCCCCCTTCCGTAAATGTTTGTTGAGATAATTACGAAGTACATGTTAATTTATTCATTGCTCTGTAAAGATTATAGATAAAGGAAAAAAGAATGAATGCCATAGAGATTCTACCCTGTTTGGCAAAATAAATCGGTATCCAGTATTTATTCACTTGCACATAATGCATAGACAGATGATGGTTGGAATAGCGCCCCCAAGATTTTGGCGAACCGGGCGGTTCGCCGGTACCTCGGGCCGGCCATGGGCAACGGAATAAGTGTTCTAAATGTTTACAATCGTTTGTTAAGAGTAACATATACCTGAAAGTTTCAACGAAGAATAAGTGCAATGGTTTTTATCGATTCAATTTCTTATGGATTACTTATACTGACATAATCTTGAATAAGTTGGTTACATCACATTAACTAAATACATTAACAAAACTGTTATGTAATGTATGCTATGCGTCAGAATTCAGAAAATTCAAAATTTCCTGAGAAATTTTTTAAGGTTAAAGAAATGAACTTTGATATTATGTGTTACTAATAAGATTATAATTCTATAAATTTATCCAGGTAACCATAAAAAACTGCTATTTTTCAATTTTAATTTTTTTATTTAATGCTTCTTAATCGTGTAGATTTAAAAAGTTTTGGCGTGTATAAGCTTTTCTGTAATTAAACTAAATTTCGTCATAGTACTTTCATATGTTAACCCTCATACAGTTCCATCGAAGCAACGATATCGCACGTCCCAGATTGCCGTACACCAAACGGGAATCCTCTAAATACAGTCAATATGATTACGATAAATAAACTTGAGATATAATGCTCCTATTTAATCGGAGTGCTTAAGGGCCGGTTTCTTGAACGCGAGTTATGGAACCGATAGGCCTATGTACTACATAACTTATGAAAAATCGCTAAGGGCCGGTTTCTTGAACGCGAGTTATGGAACCGATAGGCCTATGTACTACATAACTTATGAAAAATCGCTAAAAGCAGTTTCTGAAACGTTCAATAGCACTTATTGGTTCCATAAGCCTTTCCATAACTTATCTCTACCTATGGGTACGGTTAAGATGTTATGAGTTCCATAAGAATCTAAGATGGCGGATGTTTTGTCATTACATGCTTACGCCTTACGTTTTGTTTTTCGTTACATTGTTTATACAGTGTGCACATTGACGGGAACAGTGCATTTATAACATTACGATAAATAGCAGAATTTCTTTGAGTTAAGTAAGATGCAATTTCTTATATGCTATATTTACATACCCGACATTAGCGTGTTGTTACAATTACTGTTGACATTACCGTCTCATTACTATTACTGTAGACATTAGCGTGCTTTTTTCTTTAATATTATGATTGTTTATCAATTAAAGTTCGCTGTAATTCAATAATTAATATGTACATCGTGAATTATTGTTAGCTATCATTTTCCCGTTTGTCTCGTTCAATATAGAATACGTTTTGTTATTATTTTTTATTTTACGAATTACAGTTTGATTTATATTCTGGTTGTGTTATTGATTAATATAGTGGGATTTTGACATAGTTTGTTGTTCTATTTATTCTGACTTACAGAATTCCAATAAGTTAAGGCTTCCCTAGTGGATTATAGTTTTTATTATATTTAGATATTATTACATAAAACCCATTAGCTTATCTGCCTGTTACGTGATCTACTAATGAATTTTCTTTTGTTGATGTAATCATTTAAAAAATGGCAATCCGCTTTCGTCGCAGTTTTCAGGTACGTAACCTGACGTATAAGCGGGGACTGCCAGCATATATGTTCTTATCAAAATATTAGCTTTACTTCCTGTCTCCACAGCTACTGTTGAACGACGCTTTTCATCCTTGCGAAGACTTAAATCATATTTACGAAACACAATATCTGAATCACGTCTTGTAGGACTGGCACTGTTATCCATACATAGAGATATTAATATAACTAATGAAGTTATTGTAAAAAGAGCTACTGTTGAACGACACTTTTCATCCTTGCGAAGATTTAATTCATATTTACGAAACACAATATCTGAATCACGTCTTGTAGGACTGGCGCTGTTATCCATACATAGAGATATTAAAATAACTGATGAAGTTATTGACAAGTATGCCGATAGTGGAAAAAATAGATGGATTAATTTGATTTTGTAAATGTTTTTATTACATTTTATTTTTTAATTTGAATTTCTCGCTTAATTTTTTTTGTTTTCGCGCGTGCTACCACCTAGCGGCTTCCACAAAACTACGTGAACGGAGCAATAGCTATTGAAAGGTAACTTATGACGACAATAGCTTCAATAAACACGGGGAAAGTTATGAGTCCCATAACTTTATGAGTCCAATAGTTATTGGTTCCATAACGAAATCTTTATGCAACCGGGCCTAAATCAGGCGCTTATGTTTGATTAGTAGAGTAATTAATTTCCCAAAGGTTAAGTCTGAAAATGTCGCATTTTTTCCTTGTAAGTTGATTCTGAATGTAGCTGAATTATTAACTCCGCAGTTAATATATGCTTTTGTTCTTCATCAGAAATTTCGTATCCCACGCTTCTTAACTAATTAAAGTACTGCTATGCATTGACCTGCTGCGCCGTTTCTTGCTCACTAAATAGAGTACAATACGAATACAATGAACTGTATAAAAATATAAAAGCCTTGATAAAAAGCAAAATAATTCAAAATTGAATGAACACATAAATAAATAATTACAACAACGGTATAGGATAAAGTTATGATTGAATATAATTTAATGAAATTATTGGTAAACTAGTGTAAATGCCCGTCAGATATGACGGGTATTACGTTAAAATAAAAATGAATTACACCAACTTTTATGTGCACTAAAACGTAAAAATTAATATAAATTCCACATACCCGGATGCTCCAGAAAGTAATAAGCCTTAGAACTGTTATGGGTCAACATCAATATTCCTAAATTATTCCTAAGGAACTATTTTCAAACGTTTCAATATAATAAATTTCACATTATTATACATTGTATAGATGCACTTTCTACAGTATTCATTAATGAGAGAGAGTAGATAATTTTTCTGTTTACTTTGATCCTTTTTATCCAAATATATACTTTATTAATAAGTTAATTTACTGTAGTTTAATGAACAATACTATTGTAGATCCTTATTGTTTAAAAAATAAAATAATTGTTTATCGTAGAAACCGTTACATAAAGGACAACAGGGAAGAGGTAGCCATGATTGAAGACAAAAATGGCACAATTGTTTTTGAGGATGTGGGCATAGCCAATGTCTTGAATAACTGGCATGCAAAGGTCTTTAAAGGAAGCGAGAGTGGGGTTGGAAATATAAATATAAATATCATAGAAGAAAATAAAAAATCTACACCTGATGAGGCAGGATTAAGAGCAAAAAACGTAGCCTATATTAAAGTAACAGATCGAGAAATACTCCAAATTATTTCAAAAGAAAGATCAAATAAATCAGTAGGACCAGATAATATATCAATAGATGCTCTAAAACTAGGTCAAGAAGCAGTGATCCCATATTTTAGAACCCTTTTCAATGTGTCAATCAATAACCAGGCACTACCTTCTGATTGGAAATAAGCTAATGTTATTCCGGTATTTAAAGGTGGAGATAAATCAAAAGCAGAAAATTACAGACCAATAAGTCTAACGTCGGTAACATATAAGGTGATGGAAAAAGTGATAGCTCAATATATCCGTAAATATTGGGACGACAAAAATTGGCTGTTTAAAAACTAATATGGTTTTAGGAAAAGGCACTCCTGTGAGATGCAACTATTAGGCTTATAACACGATATTGTTGAAGTGGAGGAAGGGGGAGAAGGGAAGGAGAGGGTGGAAGGGAGGGGGAGGGAGTTTATAGGTTATTTTCCTAAGATTTTCTTCCCTCATTCACCTAAATAGGAAAATGCGGAGCGGTTTTCTTCATTTTAGCTTTATCCGACGGGTATAACTGTGTACTCTTATTCTTGCGATGCTTACATGTTACACGGTCGAAGTTTTACATTCACTAAATCCGTTGAAATTCAACGGGCACTTCTGCTAGTAAATAAATAAATAAACAAACGTGTTTATTATATAATTCCCGCCGTTTTCGCCGAAAGAAAGGTAAGTGAAATTACGTTACTATAAAATTAATTTAATGTGTGAAGTGCAGTGATCATCGAAACTGAGATGTGGTATCGTGTAAGCAGATCAACGACCACTTCACATGAAGAGCTACATGAATTTTATAATACTACATAGAGTTATTTCGAGAACCATTTAACCGATATCAACCAAATTTGATATTAAGAAGTATAAATATGATCTGTACGTCATTTGTAATTTTGTTTCCAATCTAATAATTATAACGACAACTTGTCGTTTACCGTCACGTATTTCTGATAGCATGATTATTTTTTAAATTTTTTTTATTGTCTTCATAGGTAGCTTTGATATTTACATTAACAAATAAATGTGTCACTCGAATATTAACAACTACCAAAAATATACTGTGATAGAATGCGTTCAGTATTAGCTAACAGACAAAACTTATTTTCTAGTGGTCTAATTAAATTTCGCTGTCGACCATCTTGCTTTCCTTACAGAATAACGTTTTTATATTATAAGATAATATATAGGAAATCGTTACTCGTAGCGCGAACCTAGCCTAAGCGAAGAGGATATTAGTTATTATTTCGCAATTTCGCATTCAGAGAGAACTATTTTTTAATTGTCAAAAGGACGAAATCTACTGAAAACCTGAATGAGGTTAAAAAAGGAAAAGTACACCAATCAACACATTATAGAGATCGCGGAGAGACTGAGATAGAGAGAGATAGAGAGATAGGGAGCGCGGTGCGGAAAATCTGTAAGATTCATGCAGATTGGAAAGTTTGTGACAAAAGAAAGTTCGCGATTGGATGGGATGGGGGAGAGCGGGGAGGGGGGGAGAAGAGAAAAAGCGTCAGTTGTGCGCAGTGATAGGGGGGAAGAGAAAGAGGGAGTTTATCAGAGGGGAGGGTGGCGGCTCGGAAGCTCAATCGTGAAATACGCCGGAGGTGAGAAAGAGCGTGGAAAGGAATCGAACATAATGGGCGAGGAAGAAGGCGTTGCGAGAACGCAACACAGAGGGCGGTGGCGACAACTCCTCTAGGAGGCATGCACAGAATTTAAGCGATCGGTCGATCGATCGAGACTTTCCAGAACAGCGTTGAAACATATAGTAAAAGCAAAATGAGAATTGAAACTAAGCGCTACTATATTATGGGATTATAAAATTTTCTTTTTTCAAGGAATGAATAACCGCAATGGCATAAACTATTTAATCGTAAATTCCTTAAGCATAAAAGAAAGAGTTTTAAGTAAAACGTAGTGCTCTTATTTCTACTGTTATGGTACAGCCGTCGATGAATAGTATTCATAAGGCATAAAGGAATGGCTCCTGTATATGATTAGCATAAAAATTAGCCACTAACAACCGTTAGATATCTATATCTATATCTATAGTTCACCCTGCAAGCCACCGCAATGGTGTGTGGCAGGGGGTGCAATAGCACCAAGGTAAAGCGCATAATAATGTATAGTATCACTCTACGTCGGCTGATTTCCTTTCGTAACTTCTGTTCTGCTCAGCTATCGTTCTAGGGAAAAACGAGCCTTTATACCTCTCAGTCCTACAGGCTATCTCTCTTATTTTACGAGGATGGTCCGTTCTACCGATATAAGTTGGCGCTCTTATTATTTCTTCGACATCGCTGGAGAATATATGCGTTCTAAATCTTTCAAGAAGTTTTAACCTAGAGCGTGATCGGCGCTCAGCTAGTGATTCCCATTCTAAGTCCTGTATCAAGGCTGTATCACTTTTGTTTCTATCGTAACAATTTTTGACGAATCTAGCGGCTTTTCGCTGCACTCTTTCTAACTCTGAGATTGATCCTTTCACGTACGGATCCCATATGCTCGACGCGTACTCTAATAGCGGTCTTACTAACCAGAAGTAACATGTCTCTTTGACTTTTTCCTCACTTTTACCTACTATGTGTTTGATGAATCCTAGTTTCTGTTTAGCCTTCCCGCATATATTTCGTATGTGCATATCCCACGAGAGGTTGCTTGTTAAAGTAACGCCTAAGTATTTGACGGAATCGGCTAGTTTTAGCTGGACGCCTTCAACAGTGTAATTCGTCGTGTCAATGTTTTTGTTTCCCCAGAATCTCATAAAGGAACACTTTCCTAAGTTCAATTCTAACTGCCACTCTTTACACCACTCGAGAATTGCATTTAAGTCGTCAGAAAGTAATAATTGATCATTAGGACTGTTAATCTCTCTGTAAACTACTGTATCATCCGCGAATAACTTGATTTTACTTTTAATAACCTTATCTAAGTCGTTTATGTATAAAAGGAATAGTAGGGGGCCGATTACACTTCCCTGTGGAACGCCTGAGGCTACGCTGACTGAATCTGATTTAAATCCATCTATAACTACTATTTGTTCACGCTCATTAAGAAAGTCCCTGATCCACTCGATTATCTTTCGATTTATTCCACAGTCATTTAATTTCTTCACTAACTTACTGTGCGGGACTTTATCGAAAGCCTTCTTGATTGATAATTACGTCTCTATAAGTATTTGTCTTCATTGTGTTGTAAATAAAAGACCAGGAGTGTTTTACATACGCAGGCAGCCCTCATACACATTATCCCTCCGGTATAAATTGTTTTTCTACGGAATTTATTTTTCACGCAAAAAATGCATTCATTTTGTTCTCAGCATACTAAAAGCTTTGACTTTAATATATCGCTTCAAACGAAAACGAAGTAAGCGGGATACAAGCCGGTTACAAATCTCTTGTCGTAGTAAGCACCATACGTCACAACACTCAAAAGTTTTCATCTAAGGAAAGATGGTTTATGGAAATCATACCGAAATCGGACTGCGAGACTTAAATTTGTTAAAATTTCCAATACATTTGAAGAAGAGAAAATTTTAAATTGTCATTGTAATTACGTTTAATGAGATCCTACGAAAAAGCAGGCGCATATTTTGATCCAATAAAATTGATTTTTATATGTGCTTGTTTACGAACTCGAATTAAATAACGCGTTCGCAAATCTTGAAGCTTTTGTAGCTGCAAATTATGTTCATCGCGATCAGTGAAAAGAAAATGACAGTTGCAGAAAGCTCAATTCAACATGCAATCCTTAAACACTACGCAATGAAAGGCGTTTATTTGATACCAGAGTTCGTGCTTCATCGCCAAAAAAACTGAGCAATTCAATAAAATCTCAGTTATTATTAATTTCCTTTCAGCCGGGGAAATTCTCACTGGAATGTTCTTCCATCCTTTCTTCCACCACTAAGGCCACTCCCTTTCCCAATGCCATTGTCGCCCTTCCATAGCAATAATAATAACGCTGCCTCAGTATCTACATCCCTTACTACTCTCCAAACAATTATTTCATTTATTACGTCATAATAAACCAATTTGTGCTCACTACAATCCTCTCCGTAAGATGTTCTGTTTATATTATGACAACGCTAGCAGTCATCGAAGCTCTATTCAATAACTTCTTACCAATAAAAATAAAACCTTATGAGAATAAGACTTTGTTTCTCCAATAAAGGTTTCTTATCTGGCTGGACTTTATCTTTAAGTCTGTCAAAAGTAATACTTAGGTTTAACGTTTCTTAAATAGAATAAAACTAAAATTATGGACAGCGTGGACAAATATAAGAAATATATAATGACTGAAATTTTAGTTGGACAGGCATTTATTTCATATGAAATAAAAATAGATGAAAACAATCGTTAAATATATTTATCCTGATTACGACAAAATTGAGCCAAATCTTAAACTTGAAGACGCACATCACAGATGTCATACGTAAGACGGTCAACTCTCACGATTTTTCCAATCACAGTTTTCTTTTGAACAAGAGATTTCATTGGATTCGTTGCTTTTCGTCTGAATCCTTCAGTCCCAATCTTCCCGTTATCTTCCTCTCCGCTTTCTCCCTCCCTCCCTCTTCCTCCCACACCATCTCTCGCACCCTCCCCCTTCCCCACCTACCTCCCTATTTTCGTCTCTGCCCCTTCACCCCCTCCCCACCTTCTCATCTAACGCTTCTTTTTCAGCCCATCGCTTTTATCACATCGCACCCTCCACACTTCCTCTTTTTCCGCACACATTAATTTGTCTAAGCCAAGAGAAAACCTCTTCTCTCCTTCATCTTCCCCCCCCCCTCCCTCTCTCCCCTAATATCACACATCATCCTTTCTATCGTAACCATTGGATACACTATTATTTCCTCGGAATTTTCACTCATCCTCCTCGATACCATCTGCAAAAACACGCTGCCACTCCCTCAATCACAGGGGCCGTTTTATTTTACTCTGCTATTTTAAAACATTGACCCAAACTTTGCATACGTTCGCCACTTCGAGACTTTCTGGAAGAGAGCGATTTATCGCACGATTATTTGGGCGTTACGTCATTTTTCGAGATTCTGAGCTATTTGCGGAGAAATAGGCAGAGAGGAGTGTGTGTGTGTGAGAGAGAGAGAGAAAGAGGAGTGATCTCGTGGATTTTCTCGGTGACATCATTCATTGGTATCTTTTTTCCCAGATTATTTTTCTTGGCCGAAATAATAATAAGTGCACCCCTATAAAAAGCCATGAATGCGCGTCTTATTGGCCAGCTGCCAGCTTCTCGGTAATAACCAGGAAAAGAGAAACTTTTGAATCGCATTATGACGTATGCCTTTGACTTTACACCTGTTTTCCCTTTCTCCATACATAGCAGGGTACAGAGGGACTATTTGGGCCATGGGGCAATTTGGGTCAAAATAATATTTATCCATACTACTCCTTTACATATCGAATCACGTTGAAAAAAATCTGATGTGGCCAACACATGACTTTCTCCATACTTGTGATATAGATATTTAAATTATTATGAATAGCATTATGAGGCAAAATTATTATTTCCTATCGTAAAAGAATACAGTCGTCCTCATTGCCGTAACTTATATTTTGATTATGTTTCCAGAATTCACCGCTACGTGATGGTGGCGCTGTATACTGGAAATTTACGATATGGATGGTTCTACGGAAATTTGTTCCAAACAAAACCTGGAAGAAATACTATTCTCTACAACTTTGGTCCACACGAAGATTACCAATAACGACGTTTATAAGGAGATATTTGACGGAAACCGAAAAACCGATTATTTATAAATAATTCCTAAACAATAACTGCTATGGAAAATTGTTTCAAATGAAAGTTGTAGGAAATTAGACTCTCTATAAAGTTTTTATTGTCATCCTGTTTTGCTCATGAGAGAGCGAGTACCAGGCACACCGGTGCCCGGTTCGGGTAATTTCCGGGTACTGAAAATATGGCCGGGTATGCCGGGTACCGGGTAATTGCCGGGTACCCGGTACATCACTAATGACAAGTACTTTTGCGCCCACAATCACATACATCCATCCATCCACACACACACATACATCATTCCGAAAATAGTCTAAACGTGTTCTAGGGATCTCAAAACGTGTATTTCTGCTGAAATTTCGAAGTCGATTTTTTTCGTGATCACAATACTTTCTCCATACTATGTATAGAGAAAGTAAAACACATATTTAAGTTTATATTTAGCTCCTAGAGCAGTGGTACGCAAACTGGGGGGGAGGGGGGGGGGGCGCCCCCTTCGGAGAGGCCGCGAGTCGGTTTCTTTTTACTTTCTCATATACGAAGTAAATTGAGAAAGTATTGTAATCGCGAAAAAATTCGACCTCGTGATTTTGATGGAAATGTAGATTTTAGGTATACCCGAGTCCGAAAAAGTGGTTTTCGCAATGCCGTCTGTCTGTCTGTCCGTCTGTTCGCGGCCTACACAGTAGAGTAAAAATGAATAAAATCTCGTACTTATGAATTTTATCACATAGAATAGAAGCTATGAAAAAATGGTTGACATTGCAGAGTAATTAGGGGCAGTTTATTCTAGGCCAGTGATGGCGAACCTATGGCACGCGTGCCATAAGTGGCACGCAATACGATTTTGATTGGCACGCCAACGAATTTCGAAAACCAATCAAACATTTGGCGTATTGATTTAACGCCGCAAAAACATAAATTTGTTTTATTTAGTTAACTATTTTAAACGTTAGTTTTACTGTTACAATCTTATGTATTCATCACGAATTTAAATAAGTTGGCACCCAATAAAATCAAGGACTTTTTGTGACACGCGAGGCGGAAAAAATTCGACAAATTCGGTAATATTGGCTCCCGGACAAAAGAAGGTTCGCCATCTAGGCAATTTAAACAACAATTTGATTTGTTCAAAAACGGCTCCAACGATTTTGATCAAATTTCATAGAGTTACTCAAGTTTACGTCTTCAATAATACTTCATCTACTATAATATATTTTGAAGTGTGTTTGTGTGTTTGTTGGTTTATTCATGGAACTCCTCCTAAACGATAAAAGCTAGAATAACCAAATTTTGTACGATTCTTCCTTACATCCGAAATGGCGAAAGACTTAATTATCGAATGACACGTATTTTGCAGCGTCCTGCAATTGAAATACAGGGATGAGAGTAGACTACCTTGAATTTGCACTTTGAAATTACTTATAATAAAGGTACGAACTTGAGACTTGGATACTTTTTTGCGGGAAAGAACAAAATTTATTTTTATTGAAGACAGATTTCGAATTCTGGTCGAATTCGCATATAAATGCGGTTAGAATCAATAAAATACGTGATTTTATCAGTTTTACTACAATACCATGACAACTCCCATTGTCGTCAAAATTGAGAGTTCAATGCATTTATATGGGAAAATTTTTAACGTAATATCGTTTGTCAATTTCTGTGTATGATTTTAATTTGTTTACATTGATAACAAATATTTGTTGTTTTTAATTGAATTATCTTCTAATCTTTACTATAAATATTTTGAAGAGTGTTTGTGCATTTATAGCGCAACAATTACAAAGCATAGAAGCAAGAAGGTGCCATTTTAACTGCAATAAAATGTTAAGGAAAATGGAAGGGTTTTTAAAGTGATTTGAACTACATTTTTTATATTAAGAATGTTTTTCTTTTGTAATTTTTCCCATTTAAATAACACGGGAATGAGCGTATTGTTGGATTAACAATTTACGTGACAACCGTTATAAACAATACGTAATCTAATATATATAAAATTGACTTCGTCGTCGTCGTCAGTGGGAAATTAGAACTCTGTAATGCTTTTTTTAACAAACTTTCCGAGTATTTAGAAGGTAGGAATGTTCAGTTCTTCAAGCAGAAGCCATTTCCGAAAAAAAATTCCAATATCGACCCGGGTTCGATTCCCGAGAATGATTTCCATTCCTCATAAGATAACATGGAAAAATCGATATTTCGACCTGCAACCTTATTTTATTTTGCTTATTAAAATTCGCATAGTTGACCTACGATTTTCGGACTTGGACTGTATTAAAGAAAAATAAATGCAGTTTCTTATTCTTATCGTCTTTTATCGCTTTCGACTCTAAATCTTACGAATTTAACGTTTTAATATAATATTTTGACAAAATTTAGCGTTTGTAATGTGAAGTTGCCTTGTCAACCGAATACATTGTTAAACTCGAAATTCTATTACTCTCACGATCTCTCCGGACCTCCATGAACCTTCCCGGCCCAATTCATAGGTATCAGAGATATCTCAGAATTAGTTTTTACTTTCTCCAATATACGTAGTATATAGAGCAAGTATTGTTTTCATGAAAAAATTCGAAATCGAGATTTCAACGGAAATACACGTTTTGAGGTGTGCAAAGGGAGAAATGACTGTATTACCATATCTCTCTATATTATAAAATCGTAATGGTCATCATCATCATGCTGCGTAACGCTCTAATTTTGCGAATAACTCGGTTAAAAATTTACTGAGGTGTCTGAAATTTCTCAGAATTTCAGTTTTAATGAATCTCTGCGTTATAACTAAAAAAGATTTTGAATGAGGTCACGGGTTTGACCCTCACAGGATGAATGTCGTTTCTCATAAGATAACACGTAAATATCACATTTTTGGTTTGAAGGCTTTCATTCTTTTACTTTTTTAAATATCTTAAAATTAAGTTATCGATATGAAATTTACGCTAAAACACGCCAAAATGAATGAGGATTCTTATTCTTATCGTCGAATACTCAATCTCATGCGTATTCTCTCATATTTTGAATTTATACTCGAGATTTTGTAATTTTCTTTAACATTTCAATACTAAGATTCCATGGTTACGGGTATTTTTGTCCATGATAATTTCAGTGCATATGGATTAAAGCCCCCTTTAGACGACAGCGACTTGCCTGTGCTTCTCTCTCTTTCTATCTCTCTAAATAGATATTTAAAAATTCTTATTATGAGTTATGAAATTGTAATATAATATTATTTTTCCCGCTAATAATAATTTATTTGTTATCTTGAAAAATAAATAATGAAAATGTAACTATTTAATGGTAATAGCAAATGTTTACATGGTTGCTATCCATATTATTATATTTGTTTACTTCGTTACTATAAACAATAATCTATTCTTCGGATTAGTTTATCCTGACGTGTGCTTCCTGTTTCTTTGTTCATAGTCATTTCTCCTTCAGTTTCGGTTTTTCTTTTTGTTTCAATTATTAGTTTTAATACTTTCTTTGCTTTACGTTAAAAATGAATGAACGGAGACGTGAAAAGGCACGTGAAAGACAACGGTCATGCCGCATGCGAAATCGTGAAAGTTATTACGAATTCGCCGGATTGAAAATATGACTGAAGTAGAAATTGAACAAGGCCGTGCTTCCCATAGAATTGAAAACATGACAAGAGCAAATTGAACTAAGCCGTGCTTCGCAGAGAATTGGAAATATGAGAGCGAAGACCAGATTGAACAACGCCGTGCTTCGCAGAGAATTGAAAATATGACTGAAGATCAAATTGAACACCGACAAGCTTTACGAAGACGGAGACAAACCATTGGATATGCAGGAGAAAACACAGTCGATGCAGTATTGTTAAGAATAGGTGTTCCGAAAAATATTTGTGCAAACTGTGGAGCTCTGACATTTGATGGTGAACGAGGACGTGGTCTTAACAATTGCTGTCATAAACGTAAAATTAAATTAACACATTTCAACGTCTATCCTGTAGCTTTGAAAAACACTTTGACAGAAAATACGGAGGATGCTAAACATTTTCGTAAAAATATCAGCTATTGCTATTACGCTTTTGCGTTCACGTCTTTCAATGAAAGTCAAGAAAATTCTAGTACCTACAGGCATATCAGCGATCCGCGTTGTCGGTGATGTTGAGGCTCGAGCTACAACCAGTATTTTATCTAACTGTAAGACAGGAAAACCTCGCTATGGTCAAATTTATATTTATGATAACGAAGCAGCAATAACGTTTCTTCGTTTCTACCATGAGCACATATTGGATTTACATTAATTTCAAGGGAATATGGGTTTAAATGAATATAAGTATTTTATACGGAATATACAATTGCTCTCTAATAATAAATTAACAAAAATAATTTATTTAAATGATATTTAATTTAACACTTCATTATAAACTACATTTTTAATTGTTTATCCGCTCTATTATCACTTCCAGTAACTTGTATTTTCACCAGGGCATCGAACCGGAAGCGAACCGAAAACCGAAACCGGAAAAAACCGTTATTTTTCCTGGAGTGAAACCGAACCCGAACCGAAAAAAAATATTTTCCTGAACCCGAACCGAAACCGAAAACCGTTATTTATTTCGTTCCATATTTTTCCGTTCGCATAAAAAGTGCGAGCGAAAGAAGGGTTTTTCCTTTTGCTTTAGTTTGAGTCTTTCTGAACGCCTCACGTTTATAAACCGAATAAGAAAAGGGTTGGGTTTTTCTTGAGAACACATTCTCCTCAGCCTTGGGAAGGATGTGTCCTTGTGATAATAGTATCTGTTGGCTTAATAGTGGGATTTTCCATGTGCATCTCAATGCATAGAGAGAGTGTCTACAATACATCCTCCTGAGATTACCTGTTAAACGAGGCTACTGGAAAGGAACTTGGGCGGTACTTTGAAGACAGCCTCTAACTGTCTTGCTACCCTCCCCCCGAGCATACCCCATAGTGTGTATTCCCGGCAAAAATATTTCCCAATTCTTAAACTTGGATTTTCCTTAAAGTTGGAGGTTATTGTCCCCATATACTTTCAATCCCTCTCCATATCCACTGAACCCTTGTATTCTGGTAGTCATTCTCTAAAACTTATCCAGGAAGGATCGCTCCACAGTCATGGTTTTGAGATATTCTTACTTCGGTTATCCTTTCTTATAGGTTAGTAAATTTCTATTTATTATATAGAGTGGATCTTAAATAGTAATAGTAATAATTTTTCGAAATGGTACTTATCATTTCAGTTTCATGAAATAATGAAGTTTAACATTCTCACACTACGTAAGTGATTTAAAATATTCAGTCATCGTAAATTTGTATCATGTTGATAAATATTTCTCAGCCTTTCTGAATTCTCGTACTCTCAATTTCTGCGGGCTTCTTCCTCATAGATATTTTATAGATTTTTTCATCCATTTAAATAATCTTTGAATGAAAAAATTAAGCCGTGCAATTACAGTTTCTACTATAATACGAGCAGTGGACGTGATCTACAAATTGTTAATGAAAATAACATAATATCTTACTCAACTTACTGGCACTATTGAGGTAACGCGATCTCTTATTTTACAGCACGATTTGTAAATAAAAATATTAATAATTCATTATTAGGCATTCCAGCTTTAGCGCATACTAGCTTCGGTCTGTCCGTCCTTCTGTCAGGATGCAATTTTTTTCCGTAGCTATTCAGCGGATTTTGATAAAATTTAGTACTAAGGACTAAGCACAGTAAATTAGAAAATGAGATGAATGCTTTGCATAACATAATAAGTTTAGATTACTCTATCGCAGAAAACGTGCTCATTTATAATTTATTTTATACTTTCCTAATGTGTTGAAATCATTTGCGGCGCATGTATAGTTTGTAAATTTTCAGTTCAAAATATAATCATAAATAAATAAGATACATACTAAATATTCACATTTAAATAATTTATTTTCGTGTTTTGATTATGTTTTTTAAATATCACTATTTTTATAGTGAAGATGTATTTGATGTAATAAGAAAATTACTTAATTAATAAATCAATTCTTGAAAGTTTGCTAAAAATATTTTAAAGTCGGAGCGAAAAAAACCGGTTCGAACCGGTTCACTGACGCTTGCCGGACCGAAACCGGAACCGAACCGAAATTTTGTGTTTTGAGTGAACCGGAACGAAAACCTGAGCGAAGAAAATTACGGTTCGATGCCCTGATTTTCACACCTTGACGTGACTTTGCTCTGGATATAGCTACATAAAGTTGACCATGTCCAAAAATTGGTATTTTTGGTTTATATATAAACCGACTTTTTCAAAACTTCGTCCCTGGGCTTTATTAATTGTCATAGCAAATGCTAGACGAACAGGGAACTGAGTTCTCTGCTAAATGAATGGTAGTTCTGTATCGTATTTTGTAGATAATTTTATTCGAGGAATGGAAACTATTTCTCCTTTGTGTTCTCCTGTTAATATCTCACAGTAAAGAATATGTTTCTCTATTCTACGAACAATAAGTCGGCTGCCATCACAAAGTCCATCCTTAATACAAATATTTCTAAGTAATATAACTACTGCACCGATCTTTAGTTTCAGTTGTTGAGGAGGGAATCCAGTTGGAATTAAAGTTACTAACTAAATACTCAGGCTGGTATTGAATCATTGTATTGTCCGTACTGTCACTATCTGCAGAAGTCGCGACATCAAAACCGTCACAAATTATTTCAGGTGTAGGTAATTTCTGGAGTAAGTAATTTGTTTCTTGGGTGTAAAATAAAAATGCAATGGGCGTGTGGTAAACCTCTTTTCTGAAATTCGACATTATGTACGTAACCAAGTATTTCACCAAATACTTGACCTAATGTGATTTCGTCTAAAAACGTCATAAACTCGACTGCAACGCTCTTACAACGAAATATGGTATATCAACCGCTGTATATTCTTTTGGAAAGTTCTTGAGAAATTCTTTTATTTCAGGCCAGTTTGGATTTTCGGTGAACGTTATAAATCAATCCGGACGACCTTTTGCTCGAGATATTGCCATTGCATCTTGATAGAGCTGGTGCATCGCCCGTGGACTTCCACCAAACGTCGATGAAAGGATACACACATTTCCGAGACGTGTACTGTCGGAAGTATTTGCAGGGCTTGCCCCCTAGTAATAAATAATTTTATTCGCCAAAGACTTCTGGCATAACCCGGGCATCGCCGGGTACTTTCAGCTAGTATTAACTAAAAGAAGGAATATATAACTAATATAAACTAAAAGAAATAATACATCCCTAATATAAACTAAAGAAGCGAAGAAAGAAACACAGTGTGGCATAGAGTTCTCCAAAGCAAACTGTTTTTTAAACTACGTACATAAGTAACAAATAATTAGACGTAGATTTTCTGCAAATTGTGATTTTCAAACCTTTTAAGATATCGTCACAAAATCCTGCGGATAATATAGGCTATGCGGAGATTAAAAAATTGGGGGAGGGGAAGGGGTGCTTAATTCAATAATTATTATCCCATAAGTTTACACGTAATTTTCGATTTTTCAGAGTGCAAGGTTTTCTTCTTTCACTCATCTAAATAGGTAATTGCGAAGAGGCTTTCGTCATTTATGCTTTATTCAACGGAAACTGCGTACTATCTTATTATTACGATGTTTACATGTTAAACGGTCGAAGTTTTAGATTCATTAAATCAGTTGAAATTCAACGGGAAGTTCTGCTAGTCTACTAAAATATATTTTGAAGCGTGTGTTTGTTGGTTTGTGTCTTTGTTCATGGAACTACTCCTAAACGATAAAAGCTAGAATAACCAAATTTTGTACGATTCTTCCTTACATCCTAACTTAGTGAATGATCAATGTGTGTTCAACCGGGATTCATCAGTACTGCCAATATAGGGGATTAACATTTTTCCATAAGATAACACGTATGAATCGTTTTCTTGACTTGCAACGTATTCTTCCTTCAAGCATTAAAATACGTAAATATGGACCGAGTATTTTCGTTTTTGCTTTATTCGACGAATAAAACTCTATAATATCTTATTCCTGCGAGGTTTACATGTTACACGGTCGAAGTTTTCAGAAATACGCATTTTGTTTCGAAATTTTTGGATTTTTCGTACCCCTCCCGGGCGTAACCAAGGTGGCCGTCATTGTTACCTCCGATTCCATTAGCTTCAATGAAGCTTATAAATAGACGAAACTTTAGCGTTATTCGATTCGCACTTTTCTTTAAGCAACGAAACGATCGATGTTTATGGATAGCAACGTAAATAGATACTGGTTATTATTCAGGAAACGTTTATTGATGAAAGTAATTGAACCTTCTTTCGTCTATTGAATACTGGAGTCTTACATTTTTTGTAAGTAAAATCATTATATTCTACATTATAATGTTTATTAACGTAAATAAGCTCACGTATCTGGTGTAAATTTACCAGTCAGCGTTCAATCATGGACAACTGTACGATGCTTTTTCACGGGTTTCTTGCTTTCAAGGCATAAATGTAAACATTTTACAGGCATAATTACATAAGAAATGAAGCTGTATTTGGCGAAAGTGATATGATAGGAAATACAATTATCATTATATCTGAATGCAATACGTTCGGAAACGGATTGTTACAGGCAAATATGATTAATTGCTAAGAAAAGCTAATTGTAATTTTAAAATTATCTAATATATAGGTATTTTAAGGAGTTTGTATCTTGTGCTGTAGTAGATTCACTAAATCCGTTGAAATTCAACGGGAAATTCTGTTGGTAGTTTATATTTTTTTAAATATAACACCACGACGCATTACACCCGTTTTCTACTCTTATGAACCTTGACCCTGAAAATCCTTGTTGTACGCTAACTGCTGCAGCCAATGAAAGCTCGAGAGACTGTGGATGGAGAGGGGAGAAAGTCAGTGTCTCCCGTGATCGTTCCGTTCGCATCGCTACGAGCTCGACTGTGTTGCCAGATCTACCGTGTTTACGCCTTAGCGTTCGCATCCGACTTTCTTCAAGAGCGGATATCTGGCAAGAGTGTACTACTTTCCCGCGCCTCTCGAAAACTTCAAATGGTGGTGGAAGGGGAAAACGCTCTGATTGACTATTCGCTGCGCCAAGGTCAAGCTTCATAAAAGTAAAAAATCTGATGTGGCCAACACATGACTTTCTCCATATTTGGGGTATAGATATTTAAATTATTATGAATAATATTACGAGGCAAAATTATTATTTCGTATCGTAAAAGAAGACACGTCCTTTTTGCTGTAAATTACGTATATTTTGAATGTTTACAGAATTCACCGCTACATGGTGTTGGCGCTGTAGGCTGGTATTAAGATAAAGCGAAATATATCCGAAATGGATGGTTCTACGAAAATTAGTTTCAAACAAAACTTGGAAGAAATAATATTCTCTACAACTTTGGTCCTTACGAAGATTACCAATAACGATGTTTTTAAGGAGATATTTAACGGAAACCGAAAAACCGGTTATTTATAAATAACTCCTAAACAATAACTCCTATAGAAAATTGTTTCAAATGAAAACTGTAGGAAATTACATTCTCTATAACCTTTGTATAGAACTGTATATACAATAATCATGTTTTAACAAAGAAATATCGCAAAAACCGAATCGGGTTTCGAATAAACCTCGACTTCCGGTTATCCGTTATTGTCCAAAAACTAATCAGTTCTTTGTGCTCATGTAAAGTGTTATATATGTAGTTTGGTAACGATATGGCACGTACTTTTTGAGTTAGAGCGCCCACAATAACATACACACACACAGACATCATTCCGAATATAGTCTAAACGTGTTCTAGGGACCTCAAAACATGTATATCCGTTGAAATCTCGAAGTCGATTTTTTTCATGAATACAATACTTTCCCATTACTACGTATGGAGAAAGTAAAAACGGGTATAGTATATGAGAAATTTTGTACAATGTATGTTGTATCGATTTTTTAAAAGAGGGTCGCGAGTTTATCCGCATGGCTCAGGTTATTGGATTTTATGTGACTGTATTCGGGACCGATGATAAACTGGCAGGTCAGTCTAATACAATGTAACCATGATACACTCTGGCATTTATATAATCTTTGTAGAGCTAGAGAACTCAAGTACATACCAACTTTTGTCATTAGCCTTAGGCCGATAGAATGCCTAGGGAAGATTCGGCCTCAGTCACAAATATTCTTCCGTGAGAAGTCGAGTGTACTTTCATTTGTTCGTATTCTTCAATCGTTTGTTAGATTTACTCTATTATTATTATTTTCCTCTGAATATGTATGGATAAGTGGATTAGTAAGGGTGCTGAAAAACGTGGTGCTGCTGCTGCAAATATAATACAGAAGGCACGTGAAAAAGAAGTTTCTTCTTTGTACAATTAAAGAAACGTAAAATAAGAAAATACAGGGAAGAATTTATCAAATTTGGATTTTAGTGGACTTCGGTTAAGAATGAGCAAAGACCCCAGTGCGTCATTTGTTCTGAAGTGTTAAATTTTCTTCTCTTGCGTATAATAAAAAGCCAGTTATGTCGTGTTATTGAGTTAATGTCAGATTATTTTTGTATGTAATGTCAACAACTTTTTCCGATTGAAATTGGGGGTGCCATCATTTACGTGGATCAAAATGGGGGCGCTGCCTGAAAAGTTTGCGTACCACTGTCTTAGTTTATACACTAAATATATTTTTGATAAATTTCCTACAAAAACATCGAGAGGCTGGAAAATAGCCATTGGAACTTATGGCAATCAGGCAAAATGAGACCGAAAGACAGCTTTTTGAAAATTAGTGAAAGGAGAATGGAACATTTATAAAATGGCGGGAAACGTTTATGGAAGACTAAAAAATCAACACAATCAAGGTTGAATAGCACTAAATTTAAAAGAGGCGAAAAATGGCGTTAAATCGAGAGAAAGGCAAAATGACGATGGAATAGAAGAAATAATAAAAGCAAAGGTGAAACGATAGAGAAAAATAAGAGATGAGATGCCGCCACACACGTAAGTCGACTTATTTAAGAGATAAAGAATGGAGAGGATTAGAGAGAGAGAATGAAAGGGTGATAGAGAAAGGTGGAAGAGAAGAGGGGGGGAGAGATAATAATAATATTAATCGTCTTTATTATGAGCGATATTTAGACAATGATGTCCAATCTTACATATAACTCATACGAACGCAAACATCCATGTCCGAGGCGGGATTCGAACCCGCGACCTTAGTATCCGTTGGCAGTTACTCTTATCACCAGTCTACCAAGGATGACAGATAGTGAGCGAGGAGAGAACGGAGAGGAGGGAGGGAGAGAGAGGGTGGAAGGGAGAGAGGAGGGAGGGAGGGGAGAGAGAGAGAGGTTGCAATGAGGTAAGCTAGGGGAAAGGGCAGGTTAGTTAAGAAACACCTTTTTAAACTTCTGACCCCCTCGCTCTCTCGCCCCTCTCCCTCTCTCTTTCCGCAAACCCTACGATACCTCCCTCCTCTTTCCTTTTATTCCCCCCCCTCCAACCTCTCTCCCCTTTAATCCACTTTCGTCATCATCCTCACTTCGCCTCCTCCACGGGGCGGTAATTCGTTTCTCATTCTTTTCTCTCCCACGTCGCCCCCTCCCCTCCTACCTCTCTCTCTCCACACCTCTTCCCTTTTCTTTCATCTCTATTCTGGTCTTGCGCCTCTCTCTCTCTCCGCCTTCGACCCCTAATTCCCATCTTGCCGCTCCCTTTTCCACACCAACCCAAACACCCCCAGCCTTCCTTCGCTCATCTTCATCCGCCTCCCCTTTCCTATTCTCTCCCCCTCCTCCAATTCCACCCTCTTTCCTCAAAGTCTAACCGTCCTCGAGAGCCTTGCGTTGCCCGTCCGTTTCAGACGCCCCTTCGCCCTCCGCGCACCTGCGTCGAATCTAATGACGGCGCCCGATCCACGTTCCTCCATCTGGTCCCTCCAACCATTATGCCTTCTGACCCCTGACCTCTCTCTCTCCCGGAACGACCCCGCCCCCGGAGGCCAGTCCGAGGGAAGAAGCCACTCGGCGAAAATTCGATTCACAATTCGATACCGGAGAGAAAGAAAGAGAACAATGAAAAAGATGGCCGAAAATCACGAAACAGAAGAATGGCCGCTACGAATTAACTCGGTTGGATGGTTTTTTTTCCAACCGATAGGTAGAGGAAATACTGCTATACAACCCTTAAGCTGCGAGTGACGCATATGTGACAGCAAAGATATTAACTCAACCGACTCAAAAATTAAGACGCAAAATAATGTACATGCCAAATAAACCCTATCGGCTGGCTGGAGAAACGGAACTAAACCTCTGCAGCTTAAAGATCGAGCAAAAGCGGAACCGAACATTTGTGCCGCGGTCGCGAGCTCTTCAAAATGGGATAGTTTCCTCCTGGAACCCGTCGGCCTCTCGGACCATCCTCCTCCCCCGCACGAGCGCCTCCCTCTGCCTCATCGCCCGCCTCCATGCCAACCTCCCGCCATCATTAGCAGAACCCCAGGATCGTCAGAATTTCATTAAACGCATCTGTTCCGAGGCAACAAACTATCAGAGATGAGGGGAGTATTTATTTCTCTCGGCCCTTCCTTCTCCTACACCCCCTCCTCCCCCACCCACGCACCCCCCACCCCTTACGCCCCACTTTCAAATATTTTAATATTACCTCACGTCCACCGCATCCGTCATGCACGTCATTCAGGGGACAGTGGCGGATGCGATGCGACAGAGGAAGGGGGAGAAGTCGTTTCGGCCTGTAAAACAGCTCGGAGAGAAGGAAGCCTACCTGACAAATTTGCTGCTCAATTGTTTTCGTTCCAGCGTATGAAAGCAACCGAGGCTTCGTATATCAATGTTTTTTTTATTTTGAGGACATAAAAATGACGAAAATGTAATATTAGAGAGATTGGCAGCGAAAACTATTAAACTAATCCGACGAAAGACCGAAAATAAATAATGTTCCAGGGTCAATGTTTTAATAGAATAATATTTGTTTAAAGCGTTATTTAAAACTATTTATATTACATTAAAGCAACAAAGATGACGTTATAATTTCATTAACATTTCTACTCTATTCCAGAGCATATTTTCATGTTAATATTTAAAATAAACCAATTTAAATAAAAGTTGTAGAACTGGTAAAGAAGAGTATTTCCTTTCCTATACATTTTTATTGTAGGAGTAGCCGTTATCGAGAAAATCAAACAGGAAAGTCTTATATCGAGTTGAAATTAGAAAATTTCTTGCATGGTTACTTCATTGTTGCTAACATAAACAATCTCCCAAACAAACGTTTAATTTCCTTTCGTGTTCATGTAATATTATTAAATAGGAAGAAAATGGATTATTTAAGATGAAGGAAAGAACTTTAAAACGCTATTTCCCTTACGTACAGGTATATATGTAATTGCTTTCTAATACTCCATTGCACGAAACGCGCCCATTTGTGATACGTTGTACACTTTCCAAACTTGTTTAATTTAAATTTTCGAGTAATTTAATCTCGAATGTTTAACAAAACGGCTGATTTGCTCGCCTATTTTGTTACAAACTAACTTTAACATGAACACAAACGAGTTAAAATCCTCTTGGAATACATGATAACAAATAGTTTGTATTTTATATTTGTTTTTTTATTAATAACAAATTTACGACCGATTCAGATTAGATTTTGAATTTCTTTGGAAACAAAATAAAGATTCTTTCGTCTTTGGAATTGTTAAAGCACATAGATTCCCTCAGATATAAATTATTTAAAATTCAATTCTATGATGAATTACGTCGATTCCCGGTTTTTTCTTAATGGCTATTAAGGAAAAATAAAGGCGCCTAGAATTTGTTTTTAAATTGGAGAGGATTCCCATCGGCGGCAGCCATTGCATCGGTCCAAATTTCAAACCGGAAGCTCTTCTACAATACCTTAAGTTTTATTTCACTTATCCTACGCGTGTATACAGATATAGGCAAATCTTTGTTTTAGCCTTTCAGTACTTGTATTAGGTGACGAGGAAACCTAAATAACCCTACACAGCAGGATAAAGGTCATATATACTTGTGGAAATCTCTTCAATACACGGAAAAAATGACCCACGATCGCATTGGATCGTGAACCCATAAGGGAAGAACCGCCTGCAGGATGTTGATAAATATATATTCACTGGTTATTTCAGCATGCGGAGAATGCGACAAGGTGAGGAGAGGAGATAACGTAGATGGTTTGGATGGGTGAGGCAGGCCTTTATGCCCCTTGGGGTCAAAGGTTACCTAGGCTCCACGTGCGAAACACTCACAACTCCACCACACCGCTCTCAACCTCTCTCCAAAAACACATCTCCTTTCCCTTCCACAAGCCCTAACTCCGCCCCTTTCTCGCACCTCCCCTCGGGCACCACAATGTGCCTAGGGGCCAAAAGACTCACCAACTCGCATCTCTTCCCTCCGCGGTCCTCTCCCCCTCCCCTTCAGCTTCCTTCCTTCCGGCTACACGACCCCTTTCGCCAACACCTCTCTCCAGACGCCTTTCCTCCACCTTCTCTCTCTCACCCTCCTCACTTCTCCTATAACCAAAAACTTCCCCCTTTCCTCTCCAGCCTCTTCACGCCCTCGGGCAGGTGAGAAAGACCGTCATTTCCCCTTTTAATCAAGTCCGCCATCGTAAGGTCGTCGGTACCAAAGAGTTGACCGACTCACTCCCCGCAAAGCCCACCCTCGTCATCCCCAAACTTCGCTCCCAGAAATTCTCCCCTCCCGCCTATCTCTCTCCTTTCTTTCCCCTCTCCTTCCTCTCTCTCTCTCTCTACTTCTCTTCCTCAACCACTTCTTCGCTTCCATTCCAACCTTTACATTCACCTCGGACTTCGTAACGTGCGGCGACCAGGAAGGGAAAGAGGGACTCGGCGAAATGTTAGTCTTTGGGGGGCGAAGATTATGAAGAAGAGAATGCAGAGAGTGAAAGGAAATTATGCAGAAGAGCAAATGTACGGAGAGAGGCCGAGGGACTCTGTGCAAAGTAACTGAATGAAGATACTCTCAGCGACTGATACACCTAAAGTTGCAATTCGTTAAAACTTAAAAATAATTATTTGGCTTCAATTTCCCAAAATAATCATTTCTGTTGTAATCTGAGTATAGCACTGAAAAGCGGGAAACTTCTGACATAAAGCTATGGTATAGATCTTAGGGTGGACAAGTTTTTTTCGGGTGCCACTATTAACAAAATTAAACATTTGTGACCCGTCCGAGCGTACCTTCGTTATATTAATTTAATCCCTAGCGTTCACGAAATGTTTCTTTCAAATATAACTATTCTGGATATGACGCGTAGCGAAATTAAAAGTAAAATTCTTATTAAAATGTGTTTTTTGTAATTATTCCGTGCATTAGAGCTCCACTTAAACATCTCGGGGACGCGTGTTACAGGTTTCTCACCTATTGCATAAATGTATTTTGAAAATATACAAATCTATTATAATAGCATTGGTTACGAGAAACTGTAACCATCGAAAATAAAGTGGTAGTATTATTATTTATTATGATTAGAATTTATGGCATTTCCCGGAAAACACTCAGTAATCCTTAACAGCTATTTCGACAAACAGATTGAAAATGTACCTGCTGCAGCCGACTTTTTCAATCTCTAATCAAAGGCGCGTCATATTCATCGAAATCCCTCCGAGAAGAACTCAGCAGAAAAAGCACCGGAAACTCACCTAGAAAAAAGAAAAATAATTGTCAAAAAACAAAAAAAGTGTATTAACTGAAATTTTAGCATAATTCGCATTTTAAACGACGGGAATAGCCTTTAAATGCAAAACTTTGCTAAAAGATACAGGGGAGTAAAATTAAAACAAGCGTTTTACTAAATTCATTTTATTGGGAACGAATACCATTCCTTCCGCCGAACACCTCTGATGTGAGCCGCCAAACAAAAGAACTTCGAAACAACAACCTAAAGGAGGGTCCGATGAAGACACACTACGTGAAATCGACCGCTCTATTTTACCGACAAATCGTCGAACGATCCTCTCCTTATCTTCCATTTCCTCCTTCAAACCCTCTTTTTTACCTCCCCACACCTCTCAAGCGGAGTGGATGCCGCTGATGAGGTGGGAATGATGGCGAAGGAGTGGGGAAGTGGAAACGAGGTTTGGCGAGAATAAGGCCGGAATGGTATCGGCTTTCTTCTTCTCCTCCCCCTCCTAGAGCAGTCCCCCACTTCCGCCCCCTTCCCAGACGACGCGTTCCGTACGTGAGTCGAAAGCTAACGAGGGAGGAATTGCACCCTCACTTGTTTCGCAGGATCCGTCTACGGGGAGGGGAGGTGACTGCCGAAAATTATAACATCGCCGCCCATGAATGCCCTATAAGCTTACGGATGACGCAACTCGTGCGTCGCCATAGATATAGCCTAGTTGACTGACGACTCGATTTTTTCGTCACGGAGATATGGAAGAGATCGGATGTCAGTTTGTCCGTCACTTTACCGCTGATCGTTCTTTTGACGAAACTCGACATTTAAGATTCGCAATGTAACCTCGATTATTTGAAGTTGGTGTAATTTAAATTTTCATGGTTTGTAAGGACGAGACACTACATAATAAACCATAAATAGATTCCGGTGTAACTTGATGGAATTGCTTCATGATAATGAAAATAAAAACGTAAAATTCACATAAATATATTTAAAACGACCAAGGTTTCGAATTATATTTATGTGAAATTTACGTTTATATTTTCATTGTCAATAAATACCTTTTTATCCAGCATTTGATAAAAGCTGATTTTGTATTCACAAAGTTTTTTCTCTATTTTAAAGTAAAGAACGAAATACTCGGCTCAAATCATACGAACAGCTCTTCCATATAAAGAAGAAGAAAATGCATTTTTTGCTTTAATCCGTAAAATATCCAAGAAGGTAATTTATTCTCGGAAGTTCTTCTACAAAAACATTTATTGTCTACCTTGATAGTACACGATGTTTTGGAGAAAATAAACGAGCAAATATTTTCATTGCTGTTAGGAAGAATTTATTCTCGGCTTTCATATTTGACGGTAACATTTAAATACAAAACGCATAGGACATGTTCCGGTCACATTAATCAATGGGGACTGTCAATTTTCGTTTATATTAAAACGCTAGTTGGAAATAACATTTTAGGGTCATTTCAGCGTTTTCATTGTACGGTAATTATGAAAATACAGCTCATTGAATTTCATCTTTTGAAATGTTTTTTTTAACTCAGTGATACAATAGCGCATTTAAATCGTGTCGTCCGATCAGGCCTGCCACAGTAGAGGAAACGAAAATGGAAAATTCGATTTTGAAATCTTTTCAAAGAAATATCTTCAGCCAGATTAACTAATACTGGCTTATTCGTTCATATATAGTAATAAATACTGGTAAAATGGTCAACTAAACCATAATTAGTGACTTGAAGAGGTTAAGCATTGTAAATTTCTTGAAACTATCACAACAATTAACAAAAGATTGTAGAAATGAAACAAGGATAATGAACGGTGAAATCTCCTAATAACCATAAAATGTTTTTTATAAAAAGAAAAGTACTTAGGCTAGTTTAGGGGAATTACCCCACGCCAATGGCCCTTTGTTCACACACGAACAAAAACAAACAAGCCAAAAAAAAACACGAGTAATTCCTTTTTTAAAATGTCTAATTGCGCATTTCGGAATAAAAGACTCCATTCTCAGTAGGCCGATCAAAAAAGATGAATAAACACGATTTTGGGAGAGCAAATATCAAATGAGTGAAGGGAGAGGGGGAAGTAAGGTAAAGAAGAGGGGAGGGGGAAGAAAAGTAAAGAAGAGGGGAGGGGGAAGAAAAGTAAAGAAGAGGGGAGGGGGAAGTAAGGTAAAGAAGAGGGGAGGGGGAAGAAAAGTAAAGAAGAGGGGAGGGGGAAGAAATAGTTACGATGTAGTGATGGGAAAGTTAGGAGGTCAGTTAGAAGGACCCTGAAATCGAAAGGGAAAGCAAAGTAGTGTTTACTATTGGACCTGCGTCTTGATCTAGGGTGACATATCTGTTTTGATGAATGGCTTTCGGCCGCGTCTAGAAATACCTAGGTTTCATTAGTTGAAGGTTTTTTTAATGTAAAGTGTTGACTTTTAAGAACATGAGTTGCTACGCAGGATTTTTCAAGATTTCCATTTTTAAAATACGATAAATAAATTTGTTCGCAATTATCGCACTTGATTTTATAAATGTCGGACTTTTCATGAATCGTGATCGGATCTTTTGTGTTACCTATCAAGTGACGAAGATGATATTTGGACGAAAAGGCAATTTTAAAACCAGAATCTCGGAAAATCTTTTAAAGGCTCCGTGTGTATTGTGGAAGGAAAGGTAATTTTACATATTTTTTACGTCGGGAATTTCTAGGGTTGTGGAACACTGAACGTTTAATTTGTTCTTGTGTTAATTCACTAACTAAGTTATCTATAAGGTTAACGGGGAAACCATTTTTACTTTCTCCATACGTAGTAGTGGGAAAGTATTGTATTCATTAAAAAAATCGACTTCGAGATTTCAACGGAAATACATGTTTTGAGGTCCCTAGAACACGTTTAGACTATTTTCGGAATGATGTCTGTGTGTGTATATGTTATTGTGGGCGCTCTAACTCAAAAAGTACGTGCCATATCGTTACCAAACTTCATATATAACACTTTACATGAGCACAAAGAACTGATTAGTTTTTGGACAATAACGGATAACCGGAAGTCGAGGTTTATTCGAAACCCGATTCGGTTTTTGCGATATTTCTTTGTTAAAACATGATTATTGTATATACAGTTCTATACAAAGGTTATAGAGAATGTAATTTCCTACAGTTTTCATTTGAAACAATTTTCTATAGGAGTTATTGTTTAGGAGTTGTTTAAAAATAACCGGTTCTTCGGTTTCCGTTAAATATCTCCTTAAAAACATCGTTATTGGTAATCTTCGTAAGGACCAAAGTTGTAGAGAATAATATTTCTTCCAAGTTTTGTTTGAAACTAATTTTCGTAGAACCATCCATTTCGGATATATTTCGCTTTTTCTTAATACCAGCCTACAGCGCCAACACCATGTAGCGGTGAATTCTGTAAACATTCAAAATATACGTAATTTACAGCAAAAAGGACGTGTCTTCTTTTACGATACGAAATAATAATTTTGCCTCGTAATATTATTCATAATAATTTAAATATCTATACCCCAAATATGGAGAAAGTCATGTGTTGGCCACATCAGATTTTTTACTTTCTCCATACGTAGCAATGGGAAGGTATTGTGATCACGAAAATAAATCGACTTCGAGATTTCAACGGAAATACATGTTTTGAGGTCCCTAGAACACGTTTAGACTTCTCGGATGATGTCTGTGTGGATGTATGTGTTTGTGGGCGCTCTAACTCAAAAAGTACTTGCCATATCGTTACCAAACTTCATATATAACACTTTACATGAGCACAAAGAACTGATTAGTTTTTGGACAATAACGGTTAACCGAAAGTCGAGGTTTATTCGAAACCCGATTCGGTTTTTGCGATATTTCTTCGTTAAAACTTCATTACTGTATATACAATTCTATATGAATGTTAAAGAGAATGTAATGTCCTACAACTTTCATTTGAAACAATTTTCTATAGCAGTTATTGTTTACGAATTATTTATAAATAATCGGTTTTTTCTGTTTCCGTCAAATATCTCCTGAAAAACGTCATTGGTAATCTTCGTGAGGACCAAAGTTGTAGAGAATAATATTCCTTCCAAGTTTTGTTTGAAACAAATTTTCGTAGAACCATCCATTTCGGAGATATTTTGCTTTTTCTAAATACCAGTATACAGCGCCACCACCATGTAGCGGTTAATTCTGTAAACATTCGAAATATACCTAATTTACGGCAATAAGGACGACTGTATTCTTTTACGATACGAAATGATAATTTTGTCTCATAATGCTATTCATAATAATTTAAATAACTATACTCCAAATATGAAGAAAGTCATGTGTTGGCCAAATCAGATTTTTTAAGCTGTCTTTAATGAAAGTATATTCTTTTTGAAAATTTGACTGGTTGAGTGGCACACGGAGTAATCTACGAACAAGGGAATTGTATGCTGCTATTTTTATGACTATGTGAGTACTTTCGTTTTTGTAATTTTTATGGTTATTAGTTGGTTTCTCCATTATTTATCACTATTTAACCATAGGGTTCACAATTTAATTTTTCACTGAAATAAGGACTTGATTTAGGAAAACGAAAAACCCCTTCAAAATAAAAACTTTTTATAATAGGTAAAACGAACGAAGAGCTAAAGAAGGTAGTGAAATGGTATTGTGGAGTGTGAAGAGCTTAGGGATAATTAATACATACATAATTATTGAAGAGTTCAAAATTTGGACATGGAAGATAATGCTGAAAATTAAATGGAGGGATGGAGTAAAAAATAAAGAAGTAATACGGTGAAATAAGCTCTGAATACTTGTTAACATGGGGAAAAACGGAGTGAAGCTAACAACAACAACAATAATAATAATAATAATAATTTTTTAAATACATACAATAATTTATTTCCATGAAATACATACAGAGCCACGAAATTAAACTTTACATATTCAATAAATATTGTAAAGAAGAATACAAAAACAAAAACATCAATAAATAGTTATCAATGTATAAAAGATATGAACAAATCACACATTTCATATAATTACTGTTAATTAATAAATTACAGCAGTAAGGTCCCCCTGAGCCTTAGATGGCTCATAAATCGTCATGTACACACTTTAATATATAATGAACATTATTCAAACATATACTAATATCATGTATTCTCTACTTCATACAACCAATTTTTTAAGTTCTTTTTTAATTTAGAAAGTTTATCAATATATTTTAAATGCATTGGTAGGTTATTAAGAAGTATTGGTACAATCACAGCTAATTGATTTTTGCCGTTTAAGTTATAGTAATTTGGTACTTGCAGTCTCCCACTATATCTACTTGTCATAGAATGGTGGTTCGTTTCTTTAATTTTATACTTATTAGAATAATAATGGGTAATAATCATTATGAATTTAAAAATAATAATAATAATAATAATAATTTTTTAATAATAATAATAATACTAATAATAATAGATGCTGTCATTTTGAAAGAGGCACAACGAAAAAATAGAAATCTCTCGTGTTGCTACATAGACTACCAGAAAGCCTTTGACTCCGTCCCCCACACATGGTTATTAGAGGTCCTTCACATTTATAAAATCCATCCAGTCCTTGTAAATTTTCTACAGCATACAATGAAACAGTGGAGGACAGTTATCAACGTGTCTGATGTGAATAGGGTCCCAACCTCTACTGAAATTAAAATAAATCGAGGCATTTTCCAGGGTGACTCTCTGAGCCCACTCTGGTTCTGCTTAGCATTAAACCCTCTATCGAATCTGTTGAATCGAGCTAGGTTGGGATATCGGATAGCGAACAATCGGACAGTCCACCAGATATCCCACCTATTATATATGGACGATTTAAAACTTTATGCATCATCACCAGCCAAACTACAGCAGCTAGTACAATTAGTAGAACAATTCTCAATAGATATAGATGTGAGATTTGGACTAGACAAATGTAGGACCATTAATATCAAGAAAAATTCAGTAGAACTGATTGGATTTGAGACGGCACAGCAAAGTGAGATACAACCAATGGATGAATATGAAACTTACAAATATCTAGGATTTGAACAGTCAAAGAAAATAGATCACGCAGCCATAAAGAAATCACATCAGAATTTACCTCCCGGCTTAAAAGAATCTGTCAAACAGAGCTCAATAGTAAAAACCTGACGAAGGCAATAAATAGTCTAGTAATACCTGTACTAACATATTCATTTGGAGTAATATCACGGTCTAACACAGAGTTAGAGAATTTGCAGAGGAAACTAAGGGTAGAATTAACGAATCACAGGAAGCACCACCCACTCTCTAGCGCTCTTAGGATGACAGTACCTAGAGCGGAAGGGGGTCGGGGAATAGTGGACATCAAAAACCTTCATAATAAGCAAATCAGTCTTTCACGGTCATATTTCCACCAAAGGAAAGAAGATTCGGCACTGAATGCAAGCATCAGCAGTTCAGATAATAAATACACCTCTCTTAATTTATTAGACACCATAGTTCAGGACAGTGAGGCAATCATTACTATAGCAGATAAGATGACCCGATGGAAGAGCATGGCCCTTCATGGAAGACACTCCCATGATCTGAGCAGCCCTGAGGTCGACAAGGAAGCGTCGAACGCCTGGCTCAGACGAGGGGAACTCTTGCCTGAAACCGAGGGATTCATCACTGCCATCCAGGACCAGGTCATAAATACAAGGAATTACAAGAAATATATTGTTAAGAACCCCCAAGTGCAGGACGATAGGTGTAGAAAATGTAAAGATAAACCTGAAACAATTCAACATATAACAGGTGCTTGCAGCTCTCTGACTCAGTCCGATTACCTCCACCGACATAACCAGGCTGCGAACATTATACACCAAAGTCTGGCATTAAAATGTAAATTAATAGAAGGTAAATCACCCTATTATAAGTATAAACCAGCCTCAGAATTAGAATCAGACGAGTTCAAGTTATACTACGACCGCTCCATAATAACGGACAGAACCATACAAAGCAATAGGCCAGATATAGTGATGCAGGACAAACGGTTGAGGATTGCCTACCTCATAGACATAGCCATACCTAACACCCATAATATACAGAAGACCATAAAGGAGAAATATCAAAAATACACATAACTAAAATCCGAAATAGAAAGAATGTGGAACATGACCAAAGTCTTTATCGTCCCAATAGTATTATCAACCACTGGCGTTGTCCTTGTATCCCTCCACAATAGTATAAGGATAATAGGACTAGACAAAAACACATATAACCCATTACAAAAAGCCGTACTACTGAACACAGCCTGTATAGTAAGGAAATTCCTGGATACTCAAGAGTGAGTGTGCTTGGCGAAGCCCGTACCTCACTTAATAGCAGCAGAACAGCTGAGAGAACTGAGGAGATAATAATAATAATAATGAGAAAAAATATCGATAAGACAAATGATTAGAAAGAAGAGAACAAACTGGATCGACATTTCCGAGGTGGTTCTCAATAATTAAAAATGTGACCGAAGGAAACTTTTGAGTGCGAAAAATGAAGAAGACAGAAAATGTTTCGCCTTAGGAGGATTTGAAAGGAAAATATATTAATTATTATTCAAAACAATCACGCAAGCAAGACCACCTCAACATCTCCCTAACACTTACCACGAAGCGCGACTGAAACATTCCTAAGCGGTTTCGACAGAGAAGAGTATTATATACAAGCACCTGATTGAAATATAAGTTAAGCCTCCCAAGATTTCAGTTTGGCTTAACGACCGCAGTTCCGGTCTCACCGACAAGGACCCTCGTCCGACGACCAGCCCTCTCTCTTTCCTCCCCCCTCCCCCCTCCCACCTCCCCCGTAATCCCCTCCATACTAGTCAGACGTGTCCATCAGACGTGATTTTAGTCGAGGTGAAGGAAGGAGCAGAGCGGCAAAGGGGAAAAAAGATAAAGAGAAAGTGGAACATTTTTACCGTCCGAAGCGGTGAATAATTTTCGAAGTGACAAAATTGAAAATGAATAATTAAACTTTCTCTCTTGGTAAGAAGACTAAATCACACCTTTTCAAATTCCCATAAATTGTGTTTCCCCGAGCTTCTTCGTCAGAAACACACGAGGTCGCTATTTCAATAAAATTACTCTTTATTAAAAATTAACGACGCCGTGAAATAATTGATTGCATAGAAAAAATACGTTATTGATCAACGATGATATGTTACATAACTGAAATTTTACTGACATCAGTGATATTTAAAAGAAAATTCGTGACTATTCTGAGGAATAATAGATTTCAAACACATTATACCTGTATGTTAAACGGTTAATTAGAAATAACTTTTATATATAAGATAATTTATTTATTTATTTTCCCCATAAAACCATGACATTATCGAAATACTATATAATAAAAAATTCATTCGAGGTTGCAGTTCGCTTATAATTCGATGAGTATTCTTTCACGCTATCCACAAACGGGCGTGAGATGCCAAGAAAAACAAAAGAAGCATACGAGCAAGAGACACTCGGAGGAGATGGAGATGGGGACTGGAGGTGGAGAGGGAGACATCGAAAGAACAGAGAGAGAGAGTCTGTCTCACGCTGCCTCCAATTAAGCCACTGCGAGAGGTGGAAGGATGGAGGAGATCGTTTTGGGGAAAGATGGTAGGGAAGGGAGGGAAGGAGAGTTAAGTAACCGCTTGCTTGCAAGCTGTATAGACGCCGCGAAGAGAGAGAGAAGGGGTGGCAATGAGGGGGGGAGGGGGGAGAGAGAGACGAAGCAAAGGTTAGCGAGAAGCGAGTGGTTAAGGTGAGGTGAGGGAGGGAGGGGGGGGAGAGGGAGGGAGGGATTTTACTATGCAAATTGCCACCGTCCTGTCTCCATGGCGACGAGAGGTCGGAGGTGTTGAACTTTCGCAAAAGGAATTTCCCCTCGAATCTCCTCCCTCAATCTTGTTCCTCTCCCTCCTTCGCCTCGATTCCCCTTGTCTCGAACACACACGCACCCGTGAGGGATGCACCGCCACGCCCTCCCTCCTGCCGCACCATCCTTCGCACTCTTTACGTCTGGAAACCACTTCGAGTCTTCTTTGCACCTTCCTCGACCCGACAAAGCCAGCGGGAGTAAAAGGGAAGCAGAAAAATGTTTTTTTAAATCATATAGGAAAAGATTTTTAAAAGTGGTGCCAACAATGTGGGACAAGGTGGTCTGATCCAATAGAAGGGGAAGGCAGAGCGGGAGTAAAGGAAGGCTGTTACCTTTTCTCGCCTTTTCGAAAGCTCTTTGGATGGGAGGAAGCGTGGTTTAGATGGAGTGTAGGGAGAGAAGAATAGGGGAGAGTGTAGTAGCAGTCAGTAGTGGAGGGAGAGGAGGAGAAATGTATGGATGTGGACGATTTCCTTCGGGTGGGGGATGGCGATAAGGAGATTGGTAAGGAAACGGTATAATGGGGAGGGAGCGGAATGTGAGGAGAAAAGGACTAATTGAGATGTAAGGAAGAGAGAAATGTAACGGGGATTTAAATCAATTTTAAATGCTAATGGAGGTGTCTTTGTATTTTTACTTTCTCATACGAAGTATCGAGAAAGCATTGTTTTCGCGAAAAAATTCGACCATGAAATTTTTACGGAAATACACGTTTTAGGTGTCGCTGAATCCGAAAAAGTGGTTTTCGCAATGCCGTCTGTCTGTCTGTCTGTTACTGGTTCTGGAACCTAGACGGTAGAACGAAAATGAATGAAATCTCGTACTTAGGCATTTTACCATACTGAGCAGAGTATACATAGAAATGGTTGACATTGATCAATAATTAACTGTAGTTTATTCTGCGCTTTTTTAACAACAATCCGATTTTCTCGAAAACGGCTATAACAACTTTGATAAAATTTCGTACAGTTACTTACGTTTACATCCTCAATAATACTGTATAGTTCATATTTCTCAAAAAATGAATATAAGGCTAGTTTATTCTAGGCAACTTTAACAATAATTCTATTTTCTCAGAAACGGCTGCAACGATTTTGATCAAATTTCGTACAGTTACTTGAGTATACATCTACAATAATACTACGTATTTTATTTTTCTCAATGAATGAATATAAGGCTAGTTCATTCTTGTGCAACTTTAACAAAAATAGGATTTTCTAAAAAACTCGTATGATTTTCATTTTCTAAAGATAACTAAACGACGCATTAGTACCTATATATGAGAAAGTTTGTACAATGTATGTTGTACCGATTTTTTTGTAATTGTGTACTGTCGAAATTAAAATAAATTTATATTAATGCTGAATCTCACAGATTGTATTTCCATGCAACCCAAAACTCGAACATTTCGTTAATATTCATAAAAAAGGGAACGTTGTCCTAATTTTTCATTTACACTCCATCACGCTACAAGTTTCATTATAAACTGTACATATAAAAGCAAAAAACAACAAAACGAATTTTCCCTCCAATAAGTCAGTCCGCCACTACAAGGAGCGAAGAATTTGGGCGATGGAGCTATTGAGCGAAAGAGAAGATAAAAGAGAAAAAGAGTGAGGTATAGGAGGAAGAAAAAAGGAGGGGAGGGAGAAGATGGGGGAGGGAGAAGATGGGGGAGGGAGAAAATGGGAGAGGGTGAAAATGGGGGGGTGGAGAAAATGGGGGGAGGGGGGGGGTTAAGGAAAGGAGAAGTGAAGACAAGAAGACGGGAGCAGTGAGGAAGTGAACAGACACGAGTATCCGGAACTGGAGGCGCGTTATCGGCGATTTCTCATTGCTCAACATCGTGTTTCCGGTCGCATTACACAAACAAACCACGCATGCAAAACTTCAAAGATGCGTATGGGGTGCGTATGTGCGCGCGTGCGTGAGTCTGCGTGGCAAGTGCTGGTAGTGGTAATCGAGGGGAGAGGGAGCACGTATAGCGGGAGAAAGGTGAGAATTGGAAGCAGGTGTGTAATGGAAGTGAAGGAGAGAGAGAGTTCCGAGATGATATGGAAAATATGCTATATTTTCCCTATTCAAGGGATCACCTATCTAAAGCCCGCGGGCCGTATGCGGCTCGCGAAGGTTTGATGTAATATCTACCCGTAAAATTTAATACACAAATTCATATTTTTTGGTAAATTTATGATGATAAAACCTCTATTTTTGAAATTTTAACCTTAAAATCCTCATTTAAACTTTATTTTCACTCGTATGACACCTCAGAATCTCTACGCAAGTTCCTATTTAAACACTTATCGGGCCCGCCACAGCATTAGCGAATTTCAGTACAGTCCATCGAATTATTTTCAACCAGCGATGCGGCTCACTATGCATAAACGCACATATCCTTACTCTCTAACATGTGACCACAACCAACGATAAAATATTTTTTCAGCCTCTGAAGGCATGATGAAAAACCATCTGCGAAATTTAACACAAAAACATTCATATTTCATAATGATCTGAAGATATTTCCTATTGGTCTTAACGCTAATAAATGTTTATAATTGACGTTCACTAATGCGGCAAAAGAGATACTCCAGGTAAATATCTATGTAAACACTTATACGTACAGTTCGTCCGAGCATTCGAAATTCGCAATGCAACCTGCAGAAGCATACGTATCTGCGTAGGTGACCATCGACGCATAATATGTCGCCAGACTGCGGGACAGGCAGGAAAGTGGAAACTAGGCATGCAGACTGAATGTGAACTTGAAATTTAAAAATGCATTTCTTAATAAAAAGAAGCGAAAGTGCGTGACGCGAGGGGAAGGAAGACGACACTTCCGTATCCTCCGTCCACTCCAAAGACGCTCGGATGCCACACCAGGGCGCTACGCGGTCGGACGTCGCAGGGGCAAATAAATACAAAGCGAGGCAAGATATACGGATATCGTCGGCACACCAGCGATACGGAAAAGGCTTTAGATCCGATTTTCCCTTCTCACGTTCGTCGCTTTTTGCCCCATCTCCCCGTCAACCGTCTCTCCTTTGCCACCTTTTTTTCCGCCCCACCCCCATCTCCATCCGTCAACTCGCCTCTTCCATTCACATCTTCCCCAACCCCAACAACGCCTTCCGGATTCGCTCGTCATCTTCAATAAAAATCCGCTCCCCCAGAAGAAGAAGAAGAAGAATCCTTCCCCTTTTGGGAGCCGCGGGCAATTTGACTCCCTGCGTCAACACCGCGAAGTTGGCTCACCTGCCACTCATACGCTATAACTCTCGGCCCGAAAATCCTTCTCCGAGACCACAACCCCCCTCCCCCCCCCCCCCACATCTCACGCCGCCTTTCCTTCCGATCCGCCCCCATCCATCCGCCTCACCCCATCCCCAAATACCTACGCCACCCAACCATTTTCCTTTCTGTTTCAGTGGCAATCCTCGCCAATCCCACCTCATCATCCAATTCCGAGAGGGTAACCTGAGGAGGTAGATGGAGGAGGGGAAGGAGGAGAGAGAGAGAGAGGGAAGAAGATTGGGACTGTGTGTGTGTGTGTGCGCGCGCGCGCGCGAGACAACATTTTTCTCTCGTTCCTGTTCTCGAAAATCCCGAAGGTAAATGGAGAAAAAAGTAACCGTCTCAATGGAAACAAGGACGCGGGAGTGAAACACCTTTGCACTCGCACACACAGGATCGAACCGTAGAGACGCGGTAGTTATATCATTTCAGTTAAACTGCAGAAGGGATTAAGATTTTCACGATAAAATTGGTAGCCGAGTACCTTTTTACTAATATAATGATTAGTTACCGTTTTTTTATAAATTTGTTATCAAATAGGACGGATCTTATCGTCATAATGTCGCAAAACTTTTTGTTCTTTTGTAAAATCCTTCATTAACCGAGTTAGCAATAAAAATGATTAATGAAATTCAAAAATTGTTTGTCGGATTGCTTGTCATATTATATTATATTCCTGTATTCATAAAAGCGTTGTGACTAATTTTTATAATCAACTATCGATTAATTAATCCGAGGATGACTAATTTGCAGCTGAAATACATATGGTTTCCTTTACTGATTTTACATTGGTTATAAAAGAATAAAAAACGTAAATATGCTTACTAAACTGGAAATAGTAATAGGGCATTGGAGGCTGTGAGTCTTAAACGAGACTTTCGACGAGTAGACGAAGCGGAATAGAACAGCAGACAGCGCTGTTTTTCCTTCGGTTCCCTTTTTAAAAGACGAAAACAAGCGATGTCTACAATGTGGATAAGACAGGAAAAGCAAGGGTTTCCGGTAAAATAGCAATTTCCTTTCACGTTTGCGAGAAATAAAGGAAAGTCGAACAATACGCTCGTCGATAAAGAAAGCGAATAACAGCAAAAGAAGCGTATTCGGGGCCACTGTGGCCCTTTCGATACACCGCAAGCAGCTCAGGAATACTCTTTTGCTTATATTGTTCTGATAAGAATTGAGAGGCCCATGGGATCACGCATTGACGGCGGAGCACGACACCCTCCCTCCCATTCCCCATATTATCTCCATTCCCTCCTCCCACTCCTCTTTTAGACGCAACTCCTGGGAATCCAAAAGTCTCCTCCTCTTCCTTCGCTGTCAACTTCCATTTCATTTTATAGCTCCGCCACTCTCATTTTTCCCCTTTCTCAATCCTCGTCTCTTAAGGAAGAGGCAGTAATTTTTGTATACTGTCCTCGCTAATCTAACAAACCCTTGCGGATTTATCCTCGGGCCACTCCCACTCTTCTTCCCTCCCCCCTTACGTCACTTCCCCTCTCTCTCTCTCTCTCTCGTTGTGCCACTCTCTTCCTACCCTACCCTAACCATCATCCTCTCCCGCTCCACCCATCCACTTTCATCTTCCACGGCATCTTCTCGTGCCCTCTTTCGCCCCCCCTTTCCTTCCCCCCCTCCCTAACGCCACCTTTTCTTGTAACTTGTCCCAGGTACGACGTCGGGAATTCATGCATTATGCATCGGCTCTGACTCGAGATGGGTTTCCGCCCCCGGCACTCTTCCTCAAACCTTCTCCCCCTCCTAACACTGGTACCTTCTCCTCTCTCTCTCTCTCTCTCTCTCTCTCTCTCTCTCTTCTCTCACCTTCCTTCCTTCCTTCCCTCTCTCTTCCTTTGCTTCCCCCAATCCTGTCAACATTCAGAGAACTCGACCTCCCTCATCATCCGGGCCAAAGGTGTAGCGTAGTGAGCTTGTGAGTCTGAATTTTAAGGGTATTTTTTGAGAGGGACATGTTTGGCAGATACCTCTTCTGAGATGCCCAAATACCCAAATATATACCTATATATTCAAGAAATGCAAAAAATATAAATCTTCTGAATTCTGCCGAGATTTAGAAAATTTCTCAGAATTAATCCATTTCACTGGAATCTTTCGATTCGCAGAAAATGTTACATCGAGAGAAATTTGTAAATTTTAAGTAAAAAGTGACTGCAAGTGAATAATAATGTATTTTACAATCACATTTTCGCATTTTATCCTTGAAAACATTTTTTAATTACATGCAACATCTTACCTTGATACCTATACTTACATATATCTTTCCCTCTCCGTTTATTAGAACAAGACATATAAGGTCATCAGTTAATGTCCACCCGTTAAATGCACAAGAAAAAGCTATGTAATATGCCTATATGAGGACTAATTACATTACTTTTTATTGAAATACACTTGGGTACTAAGATAATCTTTAAAAATTTTAATACAAAAATTATGAACGTTCAGTTAAACTACGCAAAATTTATTATTTCCGGGTATTTAGATTAACGTGGCACCTTAAAAAATATTCTTCAAAGACAAGAAAAATCTTGTTTTTTCTTCGATAATAAGCGTAAAATCTCTGCACAATCACCTATTCGAACTAAATGATAAAGTACAAGCTTTGCTCCACATATCGAGAAGCCGCAACACCAATGTCGAGGATGGAACCACTGCACACGATCTTTCCAACCCGCGTAAGACACCTTCTTTCTAAGCACGCCCCTCCTCAGTCGCCTCTTTCCACCCTCCGCCCTCTTCTCCCACTCACTCATCCAAGCGTACCTCAAAACTTTTCCATCTTTCGTCACTTCCCAATCTCGGAACTTCTCCCCTTTCCTTCCACGACTCTCCCTTTCCAAATCACGCACACCAATCCTGACCTTCCTATCTTACATTCGTTTCATTTTCCCATTCCTCCTTCCACCGCTTCATATCGAGCATTAGTTTCCCGGCGACAACTACACCGTCCTAATATGGCGTCTGCGGCTTACGAAGAAGGAAGGGAGGTGAGAGAGAGCCATTCCGGAGAGATAGCGGGAGTGGGGAAAAGGTCTTTGGTGTTTGTTAAAGGTGTGTGTGGAACGCGGGATTGAAGTCGCGCATGAGGTTGAAAGGGTAGGAATTGCTTGGAAGGAGGAGCGTTCGAGGAAAGGCAAAGAGGTTGTGTGGGAGGGGGAAGAGGTTGTGGGGGGGGGGGGAAAGGGAACACACGTAGTAGTCTCCGCCGAATTAACCCTAATGATTGCCTCCCTTGTTTCTTACTCTAACTAAGCGGACATAAATTCCAGAAGAGATAAAACGGGTTATCTTTATGATTTACCGAGATCGCTTTCAACTGCCGCGCGTCCCAAAGAGCTACGTGCTCGCTGAGCGCAAGAGTTAATAGTATCGCCATCGCTCCCCGTCCTTACCGTAGGTCTTTCTGTGAGCGATCCAGACGTTGAGACATTGGCTACGGTGACAGGGTCGAGCATCGAACCCGATAAGACTCTGCTATTGATGGAACTCGCTCGGATCCTATGAGCTACCGCAAATATCGGAGTAAAAGGCGGGGTCACTCAATGACGCAAATTTCAAACTCAAATTGCAATGAGTCTCATATATATATATATATATATATATACTACGGAAGAGGAAAGGTAAGTAAGGATATTTAGGGCAACTAGATGTTGAAGGAAACCCAGTGAACACTTACCGGAAGTAGAGCCGCTGGGGTGTTGGAGAGACACATTTGTAGAGGTTAAGAGCTTTCGGGATGATCCCTTCGTCAGCACAAGAGAGACACAACACCTAGTTGCCCTATATATACATACATATATATATATATATATATATATATATATATATATATATATATATATATATATATATATATATCATCATCAGCGTTTTTCAGTCCACTGACGGATGAAGGCCTCCCCCAGACTCTTCCAGTTTTCCCTGTCAACTGCCTCCCTCCTCCAAGTTTGCCCCAAGAACTTAACAAGCTCTCTGTCCCACCGGTCTTCTTTTCGGTCTCTTGATGTTTCTTGGGATCCATTCGATGACACTGGACGTCCAACGCTGGTCATTTCTTCTAGCAATGTGGCCCGCCCACTGCCATTTTAGCACCTTCATTCTTCTAATCACGTCAAAGACTCCCGTCTTCTTTCTTACCCAGTCGTTCCTCTTGCGGTCTCTTCGGGTGATCCCTAACATGCATCTCTCCACGCCCCTCTGTGTTGTTTGCAGGCGCTGTATCATTCTGGCATTCATGGTCCATGTTTCACAACCATATATACATTTCGAAAGATGTGGAGGTCCGAATTACGCCATAATGAGACAACCAGTGGCGGATCAACGGGGGGCGATAGGGGAGATTGTCCACCCCTTGTATAACCCTATTGCTCTCCAATGGGTGCATTCTTAAATTCATTCTGCGCAAAATTCCTCAATTATATGCCGCAGATTAGGTCTGTATGGCAAGGCAAGGAAAGATTCTGATAGGGGTGCAGGGATTTTTAAATATAGGGTCGTTGGCAGTGGTGGACTCAATAGGTGGAGGGGCGATTGCACCCTCCCCTCCCCTACCCCCCTTGAGAAGTTTCTGGATCCGGCCCTGGATTTAACAACATTTATTTGAACCTCCAAAGCGGGACTCAAATGGTGTGTATTGAAATTACAGACTTTCTACCACAGTGTCCTATATATGTACTAAACATTTTCATATTGCTTCATATATCTATATTGCTCCGAGAGTGCATAGTCCACGTCCACCTACCTAATAGTAGCAGTAGTAGAATCAAAGTGATTAAAGGGCCGCAGCTTTCCACCGGCGTGTTTGAGTTCCGTCCTCTATGACAATGTTTCTCAACCTTTAGTAGACCGAGGACCATTAACTTAGGAGGAGCACTAGAACAAACTTTTCAGGAAAACGTTTGTTACCTACCATCTGCAATGCACATCATAGTACAATTGTCATTACAAAAACGGTCTATTAGGAATTGTGGTCCTTCTAAGAACTGTTCTGCAATGTCCCTTATTTTAGCGGCTTGAGTTTGCAATCCCTGAAAACTTCTCGTGTTATGATTATGAACAGTAGTTAAACTTTTCAGTTTTTAATTTCTCCAAAAGCTTGCGGGTCATCTACTTAATGGTACCGGAACACCGGTTGAGAAACGCCGCTCTATGACAAGAGACGAACGCGGCGAGAGAGAGAGAGAGAATTCGATCGCATATTTTAAGGAAGAGAGAGCGATAAGTAAGTGAGTGAGTGAGTGAGTGAGTGAGTGAGTGAGTGAGAGCGAGAGAACGAGAGAGAGAGCGAGAGAGAGAGAGCGACAGAGAGAGAGAGAGTAGCTAAATGCATTAGTGGTCCTAAGAGTTAAACATCTCTCTCTGCTATTTTATTTACGGTCTCCGTTTAAGCGGCGATAAAGTGCGTCTTTCCGAAAATGGATGATTCCGAGTTTAAGGAGATTATTGGATTATTAAAGATCGCTCTGCTTGGAGGCTTAGAGAGGGAGATGAGAGCAGAGGAGGGAGCGTGGCCCCGTCAAGTGAGAGTGGCCCACATCAACAAGATTAGACTTAAATTTTTCATCGAGCACCTTCGTGTCGTTATTTACATTGCGCATTGAAATTACCACGAGAATTAAGAGCGACAACAGTGAATATTTAAGCAACATGTGCTCGCTTTCTCTCAACTAAAAGTCAAATATAGTCGCCGAAATCTGTATTTAAATGTTACCGTTATTTGCATCTGCGATGGGATTTTGGGAAAGAATATAAAACTTAGAATTTAATGGCGACTGTATGGATAAAATAATTGAGAATATCTCTTTAGTGGCTGCAGTTTATTATAATAGTTTCAGCGATCTATACGTTTGTTTGCCGGTTTGTCTAATGTAACACTACACCCGCCCGCTATAAAAACAGGAATAATATTTATTTTTAATACATGCCCTAAGCAGGATTCGACCCCGCGACCCTAGCATTGGGAACTAGACACGCCAACCACACCTCTACCAACAACCACGGAAAAAAATCGAGATAGAAACTCTAAATTTAGCAGAAATTCCCGATTCACATATTTTAAGGTGATGACGAAAAAGATTTCGAAAAAGTCCTGGGTTCGACTCCATGGAAGACATTTCCATTTCACATAAAATAACACGTAAAAATTGACTTTTCGACGTGCAGGTTTTCATTCATTTTTAGATTAAAATTAGAAAGATTTAACGTACGATCTTCGGAAATGAAGCATTTTGAATAAAAAATTATAAAGTTTATTATTCATTTCACCTTCATACGTCTGCAATTCTAAATCGCCCATGTTGAACGTTTAACTCATATATTTGTACTTTCTCCATACGAAGTAATGGGAAAGTATTGTGTTCACGAAAAAAATCGACTTCGAGATTCCAACGGAAATACACGTTTTGAGGTCCCTAGAACACGTTTACACTATTTTCGGAATGTCTGTGCGTGTGTGTGATTGTGGGCGCTCTAACTCAAAAGGTAATAGCCATATCCTTACCAAACTTCAAATATAACACTTCAGCATGAGCACAAAGTATTGATTAGTTTTTGGACAATAACGGATAACCGGAAGTCGAGGTTTATTCGAAACCCGATTCGTTTTTGCGATATCTCTCCGTTAAAACATCATTATTGTATATACAATGCTATACAAATGTTATAGAGAATGTAATTTCCTTCAACTTTCATTTGAAACAATTTTCCAAAGCATTTATTGTTTAGGAATTATTAAAAAATAATCGGTTTTCCCGGTTTCCGTCAAATATCTCCTTAAAAACATCGTTATTGGTAATCTTCGTGAGGTACCAAAGTTGTAGAGAATAATATTTCTTCCAGGTTTTGTTTGAAACAAATTTTCGTAGAACCATCCATTTCGGAGATATTCAACTTTTTTCGTAATATCCAGTTTATAGTGCCAAAACCAGGTAGCGGTGAATTCTGTAAACATAATCAAAATATTATTTACGGCAATACGGACGATATATCTATACCCCAAATATGGAGAAAGTCATGTGTTGGCCACATCAGATTTTTGGTACATATATTCATTCTATTTCGTGGAAGAATATACGCTACTATTTTAATTTTAAGATATAAATGTTCACACTTTCGAAATTTCGGTATGATAATGTAGTTTTTAATTTTCTTTACTCCCTCATTTTTGACGGGCTATACACTAGTTAATAATTATTTTAACCTATGAAACGATCCTGCTTTTTCTTTTCAAAATAAAACATAAAATGTCGCTCTATTTGAGCATTATTACGAGAGCAATTAGTTTACTTAATGTTAGCAAAATACACCGAATATATAGCGAAACTATTCAAGACACATTCGAGAATGATCGCGATCTATAAAATCTTACCATACGGTAGGCACATTTTTCGAGGGGAAAAAAGTATTTTTGAGGCTCTCCTCCTCCCCCATTGTCGAAGGATAAAAATCTGATGTGGCCAACACATGACTTTCTCCATATTAGGGGTATAGATATTTAAATTAATAAGGCAAAATTATTATTTCGTATCGTAAAAGAATACAGTCTTCCTTATTGCCGTAAATTACGTTATATTTTGAATATGTTTAAAGAATTCACCACTACATGGTGTTGGCGCTGTATACTGGTATTAAGATAAAGCGAAATATATCCGAAATGGATGGTTCTACGAAAATTTGTTTCAAACAAAACCTGGAAGAAATATTATTCTCTACAACTTTGGTACCTCACGAAGATTACCAATAACGATGTTTTTAAGGAGATATTTGACGGAAACCGGGAAAACCGATTATTTTTAAATAATTCCTAAACAATAACTGCTTTGGAAAATTGTTTCAAATGAAAGTTGAAGGAAATTACATTCTCTATAACATTTGTATAGCATTGTATATACAATAATGATGTTTTAACGGAGAGATATCGCAAAAACGAATCGGGTTTCGAATAAACCTCGACTTCCGGTTATCCGTTATTGTCCAAAAACTAATCAATACTTTGTGCTCATGCTGAAGTGTTATATTTGAAGTTTGGTAAGGATATGGCTATTACCTTTTGAGTTAGAGCGCCCACAATCACACACACGCACAGACATTCCGAAAATAGTGTAAACGTGTTCTAGGGACCTCAAAACGTGTATTTCCGTTGGAATCTCGAAGTCGATTTTTTTCGTGATCACAATACTTTCCCATTGCTACGTATGGAGAAAGTAAAAATAAAACTGGAAAAGAGGGCGCATCACTCGAAATCCCCTCTCTGCTTATTCCCTGAAGTTTCTTTTCCCAAACTTCCCCACCTGAGCGCCGAGAGGGGCGGAGAAATACTGGGAAGGAGGAATAGGTAAAAAAATAGGGGGGAGGAGGAAGGGAAGGAGGAATCGGAGGGAGGAGAAGAGATGCTTCTGGCGCCTAGTGAAAGAAGCAGTCGCTCAGGGGAAGTTCCCCGTGCATGGGGCAGAAGGGAGAAGCGAGGCCAGAGGAGATAGATCGTGAGACAGAAGGGGCTAGGGAGAGTAGGGGAGAGGGAAACATTGAAATTGCGAAGGCGAGTGGACGAATCGGGAGTCGTCTGCAAGGGCTGAATTACCGATTTCGATGAAAATTGCCGGACTATAGTAGACGAGACGTAAGTTGGTGTGAGCATTAGAAGGATACTTTTCACGCTTGGGCCTGTCAGAGTCTTGCGACGTTGCCATAATGTGCCTTAGTAGCGTCGCTTCGTTTTCTCATTCAGTAGCCTGGACGTGGGCTGTAAGCGTAAATCCGACAACGGAGCTCCCCCTCTACTTTGTGGGCGTAAACATCTGGGAATCCAACTTATTTCTCGTGAAGTATATGAAGTACTAGAAATTTCACCCTATAACCGTCTTCATTAGCGTATTATCAACACAACCAACTCTCACAATTCTGGAGGTAACTGAAAAATATTTTACATACACCATTTGCGAAACAAATATTTCGGTCTAGATAGCTGGGATGTCCGCTCCGAGATGGAGTTGCAAGAAATAGGAGCGATTTATCTTGCGAATAGGACGAGTTCCCCCGAAGAGGACTAGAAGAGAGGGAGCAAGGAAAGAGAAGGGGAAGGACAAAGGAGAAGAAGGGCGAGGATGAGGAGGGAGGAGGAGGAAGAGAGAGAGCGAAGAGGGCATTGCGATGCAAGGAATTCGTTCATTTCGAAAAGGTAGAGGACGGGAGGGAAATAGTGGTGGGAGAGGTCGTTTATGAATGTGAAGAAGAGAGGAGGGGAGAAGGGGGGAGGGGGTGATAGGGAAGGAGCGGAGATGAGGAGCAGGAAAAGGTTCCCTCTGGCAGTTGTGCGGAAAAAAGAGAGAGGAAAGCGAGATGTGAGGGCCGTGAAAGAGGAAAAAGGAGAAACCAGATGACAGGCAAAGTGAGTAAAATACAGGAGTGCTGCGATTAAAATAAAAAATAACGAATACATCGACTAGACTGACCTTGATACAATGATCAGCAGAACCACTCAGATTAATCGCAGTTCAAAAATGCTGTGTGTTTGTCGTCATTTAAAAATAAGATAAGAAAGAACATGCCATCTTTCCCTTAAAGGCGACGATCACCACCGATGATTTATGACGAAACATTAATTTAGGACACAATTATTTATAATCGTAACACGTTCCTCAGAGTTCAGCGCAAAAAATTATTATACGCTGCATTCAAATGAGGTAAAAAATATTCAAAGGCAGGCGCGGATAGAACAATGAATTGGTTCTTCGATATGAGCACATCCGAGAATGAGAATAGCATAACAAATAAAGAGAGGGAGAAGGGAATGGGAGGAGGGAGAGAGAGAGAGAGAGAGGAAGATGATTGGGGAATATAAGCCGGCGAACAGAGGAGGAAGCGTGCAAGTTATTCCGGAATGAGTGCGAGAAGTATGTGACGTGGGTGAGGGCGGTTTAAAAAAAGAATGGAGAAGAGGAGGGGGGGGGGGGGCAAGGAAAATGCTTGCAGAACGGGGGCGGAGAGGGACAGAAGGGGCGGGGGGTTTGCTTTTGATGAGAGCATCCTCTCTCTCTCTCTCTCTGTCCCTCGCGGAATCGGATATCCCAAGAGAGGAGAGAGAATCAAGAGAGATGAGAGGCCTGCGTGAATGAATTAAGACCGCCTTATTATCATGAATAAAATTGCCGCTCTATCCTCTATTATCGGCGCATTTGCATTCCCTTATGAATTCCGTGCCATTTCGCGTGATAATTACAATCAACAAAACATCGGTCGCATTTATTCTATTCCGCACTTGATTAATTTTGAACTTATCGATTCAACATTTGAGTACACTACAACGGATCGCAAAACCTGTTTTTTTTTCATTCAGAAGTAATAATAGCTCGATCGTCGTAGATAGTAAGTGTAAAAATAAACATCAGTTTCAAATGTACATAATTAAAAAATTCTTAAAATGTTTTATCCTCATATAGGCTAAATACTTTTCCTACTCGCACAATACATAATTAGTTTAAAGTTCAAAATTAAGTAGTTTAGGACTCATACGCCCAAGAAGTAGGGACACATTTCCTCACGAGGAGACTGTTTTCGGTACGACATGAATAAAAAACTCATTTGGAAGGTAATACGTAAAGCGATAAAATGGTATCGGAGAAGATTCGTACGGAGAGATGGAAGCTGAGGAGGAGGAGGAGGAGGAGGAGGAGGAGGAGCAGGTGGCGAGAAAGAGAGACGGAGAAAGGGAGAGAAAGAGAGGAGGAGGAGGAGCAGGTGGCGAGAAAGAGAGACGGAGAGAGAGACAGGTCGATAGGTGTTTAGATAGAATGGAAAAATATATTAGACGAAATTAATATTTGCAGCAATAATGTCAATTTGGAGAAATAATTGTTGTGTTTTCAATCATTTCCACTTATTATTTTTGAGCGGATTGAATTGTATTATTACAGTGATAAAGCCTTAAATTTTAATTCGTTTTTATATTAATTCAAAATTCCGTCAAAAATTGCTCTCGTGGCCAAGAATGGAGAGATAATGGTGTGGCATTCGATGCACGGCCGGTCGTCATAGCAAAATGATAAGAGAAGCGGCGACTGACCTACAGATAGGTGGATAGCAAAAGCATTTTAACGCAAAAAAATCTGATGTGGCCAACACATGACTTTCTCCATATTTGGGGTATAGATATTTAAATTATTATGAGTAGCATTATAAGGCAAAATTATTATTTCGTATCGTAAAAGAAGACACGTCCTTGCCGTAAATTACGTATATTTTGAATGTTTACAGAATTCACCACTACATGGTGTTGGCGCTGTAGGCTGGTATTAAGATAAAGCGAAATATATCCGAAATGGATGGTTCTACGAAAATTAGTTTCAAACAAAACTTGGAAGAAATATTATTCTCTACAACTTTGGTCCTTACGAAGATTACCAATAACGATGTTGTTAAGGAGATATTTAACGGAAACCGAAAAACCGGTTATTTATAAATAACTCCTAAAGAATAACTCCTATAGAAAATTGTTTCAAATGAAAACTGTAGGAAATTACATTCTCTATAACTTTTGTTTAGAATTGTATATACAATAATGATGCTTTAACAATGAAATATCGCAAAAACCGAATCGGGTTTCGAATAAACCGCGACTTTCGTTTATCCGTTATTGTCCAAAAACTAATCAGTTCTTTGTGCTTATGTTAAAGTGTGATATATGAAGTTTGGTAACGATATGGTACGTACTTTTTGAGTTAGAGCGCCCACACGCACATACACACACACACACACACACAGACATTATTCCGAAAATAGTCTAAACGTGTTCTAGGGACCTCAAAACATGTATTTCCGTTGAAATCTCGAAGTCGATTTTTTTCATGAATACAATACTTTCCCATTACTACGTATGAGAAAGTAAAAACAGCCTCTGAATAGATTCTTTTTACTACAAAATTGCATGACATAAAAGGTTTGCGGCCTTAACTACATAATCCTGTCTGCGGTTCAATATCGAGGAATGAACTGAACCAGTGCAGTAATTTTGATAGATTTGATGTCAGTTAAATAAACGTGAAAAAATAAAATAAACTAGAGAAACGAGAAATACACAGAGCATTTCATATGGCTCTTTCGCGTGACATAAGTTTCTCTGCTTGACGTTTTGCTGTTTTATTGTATTCAACGAACTTTTTATCAAAAATTACCTTTTTTTATCATTAATAAACCTACGGTAGTAAAACACGAACCTAATGCAGCATAGGTTAGAACAAAATAAATGACGCAATCGGAGAACGACTTGGGAGATTGGTAAGCGAGATATCCACGTGATGTTATACTCTGAGATTGTTTCCCTCTCTTTGAGTATGCGTAGTATAATTAACTGTAGTTTCTATAATCTCATTGTATTTGCCTATGACACAGTTGTTAAATATGGCTCCAAAACACAAAGAAAATTAAATTAGAGCTGAAAAATGCATGAGAAGGACGAAAGAACTTCATTCATTACCTAATTAGGTACAAGCACACGTTGAAGTTCAATTGTTATGTTCAGCTACATACATGATTAAATGCATAATAAATTCACACGCACAACCACATTGTTATAACTATTTATTCTCCCTTTTAGTGCCTCAATAATACTCGACCTCTTCCAGAATATCGACACATTTGTGATCATATTGATAGAAACTAACTTTATGCGAACTGTGATATTATAACTGAACAGTAATCTCGTTTACAGCCATTAAGTGTTTAAAAAAACTAATAAAAGCAAATCATTTGTTGTGGGAAAATCAATAAACAAATGAAAAATGACAAAGAAATTTATACCCTGGAGCCATATTGTATTCTGCTAATTTCGCTAAGCTTTTCAACAGTGGCAGAATTGTGTTCATTAAGTTCAGTTTAAATGTAACTGTTAACGAGATAATATTTTTCATCGATTCAAATCTATTTGATCATATAGGTCTTATTTTACTCATTTAAGATGAAACATAAAGGTAATTTATTTCCAATGAACTGTTTACATATATAGGATTCTTCAAAACAAGTAACATATTAAAACACCTAGTATTAAACATTAAGGCTAAGCTTCAGTATATGTCAGCCTATTTACGTTAATAAATATTATAATGTAGAATATAATAATTTTACTTACAAAAAATGTAAGACTCCAGTATTCAATAGACGAAATAAGGTTAAATTACTTTCATCAATAAACGTTTCTTGAATAATAATCAGTATCTATTTACGTTGCTATCCATAAACATCGATCATTTCGTTGCTTAAACAAAAGTGCGAAGCGAATAACGCTAAACTTCCGTCTGTTTATAAGCTTCATTGAAGCTAATGGAATCGGAGGTAACAATGACGGGCGCCCGGAAAGATCCACAAAATTTCGAACCAAATAACGTATTTCTGAAAACTTCGACCGTGTAACATGTAAACTTCGCAGGAATAAGATATCATAGAGTTTTATTCGTCGAATAGAGCAAAAACGAAAAAAATCGGTCCATATTTACGTACTTTAATGCTTGAAGGAAGAATACCTTGCAAGTCAAGAAATGGATTCATACGTGTTATCTTATGGAAAAATGTTATCCTATATTGGCAGCACCGATTAATCCCGGTTGACCAAACCTTGACCATTCACTAAGTTAGGATGTAAGGAAGAAACGTACCAAATTTGGTTATTCTAGCTTTTATCGTTTAGGAGGAGTTCCATGAAAAAACACACAAACACACGCTTCAAAATATATTATAGATTTGGCTAGGAATCCTAATAAACAGGAGGCAACATACTTTTCTAGTATTTTGTGCAAAACAGATAATATAGATATTGGTCTGTAATTGCTAAGATCATTATGAGAGCCACTCTTATATATTGGTCTGGTAATAGCCAGTTTTATTCCATCGGGAACTACACCGGAACTATTACTAATATTAATAAAATGAGTAATCAGTTCAATTAGAATTGATTGTTTTTAATATTTTAGTTCTTATAATATCACAACCACAGGCCTTATTTTCCAATGATTTTATAATTCTACCTATTGTACCAGAGGTGGCGTGTTGTAACACAATGCTATTTACTTGACTCTATCCATTGTGTGGTTTTATATGTTTGTACAGTTTTAAACCCTCTACTCCAGATGTAAATTGTTCCAAAAACATATTACATAGTTTTGCCACATCCTCATCCTTTCCTTGAAAAAGGTGAGAAAGTATAATGTCGTCTACACTTTTTTCGACTGTTTTACCAGTTAAGGTATTAATTTCTCTCCATAGTACCCTGTTGTTTTTGATGTTACTAAATCTGTTTTGATAAAAGCCTTTTTTGGCTTTTCTTATTTATTTAACCGACTTATTTCTTAATTTTACATAATTATCTCTATAACTAAGGTAAGTGAGCCATATTCCGACACCCTAAGCTTTGACAATTTAAATAGAAAAAGTTGTTCATCATAGAAAGTTGAAAATTTGTTGAACGATTATTTGATTCATGATCTACATCTATAATAATTATTTTGATAATGACTTTATTACTGTCACAGTAACAACAAGCTGAATAAAATGTGTAAAAATGTCGGAATTAGGACCCCATGGCCCAAATTCCGACACCGCTGGGCTCCTAATTCCGACAGTTTGCCACGCATAGGGACAAGGACTTGAAAAGCGAACAAATGAGTACAAATTGTAAATGAAACAAGATTATTTATTTAAAGAAAAATTAATGACAAAAATATGGTCAAAATAAAGTTTTTCTATAAATACAAGCCTTCAAATAATTTTACCCGTCTTCGCAGTCAGGACAAACAAAATTTCCGCGAAATTTGGAATCTAGATCAGCACATTCTTCGTGCATATACTGTTTGCAATCACTGCACAGCTTCATATCGGCCACCCTGTCCTCTCTGCAAATGATGCAAAACCAATTTTCTTTTTTATTTTAGGGCATTCCACTATTCCCCGGCTGGTCTGGGTCTCATCTGCAGGATTTCTTTTTGCCGGTCCTGTTAGAAAGGCCACCGACTTTAAAATAAAATTTAATAATTAGTTATTTTTCGGCAGTTATTTCATCATAAATTTTTAGTATACCTAGTTCACACCTTCCTTGCTCACTTTCTTTCGAGGCACTTGCTTTTTTAGTACAGCATTTTTGTGCAGCCATTCTGTGACCATTTTTTCCCGATTCAGTCTTGAATAAGTACCTGGTGATTCTTTTGGCTTTTGCGTTAATTTCTGGACGTCTTGGCTTGCCTTTCCCTTCTTTCAGCTTTGGCGTAGACAGTATTTCCTAGCTATCAAATGTAGACGCTTGGCGCCTTTTGCTGCATAAACTTCTTGTAAGCGGTGGAGAGTTAATCTGCATCCTTTTTCATCAATGTTGTAAATATTTTCGGGTTTTCCCATGAAATCATGTCCAATCATGACATTTCTCAACTTTTCAAAATAATCTTTCACGTTGACGCGATTTAATTTCATTGCTCTACCTTGGTTCATTGTCTGAGCTTTCCTGTTTGACACATCTTTATGCCTCTTCAAAAATAACTTCAGCCACTTCCTACCAGCTAATCCTGTTTTTTCATTGAAATTGTGTTTAATTCCATTGATTTCACAATAATTATAAACACTTCTTCTCAATAGCCGACCAGTTATCGGCATCTCTACCTCGGTTAACCGAAAAATTCTGCGGCATAATTCTCTTTCTTGGTCACAATTCAGAAGAGACGGACGGTCAATATTTTTTTTAGCAGATCCAGCAGTAACGTGGTACCCGAGGGTGTTCCTAGCAATTCCACATTGTGTGGCAGCTCTTTTCAGAGGCACACCGTCCTTTACCGCCGCAACAGCTAGCGCCATCACATTCTCCGGAATCTTTGCTCTTTTCTTACTCATTTTCTGAAGAAAACATTTACAACCCTTATTTCAATGAAATTACGAGCTAATTATAATTATTAAGGTTATACAGGTTATGGTTAATCACAGAGAGGCTCGAAAACCACAGTAACAATGTCTATAATGTACACACAATTCAACAGAACTCCGGCACCGTCACGTGTCACTTAAATGCGAATTAAAAGCATCTATGTTCCATATTCCGACATCTGTCGGAATTAGGGACCCCATGATCTTTGTCATCCATTCCTCAAATGCTCACTTCCTTTTAATTAATTCTTAAAACTACTTATGCAGCGATATAGAGCAATAAATAAGCTTTTAAATCATATACAGTATGTATCACTTTCTCAAAGTTTGATACACACTATTTGTAAAAATGACATTTACCTCAAGACCGACGCCTGACGCACTAAAACACAACACGTTCTCTAATACAGCCAGCGCCACTTCAATCAGTATGAAACTTGTTGTGTTCCCTTGCTGACAGATGCCCATCCGGTAAGTACTGCAGACTGACCATCAATGTCAGTACTTTTAGCAATAGACCTGGGTGTCGGAATTAAGCCCGTGTCGGAATATGGCTTAGCTACCTTACAATTTGTTGGTGAAATTTTCCACTTATGAAATGCAACATCCCTTAATTTCAACAATTCCAATAACTTCAAATTAAGGAAATTATTTTTGCTATGCGAAGAAAATTTTCTTTTCTAAAGTAGGAAATTCCGAAACCACATACGTATCCGCAACAGTTTCGTGGAAACTTTTAAAAAGCATACTGGTGCGTTGCATTTTCGCAGCTTCGTCCTCACTAGCTATCGAGTACTCGACCATTTCTCTCCCCCCCCCAGTCATATTGGAGAACCAAAAATATCTCGCTAAATGTTAATTATTCGTTCGATGGAGTGACGATTCCTATTTCAGATTCGGTTAAATATTTAGGAGTTACGATCCATCGGGATCTCTCGTGGGACACCTACATTCGCAGAGTGATAAGTGCCGCTTACAAAAAGCTGGCCTTTATAGGGAGGTTATTTCAAAATAGCTCGGAAAAAGTGAAGGAATTATGTTATTTATGCTTGGTTAGATAGCAGGTCGAATATGCGTCATCTGTGTGGGATCCTTATGCAAAGGGACTCAGTAGTGAGATAGAAAAGGTGCGGCGCAGGGCAGCTAGATTCGTAAAGAGAAATTACGACTGTAAACAAAGTGTAACTACATTAATATAAAATCTTAAATGGGCCTCATCAGAGTAACGTAGACTGCAATGCTACATTTAATTAGCCAGAAAAATATATATGTCCGAGATTAACAGAAATCCGACATATATCGGAAGAAAAGTGAATACAAGATCCGCGAGATCGATTGTATGACGGAGCGATATAGAGGATCGTTTTTCCTTAGGACTACAACGGGACATAATAGAAAGAGGCAACGTAGATAAACTAGGGAACCTTGGTGCACTGCACCCCCCTGCCATCCGCCAATAAGGTGACTTGCAAGATATTATATAGATGTCATAAAAACCCCATCTTGGTTCTTTTTAGCTCTTCCTACCTGTCTAACCAGCCAACAGCCTTCCTCTCCCTTTCTACGCATGCCGTTATCCGTTGTTTAAGTGTCCAATGGATGTGAAGGGTGCTCTACGGAAGGGGCACGCACACCTGCCCACACGCCTAACGGAACAAGATGGCTGTGCCAGAAGCCATCCAATACTCTCTCTCCACTTATAAAAGCTTGGTCTTGACATGAGCATGGGTTTCCAAACTTTTTTTACAAGTGGGCCACTTGGCCAATAAATTTTATGCTCGTGGGCCAGAGTATCAACACAAAAAACGTTTTGAAAATATAACCGCACAATGTACAAATTTATGTCATTTTCGCTTTAAAATGTAGTTAAGTGAATTGGGTAAATTATGATTTTTCCGGGAAATTATTCGGCATTTATTTGACAATATATTTTTTCTTCACCTAATATAAATCGAAATCAGACATAAATGGAGCAAAACTATTTTATAAAATATAAAATATTCAGTATTATTCCTGGAATGAAAATTACTTAAAGTAAAAACAGGTAATAATAAACAAACATACATTGAGATAGTATTAACCCTTAACTGCTATCGTCATTTTTGTTTACACTTAAGCTACTCTCGGGTCTTTTTTGACCCAATTTTTACTTATTTATTTCCCACTAAATTTAAATTTAAAAACGCAAAATGAATTTTTCTTTAAGCACTTTGTGATTTTATACTACTTTGAAAAAAATATAATTACATTTTTTATTTAAATTAGAATTTTTAAAATTCAAAATTAAAAACACCGCTTTTTGGACACGTAAAATGTATTAAATTAATCAAATGGTCATAGCACGTAATATAAACAATGACAATTTTTTTTCTCCTGATTACTACTATTTAAGGAATGAAAATAAAAATGAAATAGATTTCATATGAAACTTAAATTTATTTTTCAAAAATTACAAACATCTAAATTCAGAAAAATATTTTTCTTCAAAATAAGTTCCCTGACATCGATTGTTCCTGCTATTCAGAAATTGTAAATTTATTTTTATAACATTTCACATGCAAAAACCAAAGATTATATTCACATTAAAAATATTTTATAATGCTTAAAGTAGGTAACCAAAATGTGTTATGTTATGTCTTGTTCACTTTCACTTAAATGTTGACTATATGTAGTTTCAGAATCACTAATATCGTCCAATTGTACTTCATCCAACCACCTATTAATCTGAACTTCACCCATTTTAGAAACAAATAATAGAATTAAAAAATAAATAAAAAATCAGTAACACAACACAAAATAAAAGTATACGTTAAAGCTATTGTCGGGTCTCTGGTGACCCGAAATATTCACCTCACCGTAACGGTAACTGACACGAGAAAAAGCTATATTGGGACTGACCTTCAATCCCTCAACTAGAGATGTCACAGCTTCCGAGCCGTTAACTAGCGAACATTACTGGGTGGTGGAGAAACTAAAACTAATCGGGTCAAAAAGGACCCGACGATAGCAGTTAAGGGTTAAATGCATAACGAAATAACGTTTTTTTTTCGTTTTCGTTACAGCTGTTTTGGAAATTTCGTTCAAAAATTATTTCGTTACATTACATATAACGTTTTCAAGCTCACCTTGACTGTTATATCTATTAAAAATCTGATGTGGCCAACACATGAATTTCTCCATATTTGGGGTATAGATATTAAAATTATTATGAATATCATTATGAGGCAAAATTATCATTTCGTATCGTAAAAGAATACAGTCGTCCTTATTGCCGTAAATTACGTTTATTTTGTATATGTTTACAGAATTCACCGCTACATGGTGTTGGCGCTGAATACTGAAAATTACGAAAAAAGTTGAATATCTCCGAAATGGATGGTTCTACGAAAATTTGTTTCAAACAAAACATGGAAGAAATGTTATTCTCTACAACTTTGGTCCTCACGAAGATTAATTCCTAAACAATAACTGCTATGGAAAATTGTTTCAAATGAAAGTTGTAGGACATTACATTCTCTTTAACATTCATATAGAATTGTATATACAGTAATGAAGTTTTAACGAAGAAATATCGCAAAAACCGAATCGGGTTTCGAATAAACCTCGACTTTCGGTTAACCGTTATTGTCCAAAAACTAATCAGTTCTTTGTGCTCATGCTAAAGTGTTATATATGAAGTTTGGTAAGGATATGGCAAGTACATTTTGAGTTAGAGCACCCACAATCATATGCACACACACACACACGCACACAGACATCATTCCGAAAATAGTCTAAACGTGTTCTCGGGACTCCAAACCGTGTATTTCCGTTGAAATGTCGAAGTCGATTTTTTTCGTGAACACAATACTTTCCCATTAATATGTATGGAGAAAATAAAAATGGCAAGGATTTACTACAATCTCGAGGGCCACATTGAATGGTGTCGCGGGCAAAATGTGGTCCGCGAGCCATAGTTTGGAGAGCCCTGACATAGGCTATAATAGGCGCGTGAAACCTACGGCCCGCGAAGCTGTGATGAAAAAGCGATCCGTAAAATTTAAGACAAAAATTCAAACTTTTCGATAAAGTTATGCTGATGAAGCTTTTAATTTTGTAAATTTAATCATAAAATCCTCATTAAAACTTTCTTTTGGATCTGGCCCACCGAAGCGCTGGAAAATTTCCACCGAAGTATTCTCGACCACCGATACGGCCCTCCACGAATGAAGGATTGCCCGCCACTGGGCTGCAACAAAGACAAAACTGCGAACATTTTCACATTTGAATAGACAATATTAGTGAACGAGTTCACAACCTTCGATTTGTAGACAAAAAACATTTGCTTTTTTACTTACTTCATACGTAATAATGGGAAAGTATTGTGATCACGAAAAAAATCGACTTAGAGATTTCAATGGAAATACACGTTTTGAGGTCCCTAGAACACGTTTAGACTATTTTTGGAATGATGTCTGTGTGTGTATGGATAGATGGATGTATGTGATTGTGGGCGCTCTAACTCAAAAATTACTCGCCATATTAATACCAAACTTCATATATAATACTTTAGCATGAGCACAAAAAACTGATTAGTTTTTGGACAATAACGGTTAACCGGAAGTCGAGGTTTATCCGAAACCCGATTCGGTTTTTGCGATATTTCTCCGTTAAAACATCATTATTATATATACAATTCTATACAAATGTTATAGAGAATGTAATTTCCTACAACTTCTATTTGGAACAATTTTTCATAGCAGTTATTGTTTAGGAATTATTCATAAATCATCGGTTTCTCGGTTTCCGTCAAATATCTCCTTAAAAACATGGTTATTGGTAGTCTTCGTGAGGACCAAAGTTGTAGAGAATAATATTTCTTGCAAGTAGTTTTTGAAACAAATTTTTGTAGAACTATCCATTTCGGAGATATTTTTCTTTTTCTTAATTTACAGTATACAGCGCCACCACCACGTAGCGGTGAATTCTGTAAACATATTCAAAAAATCCGTATTTTACGGCAATAAGGGCGACTGTATTCTTTTACGATACGAAATAATAATTTTGACTTATATTGCTATTGATATTAATTTAAATATCTATACCCCAAATATGGAGAAAGTCATGTGCTGGCCAAATCAGATTTTTTCGTTTACATTCTCGTAGTTTTTTCTTGTGTCCGTGCAAAAGTTACAAAAAATGATTAACATTTAGTCGGAATCACTCACGACAAGGTTTTCACAGATAATGGCGACTTGTAGAACTAGTAAATTACAGCATTTCTTTTCCTATACTTTTTTATCGTATGAGTAGCCGTTATCAAGAAAATCAAAAAAGAATGTCTTATTGTTAGTTCGAGCTGAACTTTTGGTTACTTCTTCATTGTTGCCAACATAAACAATCACAAAAATACGTTAAATTTCCGTACGTGTGCAAGCAATATTTCTAAATAGGAAGAAAATGGATTATTTGACGAAGAAAATAACTTTAAAACGCTATTTCCCTTACGTACACGTATATAATTTCTTTAAAATACTCCATCGCCCATTTGTGATATGCTGTACACTTTCCTAACTTGTTTACACCCGCTCTTTATCAGAATTATTCGTTTTACGGTTAAGTATTTTGACCTGATTACGGCGAAGAAGATGAACCTAAAATATGTTTCTTCCTCCTTTCTTGATTACCAATTCTCACAGCATATTGTTTGTGTTTCAATTTCCTTTACGTGTAATTAACCTGACTTTTTTGGAAATTCCTACCAACTCTACCGCCAATATCACTTTCGCGATAGTAATCAGTTTAAGAAATTATGTACGTGTACGTAAGGGAAACAGCGTTTTAAAGTTATTTTCTTCGTCATAAATAAACCATTTTCTTCCTATTTAAAAATATTGCGTGCACACGTTAGGGAATTAAACGTATTTTTGTGAGATTGTTTATCCTAGCAACAATGATGAAGTAACCAAGCAAGAAAGTTCAACTCGAACTAAGAAATTCTTGTGCTTGATTTTCTTGATAAAGGCTACTCCTACGATAAAAAAGTATAAGAAAAGAAATACTCTAATTTACTAGTTCTACAAGTTATATTTGAAAAGTATTTTGATATGAACAATATTTTACGGAATATGACGGAAATTTCATTTTTTTCACCAGTAAGGTGGTACCCCTGATTGGCTTACGTGATTTTCTTATTTGGTTTGACTGTAAGTCCTTAATATATATTTTCATGAAAATCCGTTGGGTAGTTGCCGATTACGAACATGCGTACGGGCGTACAGGTGTACAGACGGACGGACAGACCGACGCTAATAGGCGCTCATGCTGGAAGCGAAACGCGCATAAAAATGGCCGCTATGTGCCAATTATTCGCAGTCAAAGGCATGCGAAGCGAACCACTAATGAAGAGATTAAACGCCGCGATTCAACTCGAGATCGGAAAACGAACTACATCCTAAAGAATTTCCACGGTCGATCGAACGATTTTGCTGCAGTATAGGGAACAATTTTTCATACAACGACACCGTAAAAAAACTTCCCAATAACGACGAGGTCTGAAATATTCGATGCGTCCATAAAACTCGACATCACCACGAAACCAGATCCGTCGCCCCCTACGCGTGTCTGCGTTTCAAATTGGCTATTCCGCAGCTATTTATCGGACGTAATCCGCGGCTCGCGAATAAAACATGTTCCTGGAATTATTCCCGTCGCGAGCGAAAGTGACAATAAAGAAGAAGGAATCAGCGCCACCGATATGTGGCATCCATTGCGGAGGAGGAGATAGATGATGATTTAAAAAAAGTGTCATGGTTCTCGTGTAGCTAGGTGCCATCACATCAAGCGCGGAACGAGGAGAAAAGCAAAACATCACATCAAGCGCGGAACGAGGAGAAAAGCAAAATGAACCTATGGGAAGCAATGCCAGGGAATATAACGCATTGAAGGGAAATGTGTGGATGTAAAAAGAGGGGGAGGGGAGAGGGGGAGGGGAGAAGAGGGGGAGGGTACGAAAATTGAGGAATTATACCCTTACGCAGTAATTTGGAATCGAAATTAATTAAAAGGAACTGAAGTGCGTAAATAGTAATATGAGTAACATTTTCAGAAAATTCTGAAATGCTGTATCTAAAAACTGATAATATTTTTTAAGCAGTAAACTTAAAATGCAATCTTCAATTACAGGAAATTATAATTGTCACCTACGTTTTTATTACATCTGTATTATATTGTTTTACAATTCCAGTGCATACTTCCAGTTTACCATTAATGAGAATAAGTATTCTTCTAAGTCAATACAATATCGTCTTCGGAGAATTAAAAGTTAATTCATAGAAATAAACAAAACCATAGTAAAACTACCTCGTAGAGATATCAAACGAGTTGTTAAACTGTAGGAAAATTAGATTGGAGACAATAAATAAGTTATTTATGGAGGAAAGTTATTCGAGTTCGACTTACAACCAGTTTTTTATGTGAGCGCTTATCCTAAACATCACGATTTTTATAAGCATCGAACGATTAAGTAAACGTGCGTGGCTTCGACGCTGAAAGAGCATGCTCAATGCGGACGAAGCTTATTTCGTTTGAATAACCAATATTAAACCTAACTCGAAAAACCCATCGACCAGAGAGGGATTTACGTATTAAAATCGTGCAAGATGAAATTACGGATTAACCTTTGGCAAAAACTCTCTTTCGATGCGTCCACCTCCCTCTCCCAACATCTCCTTTTATCCATCCTTCTCGATTACATTGGCGGATACCCACTCTTCCCATTCCCCCCTCAGACTCCCCTCCTTCTCCCCCTGCCCTCACCTGCCCCCCTTACACTTCCTTCAGGTTGACCCCTCTTACTCCAGAAATGAAATGACCATTCATCATGAGGCCCACGGACCCCTTATTCCTCTGGCCGGAAACGGCCGAGCCCCAAAGCCCCAACCTCCTCCCCCTCCCTCCCTCCCCCCCCTCTCTCTCTGCCATTCCCTTTGCTCCGATTCTACCCACACCACTTTCTCCCTCCCTCTTCCTCAGACCGCACCGATCAAAGCCTCTCTCTCCTTCCCACCTGATTCCCCTCCCCCTTTTACACGCGCTCACCTTACCCCAGAGAAATGGAATGGGGGACGGGCGAGAGGAGTAAAAAGGATGGGAATCAAAATTGAAAACTGCCAGAAAAGGGGATT